>OZ018329.1:57764311-58364311 GCA_963969495.1 Ceratothoa steindachneri
AATAACAAAAACAACAACTACAATTAAACTGGGTTAAATGAAAGGGAGAAGGCCAGCCTCCCCCCAAAAGTCAATAAGTCCACTAGTCATGGTGCACGCACTCGTCCCGAGTACAAGGGACAGGCGGTAGCGACCCCGCCCATCCCGGTACCGGGACAGGTATCGTGCGCGAAGATCACCCAGACTGGGACATTCGACAAAAATGTGCCGAACAGTCTGGGGGACGACGCAGTCGTTGCAATAGGGCGCAGGCGCGCGCTCCATCAGATAGCGATGCGTCACACGAGTGTGTCCGATTCGAAGACGACAGAAAGCAACCTGAAGCCACCGCGGCATTGCGGGATAGGTCCATGGGAACAGTCGCGGCGCAATGGCACGCAACTTTAAGTTCCCCTCGACCGTCTCCCATCTTCTTTGCCAAGCAGTCCGAAGAGCTGCCCGTATTCCTGCCATGTAGTCAGTGTGAGGAAGAGCGAAACGCTGGTCCGGTCGCAGAGTCCTCGCGGACTCTTTGGCGCCCTCATCGGCGCGCTCATTCCCCGCAATTCCTACATGTCCAGGAACCGAGCAGAAGATAATCTCGACATCTGCCCGGCTCGCCAAAACCGTGGCGTCACGGATATCGCGAACCAGGGGATGCGGAGATTCCAATGCCCCGAGAGCACTCAGGGCGCATTGTGAGTCGCTATAGATCACAATCCGGTCTCCGAACCGGGCACGTCGCATAATCTCCCGTACCGAGTGGTGTATTGCCACCAGCTCGGCCGTGAAGACAGACGCAGCGCCTGGTAGAGCCCCGCTGACTTCAAACAGAGGGGATACGGCGTGGAAGCCGACCCCCTCTTGGGACTTGGAGCCATCCGTATACACTGGCACGGTACCAGCGTGACACGATGTGTGCTCCAAAAAGGTCAAACGCAATACTCCCGGCGCAGTACAAGCTTTGAGAGCAGAGGCGTGGCGACAAATAGCCAAATGTGGTACCCTCCAGGGTGGCGTCCTGGGCAGAACCAGGGGCGCCACCGGCCCGAGAGCTATATCTACTTCTCGAAGGAGTTTCCTGGCCCTAAACCCAAAGGGCTTAGGGTATGACTGGCGTCTCTCGGCGGCATAGGCACCATCGAGATCAGCTGCGGATGCAGTGAGAGCTGTTGGCGACTGAGGGAGGCGCCGGGCTCGCGCGTACAGGCGAGTGATGCACTGCACGCGGTGCAGAGCGAGTGGCATCTCCCCAGCATCGACCAACAGGCTCTCAATAAGGGAAGTGCGGAAGGCACCGGTCGCAAGGCGAAGGCCGGTGTGGTGGATCGAATCCACCTTCCGCAATAAACGCTCGGCTGCGGATGCATAAAACTCGCATTCGTAGTCGAGCTTCGAGCGAACAAAGGATCGATAAAAAAGTAAGGCAGTAGCCCTATCAGCGCCCCAAGCGCTGAACATCACGGAACGGAGAATGTCCATGGCGCGGGGACAAGAGAACCTAAGGCTGCGAATATGAGCCTCCCAGGTGAGGCGTCGGTCGAATACAAGACCAAGGAAACGGTGCGACTCAACCACATCCAGGCGCACCCCATTAAGAAACAAATCTGGGTCGGAGTAAAGCCGTGGATGGCGGCAGAAGTGCACCACCTTAGTCTTGGCCAAAGAAAACCGAAACCTGTGCGCTTCCGCATAGCGAGAGACGCGGTTCAATGCCTGTTGGAGTCGACGCTCCAGAGTTGGCATCTGGGCCGCGCCAAAAGAGATCGAAAGGTCGTCCACGTAGAGCGTAGCGAGAACATCTTCTGGCAGCACCGAGGTGATACCGTTGATGCTTAGGGCAAAGAGTGTGACACTGAGGACACTTCTCTGCGGGACACCCTCTTCCTGCTCCTTTGGGCCGGAGAGGGCTCCCCCCACCCGTACGCGGAATCGACGATCTCGCAAAAATTCAGATATAAACATTGGGAGGCGTCCCCTCGCCCCCATCGTGTAGAGAGTCTCCATGATACCGTATCGCCATGCGGTATCATAGGCCTTCTCCAGATCAAAAAACACCGTGGCGTAGTGCTGTCTACGAAGGAAAGCCTCGCAGACGGCACTTTCCAGTCGGAGCAGAGCATCCGACGTGGAGTGGAACTTACGGAAGCCGCACTGTGCACAAGACAGATGGCCTCCGCTGTCCAGGAAATAGGCTAATCTAACATTTACCAATTTCTCTATCAACTTGCACACACAAGAGGTTAGAGAGATTGGGCGGAAACCGGTCGGAGTAGAGTGATCTCTCCCCGGCTTGCGAAAGGCGAGCACAGTAGCGATTCGCCAGGAGTCTGGGAGAAGACCTTCCACCCAGATCCTTTTGAACAAATCTAACAGAAAGGCCATTCCTTGCTCACCCAGGTGTCGAAGCATGGCGTACGGGACATCGTCCGGACCATGGGCGGTGTCCGCGCACGAAGCGAGAGCGGAACGCAACTCACTCACAGTAAACTTGTCGTTGAAGGGTTCTCCGCCTCTGGAGGTAAAGTCCAGCCGGCGGCCTTCCGCGACATCACGATGTGCATTGAATGCTGGCGGAGCAGCATCACGGGCTAGAGAATGCGGAAAAAGCGGTCGCTAAGGATTCCGCCACGGACGCGGGGTCCAAGATTGCGGTCCCATTCTCCTGGAGAACGGGAGGGGGGTCCTTCGAGAACTTGCCCCGAATCCTTTTGACTCGCTTCCACACCTCAGCTAAAGGGGTCTTCCCGTAAGGGGAAGACACGTATGCCCGCCAAGAAGAGCGGCGGGCGTGCTTCGAAATATACCGGAACCTAGCCCTAGCCCGACGAAATTCAGCGACAGTGAATTCGTTCGGGCGGCGCTTATAGCGCATGTAGGCATAACGCTTCTGTTTGAGGGCCGTCTCACACTCGGCCGACCACCATGGGAGTGGTCAGCGTGCAAAACGGCCAGACGTCCTAGGAATAGTAGTCAGGCCCACGGCGATGAGGTTGCCGGAGAAGAACTCAACGGCCTCATCTACCGACCTAAACTCCTCGACTGAGATAGAGAATTCAGTAATTTCCTGAAATGCAGGCCACCGCGCCCGCGCCAAGCACCACCGAGGTGGTCTTTCAGGCGGCAGTTGCCCTGAAAATGATATTTGAATGGGAAAGTGATCACTACCATGGAGGTCATCGACCACCCCCCAATCAAAATCAGGCTGTGCATCCGGAGAGCACAAAGATAGGTCAAGGCAAGAAAATGAAGCGGTTCTGGGACAGTGATGCGTAATTTTATTTTTTTTTTATTTTTTTATGAGCTCATCTGGCGACTGCCTACTTGGGCATTAGTCGCCGTATTAAAACTGGCCTAGTTCTAGGCTACTTTAAAATAAATTAAAGAAAAAAACAAACAAACAAAAAAAACAAAAAAAACAACACCCCAAAAGGGGGAAAGGAAGCAAGCTGGTGCGTCGGGGAGAGGTCCCCCCGGCGCAGGAGCGTGCAACTAAAGGAAAAAACAAAAAAAAAAAAAAAAAAAACCAAATGCCAAAAAAACAACAAAAACAACAACAACAAACAAACCTTGCTTAAATAATAGGGAGAAGGCCGGCCTCTCCCAAGAAGTCAATAAGTCCACAAGTCAATGTGCACGAATCTGTCCCGAGCACAAGGGACAGGCGGTAGCGACCCCGCCCATCCCGGTACTGGGACAGGTATCGTGCGCGAAGATCACCCAGACTGGGACATTCGACAAGAATGTGCCGAACAGTCTGGGGGACGACGCAGTCGTTGCAATAGGGCGCAGGCGAGCGCTCCATCAGATAGCGATGCGTCACACGAGTGTGTCCGATTCGGAGACGACAGAAAGCAACCTGAAGCCGCCGCGGCATTGCGGGATAGGTCCATGGGAACAGTCGCGGCGCAATGGCACGCAACTTTAGGTTCCCTTCGACCGTCTCCCATCTTCTTTGCCAAGCAGTCCGAAGAGCTGCCCGTATTCCTGCCATGTAGTCGGTGTGAGGAAGAGCGAAACGCTGGTCCGGTCGCAGAGTCCTCGCGGACTCTTTGACGCCCTCATCGGCGCGCTCATTCCCCGCAATTCCTACATGTTCAGGAACCCAGCAGAAGACAATCTCGACATCTGCCCGGCTCGCCAAAACCGTGGCGTCACGGATATCGCGAACCAGGGGATGCGGAGATTCCAATGCCCCGAGAGCACTCAGGGCGCTTTGTGAGTCGCTATAGATCACAATCCGGTCTCCGAACCGGGCACGTCGCGTAATCTCCCGTACCGAGTGGTGTATTGCCACCAGCTCGGCCGTGAAGACAGACGCAGCGCCTGGTAGAGCCCCGCTGACTTCAAACAGAGGGGATACGGCGTGGAAGCCGACCCCCTCTTGGGACTTGGAGCCATCCGTATACACTGGCACGGTACCAGCGTGACACGATGTGTGCTCCAAAAAGGTCGAACGCAATACTCCCGGCGCAGTACCAGCTTTGGGAGCAGAGGCGTGGCGACAAATAGCCAAATGTGGTACCCTCCAGGGTGGCGTCCTGGGCAGAACCAGGGGCGCCACCGGCCCGAGAGCTATATCTACCTCTCGAAGGAGTTTCCTGGCCCTAAACCCAAAGGGCTTAGGGTATGACTGGCTAGTGATGCGTAAACTCATCCACGTTTAGGACACCCATCTCAAGCTCTTCGATCAGATCGGCAAGGACTTGTCCCCTGGGATTTATGGTGTAATCTCCCCAGAGAGGATACCTGCCGTTCAGATCTCCAAGCAAGAGATAGGGCCTCGGCAACCATGCCACGACGCGGCGGAAGTCCCTCTCGTCGAAGTCAGCTGACGGTGGAATGTACGCAGAAATGATAGTATACCTCCTATCCAGGTGCAGCTGCACAGCCACTGCCTGAAAGGAGGTATCTAAAGAGAAAGGAAGAACGGAGACATCATGCTTGGTGTAAACCGCGCATCCCCCAGCCCGGCCATCCCGCGGTGGTGGGGTCGCAAGACCCTTATACCCCGGGAGGGCAGGCAGGGGGCACGCGCCTAGCATGGTCTCCTGCAAAAAAATAGCTAACGGGGAACGGGACGAGGCGAGCCTCCGCAGCTCCTCCCAGTTGGCCCGGAGTCCACGGCAATTCGATTGAAGGAATATGCCATCCAGGCCCTGCTCGCAGGAGACGCGGGGGCTCTCCTTGAATTGAAGACCCTCACGGGAATGGCCGTACGCTTCCCGGGGGCAGAACCCCGGGCGCTGTTGGCCGGACAAAGCGCTGGAGGCGCTGTCGCCTTCGAGGACTTATTGGGGGAGGTTGGGCTCGCCATGCGAGTTTTTTCCTCCCTCCGCCTCGAACCCTTAGGCGGGCGCTGCGGCTTCGGAGGTGGGGGGGCCTCTTTTCGAGGAACCACTGTCTCCGAGCCACCCGCTCCACCTCGGGGCGTGGGCGAAGGAGCCGAAGCTCCTTTGTTGCTGTCCGACATTCGGGGGACAGCTTTAGGAACCCCTGAAGATGGCCTAGCGACCATCTTCAGGGGTGTTGCCTCCTGTGAGTCTAACGACTCGGTGGAGGCGCGTGGCCGTTTCGCCTTGCGGGAAACGGTCACGCTGGGGGAAGAGGGGGGAGCCCTGGTTTTACCCGGGGCTGGGTATGAACCCTTTTTGCCGCCAGCTTTACCAGGGGAGCGTCCTGGTTGGGTAGAGCCCGCAGAAGGGCTCCGAATGGGCGCGGAAACAACCGTGCTTGTTGGCCTGGATGAGCCAGGAGCAGAGGGTGCCTTTCTAACTATTGAGGCATATGGTGGTCGCAGGGGCATCATCCGGAGGAGATTCCTCCCCTCCTTGTACTGCCTGAGAATCCACAGCCGTTTGATGAGGACCTTGCATAGGGGCGGATTCGGGTTCGGTGCTTGGCGCCGAGGGCAGCTCCGTTGATGTTACAGGGGAAGTTGCGGGTTGGTTTTTTGTTTTTATTTACATCATTGTGCATGGTGACCCTATTTGTGCTATGGGACGCAATAGCTCATCCCCTCTTGCAGTTGCCCGCACTACAAGAGGTGCTTACAGGCCTGGCAGAGCCAGGCGCCGCCATTTCGGACCACCCCTCCCACCTGGTGGCCTGGCAGTCCATCAGCATGGCGGCTCCACCTTAGACACGGCGTAAAAATGGATAGAATGTGAAGAGGAGAGGAAAAGAATGTGAGGAAAGTATGGGTGGGGATGAAGCAGGTTGTTAAAAAAAAAACATCCGAACCGGAGCTCAGGGGTTAGGGAACATTGTCCCCTCCCCCCCCAGCCCTGATCCGGGACGGTTGGCTTGATAAGAACGTCAGCATCTACCCTGTGAAATTAGAGGGTGACCAGAGAAAGTTGTGGGAGAGGTTGTATGAAAAGAGAAGGAACAAGTGTTTTGAAGGAAGGAAGAGAGGCTAAGCTGGGGCCGGACGGGGTGCTGAGTCCCGTCAGCACGGCGGCCAGGATTGCAAATCGCCGCGCCCCTTACAGGGAAAATACCTTGAAAAATATCAACCGAAATTAATATACAAATTTCTACCATCAACCACACCCTCTCTTATATGTCTGGTATCCTAAAGAGGCGCAATAGGTAATGCCCGACTCTCCCCAATCAATTGATTCCTCGACATACAAACCCTCGGTAGACAATCTTTGACGCATTTGCTACGGATTATGTCGAATAATCACTCGTCTTTTTACATACATTCACACAACCTCATCATCTACGTTTTTACTCATTCAGTCTGAAAATGAAAAAACGGATTTAGTTAATTCCCCCCCCCCCACCTTCACGCCCCAGGGGATTTTTAATTTTGGATGAGGTCTCCTAAACAGATCAAGAAAGTCTCATAAAAATCAGGATATCAAACACTGCCAAACTTGTTAGCATTATGGTATTGCTTCTCTTTAAGGGGATGGTGGTGGGGATGCAGTAAGGGTGGTTGTTTTTCTAACTTTCACAGATTATAGTAACTTTGCGTGGCCCAAGGGAAGGTCACTATCCAGCGATCATATGAACCATGCGTGGCCCCAGGAAAAGCCAACTGTTCCATGGGAGATGGAATGTGGTGTTAGAAAACGTTTGACATAGTTCCGCATATGGAAAAGGTAGGTGTTGTGTGTGCAAAAGAGGAGATAGGGAAGAATGGCTGTAATGTAAGCGAGAAGAGGTATTGAAAGTAATTTAACGTATATCGGAATTTTAGAGAGTCTTATGTTGTATCATTTACAGCATAGTTGCAAAGCTATAACAAAGCGCAGTAGCTGTTTAAATTCCAGTGAACCATTTGCCAGTTTAGCGTTGCTTTAACGTCTAGAACTAATGACACTATCAAAACTAAATAATTACAAGTAATTCAGGCATACCATGAATAGTTAAATAATTATTTATTTAACTATATGATCACGGGATTTTGAAATTAACAGTTACAATTTCTCTCGTGTTTTAGAGGAGAGCTCTTACTGAGATTGGTGAAAGCCAGTTTCAGTGAAATTTTATTTCTCTCTTAATAATTAACGCTATTCAATAACTATTTATAGTATTAGAATAATAATTTACTCTGAACTTGGCTCACTATTGTAAATAACTAAGCATTTGGTACCTGTGGGAACTAGTGTTAAAAAAATACGTTTACGCAATTCCCACAAAAAAACGACCAAAAAAGTAGCCGACGAGAAAATACGTATACCAAAATATTGAACTGAACTAAAAATAAATTTACATAAAACGAATATTTCTAATTCACCACGTACCACAATATGTAGTGGCAGTCGTAGCTGGTATAAAATAATTTGAAACTAATTAGTATTAAGCCTAACCTGTAGGAAACTGGAGAACGGACCTGCAATCATTAAAGAAGCCGCTTATTTATTTGTAACCTGCTTGATTTAGGTTTCATTTGGCAGTCAAATTGCTTGGTTAAGATAAAGAGATACCAAAAAAAAATAAGAAAGAAGTTATAACTATGGATCTCTAAATTAGCTCTTGTTGGACTTTTCAAATTGAGTAAAGTCATTATTACACTGTTCGGTTTTAATAAAATCTATTGTCATAAATAATGCTTAGGTTTGTAATAATTTTCACTCTGAAAAATTCCCGATTTTTTTGAAAGACAAAAATGAAGTCAAATATAAAGGATTGAATGGAGTCAAATTAGCAACGGCATTTTAAAGGAATTTAGGAAAATGTATGCTGTGGCAGGACTTCTCTATAGTGGTTATGGCCCTATGGGTTCATGCCATTAAACAAAAATCAAACAAACAGAATTTCTTCCTTGTTAATAGCTCGCTCTGGTGTTTGTGGTGGGTGAATTGTAGGGAGGGTGCTGCTAAGTGATCGATGGGTGGGGGACAGATGAAGTCAATGCCACTGTGCAAGAGGAAGGAAGCTTAGGTGATTGAAAGCGTTGAATAACAGGTGACTGCTCGAGTCAGTTTCCATAGGCGTAAGTTGATCCGGTGGTTTATGTTCAGGTGAATTTCTGAGGAGAGTGACCTCCGTCTGATCAGATTCAATGTAACGAACGGGCTTTGAAGTGGACTCTATAACGTACAGCATCCTTACTACCACTGTTGGATAGTTTGCTAAAAGCGCTTCCTCTCCTCACTTTGGATAAGATATAGATGCGAACACATGTAACTGACAATCTACTTTCGGGTTTCTGTTAGCTTCCTGACATTTCACCTCTCCACAATCCCCGAACAGGCTCCTGGAGGACCATATGGATTAGCTACCAGCCATGATATCTATAATTCTTCTACCACGTTTCCTTGTTAGTTTCCTCATAAATTTATATTATTGTCAGAACCAAAGAAGCCGTTCGGTTTTAATATTTGGAGAGGACAAAAATTGTTTTCCGTCCTTTATTTAAGGCAATGTTTGTCACTGGCTCTGTTTAAAAATAATAAACAGACTCATTTTGTATTCAAATTATTGAATTTTATCTCTTATTAAAAAAAAAAAATGATTTAAATCAATGAGGGCAATCTCACACGTGGGGAAAATTAAAAGTTCCATGACGGAAAAAGAATAATATTAAAATACATGAGTGAAGAAAACGACCTAAAATATAAAAAAACTTCGGCCTTAAATGTTGAAGTCAGAAAGGTGTATCATAGGCTTCCAGAGAGAATTTCCTACCAACAACATAATTATTATGTGTCAGTAATTTAATCCCTTTTAAGATAATTTCGAATACATTAAGGAAAGGCCCTCCCTCACCCTCTTCCTTCCCCTGAGTGATTTATTCATGTCTCAAAATCAGCGTCAGTAAATTCAGAGATTGGACATTAATATTATGATACTGAAAATAACTGTTATTAGCTTTCAATGACTTTAATACTGAAGTAAAGCATGTGTCAAGAGACATTGGACAAGCAGATCCTTTAAATATATGGCATCTATTCTTTATTCTTAGCCTTTTTTTGTTTTCATCCTATTCTTTTTTTTCCCCTCCATTCTTCCAGTGAATCCTTTTGTCCTGCAATATTGAAACTAAAATCTTAGAATTCTTTGATGACATAAGGACATTAATCATGCAATCGTTCATTTGACAATGTAGCAAAACTTGGCTAAAAATACAATCTTTAATTACACTTTGGAATCAAATAGTAAAAATCTTGGACAACACTTAAAATTTTAATTATTGGAAGATATTCTTTTAGGTTTGAATACCAGTGAATTTTTAAGCGTACTATAACGATACAATGGTTTACATAAGTTGACTCATTGAAGAAAAAGGCCTTAAAAAAACATTAATACTTTATTCTTTGTTTTGAATGGTAAACCAACGTTTTTAAAATAAATCTAAAAACCTGTAATTAGCAATGATAAATTAAATATTTTTGGTACCTTAGGAGGAAGATATACATACTTGGATAAACATATCTTCTAACTTAAGGAGATAATGCGATTAAATGGGTGACACTTTGGGTAAGTTTGAGATGCTAACTCTGGTACTTCAGCAGTAGAGCACTCGAAGGCAAGTGAGAGACTCATGTTCAATTTCCGACCAGAATATGTACAAAAAGATCTCTTCCCCTGTTCTATATACATTACTGTCTGAAAAGTTCAGAACGCCTGTGTATCTATCACAACATTTTTCACATCTTTTGCCAGAAATTGTGTAAGATAACGGAAAAGTAAAACTACATATGAATAAAGGTCATGCAAATTTGTCAGAATAGAACGAAAGTTACCAGCCTATAAGTAATTTTCTAACTGAAGTGTACAAAATGATCCGACCTACAGCGGAAACAAATTTGTATTGGAATATAGCAATTAAATTATCAATGTAAATATTTGTTCAAGTTATAAGTAATTAGAAATTTATTGAGGAGCTATTTATTCTCGCTGATGCTTTGGCATATACTACAAGAACGAACTAACCGTTGACCTACGCCATTAATCATGCTCCATTCACTTTGAGGAATTTCCCAGAGTTCTTGAACTATTTTTGGACCCTCGCATTAGATCTCTTTAAAATTGTATTTTAAACATTTTCAATGCAATTGAAAATGACTGTGTAGGCCAGTTCACAACAGTGATGTGCTAGTAGTCAAGGAAGGTTTTCACCTAATTAGCCATGTGGCAGGAAGGGTGGGGGGGTATCCTCATTGAAAATGTCATGTCGAGCTTCTCTAAATCGTAGATGTAGGAAAGCAAAGCTACGGTCGCAGGACTTTTATGTATACTTGTGCATTATCTGTAACCCGTAAGCATACATATATCACAGAGCCTTTTACAAAAATCAGGTTCCAAACCCTAATAGTTCTGTGCCAAACTTCACTCTTTTTGATGCAATTGAGATACATTCTTTTGCTTGCTTTGCGCGGAACGGACCTCATTTAATCGGATCTGAATAAATTAGACGTAGATTCCTCGCTGAAGCTTCATATAACGTTGCTCAATGGGAAATGAAAGACAAGCTTTCCTTTTATTCAGACTATTCAGTGGCTTGTCTGTGGATGTAGAAGTGTGAAGATTGTCTTTCTCCAGTCGTCGTGACACAGTCAGTCGTCCTGGAGATATTATGAGCCAAGATCTCAGTCTAACCTTACTCACGTACCACACCCACAAGACCTCAGCAATCTCCCCATAAACTGAGGCAGCAGCGGTCTTAAAACGATACTTATTAACAATTTTGGAAATGGATTTGCCTTCCCTTTTTTAGGTCTTATTCGCTTACTGGTTAATTTATCATTCCTACATAAACCTGTTTTCTCAGAGTTTGACAGTCTCTGCAATTGCTCCAATTGAAAAAAACATCTTAATGGTGCACTTTACCATCAGCCTGTGGACTAACAGATTTCTTACACATATTACCTTTACGACAGTTGGCAAGAGAATGACTATACGTACACGCGATTGAACTGAAGTTAGTTGCTATGCAAATAATGCCAGTCCTCTCTACAATCATTTAGGATATTTCATTTATTCTAGTAAATTTCTTAAGAGTATGTCCAGATATCCTTTGTTTTATTAATCAAAATTAGCATAATCTTTATCCATAATTAATTTATACCTGAAGGTTTTCGTACACCGATTTCTAAAACCTTGGATTTTGTCGGGCAAAAGTTAAGGAAGATGTCATAGAAATACAGACGTTTTCATCTTTTTAACTATACTGTATATGACAATGGTGGAAAATTTGAGCATTTTATCTATACTAAAATGCGTTTGGGTTCATAAAACCCTTGAATTTCATGCGTGAATTTTCTTCAAAATAAGATCTAATGTTTACACTTCTATAAAACAATTGAGACTGATGTGGATATTTACTTTAACTTAACATCTCCTTTTCTCAATAAGTTTACACTTTTGCGCCTTTACGAAATAAAGTTCATCTTTGATATTTTCTTTCCTGTAGCCCCGTAATGAGACGTCTCCGACTTTACCAAAACAAAATAATATTTATGTTGTTCACCAACAAACATTACATTTTATACATACATTTCCTAGTCACCGTGTTTTTAAAGGTACTAGATATCCTAACAGCACCTGCGAATTTACAAATATAACCAGTTATTCTATTGATTTTTGGACGGAGAAGTTCTGAAATCTTTGCCGAGCTCCCAAATGCGACTCTTTAGATGAAATTTAGCGCGTTTAGATAGGGAACTTGAGGGTCTCAATGTTTACCCTTCAGAGCAGCTGCGTCTGCGTTTAATGCCCTTCCAAAGGCTCATATCGTTATTTATTGATTTTCGCGCGCTATTTTAAAATAAATTAACACAAATATAAGCTAATCTATATAAACGATATGGCGGAAAATAATTAACATTATCTTATATTCCTCTCAAAATTGCAATACGAATATGAAGAAGCATAATTTAGTTTAGAGGAAAGGAGTAAAAAATAACAATTTTCTGCATTTAACTCACAATAGACTGCATTTTATTTAATGCTCCTTTTTTAAATATCGATATGGCTTCAGGAATCATAATGGAACTTTTCCTATTGCTGCCTCAAAAGGACTAATTTCCTCTGGAGTTGCCATTGTCATTACACATAAAGACGACGACGAAAAATGATTCCAAGGAAGGTAAAGAATAAAACAAAAGAGGTTAACCTAAAAAGTGTTCAGAAAATTACAACTAATCAAACGTAAAATGAACGAAAAATTGCAACAGTGAAAATGCACTTAAGTGAATTACAGCTTATAAGATATCGTAAATTTAAATTAATAAAATATAAAGTGATACTAAACCTGTATATTATATTTATTAATATAACAATAAAGTAGCAATTAATGAAATAGTAAGTTTTAAAATGACAAAATAAGGTTTAAAAGGTTTAAAAAAGGTTAAAAAAATTATAACTGGTAAAATAATAAAACTCATAAATGTTACGTGAAGTTGAATTAATCAAATAAAGATTTATTTATTTAATTATTTATGTCTTAATGTTAAAATGTACAGTTAAATAAGAACTTGAATATCCATTCTCCTGGAAACTATTTTTTCGTCCTTCAACTTATGTACTTTCATCTCCCGAAACTTCTTTGTTTCCCCACTTTGAACTATTTATATTTTACGACTATTAAAAAAAATCTTCTGTTATCTTTTTATTTTTTAATAAATCTTGAATCTAAATCAAAGTATGAGAAATATTTATTCCCCTTCAATTCCTCAAAGAATAAATGTTTTGATGGAAACGCCTGGAGGTATTAAGATCCAATAACAAAAGCAAGATAGCCTTCGTATTTAATGCCTATTTATAGGTGTCTAACAGACAATGACAAACAGAAACAATTAAAATATTTATGATTAGGTAATAATTAATAATTAACCTTTTATAAAGCTCATTCAGGTGATTTGAAAATCCGTTATATAAATGCAATCAGTATTAACCATTTAGGTAGATCCGTCAAGGAGCGATAATTTTAGACGAAAATATTTTCAAAATTGTTTCACAAATTTTATATTTGCAGCCTGTACCCATGTCTCCATTTGTCTAATTAGAGTTGTATATTTTCAATTAGTTTTACATTCTCACAATAGAACCTTTTAATATTTTAAAAACTAGAATTAGTACCAATTTCAATCTTCATGTTGTTCACAATTGGTGATTTATTTCAGTTATCTCTCTCCTTAGGGTTCAAATATGTTATTTATTTGGGTGGAACCAAACCTGACACATTGCAGTATGAGACAGGGTACTTAGAACTGTCGTTCATTCTTCAAGTAAGGATGAAGAGGATGTTTCGTCACATTTCGTGGCATGCTACCACTCTGCCAACTCTAGTATATACTACCCTCGCCACCAACAGTACCTCACTATTAAGTACCCATTGCCACAAAACCAAACGTATACGATATACCCTGAGCGAAGGCCCAGAGAGGTGTAACCAACAATTATCTAACTCTCAGACCATTTTTCAAATAATATAATAAATGTGCTCCATTTAAAAATGAGGCATTAATAAGATTTAAGAAAGAAAATATTAATGGTCATCCTTAAGTGAATATAAAATATACATAAGTGTATAATTGTGTATAAATATATATACATACTTCAATCTTATTGAGAAGGCAGAGGAATTCGGCACCCTAAAACATTGTTTAATTTAAATTCTGCCAAAATACAGGCGCAAGTTCTACGAGTTGTCTCCGCTTGCATCAACTCGTATTTACTCTTTACTTAGCGAAGTCATGACCTACGGTCCCTGCTGAATAAGAATCTCACTCTTTTGAGCCATATTTCCTTGGGATGGTGTAACCAACGCCTTCTTCCGGCCCCTCTAGCTCGCTAAGAAATTTGCTCCAGCTAAGTTTCACTCCGTTATAAGCATCATGTCAACAAATCCTGCCCAACCCTATTTACCTTCAAGGAGCGATTGGCTCAGATATAAAGAAAAACGCTCATGTACCTCCCTAGTAGGTTTTAATTGGGTTTTTCATTTTAAAGCCCCTCCTAGCGGATACGAACTAAAGTAAGAGTGGTAAATGTTATATATTAGGTTGAGAAATAAGTTTTTGCGTTTGTTTAAATGTTGTGTCGATTAAAGTTTTGTTGACGTGATTTGTGCACCTATTAAGAAACAATCATAAATAATGAAAGCAAAATTTGCAAAGGTTAGGCTGCGTCTCTTAAGAGCATAGACTATTAGGCTTTTGCTTAGGCTACGTCTTGAAGTTGAGGAATAAGTCATTGCGGTTTATTTAAAAGTTGTGTTAGTTAAATTTTTGTTCTGTAACCTCAAAATGGAATGTCAAGTTGAAAGAAAGGCGCATTTTCGACACTTGTTGTTATTCATTTTCAATCGAGACGGAAACAATGCAGACGCAGCCAAAGCTCGTCGCGACATTTGTGCTGTGTACGGAGAAAATGATTTAAAGGAAAGGACAGCTCAATACTGGTTTTCACGTTTCAAAAACGGTCATTTTAATTTTAATGACGAAGAACGTTCTGGTCACCCCATTAAGTTCGATGAAGATCGATTGAACGACCTTCTTCATGAAAATCCTCGTCAATCGACTAGAGAATTGGCTGTACAATTGACGTGTGATCAGAAAACTGTAGTGACTCACTTTCCTTCGATATGGAAAGTTAAAAAACTTGGTGCATGGGTTCCGCACGCTTTGAGCGAAAGCAACAAACTTCAACGCCCCACGATTGCCACAGGGTTGCTTGCTCGTCACAAGGCTACTCGTAGATATAAGGTCAGATTTCTTCACCGCATCATCACTGGCGACGAAAAGTGGTGTGTTTATGTCAACATGAACCATCGAAAACAATAGCTTAACTCCAATAAAAACCACTTCCGCGATTAAAGCAAGTACTTCATCCACAAAAGACGATATTGCGTATGTGGTGGGACTGTGAAGGCATCATTCATTATGAGCTCCTTGCTAACAGCGAGGTTGTCAATGCAAAACTCTACGTTCGACAAATGTATCGACTCGCCGAAGCTATTCGTAAAAAGCGACCTCATCGACGTTAGAGAGTCCTTCTGCAACACGACAATGCTCGTCCTCACATTGCCAATATGACAAAAGACGCCATCCAAACGCTTAATTGGAAAATCTTGCCGCATCCTTCATACTCGCCAGACTTGGCTCCATCGGATTTCTATCTGTTCCGATCGCTCTCCAACAATTTGCGCAGCGTTTCCTTCAATACTGATGTGGAATTAGAACCTGGTTAGACGAATTCTTCTAGTCAAAATCCAGAGATTTTTATTGCATAGGCATCAAAAAACTAGTTGAACGTTGGGAAGAAGTCATAAATAACAACGGAGAATACATATTGATTGAATTACATATTTTTATCAATTAAAAAGGAAGTTTTTCTAAAATTGTTAATGGTAATGAATAAATTTGATAAAAATGCAAGAACTTATTCCTCAACCCATTAAACTTTCATATAAATACCTAGAACATCGTTATAAACTGTAGCCGAGAATTTTAGAGAGGCTGTCCCGCTACTACCTTGATAACGGACATTTCAAAAGCTGTAAAATTTGTCAAAAAATTCAGCTAAAGTGATAATTTAACTTGAGTAAGTAACGCTTCTGAATAGTTAGCAATTGGTCGGAATCTCTTCATTCAAGACAGAGTACCTTCTGCTTAACTACCTGCCAAGACGACAACAAAGTCACGGTATAAAAAGGCCACCTCGCATAATGATCCCGTTCGTATCTCCAAGAACGTTGCGCCAACCAATGCTGAACCGCTAGCACTAAAAATGAAACATGAAGTTACGAGCACATCCATATTGGTGACCATGACCCAGCCATTTCTATACTGGCAACCTTACCAGGATCTTTTTGAACGCTATCTATATGCTTTCCTCTGTCTACTGCCTTTGTAGGATTCGATCTCGTATCCAGCGAAGAGAAGATTGAGAGTGTCATATTTCCTCTCTGCCACGCCACTTACAGATGGGAGCTTCTTCAAGTAACCAGAGAACCAGAAAATTTCTGAGCCCCCGGGAGAAGACAAGAGGAAGCCATCGGGAAGCCACCAAGAAGCACTCCTCCTAAAGTTAAACGTGTAGCGAAATCAAGGCAAAGGATTATTGTCCTTTTAAAAGCGAAATACGCTTTGTATTCCCCTTGAGATTTAGTCGGGGAAGGTTTAGTTTCAAGATTGAATAAAGTTCAACGCCTTGCAAATATTCTTTCAAAGGCCGATTTGAACTCAGTTTAAAGGTAAACTAATATTTTTTTTAAATTTTAGGTTGATCATCCTTATATTTTAGGGATAGGAATTTAGTTTTAGGTGGATAATTAAAAAAATATGTATTTGTTTGGTTAAAACTTTCATAATCTGATTAATTTTTTTGTTGTTGCTTAAGTGATATAATTTTTAGTTAGTCAGGAATGAAATAATTGACGTTAACGTATCACATTGCAGTGTCACCCCTTGAATCAGAAGAAAAGGACTAATGGGGCATTCAATAATGATAGATTTTGTTGTCAAAGTGAGAACTTTGATTTCCCCTTTGATAGAGATTTCTATTTCTCCCTTATCCCCAGGCTATCCGAAGGAAGCCCTCGACACCCACTAACATGCCTGATCATATTCACCTAACCCATGCAAATCAAAGCCTGGTTCAATTAAAGTCAGTGGATTAAACTTGACCCATTCGGCCCTTTGAGCCTATTATAAGAAACCGGCTTTGTAGTTTGAAACAATAATTTGTGGGGAAAAATATTGTGTCTGAAGATGAAAATATTCAAGAAGGGAATCTTCTCTTCTACCCATCGGATGGAAATGCCCATTTTCAAATTAATACGAATTTTCTCTTATTGTCTGCTACACCTAGGGATGAATTGAAATAGGAACTAAGAGAGGTGTACAGGGATGTACAATTGGTCCAAACCTTGCTGTCTATCAGCAACTTGTTTCACGTAAAATGGAAATAAGATGAAAAAGTGGATTTTCATGATTTTTTGGGCCTATTCGTACCAATTAGTGTGCATGGGCCCTAGGGCTGCTGAATTATTTTAACGTAGAGTACATAAAGTAACACGCTATTAATTGGTTGATAAATACAGTCATATATGCAAACTTCTCCCCACAAGCACCAAGGGTGATGCAGGAAAATGTTTTGCTAGATGTCAAATGGAAATTCTAATGTAACCATTAACAAAGTTAAGAAAGGTGTCCCAGCTAGATCAGTCGATCTGGGTCGAAGGACCCGAAAGAGACCTACAGGCATTAATATGGTTCAATATCATACTGTGAAACCAAACCTGCCCTCAGAACCTTTTACAACCCGAACCCCAAAGTACCTCCACTCCATAAAATTTAGCCCACCAAACTTCACGATAGGAATCATCCCGTCTCAAAAGTCAATTCCTGGCTGATCTCCTTTGTTAAAACCGTGATACTAGCGATGCTTTAGACGACAATATACCTTTTTCTCGAACTGCCGTGCCCTCAAGCATAGATGCGGGCAGCGTTTCCCATGTAAAAGTCAACCATCCCATCTACACAACATTAAGAAGTACCTCAGTAGGTACCAAGTGGTAAACCAAAACCCGCATTTCACGACTCGTGGCCCTCAAATGCAAAGTAGCAGACAAGAAAACCCAATTAGTTACTTTGAAATTTTCTTGGGTGAGATTAAGGACTCTCCGTGGTTGTATAAGAAATCTTATGATGTACAGAATGACCACATGGTTCCACCACACTCTTAAGATAAAGTGTTAGGGGAATACAGTCCTCCAGGGCTTATTGAGGTGAAGGGTAGGGGGCAAGGGAGTAATTTTACCCTCGTACCCTGATGACTTGTTAGACTCCTTTCCCAACCTAAAAATAATTTATGACAAGGAACTGAAAATGATTTAACAGTTAGTGGTAAAGTAAGTAATATTGATTGTCTTGCGTTACTAGACAATAGTTACGACATTAGTAAAGAGATAATTCGTTAAGGAATTGCAACGTCTCGCAAACCAATTTAACAGAGTTGCGTCGCTCACCCCGATATCAGTTAGTGTGCTTAACCGACTAAACGTTCAAGTTATTCGTAGAGGTTGAAATCTATCTTGAATTGGGTAATTAAGTGTATCCTGCAATGAGTTCTATTGTCACAAAAGTTTGCTACGAGGTTTAGCTTTTTTGATAAGAAACGTTTGGGCAATCAATCTAAGCAGGAGGAAGCATAGTTTGTTGTATAGGAAATGGACACTCTTGTGGACCATGTGGGTGTTACACAGCTTAGCCAAGTAGACCAGGCTGCTTAAAAAAGCAGTCTTGACGATGCTTAAAAAAGCAGCGCCAAGATAAGGCTGCTCCAAGGAACCTTAGAGTAAAGGAAGAGAGCCAGAAAAGGGCTCTTCAAATGAACCTTAGTTTAAGGATGGAGAGCCAAGAAAGAGTTGCTCGCAGATTTTTACTTTAAAAGAGGAGAGCGAAATGAATGCTGTGTCAGGAAATATAGTTATGGTAGGGATCGACGAAAGCGGTGCCATGCCCAAAATATTTATTGGTCTCTAAGCAGCTGACGACCAGAGAACCGTCTTGTGTTAAGGCAGTATGCACCAGAATCCATGATAAGGCTGCTCTGCCTCGTAGTAATGTTTCGTCTCCACATGATTAGAGATTAACCCCAATTCGTTCATTGTTTATTCTTATTCTTGTTGATGAATCTTTTGTATCCTTGTTCCTGTACATACAGGAATTGTACAACTTACGAAAGAAATTGTTTTCTCGAATAACTAGATGATTTTGACTCTTTTTTTTCTATATGTTCTACTTTTTCATAGTTTTGGCTAGGTACAGAACTCTCTTTGGCGCGATAAATTTTTCGTCCATTTCTTTATTGTTTCTAATTCTATTACATTCCCTACGATGAATATTCCCCATGTATGAGTTTTTTGCTTTCATGAAGTTTTATTCGCGTATTATTTTGTTTTGTTTTTCCCTCGCATCAGCTTCTCGTTACTTTGAACGATATATGTTCGTTCAAATACATATTATCAGTTTCAGCAACTTTTATTTTGTTTATATTCTTTTTATCTGAAAAGACCTCCAAGTTACGTTCTATCTAGATCGATGATTTGAGCTTATCTTGCATTTTGAAGCTGAGTCGTTTTCTATTTTAAAGGAGTACCCGAGTGATCAGTAACTCACTCATTCTGTTGTCTTGTAGTGACTGGTGTGTACGTCCAAAATAGGACACACGCGAGAGTCGCTACACACAAAGTACAGAGACAGGGAAAAGTAAAGTTAGCGCCGTTTACTAGAATGTCACACGGTAGTAAACGAAGCAAAGCTATCTTTGTTAGAGTTGGTCGAGGCAATCTTAGGCAAACATTATAATCAAGGCAGAATCCAGAATAAACCGGTTAGCTATCACTATTAAAAAAAATAGAAAGAGGATTAAGGAAGCTGTCTCCATGGCAACATGCTACCGCCCACAGAAAATTTAACCCAAACAGTCGGAGTGCCTTCCTTATCAATATGTTCGGCAGTAGCCAATCAAAAGTCGAGTTATATTAATACCGACAAATCAACAGGCCGGTACATAAGAGGGGGTGGTGTGTGGCTTAGTTGGACGAGGAACTTGTAGGGCGTGGCTAAATTGAATATATATATATATATATATATATATATATATATATATATATATATATATATATAACTGTGTGAAGCCAGAACAAAGAGGAGAATTTTATTACTGTTTTATATAGCAATATATCGCGTTATATATCGTTCAATCCGATCTCTCGGATTCGCGTAATTCATCTTTGTATATAGTCGTGTACTGTGTACATATCGCAGAAATTAAGGTGTAACCCTTAAAGGCTCTATTTGTCCGGCCTCCTTTAACTCTTGCCCGCACTTGACCTCGAACTTAATTTATGTCATAACTTAGAACTTAAAACTTAATGAAAGAACTTTTGTAAAGTGCAATAAGATCTAGTTCAATAATAATTCTATTTTTGCTTTGGTGACTTCAATATCCTGACGTTCCTCAATCTTTCTGCTTCAAGGCCTTATTAATCGGGAAAACAACCGTTGCGCAGTCTCTTCGTTAATCGCAATTCCTCGCGATTACATAACTCCCGAATCACCGGTGTTCTACCCTGGTGTGGTTTATCCCCATCCTTCGGGCTATTTGACCCCGTCGCTAGAATAAGACCGCCTCTCGGTTTAGGGCACCCCATAGAAATCAGCAAAATAACTCTCGTGGGAAATAAGGAAGGGCAACGCAAACCAACTGAAGCATCTGTATCAACTCGAGTCCTTGTCAAAAGATTACGCGATAACTCGGTAATCTATCGCCATTACTGGCAACCAGCGTCCGCCTTCCAAGGCTCTTGGGTTGTCCTCACGATTACCTTCAAGGTTTCCCCATAATTAGGGACGACCTTCAAGAGCCCCCTCCCCCATAGTCTCATGTTTGATGTTTGTTTTTAACCTTATGAGCTCAATTTACGTGGTCAACCGAATAAATCACTCTTCCTGTGACCATTATCCGTGATTATTTGTTTCTAAAACGAATTAATATCTTAGTTTTTATTATTATTTCCATGATCACAGTTGCTGTTAATTCATTCTCCGCCGCTAATATATTTTATTTTCCTTCGCCTTTGTTTCGTTTGTTTTTATGTATTTATTAAAAAAGTCTATTCAAGTAATAATACGCACTTTCTTTACATATGATTCATTTTCTTTAATTTTTCCACCCATTCTCTATACATAAATTCCTTCGTTGTTCTCTCTAATGCATTACTCCTTACCTGGTTCCTGACTATGTCTCAACTTTTCCTCTTCCATTCCGTTCTTATGCCCAATCTATCTACGTATTCTACTCAAGTTGCACCAGTGAGGTTTTACAAGTAAATTAAGTAGAGCATTTTTTATGTTTGAAATCTTCTCATGGTATTTTCTCTATCCTACCTCAATTAATATTTCCACCCTTACAAACCAATTTGCATGTGAACTCATTCTACCAACCTTATTCTGGATCGTCAATCCGATCGAACCTCTTTTAGTTTACTTTACATACCTCATATAAACTGCCTGGCATACCCACTCACTTCCAGAATTCCCTTACAATTATATATCCATTGGCCTGTTTTGTCATAGGCTCTCTTAACATTTCAATTATTCTTAGCACCTCTAACAACCTTTTTTATTCTTGTCAAACATATTTAATCATTGCAAATGCTTAAGCCTCATTTCCTAAGACCCAATTATCATTCATATCTTCACCAAAGACTATTCCTTGCAATTCCTCCGAATAAATTTGACTTTCGATTCATTCCATAATCTGCCGTGATATCTAGCAATTCCTGAAGATTTCCATTTTCGTTCATTATCATAACATGATCTTCGTTCATTATCATAACATGATCTGCAAATACAAGACAGCTGATATTTATATCACCTATCCCGATTCCTTCTCTCATACGCCTTAATCCTTTTAGCATTTCATCAATGAATAGATTAAAAAGTTGTGGAGACGTGGTGCATCAATGCCCCACTCCGATAAAATTTAGCATCTAGTCATTTTCCACGTCTTTCAAAATATTCTTTACCTTATTGCTTAGATATAAACTCGTATTAATAACATTAAAAATATTTATATTCATACCGTTTCATTTCGTCTCTCCGATCGGCTCCTAAGAGCGTAAGTTGTTATCTGCTGAGTCCATTTCTTTTTTTTCTCTTGATTCAGCATTTTCGCGACCTTGACGTGTTTTGGTCAAGACCAAACTTCTTCGTTTTCTCAATTTTATTTAAGCATTTTTTGTTTAAGGTTTATTTTATTTACTTTGTATCTTAGTCCCAAGTGTTTGTTCACTTTGAAACACTTACTATAATTTTCTGTACATTCATTAGAAAACATTTACGTGTTTGTCGATAATTTTTGTATTTCGAAGCTTCTGAGGCTACCTCACGATATCTTGATTCATTTTCCACCCTAGTGCAAACAATACGCACCGATTACACTTATCCAAAGCTCTTCTTTCCTTTTTGTAACTCGCGGTTCACCATCGTTTACAATTTTTGGGCAGGTAGATATACAATAATGTAAATTCCCAAGAAGGTCTCCATTAGCTATTTGACCTCCCATAAAATCTTTTCCTTTTAGAATAAATGAGAGCTGCTTCATAGATTTAATAAACCTACTCCATGTGTCCTCATGCAGATTTTCGAACTTTATCCTCACTCTCAGTAACTTTAATGTTCGGTCGAGATGCCTGGATATCATTCGATAAAACAACCCCATGGTCACTAAAATGTTCTTCCCACACAACTACCACGTCTTTGCCATTAATAACCTACCTCTCTCCTGGATGTGAAGTCGATACTGGACATCAATTGATCCAAAAACCTCGTTACAATTATTCACTATTCCTCATCTCCATTGCCAATGTAGGCGCGGTGAACCTATTTCTAAAACCCATTGAAATTCTCCTCAGTTCACCTAAATTATCTGCACCCAAGCTTCACTTTGATTTGCATAAATTCATAGCACTTAAACGGCTTTACAATGAATATAGAGCAAGCCAACTCTCCTTCGAAGCTGAATTCGGAGTTTGGGCATCAACAATCTCCGCCCCCTCCCTCGTATCGACCAAAGGATTGTCTTCTGAGTGTTCGACCAGGGCTGCCGAGGGCACTATTTCGGGAGAATCTCCCAACTGGATTCTGGTCAACCGTCCTCTTCGACCCAACCTTCCCACCCAGTAGAAACCACAACGGATAAGCTCACGTAGCACTCCCCTCCAACGGAGAGATGTAGGTATCATTATTGGTGAACAGTCCGAACTGGCCCTAGAACTCGTCGAACGGGCTGACGAAACCTACGCCCATCTCTGACAAGATCTCGCCAAGTCTTCAATTATTGCTCATAGCTTTTTGTTTAGCGACAGCACCTCCGGAGCGTCTAGGAAGGATCCCAACGACGAATACTCTCGTTGACTTCTCTTTCACTGAGTTTTCTAAGGACTTCATGTCTTCAATGATGCGCTTAGAGCAGCCTGCTGAACCGCCTCGTGGGAACAGGTCGTTTCCACTGGATAATGCAACTAACAGTGTATAATGCCGTTTCACTCTTAGCTTGTTAATTTCCTGCTTAGCATTTCGGGTCCACTTCCCTGGGAGGCTACGTACGCGCCACATTTCTTTGGTCACCCCGTTTGGCCTACTCTCCAGGTCCCTCACGATTGATGCCTCCCAGCCCGATTCGAGAGCCCCGAATCTATTGGAAGTTGAAACCGGCCTCGGCCTCGGAGGTTCTCGGGGTCCCTTTTATCCCCTTCTGACCGGGATGAAGCTATCGTGGCACACCCCTTGGGCACCAGTGACGCTGAAACCGTCGAACCTCGAGGGAGGTGCATTATTATCCTTGTTTTGTTTTTCTTTTTTCTATTCTTCCTCTTCTTAAATTCTGCACTTGACTGGCGCTGCACTGCCGATTCAGTGTTTGCTTCTTGAGTGAGAAGCTCGTCGGTGGAACTACCCACGTCGTTGGGAGGTTCACCCATGTCTGGGGCTGACTGGGTCTCTAGTCT
Organism: Ceratothoa steindachneri; assembly: GCA_963969495.1. Classification (NCBI taxonomy): domain Eukaryota; kingdom Metazoa; phylum Arthropoda; class Malacostraca; order Isopoda; family Cymothoidae; genus Ceratothoa; species Ceratothoa steindachneri. Next base: position 57,788,274 of record OZ018329.1, read on the forward strand.
TGAAGCTAACTTTGTGATCTTATCCTCAAGAAGTGTTTCGATTCCAAGCTTCTTTACTTTCTTCTCCAATTTCCTAGATTTCCCCTTGGATGTTCTATAGAGATCTTGGAGTTCCTTGCAATAAGCTACTGCTTATTGGACTTCGCCTTTCAGGATACAATCTGTGCAGATACTGCCCAGGTAACATTTTGAATAACACCGCTCTGGGCAGTCCACGCACCACTTGTTCCTCTGACATATCTCTCAAGTGTAATTTAGAGCAGCTGGTCTTCTCTTTCTAATCATGTTGAACACTTTATATCACTATAACTTTGCGAACAATCAATACGTAAAAAAAGAAGGGGGATTGTGATTTCGCCCCGCGTGAAACGCTCCAGCCTATCGATCGGAGACTTTTCAGATCTTTCAGAAGGCACGTTTCTTTTCCTGCTCTTCATCCGACCGAGTCGTTCACCCCGGCGTGCTGTGGCTCCCAACCAAAAGGCACTGATGGCCTAAAAAGGGGGCCATGGAGGATTTCGCACCAGGTGAACTGAGGAAGATGCCACTTACTAAACTCCTACTAGTTTCCTCCCGGGCGGCCAGGATCTCGGTGTAGCGTTCAATGGATATCCCGCTACACCAAGGGACTCAATCCAAGGTTGTAGTTGGCCTGGCAGCCAACCTGTGAACAAGGACCGTCACCTCGGACCGATGCTACCAGAGGCACCCCTCAACGATCACTGGGAATGGTAAGTAATTACACGCGTGGGAAGAGGTTAACCAGGCACATACCCTCATTCCATTCATCCCGCCCTAACGCCTAGGACCCCTCTATTCCCGGTCTCTCGCAACCAGTGAGCGTTGATTGGCGTTGTTTTTAGAGGTTCCAAAGCCTCCCTTCTGACGCATGAAGTAGCCGTCAGGTCCTTAAATAATAAATAGGAGACTAAAGGGTGTGTGCTAATAGGACAGTCGGAGTTTTTTTTGTTGTTTTTTTTTCGAAAAGAATGGCAGAGAGAGATAAGAGGACTACCAGAGCGCAGGATAGACGATTAAGAGATGGACGCACTTTGTCTAGAACCTCATTCCCGACCAATTCGACAAGGGTAATCCTACCAGGGGTGACACAAATGGTACAGCCGACGACATAGCTGGGTAATTCTACGGTACGCGCAAACTCTCTCTCTACGACAAGGAGGCGTCAAACGAGAGAAAGAGAGAGAGAGAATCAGAAAGAGAGGGAGAGAGAGAGAGAGAGACTGGGAGAGAGAAAAGGATAAGAAGAGGGAGAGACGAAGAGAGACGAAGAGAGGGAGAGAGAGTGTGTGTGTCTGAGAGAGTCAGAGTGTGATCGAGAGTGTATGTGTGTATTAGAGAGAGAGAGAGAGTGTGTGTGTGTGAGAGTGAAAGTAAGATTGTTTGTGAGAATGTTATTGAGAGAGAGATAAGAGGAGTGTGTTTTACAGTGCAGGTGGGTGGTAGTAGAGGGGAGAAAGAAGTATAAAGGGGAGAAGGGGAAAGAGAGGGAGAGAGTTCATTGAAGTGAGAAGAACAAAAGGTTAAAGAGAGTGAGAGGTAGAGAGGGGTTGAAGGACAATAAGAGAGTTAAAGTGAGAGGGAGAAAAGGAGACTGTGTGAGTGTGTGATAGAGTTACATTGATTGGGAATTAAAGAGAGTGAACGTGAGTCAAGGAGAATGTGTGTATGTGTGCGCGAGAGTTTTTTTCTTCACTCCTGGATGGGCGAACGAACTTTGATCAGAAATGATCTCTGTTAGTTCGTGAAATCTCAGTAATGAACATTATTGCTCTGTTGCTAGCGGTAACTTTTTTAAACCTAGAAGACCGCGACATTTTATTACTTACACATAGGCTCAGGCGACTGATTGATAGACAGACAAACATAGGTCGCTATATCAACATGGTGCACTATACCCCAAAACTACTGAGAGCTGTCGCGCATTAACACATTAATGCGGGATGTCCAGACTGACTGAAATAGGACACCGACCTTCGTAGGAACAAAACTATCAGATATTAGCCATAAATACATAGTATCCACCGGAACAATTATATTTCTCTGTAGAATACATAAAACTCAAAGTGACAGTTATATGTTTCTGTAGAATACATAGTCCCTTGAATAAACTAATATTTATCAGTAGAATACATAGTACCGAACCTAAAAGTTAAATTACTCTGTAAAATACATCCTAATAGCCGTAAATACTTATATTTTTCAAAAAGATTAACTTGAGAAGAATAAAGAGATTAAATAATTAAAGCAGAGATGGCAAGAAAGAGCCAGACGAAGAACAAAAGTAAGAATGACGAAGGTAACAGTTAGAAGAGAATCATCAGAAAAAGAGAATGAATATAAAGGGCAGCGTTAATCCTCTGATTGTGAGAAGAAGCTACTGAGCGTGTTCGCTATCATGACTGAGTTTTTATATACAATCATGTGCGAAATAGCGAATAACGCACACGCCTTGTACCTTTTTATTCTCGATAATGGGTCCCACTTTTTTCAATCGATTAAAGTACTATTATATTGATCATTTAATGGATTAATTTGAGGACATTGTATATTTTTAAAGATTTGTTGTTGTTATAAAACAAATTCGAATGATACACAAGTACCCTTTTTAGCCTCACTATAAAATTGGTATTCTAGAATACAAGTTCAATATTTGTGCCAGGTACCAAGTTAACCAATAACGGATGATATTAGGTCGATGGGCCATAAATGGCCCAGTGAGAATCGTTTTTATTTATTGAATAACAGTTAAAATATTTTGTTCATTTATTAGGATCACCTCGCATTCAGTGACGGTTTTAGGCTACTTCCCAATTACTTCTGAAGTCTTTTAGTTATCAGGGTTCACATTTTAACAACAAAGTATGGGTTTGATCCGTTCAAAGTCGTATCGCATCCCATGTAGGATTTAAGTTGAGATGGAATTTGATGGATTTCATTTATTAATTTTTACCATATCCATGGATGACTTTGCTTTGTTTTGTTTCTTTCATTTATTTGGTTTATTATCAGTTGAGATACGATCTGTAGAGTTTTTGGAGGATGCACTGTGGTCACTCCTGTATTCGGGTGGGTAGATCTTTCACTTCTCATTACACACACAACACTGCTTTCTTTCCTCTCCCGTCTTCTTAGCACAACACTTATACACACACACGCTCTCTGTTCTATGGAATGCTGCCGATGGTCATCTACATCCACATAACTCTGACTTGGAACAGGTCCCTCTACCGTGGGGTGACGAAGGTTCCATCTGATCGTTATTTGGTGTCAAACCATAATACTCCCTGGTAGCTCTTCCCAAAGAGGACCCGGCCCCTGGTGCCCTCGAGCTTACCATCAATGTCATACTGACCTTTATGCCCCTTTCCTTATCCGGTCAGGCGAACCACTACGACTACTACCTCAGATCCGTTCGAGTTTTCAAAATGAGAACGATTAGCTATGAAGTCACGAAAGCCTAACTGGAGAAAAACAAAAAGCAGTTAATGGGTAAAGTGCTGCGTTCGCAGTGATGGTAGGGGTATGGTAGAACAATGAGTACCCACCATAACATCTGGAAACTGCACGTCTTCCACGCTAAGCCAGTGGCTACTGACCGCTATGGTAATCAAATAGCGGTAACTAATGTCTGAGATACCTCTTCCACTTCAGGGTAAGAAAGATTGGGGTTTGAGGTAAATCAAAGAAAATAGATGAAGAAAGTAGGCTCGATGTACGAGGGATAAACAAACTATAGGAGTCATCAGAGCTTCATATTTCTATCATAAAATCTTCCAAAATTTTGCAAAGGAAAATCTTGTTTATAAATTTGTCTACGATAATATTTTGGTATCAAATAGTTATGGGTAAATATAATCCAAATTTATATAAAGAAAATGAAAGTTACCAGCAAAGAAATTTACTAGAACAAGGTCAACAGACCAAAGTCAGGTGCTCTTAATTGTTTCAATAATTAAAAAAAAATAATTATAAACGTATTATCAACTAACAGACATATCATCTGACCTTACCCCTTCAACACTTCAAAAAACTCATTGAAAGGTTAAACAGTTGCCATCCGACCGACCGACTAAAATTGAAGGGTCCAAAATTATTCGCATATCCGAAGAAACAAATGTCTGAGAATTTAACAATTATAATATCAATCTAATTTTTTTTATATGTTAAAAGTAATTAGTATTTAGTGTAGAGGCCTTTATTCTCAATGATGTTTATATCTCCCGCCATAGAACAAACCAACTGGTGACGCTGCAGAGTCATCTTTTGAAGTATTTTGCAGAGCTCCTAAATAATTTCGGATTCATCGCGTGATGCCTCTCTCCAAGTGTCTTCCAAACATTTTTAATCGGATTCAAGTCCGGAATCTTTGCAGGAAATTTCTTAACAGTTATGTGCTCCTTGTCCAGGAAGGCTTTCACCGACTTGGCCCTGTGTCAGGGGCCATTAGCCGACATAAAAAATTCAAGTTTGGCTTCGGAGGTTCGCAGATGGGAAAAGGTATGCTGTCACAGCAATTCCTTGTACATGTGTGCATTCACTGTGCCCCGTAAGTGCACAAGTGACCTAGTGCCTTCTATCGAAATCACTCCAACACTAAGACGAATCCTCAGGAAAACTTCACTATTTTTGGTTCAATTGACAGAATGTTTCACATCTTCTGCGAAGAACGAAACTCCTGCTATCAGATAAGAACAAAGTGAACTTAGATCTGTCATTGAAGTCTGCCTAGAGACATAGATGGACCAAAACTCACCAATCTAAGAAGAAACTGATGCAGCCGTGTTGAAACAACCCTTCACAATTTATATATTATTTGCCTTGCGGATTACAAAGGGGAACAATTTTAATCACATTTTCTGGTGAGTTAGATTTATTTGCCAAATTTGATTTGTTATTTCATGCTGATTTAAAATATATAATCCATTTTTACTTACATGCTATAGTTATTCTGTAATTTATTTTTTTCGTTTTCCCAGAAACTGCCCTCTGGACGGACAGAGAGGGTGCTTGTAGAACGCAAATACTTCACAGAACATAGTAGTATGATAGTAATAAGTGTTATTGTGCAAAATAATGATATCGTTTCTTTTTTCACGTCTTATGTTAGAGTGATGGCTTCGTCAAGAGGAAATTGCGTCACTGATCCAGACACCTTTTGCTACATATGTGGCTGTTGCATGCTAGTTCGTCAAAGGCACAATATATCAAACTTTGTGATCCGCACTTATAAGGCATATTTTGATGTTACTCTTGGCGATTAAGATAAGAAGTGGGCCCCACATGCTGTTTGCCATAGTTTGGTGAACATCTTCATGAGTGGACGAAAGGAAAGAGAAATGGTCGTCCTTTTGGAATCCCAATGGTGTGGCGAGAGCCAAAATATCCTGTATCGGACTATTATTATTGTCTGGTGAATACTAAAGGGATTGGAAAGAAAAATCGGCACAAGATCGACTACCACAACATTCCCTTGGCGATCCGGCCAGTACCTCATTCTGAGTCTTTATCAGTTCCGATTTTTAGTGGATATGCTTCCTCCGAGGATAAAAATGATGTACCTAATATGGACATCCACGGAATGGATTCAAAGTCTGCAGATTCATCATCAGATGCTGAACAGTCATTAGCTCTTCACTGTTTAAATCAAGAGGATTTGAATAACTTGATTTGGCGCTCTCCAAGAAAGCTGCAGAACCTTGAGCCTCCAGGTTGAGTGAAAAACATATGATTGAGGGGTCGGTAAGGGTATCATATTACCGAACAAGAGAGAGTACATTTGTTAAGTATTTCTCTGAGGACAAACAATTCGTCCATGCCATGATGCCCCTAGGCTGTTTACCGAGTTGGGACAAGGCACCTATAGCCCTGCTGAGTGGAGACTGTTTTTGGATAGCTACAAGCGTAGCCTCATCATATGTTTAGACCTTAAGATAGTCAACTTCATCCTTGGCCAGCAGAAGGGATATACAAAGTTTCCATGCTATATTTCTATGTGGGACAGTTGAACCTGTGACAACCATCGGTCCCTAAAAGATTGGCCAGTTCGGGAAACTTTGGAAGCAGGAATGCCAAACATTGTTAATGAGCCAATTGTAAGTCGAGAAAAGATAATTTTTTCCTCCACTTCAGCTCAAACTGGGGTTGATAAAGCAGTATGTCAAGGCGTTGAGCACTGACAATGATTGTTTTCAGTACACAGTATCAGAGTTTCCTCTTTTGTCATACAAAAAAATAAAAGCAGGAATATTTGATGGCTCCCAAATCCGAAGACCTATGAGTAATTCTAGATTCGTGAACACCATGAATGAAAAAGAGGAGGCAGCCTGGCTCTCATTTTCTGCCGTTGCTCGTAACTTCTTGGGAAACAAAAAAGCGCATAACTAAGAGGATCTGGTTACTAATATGCTTTTAGAATATCGTGATCTTGGATGCAACATGAGTGTAAAGATGCATTTCCTAAATAGTCACCTCGACCGATTCTCGGGGAATCTGGGAGACTTGAGCGACGAACAAGGGTAACGCTTCCATCAGGATTTGATTACGATGGAAGAGCGCTGCGAAGGTGACCGAGATAGACACATGATGGCGGACTACTGCAGGGCAATTAAAAGAGATCAGCCAAAGAAGACCTACAAGAGAAAGTTACAAAAGCAAATTTTTTCCCGATTGAAATAAAGAAGAGGTCCTCCAGCCTGATGTACGGTATTAATATATTAGCATTTATTTGATTACAGTATTTGTAATCTTAATGTGTAATGCAAGTTTCTTCTCAAATGCAATAAAATGTTTGTTGAAAAAAACAGCTTTACTATAAATAACGCTAAAGGATGATTCCAAATTACTTCAGGGCATGATGATAGGCGTGATAAAATGAAAATTATTGTATAATATTAGTTATTGATATTACGAAAAATCTGTAGCATTTAGAGAAAATCTGATTTCAGATTTGAATTCAGTATGCTCGAATTAGGCAGGAAAATGTACTTTTGTCAATTCACCAAATACATTGTTCCCCAGTGTTATTTACCGGCCTTAATTAAACGTATTTTGTCATAGACTGACAGAATATTAGAGACTATACTCTTTTAGTGTTTGTCAGTTTCTGCAATAGCTCCAAAAGGAAGACTATTTTGGTAGCGTAGTTTGCGACTAGCAACTAGACTGACAGAGGCGTGACAGATTTCTCAGTCATGTTCCCTGTACGACAGCTGGTAAGTGAATGACCATACAGTCACAGTAAAAATTTTGAGACTACTATATTCTTTTAATATAAGAAAATTATTCCAAATAATCAAACTATGCGTTTTGTTTTAGTATGTTTGTATTATAATTTAAAGATAAAATATATAAAAAATAGAGGCCAAACCCATATTATTAATAAATACAGTCAAGTGAAGCGCGTAATCACTATTTACTTTGATGTTGCTTATTTTCGGGACTGCTTCAATTCGTTTTGGCATGATAGAGACCAAATTTGTGACGATATCTTCACTGCTCATAATTAGATGAATTCTGTTTATCAGCCCTCGGTTTAATTATTTTTTCTCCACAAATTTGTAAAGGTCCTAAATGTTCGAAGTTATTTTCAGCCAGAAACTTTGTTATTGCTTTGTGAAAAGGTCTACCATCATGATGAAAATATACAATTAACATCTACAAATTGGCCTTGAACAGTTGGGAAAAGGTGCTGATGTAGCACATTTTAGTACCATTTGAGTTCATGGTAGTTTTTGTGGGCAAGATTGTTAGTGCTCCAGTTTCCTTAGATAATAAACAGTCCAAGATATGGAGAGTATCAGGATGATTCAATGTTTGGACGGCACATGTCTAGTGAAAACCCTCCTCATTTCTTTTTCAAATGAAGGATCTTTGAGGCGCTCCAAACAAGCTGAAAGGAGTTCATCAATGGATATCACTTTGAAACACTCTTCTCACTCCATTCTTGATATTTCCTTCAAAAGTGGAGCATATCCGCAAGCTTCTTCTCGGTGAGCTAAAGATCCTTCGCAGCCATTTTCGACATGAAACATGGTCGAAAGGTTTCCACCTCACTGTGCGCGCTGAAGCCGTCAAACCTCTATTTCCAATCGTTATCCAACTGGGCACTCGAAGCAACCCAATCCTTAGGGTGATATTTTTAAACTTTCCGCTTAGAGCTCTTAGGAGTCCATAATTCTTCGTCACAGGACCACTCTTTTTAAGGTCATTAATGATCCTAAAGATGGACTCCTCGATGCAATATCCTTAGCAATTCTCTCCTTGTATTTCAGGCCAATTTGGTGCGGAACAATAATGCTTAGACACTTTACTTCGGAAAGAACAATTTTCACAATTGAAAAAGATTCCAACCTTTATTTTTAAAAATGTTTCTTAATAAATGGATTATAATTATACAAAATCATTCAATTAACTCATATTTGTCATCATTTTACCCGCTTGAGGGAATAGTTAAGCTCTAGGAACAGGCCAGAGCAATTTTGGATTAAATGAAGCAATGTTTCCTTTTCTTATTATTTTTGAATGTTGACGTTTTAATAAACCTGAAATAATTTAAATATCAAAATAATTAAATTTCAATAATAAATGAAAATATACTCGAAAGAGTTTTGGCCATGATTCTATTTGAGATTGAACTGAAGTTAATTGCTATGGAAACGATGCCGAGTTTCTCCTCAAGAAACGTAAGCGTTCGGATAATTTTCGACACTTCAATATTCAAGTAAATTCTATTTCTGTTGTTTTATTCATAAAACTTTCTCTAACCTTTATTCATACGTAATTTATATCTGTAGGTTTTGTACACCAATTTTTAAAACCTTGGATTTTCTCTGGCAAAAGTTACGGAAGATATGATAGAAATACAGGCGTTCTGATATTTTTGCACGGTACTGTATACTATATCTTTGAAAACGTAACTCATATCCATAGTTTACGTTTTTAAATAAAATCACTTTACAGTAAAATTACGCATAACGTATAATTATTACGTCGCTTTCGTGGTGTTATTCTATAGCCAATCCTGTGCACGCCATTATGTGCCTATTTGCAAATATTTACAAATATATGCACGCTTTCCCCTTTCTAGAGGGCAATCGTGTAATAGTGTGTGACACCCGTCCGAGGTAATTATTGACCCTCTGTGTTCCTCTCTCTCTGATGGTTTCCTACCAGAATTTGATCCTTATCAAGTTTGGACATTTACATATTGCGAAACAGATGTGTCATTTTAGCTCCCTCCTTCACCTCCTCGAATATATATGCAGGAGGACGTGAGGACGCATTTTCATTTATTCCACGTAAAATACTTTACAAGGAAGACACCTTAAATTAAAACAGTGTTGTGTTTAACTATTAAAACATTTCTGGAATATTTATTTGCCTCCTATCGAGTGTCAAATGTTTTCCATTCACTTTTTCATATTCAACAGCCAAGCGAGTCGAAATATTTCGTGATGGCCTCAATTATGACTAACCCCAGTTATTCTTTTAGCGCTTCTTTTGAGGGATTTACTCATTTTAAAAGTCCCGATCACTGTGTTAGTCCGATTTGTTTTCTTTATCTTTGCCACTCTCTTTTTTCTTTTATCCATGATCGGAATATTTTTAAATGGCTTTGGTCGTGATGGAGTGATCTTTACAAATTAAATTTTATTTCCTTCAATAAAAGTTTGGTTACCTTAGCTATCCAGGCTTGTTTATTTTTAGTAAATGAAATTTTGTTTAGTTTTTTTTCCAATTTGAATCGATGATTAATGCATAGGTTATATTTTCGTATGTTTTTGTGTTATAAGTCTCAATTCGGAGATAGGAAAATAAATGCGATCCTCAATTACTGGAATTCCTCGATAGGACCAAGATCTATTTTATAGCTCCTGTTCTCAGCCATTAATATTCTTCCTTCTCCTATCGTTCGTCACTAAAGCGACAACTTCTATTGCCATTGGTCTAGCTTTATGGTTCTACGCCAGCGTTTTTATCCTCAAGGTGTTTTAAGATTAATGTAGCGAAGGCTTTGGTGAAGAAAAGGTGGCGTGAATAATATATAAGCTTTCCATCAATTCGATTTCTTTGTATTTCGTCACTTATGTAAAAATTCACTTTAATAATTTTACCTTCACATTAATGTCCGGATGAGTATAAACTAAATTAAGAATAAAAATAAAATTAATGATACTTAATATAAATAACAGTTAATATTATAGGAACTTTTATTCAGACTACACAACCACACCACCATCTTATACTGAAATTAGTAGCCTGTACTGGAAAAGTAGGCGCTCAATTTCTTTAACTTTAAATTTACACTAAATTATATATATTTATATATACACTATATACACCTTTCAATAGTGCATTGATTTAATTTCATATTTACAATTAATACAAACTCCCAAATGAAAGTTTATCTCCACACACATTTAACAAAGCCGGGATAGTCACCAATAAAAGTATTTAGGGTGGGACCGCGACTAATTAACTATCAATAGTAGATTTTTTTTTTAATTTTATAGAGCCCATCTGGCAAATACCCACTTGGGCATAAATCGCCGAAAAACACGACAGCATAGAACTAGGAAACTTTAAAATAAAAATAAGAAAACTTAATGATATAAATTGGCAAAACTTAACAATCAGGAAGCAATCTCCGGCAGCAGGGAGAGGTCCCACTCACCCCGGTGCAGGAGAGTGAAACCTACAAACAAAACAATAACAAACAAAAAAGAACCTTAAATAAAGGGGAAAAGCCCGGCCTCTCCCAAAAAGTCAACAAGTCCTTAAGTCAATGTGCACGAATCCGTCCCGAGTACAAGGGACATGCGGTAGCGACCCCGCCCATCCCAGTACCGGGACAGGTATCGTGCGCGGAGATCACCCAGACTGGGACATTCGACAAGAATATGCCGAACAGTCTGGGGGACGACGCAGTCGTTGCAATAGGGCGCATGCGAGCGCTCCATCAAGTAGCGATGCGTCACACGAGTGTGTCCGATTCGAAGATGACAGAAAGCAACCTGAAGCCGCCGCGGCATTGCGGGATAGGTCCATGGGATCAGTCGCGGCGCAATGGCACGCAACTTTAAGTTCCCCTCGACCGTCTCCCATCTTCTTTGCCAAGCAGTCCGAAGAGCTGCCCGTATTCCTGCCATGTAGTCAGTGTGAGGAAGAGCGAAACGCTGGTCCGGTCGCAGAGTCCTCGCGGACTCTTTGGCGCCCTCATCGGCGCACTCATTCCCCGCAATTCCTACATGTCCAGGAACCCAGCAGAAGATAATCTCGACATCTGCCCGGCTCGCCAAAACCGTGGCGTCACGGATATCGCGAACCAGGGGATGCGGAGATTCCAATGCCCCGAGAGCACTCAGGGCGCTTTGTGAGTCGCTATAGATCACAATCCGGTCTCCGAACCGGGCACGTCGCGTAATCTCCCGTACCGAGTGGTGTATTGCCACCAGCTCGGCCGTGAAGACAGAGGCAGCGCCTGGTAGAGCCCCGCTGACTTCAAACAGAGGGGATACGGCGTGGAAGCCGACCCCATCTTGGGACTTGGAGCCATCCGTATACACTGGCACGGTTCCATCGTGACACGATGTGTGCTCCAAAAAGTTCGAACGCAATACTCCCGGCGCAGTACAAGCTTTGGGAGCAGAGGCGTGGCGACAAATAGCCAAATGTGGTACCCTCCAGGGTGGCCTACTGGGCAAAACCAGGGGAGCCACCGGTCATAACGAAAAAACAACAATGCTAACCATACTTCTCCGAATGACTTTGGTGTGCTATCCAGTTGCTTATACTCCGAGTTCGATAAAAACAATCAGCCGAGTGTTGAGGGAGAAGTCCCCAATGGGGGGTATGGAATGCGAAGCACCCTATTGTTAGTTACAAGAGGTTTGTATACTTGTAAATTGGTAATAGGAAATTTGAAAAAAAAGATTAAACCTACTCCTAGGTTAGGTCATTTTATTTTTTATTGAACTCTTCTAAGTTATTTATCCAAACCTCTTAATTTTTGGAGGTCATAAGACGAAATGCTGCAAAATTGAGGTCTACTCCGACCTCGCCTTTCGTCCGCCAAAAACGAAGAATAGATTTGGACAGAGCGTAAAAATTACTCGGGGAAAAGGTATTAAAATATACGAAAGGGTCCTTACTGTAAAGTAAATAATAACCTAAATAACTAATGAAATTAATTAGTCTATTTCTAGAATAGAAAGAAATTAAGCCCTAAATAAATAAATATTCCTTCACGAGGGTTTGGCCTTTCTTCAATAAATATAGTAATATCGAGGCGATAAAAGAACCAAATAAAGTTATCTGGTTTTCAGGAAATGGGTACAAGTATTTGCCCTAAAGTTTCCATAATTTGGTATGAACCTTTTGTGGAAGTTCGATTCCAAATGTTTCAACTTTTCATTACCATTATTTTTTCTACGTCTCTTCTTTACACTGAAACTCCAACACCATGGTAACAACACTACACTTTTTTTTCTGTGACAAAGAGAAGAGTTATAAGAAAATAATTGGGAAAGGAAGAAATAATATTAAGAGATGAAGTAAGATATTTTATTTAAATTTTTTTTCACTTATAGCTTTCATAATTTGTATTCAATGATATTTTGTTTTTCAATTATTTATTGGATTTCCAAATATACGAATATAAATAAAAATTGTTAAATTCCACCACTACCCGCAATGGTAACATCTTAATGATAAATCCTGATTCGTGTTAAAGTAAGTAACGGTGAGTATATAAAATATATAACAACCATATTATTGATAGGAGAAAAATAGTGATAGGAGAAATATTACTAATGAGAAATATTATGCATAGGAGAAAAATTACTGATAAGAAAAATAGTGATAGGCAAAATATTAGTGATAGGAAAAATATTATTGGTAGAAGAAAAATTAGTGATAGGATAAATATTACTGATAGGAGAAATATTAGTCACAGAAGAAATATTACTGATAGGAGATATTACCGATGAAAAATATAGTTTTGCTCTTGCCTAAAGGAGAGATCTGTTTTTGTCTCAAATATGATCTAAACGGGCTACGAGGTTTCCGAATTTGCAGCAATGGTGTCACTCGATAAAATATGAGGGTATCCGCTGATGGGCGACCAGACTGTGACACCGCTAAATCTTAATTCTCCGCACTTGGAGCGATCGAACCCCTAACTCGCTATAAATACGACGCTCCTTACCCTAAGATAGCGAGAACTCCCTCATGATAGGGTCCGTAAGCTCTTCTTTACACGAAGGGGTGGATTAGAAGTGCCCCGGTAACAAATTTTCAGCCAAATCTCCGGGACTTCAAAGTGTTCGATAACGCATGCGCTGACAGCAGCACCATTCGCTGCACCAACGAAATGACAAACAAAAAGCAATTCAATAGCACCTCTTGGGAATCCTAAAAGCTGAGATATGATAGGCCCTATTAACAATAAGGCTAATTTGGTTAGATCTTTTCCTAATATTTGTAAGCTATTTTAACTTTATTTTCTTTTAAATATTTATCGAATTTGTCCTTCAAAAGTTTTGTGTTTGGAGCGCTGACTATAGCTTTTAACACGAAATTCATCCTATTTATTTTCACCTATATAATCTGTTTGATTGATTATAAAATGGCCGTCAAGTAAGCCAAAATTGTGTAAGTTTAGATATGTTTATTTTCAAGGATTCTTTTACTTATACTTCACATCCTAAATACCCACAAAATTATAACATAAAAATAATGAATAAAATAAGCCACTAGATCATATCAAATTGATTCCCTTTGATATTAGACAAGGAGATAAGGTGACTATTTTAAGAGGGAAATTGATTTGCTAAGAAATTCCTAAATTCTAAAAAAATATTAAGACTGTTAGATTCCATCAATTTTAAATTAATTATCTAGCAGCAAAGAAAGTAGCTGAGAGTAAAACTTAGACTTAATGGATACATAAAGTGGGACCACAAAAACTCAGAATAGCCATTTCAAGCTGCAAGATTATTATTAGAAAAATAAATGAAGGTGACAAGTTGGAAGCACGAAGGATATAAGACCAAACTATATTCAAAGTGTAATGAATAGAGGAAAGAAAAGTTAAGCGAGAAGAAAAGCATTCACCTTCTTTTTAAAAATAATAAAAATGGGAGAGTTGATGAAAACAAGGGGTAGGGTATTCTACAATCTAAAAGATGCAAGAAAAAGAGAAAACTACGATGTGTTAAACCTATAAATAGAAAAGGAAAGGTTATTCAATCCAATCTAGTAGTGCGCCCTAGCAAACAGCAGAGAATTCAACGACTGATTGGCATTAGTTGTAATATTAAAGAAATTGCTCAGCGATACCACTAACAGACGATGGAGATTTATTATAATATTAGGAAGAAAAATTTAATCTTGCTGAATTCTCTGAGAGTCTTTGGTTAAATTCTGATGCAGACGAATGCACAGGTGACAAAACTAAAATTGGAAAAAAATAAAAGAATAAAAGCAATTTCTAACATCAACAGAGGAGTACATTTAGGCGGCACTTCTGCAGTACACCAATTCGTCGAGAAATTAAGGATACAGCTGAGCGCAAAATTAGAATCAACTGATTAGGTGGAAACAAATTATTAACATCTAAAAACCGAGTGACGCGCTTAGCAAGCAAGCGCTTGAAGATCTTAGATAAAAGAGGGGTTATATAGGTAGGTCTACAATCGTCAGGATGGTAGAAGGTGAAGACCCCCTAAGAATTGCAATAGCCTTTACAATACACCATGATATTGGAAAAGAACACCGACTTAAAATAATTCCAAAATACAACAGCCAATTTTGAGAGCAAAGTACTTGCAATTTTCTTGTAAAAAAAAGGAAGAACCCTAAAGGATCACAGCCACTGACTAAATATTGGTCATTCATTAGCGTCGCAAATCAGGACAGCTCAGTTTAATAGAGGAAACAAGAGGAAGCCAAAGCTAAACGTTCAATATGCTGTGTTTTTGTAAAAACGGAAGTGAGAAGGCGAGCCTTGCATTTAGAGCTCTGAAAAATGGAACTGTATCAAGATGACAATAGGGCTAAGCTCAATTCCACACAAAAAAATAATGCCTAAGTGAAGATTACCATGCATGTTGTTGGGAATTACCAGGTAAGATAATTTAATGTAATCATTATAATCACTATTGACAGCGGAGTATTTTCGCTTTGCTAATAAGCAGAAACACACATGCAGCAGGTGCCAAAGATTTTTGGAACCTGCAATTTTTCTTATTCTATGGGCGTGTCTATGAATATGTTGATGTAGGTTTGCACGTATGTGTTCAATGCATCTGGAAAATAAAATAAAAGAACAAGCCTCTGTATTGATTTCTATGAAAATTTTAAATCGGCAAAGCTATTAAAATGTATGAAATCCTATGCAGTATGTTACAGTCAAAATGTCTTCATATAACATCATTTCTTTAGTCGCGTGCAACTCCATATCTCACTATGTGGGTCAGTCAGTCGGTCGTTCGGTCGGCCGGTCCCCGTTTTGCTTTATTTTTGTTTTTGTAATAACGTCATAACTATTCGGCCAATTCTAACAAAATCTGAAAATCTTATGTTGTTTTAGATTTTCTTTGGAATGATATAATTTTCAAGGTCGTGCCTAGGTTAGTCCGAGGATTATTGAACGTTTAGAAGATCATAAGGTCATAAATTAGAATAAGTGAGAGCACGCGACTTTGCTCAGTAGACTTTGTTATTAATATGATATTTTATGTAGACAGGATCTGATAATGATATGATAAAAGGGAAAGCACATAACTTTACTGAAGAAGTCTTATACGCACGATACACGAAGAGGGTCTCAGCTCAAGACATCCAAGACTGACTTCGTTCTGGAGGACCCATGGTCTTACACAACGTGACGAAAAGCCTCAATGTCACATTAGCCCATGGGGTCGTAAGAATGCCGCAGTACAATTGCAGCATGAATAGAGAGAGGAAAGCCACGCCAAAATCTGCTTTCACAAGGCTTGAAGTATTTTAAAGCCCGTCAGAAGCTGCTGATCAAACTACAGCTGATACAACCTCGACTGGTTTGGCCTCATATTTACCTCAACTGGACCTTGTGTTAGTGGGGACGTGTCTTATAGTCACATGAGTGCGCGTTCCAGTTTTTCTTGGCCCCAGGATATGAAAGAGGCCGTAGGACGTCATCAGCCAGCCTACAATGGCCAACTGAAGGCATTCATCTTCAAAGAAGGTTTCAGCATCACAGCCATTAGGTGTCGTAACCTCGTGTGATGCAACCCTAGAATAAATGCTCTCATCACTTCCAAGGGATAATCGACACGCTATTGAGCTTCATCTGCTTTCCTCCTAAATGTTGCTGATATTACAAGTTTTGGCATGTTTTATTTTGTTTTAATTTATATTCATATTGATATGGAAATAGAAAGTATATGACCATGCATTTATTATTTCCTAAAAGTTCCGAAATATCCGAAAAGTTTGGCCTGAGTGGTAGTTGTCTTAAATAGACTGACGGGAAAGCGAAACAGCCAACTCAAAAGAAGTGACCAGCTTTAGACGCTGGGCTTGCCTGCAATTCTCGTTAAACAAAGCCTTGAATATACGATTTAAAGACTTTTCCTGGGACTTCTTTTTTAATTAATGGAAGCTAGAATACTATTGAAAACCTGGAAAATGTACTTTAAACATCAAAAGACAATCCTGATTGATCAGTACTGCCAACGGGTGGAACCAACGGAATGTTCATTGCTGAAGGGCCATTACTAAGGAGTAGGTCTAAGCACTTACTCAAATTTGAGTTATATTGCAAAAGATTTGTTCACAACCTGAAAGATTAAAGAAATCCAAAGCAACCTTACCATGTTGATTATTGGGATGGTTAGACTTAGACCATTTTGCGTGATTTGAATTAAGATCCCCGATGAAAACTAAAGGTACTTTTGAATCAGATTCTTGAATTACAGCCATAGAACGCAAATGCTGACATCTAAATCTAGATTACGTTAGTTAATAAAACGGCTGCAAATCTTGATAATAATTATTTCATGATAGTCACATTCAAATTTCAAAAACCCTGAGGCAATAGAAGAAGCGCATATATACACGCATGTTTATACAATTGTAAATGAACTAAGTTAATCGTACCCAGATATTTAAAATTGAGAGCCTAAATAGTCAAAACTCTCAGAATGAAACATTTGTATGCTCTCTTTAGGAATAACAGAACCGGCGCTAAAATAGATGAGGAATAACCTTCATGTAGTTAGGCGTTGCCAAAGGGTAGGAATAGAGACGGCAGACCATAAATGCTAGCCAGCAGAGGTGATGGAAATATTTGTGTTTGGCTATAAATATTGTGGTCAATCAGAATGGCAAACTTGCACTTAAGGAAGCGAAAGAGACCATATCTACTTCCTTGCTATAGCTTGTTTCTCTGGTAGGTGAGTGTTGGGGGTGCAGAGATTGTTAAAGAGAATCTTATATAGCTCAGTCCAATATGAAAAAATCGATTGTTGTTATTACATAATAGGATAAATGAGGGTGAACGCACCTCTCAACCTTAATGGATGTCAACAAAGTGCCCTGATTTGTGTAGGGAAAAAGTAATCAAATATTCTGACTTTTACTATAAAAAGATGTTGGCTTTTGCTGAATTCTCTGCTTTAGGACATTTAGTTTCCTCGAGATTAATACACAATAGTAAGGAAAGTGTATTACCCAGCAAGTATGCTAGGAGAAATCCTTAAAGAAAGAGATGAATATAGACGAAGCTAAAATGTTTGGAAGCTCTATAGGTGCAGATTCTCTTGCAGGCATTGGGACCAGGAGAGCTTAGAAGTTTACGGATGTCAACTGAAATTTTCTTGTGGGGTGCTTTCGGGCCAGATGACTCTCGATGAAACTCAAGGTATGAACGCTTTTCGTAATAATATTTGTCGCTAAATAATCCTTGATGTAGGGACTGAGCTCACCTTTTTATGAAAGTATTTTTGTTTACATTGAGTAAAGTTAAATGGATTAATTAATTTCGTAACGATTTTTGCAAAGTAAAAGATTTTAAGGTCTGGAAATTTTCTATACAGAGTAAGAAACCATTAATACCCCAGAGTTCTTATTATGTATTTTGGATTTTCATAAGGGGACGAATAGACTGAGTAAAAATCTTTGCAGCCCATTAATCGTTTAGACAAAACGTCTCTAATGAACCTAAATCATACTGTTTAGGTTTTCCTTTTCATACCGACGCGCAAAGGTGCTTTACACTTTTGAAGCGTAACGTCATATTCGACCTAAAAAAATTCTTTATTGTTTAGTACTTTGGAAAAACCTTATGGTATCTTAACACCTCCGTCATCGCTGACAGCATTTGTAATCGTAATATATTGGAGATTATTGTTGTGAATCTGGTTTCAAACTCTAGATAATGAATTTCAAACTACAGCCCTTGTCAACATTTCCATGACTCACTCCCTGCCTCACGCATTGTTTGGGAATGAATAAAATAAGGATTTTTGAAAAGTTATTCTGGCGTGTCAGTCCAATTACGTATTCAGGACAATTATTTTTGGGCGAATTCGTCCCTCCAAGGCAGGGGTAGCCATTTTTATTATAAGGCACGCACCAAATATTTTATGGTGAATACGATGTGTCAAAAATATTTTTAACAAATAAAAATAGAAAACAAAAACGTTAACATATATGTAGCTATGCAAATTTATATCGAATATTGATTAAAATTTGCACTTTTATTTAAGTTTTAATGAGATTTTCACTTACTTTTAATTTAGCCAATTTTTTTATATCTAGGTGTAACTTTGTTGGGGAATGAATCATTAAGTTCTTCAAATTTTTATCGGTCATCCTTGATCTCTGTTTACTATTGATTAGTTTAATAGAACCTATAATATGTTTAAATCGATAAATACTTCCGAATCTTACATTTTTCCTTGCAAACTTTACGAGATTTGGAAATTCTTCTCAAGGCAACATCAAATCAGCATCACTTGGAACCGGAGACAGCTCTTTAAATTTGCTTTAAAATTAAGGTATTTTTCAAATGCATTAATTCCATCTGTAGCTCATTAGGATATATATCGATCTGTGGTTCACTAATAGAAAATGGGTTTATAAATGAGCCTCATTATTTTCTATTCAGAAAAACATTGAAAATGAGCTTAAAAGGAATCCTGTAATAATCTTAATATTGCAATATATTTCACAGTTATCGACGCTTTCACTTGCATTTGAAAATATAGAAATTAGTTCAAATTTCAATTTTTTATCTCGGAAATACGAAACTTTATTTTCATTTTAAAAGTAGTGACATGATTTACTAATTTGGGAAACAGTTTATTTTCTCCTTGCAAGTTTGTATTTAGATCATTAAGATGTTTAGCTATGTTAACTAATCATGCTAGATCTAATAACTAGGGCCTATTATATTTAAATTTCTTATACTATGGCAACTCATATTTTTCTTTTAAATAATCATAAACTATGTTTTTTAATTACCAAATACTGGCTAAACCTGGCCTCTGGATAGCCAGCAGTGCACTTTACAATGAAGAAGAAGAACGCCATATTGTAATTATAGACCTTCACAGTATTCTCTAAACTCCCGTAAATTTAGTAAGCTTGCTTTAGTTTTATTGATACACATCACAAGAGGTGAGATCACATCATGCAAATTTAAGTTTTTTTCTCAAAAGGATTCTTGGTGGCATTTTAATAATAGGCGAATTGACAAAAACTACATCTATAGCTTTATCTTGATCAAAAGTCGTAATAATTTGGTTAAAATAATTAAGAAAATTAGTTAAGCACGAATGTCTTTGAAATTTGCGCTGTATGTCATTTAGTAAGGCATTTCTGTCTAGATAATCTCTAATACTATATCTACCGTCAAACAAAATGCAGATACAGGAAGGGTAAAGTGATATCCTACAAGAATCTTCTCCTATAGTCTCTTATCACTCAGACTCAAAATCACAAATTGAATCCTCCTTGAAGGTATCCCCTCTATGAACAACGATCAGAATGTCATCGAAATTTATACCATGAGACTAGGAAAAGGGCAATATTGTAAGGGGATGAAGTTATGTTAAACAAAATTAAAAGTTTGGCAACAAATCCTATTAAAATAATTATTTTTAATTTCTTAAAAGTATAGTTTTTTCTATTCAATTTGATTTATTATCATATATTTCTCTCATCCTCTCCCTAGTCATTAATTTACAGCCGAGCTAGTGCATCAAGGACTAGTGATTGGATTAAATGTTCTAAAACTTAGTATTTGATGTATTTCTCCCTAAGAGTGTTCAATTATTTAAATGTCAATACTGATTTAGGTACTAATCCTTTCCATGTATCTTCTTACATCTTTCAAGCTCAAAGCCCCCACCCTTTATATTTCTGTTCATTTGGCAAATATTTTATGTAGTAGTTGTTCATTCTATTTGGGTTTCTAGGGGGGTAAACTTACCTCGTCTTTAAAGATTACGATAAGCCATTTGAAATAAATATAGTTCTAGTCAAATCCATACTCAAAACAAATTTTTCGCCGACAAAACTTCTAAAGGGTTTTACTAATTTCATGTAAATAACCTTAAATTTTAAGAAAGATGTATTTCAAATTATAGAGAAAGTTCAAAAGAATAAATACTGAAACAGTTTTTTTTTCATTATCCTATATGGAGCACAATTAAGAAAACATAAGTGATTTCGACTTAATTAACACCTTTGCTTCATATAAGTTTAAAGTAACATTTCATTTTTCACTTGACAAAGTTGTGTACTTAATTTCAATTTAAAGTACTCTTGAAACAAAGGCCACTGAGGCTGTGAAAACTGGCAAAATATTTATCGCTAAATCGAAATATTTGTAATATTTAATCGTATATTGGCCATCTCTTTTATATTAGATCCTTCTCTGACATTTCTTTGCTTTAAATGTAAATTGCGAAAGTACTGTCATCATAAAGTATCTTAGGGACCTTACCTTACAAAAGTCATTTGAAGCACCCATTCAACACTTCTTGCAACCTCAATAGTCAATGGTCTTCGAGATGTGAATAAAAATATCTTGTGTTTCCTTGGTAGTTTGAAGTTTAAACCGACTTACCTTATGTGGATGATGTAATGCGTAATCGGAGAATGATGAGCATCTGTAGGGGGAGTCCACGAGAGAGTTGTGTTCCGTGATTTAAAATCCAAGATGAAAGGGCGACCCGGGGGATCAGGAACGTCTGTAAAGAATACAAAAGAATAAAATTTGAAGCACTTTACGAAACATACAAATTTAGACTCAATAACTATATCTTTGATTCATATAAGAAGTAACAGGGAAATTCATGAACTTAAAAAATACCCATTTCTTTTGTGCCCATATAGAACACAAAATATTAGATTGTCATGGAATGAATATCATTATTTTTAAAAGGAAAGTAAAATTATTTTAATCTTAAACTACTTATAAAAGTAATTTAGATTAACCATTTAACTTTCATTAGTTTCCATTAATAAAACAATGTTGCCAAATCTTTTAACCAGTCAATGAATTTCTTTCATGAAGAATTCATTCGTTTTTGAACAAATATAGGGTTTGATGTCAAGATGTGGCCACTTCTCGAGACAAAATTATACAAGTAACACAAGCAAAACTGGTGACAACAATTATTACGTTGATCCACTTCTAGGACCCACCAGGGAATTGACTGGAGGGAGTGAATTGGGAGGACTTTTAATTTATGCTCTTCAATCTGAAAGGTTGCAGGGAAAGAAATTAGATTTTGCTTTGCCTTATGAGAAAATAATTAGTTTAAAGATATTAATTAAATATTCTAAATATTTTGGTAACACATATAGGATGGACTTATTCACCTTACTGAGAATTGACTTGCTAATAATTCACTGAATTTATTCACTTCTCTTTGGAAACTATAAAACACTAATTATATATAAATTAATAATTATACATTTCATCTTATGTTAAAGTGTGTGAAAGTGCAGAGGGAATTGTAATGGCTTTGAGTTCGGTAAGTCCAAAGGAAGAAGAAGATATATAAAAATAAATTTTCTGAACTTCACCATTTTTAATTTTGGGGGTTTTAAAATATTCACAAAATTTCGATTATATTTATTTCTGGACTTCACTATTTTGTTTTTTAATATTATAAAAGAATTATTGGAAATAACTTTGATAAAAAACAAGTCATAACGAAACTAAGATGAAATTATTATTAAAATACTCAAAAGAATCCCCTTCTTAAATTATAGAGTAGTGAAGTGATGATGATGATGATGATGATGATGAAGAATGAATGTGAAATCGATTAGCAATATATATATATATATATATATATATTTATATATATATATATATATATATATATATATATATATATATATATATATATATTTAATTGTTTACTTTGACGCCTCTTGGATTCTGCTTTTAAAAACAAAGATGAAGATTCATTTTTGTATTCCATAGACGAACTATTTCCATGTTATTTCCGTCAAACTCTGGAAAAATAGTTTTGCTAATTGACTTCATTAACGTTGACATCTAGGAATAACAAAGACGGGAATTGTCACTTCTTGCCAGATTCATTGCTCATCTTGATGAAAGGAAGCAATGAAAGAACGATACAGAACTAGTAGCAGAGAAGACCCTAAGGTTCACTCAAGGCTAGTCCGAGAGGTAATAAGATTAATACCCCTTCAACCTAGGCAGTAAATGAGAAAGAAAGACAAAGGGAAATACAGAAAATGAAAAAGAGCGAGCGAGAAAGAACGAGAAACAAAGAGAGTGAGAGGGAAAAAGAGAGCGATATAATCAAGGAGCAGGGAAGGCATGTAATTTTATTTAAATTATTTATTTAAAATATATAAGATTATATTTCTGAAGCAAATTTGATCTCTTTTTATATGGATATACAAAATAATTGTGTTACACTACCGACCATATATCCTACCACCCTTTAAAGTTTCAATAAAATCCCAATTAAAACAAGATTATTATCAAAATTGGGACAATTGATTCATTATAAGTGAGTTTTAAAGTATCTCATAGGAGAAGAAAACCTTTTGCCATTTATCTTCAGTTTTTACATTCCTCGGAATATTCATGTTTTCTTTCTTAATTTCTGCAATATAAAAAAATATTTTTATAATACTATTGGTAATATCTTAAACAGTTGGTGGTATAATTAATTTTTATCCAATTTTCAGTAACCTTATCATAAATTTGAAATCTTGCATTCCTTAACCAGCTTTAAAATGATCTTTATCCTAAATCATTATGACTCCCTAGAATTCCAAAAACATTTTGGAACGGCAAAACATCATAACTTTTTGCATATAAGAATGCCCCAAAATATTAGAAAAACCTAAAACCACTGTAAGGACAGTGATGAACCCTATCGAGAGGATGAAGATACAGGTATACTAAAAGAGAAACAACGGACTGGACGGCCCATACAGACCTTAATGAGACACAATAGCAAACATCTCCCTCATAACAGCAAATAAACCTCTATGGAGACATCTTAATATATAAAGTAGGCCAGCTGAAACTAAAAGGACTCAAAATTTGGCGATCGATGATAGGAAAAGGGTTTTTTAGAGTATTGAGTCCAAGTGTAATATTTTTTGTTACCAACGAGTTTTTGTAATGAATAAAGTGATGTGAGCGAATGGGTTCTCAGTCTTGTGCATACGATAGTTTTAATTTGCAGCGATTTTGCTGGTGATTCAGATGGAGATTTTGAATAAAATATCGAAAGTAAATTAGACCAACATGGTTATTATTGAAGCAATATGTAATCCAATCTGGAACCTACCTTTTCAGAAGAAATTTTAATTTAGGGCAGGACAATGATACTTATCACATATCCAGACTGTCTCTTAGTTATTTGGAGAAGAAAAACATGAAGAGCAGGTTATAATCATGAAATTGCCATCCCAGTCTCCTGATTGTATTCATATCAAACACTTGTTTTGGAGTATTTGGACAACGGAATGAGAAAAGCAAACACCGAATGCATTGATGATAGAGAACTAGTGGCTTGAATGTTGGAATGGAATTCTGCAAGAATATTTGGTTTCTTTAGTAAATAGAATGCCAATAATATACTTTTTAGTTATCAAAGCAAAAAGAAAATATTTTGATGAGTAAAAATCTAATCTCATTCATCTCTAAATTCTTATGAAAAGAAGAAGTTTACGGTTTTTTGATCCAAAAATCTATCATTCTTTACTTAGGAGACAGGCTTTGGATGTGACTGGAAGCCATTTACTTTCGAAAGGTTTCCTAAGTAAAGAATTGTAATTTTTATTTTATCAAAAAGCCTCCTAAACTTTGCATTCCTTCTCATTTAAAAGCCTTATAGTGAGTTAAAATATTTATCTAAATTTGTGTCTTATTTATGTACCTCATGTTTACATTAAAATTCGTTTATAATAACTCTGCCTTTTCATTTACTTTCCTTGTTTGTCAATTTGTGTTTTATTTAAAAATAATTGCGAGGAGGGACAAGTTCCAGTATTTATTGTCGGTAGTGATGTTCTCGGCTTTATGTCCAACATAGCATATCAGATAATAGGAGCCCCACTCTTAGGTATAGAGGTACCAAGAGTCGACACTTCACTGATACATTTACCAAGACTCGACCCTTTACTTATACATTTACCGGGAGTCGACCCTTCACTTATACATTTACCGAGAGTCGACCCTTTACCTATACATTTATCGAGAGTCCCACACTAAAGCACACAGTTACCATGAGTTCCACCATCCCGTATACAGTTATCAAGGGGCCCAGCCTAACGTATACCTCTAAAAAGAGTCCAACCTTCTTTAATACAGTTACCAATTGTCCAAACTAGACGTATAAAGTTACCAGGATCCCACGTTCACGTTATACCAAGGGTCGTACTTCAACGTATACAGTTACCATAAGTTCAACCCTCACGTATACAGTTACCAAGGGTACTACTCTCACGTATACAGTTACCAACAGTTCCACCCAAACGTATACAGTTACCGAGGGTTTCACCGTAACATATAGTTACCAAGGGTCTCACCGTAACGTATACAGTTACCAAGGGTCTTACCGTAACGTATACAGTTACCAAGGGTCTTACCGTAACGTATACAGTTACCAAGGGTCTCACCATAACGTATACAGTTACCGAGGGTTTCACCGTAACATATAGTTACCAAGGGTCTCACCGTAACGTATACAGTTACCAAGGGTCTTACCGTAACGTATACAGTTACCAAGGGTCTTACCGTAACGTATACAGTTACCAAGGGTCTCACCATAACGTATACAGTTACCAAGGGTCTCACCGTAGCGTATACATATGACAAGAGTCCAGCCTTCTCGTGTACAGTTACCAATGGTCCAAACTTCACATATACAGTTACCAAGAGTGTCCCCCTCACGTATGCATTTACTAACGGCCTCATCCTAACATATGGAACTTCACGTTTACAGTTACCAAAAGCCATAGCTTCATGTATACGTATACCAAGAGGGCTTCCCCTCTCGTATACAGTTACTAAGAGTCCCATCCTAACTTATGCCGTTACCAAGAGTCCCAATCCTACGTAGATTTACAGTTACCAAGCGTATGAAACGAGATGGAGGAAATTAATTTTTCGACTGAGCGGAAACGACAAGGCTTGAACGCCAAGAAATCCTAATACTATCGAGTATGTATTCTTATGAGGGCAGCGACCATGATAAAAATATTCAAGATATTTTCTCTATATGCATCTATGCCTATATTAGAGGAAATATTTTATCATTGAGTATCGGAAATATCATCGTGGCGAGAGTCTCCTGATGACCACTCTTAAGCAAATTGGAGATGAAATTTCGGGGCGAGTTCACCCAATAATCTTCTCTTGATAATTCCATTTATGGACTCCAATAGCGATCAAGGTTTATTTTAAAGGGGAGGGAATAGCAGCAAAAGTGGGGCTCCCCAGCTGTAATAATATATTTTAGGTATTTGTTTGCATGCTAGTGATTTTTGGATAGATAATTGGTGGCATTTTTTAGTCGTGTACTCTGTAATCCTTCATTATTAACCAAACTAATTACAAACTTAACAAATCGCAGAGTATTTCCCATGCGAGTCTTTAATTTCGATTTTACATCCATTTTCACCCACTGAATTATGGTAGAGTCTCATGCAAAGTAATTGAATTAGGAGCTTTTGAAGGCTTCTTGAAATTTATAATAGCCAAATACCCACCCAAGTATTTATAATGGGTAACTACTGACCTAAGTATTTATAATGGGTAACTACTGACCTAAGTATTAATAATAGGTAACTACCGACCCAAGTATTTATAATAGGTTTACAAATTGTCTCTCACATACAAAAAAGCGCTGCCCTCGCTACTTGTATTTCGATCTTTATTAAAATGTTTGTATCCATTTAAAATAAATTTCCATATGATCTTTATTGTATGATTTCACCGAAGTCTCGATTATTGCAACAATGTCAAAATTTTCAACACCCACTAAACTAACAAAGATCATTGAATTTAGTTCCAATACTTTGTGCGTTCCAATTTATATACTTTATTTCTTCGAATTTGTGTGACTGGCGATATTCATTATTTATACTTCCGCTATCTAGTGCGTTGGATCTGTCTGAAAAAAAGGCTCATTTATATTGGAGCTGGAACTGTCCTGGCTAAAAATGCAAATGGGATTACTAAACGTAGTCCCAACCTCGGAGATCATACTCCGTTAAGATGTAATCCATCTAACCTAACTAGATCTTATCTTAGGTAGAAATGATCCCGAAAGTTGACGAAGTGTATACTAATATAAGAAGATCTCCTAAAGAAGCTGTTTCAAAGAACCCGTTCGCGCCAGATCTATAATTCGAGTTTTACTACAGAATCGCAGGAATACAGCTTCTGAACTTGCTGGGAAGTTCAGTGAATATCTTCAATCTCAAAAATATCACCCAGAACGTTAGGATTAGAATTAAAATTGAAGGGGTAAAAGGATGCAAGGCGAGAAAGAGGCAATGGATATCTTAGGTGAACAGAAAAATAATGTCTTTAGTGGGCTACAGATATGGTTAGATGAAACTAATTATCAGAAAGAATATTGTTCTGTTGAAGATTTTCAACACTTATGGCTACCTTTGTGAGACGAAGCGGTGCAAGAGAATTTAAAACTTCTTGTTTGCTACCATTTCTAAAGTATTCTGGAGGTTATGATAGTATGGTGCGGCATGTCTTCATCAAGGCCAGAGGAGATGTTTTTATGCCAAAGAATAATATGTTGTACAACTTATACTAACGAAAATATATTCAAATTTTTATAGCCATCTATCCAAAGATTGCATCTAAAAACACCAACAATGACGTTAAATTTCAAAAGAGCAATTCCCTATGGGTGGAGTTTGAACATATGCCCTCGAAAGCTCTGAAATTTTGAGGCTACTGTTCTAACTAATAAGCGGAAGTCTTCCTCTCCCATAAGGGGGTTTCGGGATAGCTTATAAACAGATGTAAAGGTAAATCCCTATATGATGAGAAGAAGAAAGGGTTATTATGAGAGGTACAAAGGCTTCATAATGAAAATGAAATTACAATAAACACTTAAACCGAAGAGCGCTCGATGGTATTGGTTCGAATCCCACCTTTTTCACTCTAATTTACGGATAAAAGTTTATATTATTTTATCCCGTTTGCAATTTTTCTCTCTCTTCTCTTTAATTTTGGTTTGGTCCTTGTTTGGTGTTTTGAAAGGACGAAAGTGCTTGTGAATCATTTTTTCTTCGTATAGATTATTAAGCATTTATCGTATAATGGATGTAGTGTAGTTTCTCGTTCATTTCTCGTGTGCTTCTCTTGCTAATACATTTAGTTCACAACAGGTCAACTTACCTATACTGATTGGCTTTTAATCTTTTTAAGTATTTATGTTCATGATTGGAAAGCGAAGAGGTTTTTTTTAATAATGTAAAGTAAAATACGAGGCAGGCCTAATTTCTATAATGAAGTGTTGGTAAATTTCGAGTTATACCAATTACGTAAATACTCTTTACAAATTAGATAATAGCAAATTATTATGGATAGGGCATATAGCAGAACACTAATATAAACGTAAGAAAAATATTTTGGGGAATATTTAAATTATTAAAATGGAATAAATGAACTATTTTATTTTCGATGATTGGTATTTTT
This sequence comes from Ceratothoa steindachneri, assembly GCA_963969495.1. Taxonomy (NCBI): domain Eukaryota; kingdom Metazoa; phylum Arthropoda; class Malacostraca; order Isopoda; family Cymothoidae; genus Ceratothoa; species Ceratothoa steindachneri. The sequence continues at coordinate 57,816,514 of OZ018329.1, forward strand.
ACATATTTAAGGGAGGCAGAGCCAAAGTATCGTAATTTAAAGTTTGTTTGAATTATTTAATGTAGACGAAAGATTCTATTTACATAAATTTTTGATCTTCAAGACTCATCTTTTTGGGGAGAGAACATATCTCATTATGTGACTAAATTCCAGAGGTCAGACCTTGGAGGCCAATTCGTCTTTACTCAACCAATGCGTTTTGAGCTTTGCTGCCCTGCATTTACAGAAAGCAGCGATACTTCGTGTACCCTCGTTGCTTTCCGAGAAAGAAACATACCGTTTTGAGGTCAGTACCGATGATCCAATAGTGTTTGCAACAAGTCAATAACAATCATTATGTCTTCATGTTTTTCACGAAGAATAACTGAATGCCCAACTTGGACTGCACCATTTAATTTGTTATTGTAGATGCGGACATAATTTAAGCTCTGCTTTGGGCTATCGATGAACAGTTGCCATTCCGTTAAGTTGTGGATCGGAATTCCTAATTACACCAGTGAACCTTGTATGTTAGGGCAATACAAAAAGATACTGTCACTTCAAAACTACTGCAAAAAGGCACTTTCTCTGTATCAAAGGTAGGATACCTTCGTTCCTATTTGAAGCAGGTTTTTCTCATTTAGTTTTAATTCTAAGAGTTATGAAGCCTTTTTTAATAGCCGCAAATCACGTGTTAAATAATTCAACGTATGCTGATCGAATCTGTTAGGAGATGAATTACCTTTAAATTCAAAATCTACAACATTGATGTCCCTGAGTACTTCATAATGAGCTAGATCTTCAAGAAAACGTAGTTGAACGATAATTGACACTAGGATTTCAGTTAAATGAGGCACTGAACGTGTAGCTGATGGTAGAGAAGGGTAATGATTCTTTAGTAAAAGAAATGGAAATAGATCATAAAACACCAAAACAAGCAAGGGTATTAAAAGATTAATCTTAAGTGATGACAAAATAAGACGAAACAATTAGAGAAAGAATAGAATAAACTGAATAAGAACACTAATAATTATTAAAAATGAATTAAGGAACGATGATCATGGAACTTATAATGCAAATCTAATAAAAAAACATTGAAAAAATCAAACCATTAGAAGAGATGAAGCAACGGAATTTAAATGCAGCAAATTAAAAATGACAAAGGATAAAGAGGAGGATAAATTCCGTAACAGAACATAATTCGAAAGAGCTAAGAATTCTATTTGGACACTAGAAACAAGTCATTAAATGTAATAGTAAGTTTCACCAGTAGAGGGATACAAAATTCGGCAGGCAATAAGGACATGGGAAAGGGGCAAGATACCTGGGTAAGATTAGATAACAATCAATGTTATAAAAACTGTTGGTAAGCATTTCGCTGACCTTTATGGATGTCTGTTTCAAAGAAAAAAACCCGACTGCAAATATATTGCTTCAGTTTTATTTCTTCAAAAAAGATACCAGAAGAAAGAATCTAAGGTAATATACCCCAAACATTCACAGACACCTTAACATTACTATCCTGTCGTGACTTCCTTACCCTGTTTGTTTATCTGTAGTATTCTGATAGACATTTGCCACAGGGTTCCCTTATCCTGTCGTGAACTTATTTCCCTTTAGTTTATCCATAGTATGCCGATAGCCATTCGCCACAGGGTTCCCTTATCCTGTCATGAACGTATTCCCATTTGGTTTATCCGTAGTATGCCGATAGACATTAGCTACGGGCTTGATTCCCTGTATTGCACTGAGTTCAGGTTTTTCTTAGTCGTTTTGACCCGGTCATCAATCAAGTATATCGGATGTGATAAACTGCATAGTATTTAAAAAAAAAATGAGCCCGGGAAATGAATAAGAAATACATCTAATATGTTATTCGTGGACGTGCAAAATCTTTTGTTGTAGTAAAGATGCAACATCGTCATTCAGGGTCTACTCAGTTGAAAAAAAATCCCAATAAAACGCAGAATGAGACAGGAAGACTCCGTCTTCCCTTAAAGGGATTTACAGCGAAGCTTTAAGAGATTTTTCAAACTTTGGAGTAGAAAAATGAGGAGTTAATTTAAGCCAGTTTCACTCTGATAAAGATGTTGCAATATATTCCTCATATTCGTCATTCTCAAGAAAGGACTTAAAATAAAATTTTCAAAGACGAAAATTATGAAAAGAGTTTTTGCAGATGAGTGAGAAAGACCACTTAGAATGAAGGATAAAATTTTAGATCTGGCACAAGCATTCTTTTGCTAAGGGCAGCTTATTATGACTCAAGATGCAAAAGTAATTCAGCAAAAATAAAAATTAGCCTGGAGGGTAATATGGAAGCTTAGCTTCTTTAAAAGCGACGTGAACCTTCGCTTAAACATAAAATACTTATTACTGCACCAGACCTCATATATGGAAGTAAGACTTGGCACTGGACACAAATAGCAGGCAGAAACTGAAGACGACTCAGCGAAATATAGAAGGATACATCCTAAAAATAACCCACTCTCACAGCACAAATGTAATACTTTTACAAGAACACAAACAGGAGCGAAGAATAAAGATTGACGAGTGAATCTTAAATTCGCTCAATAGCACTAGTAACTTGGCAAACTCGAGAAATTTAGTCGAGCCCTGGTTCATTTAACAGTATTAAAAGAGAAATGGTTGCTTCATTGGCTTTCGTCCCTGATAAATTTGTATCATCAATCTCCAGTAAAGAATGGAAGGCAACTCATTAATTAAGACTAAATATCGCCTACGATTAGTTTATAATTAACATTCATTTATTTCGCTTTGAATTTCTTATCCCGCTTATGGTACATTTATTGTAGAAATTATATACACAAACGTCTGTAAATGATTAATTACTTTCTGTTGCTTATAGTTAAGTACTGTAGCAAAGTTGTTGCTAAAAAATATATTATCTCCCTTTCCTAAAATTCCTTCTATCTTTGAATGCAGATTCTATCCTTTTCAAAATGGTATGAAGGAAGAATATACATAATTTAATTAACAAATTTTAAATTTTGATTACGATTAAAAACATAAATAGGAACGTAATGTAATCAAGTACCAAAGGCTCCCATCTTTTCTCTTTAGGATTTAACATTTTAATGCTATAATTGAAAACAAAAAGAGATAATTATGTGGTGCAAAGTTTTTTCATTTAGGACAAAATTAGAAGCATCCTTTTTACGCCTTGTCAAAGTTAGAATAAAAGTTGAAAGTGGTAGTTGAGAGTACAGATCAAAAACACATGTAAGTGAGAAAAAAAATAAGTTGAGAGGTTAAAACAAGTTTTGCGAGTATTCGGCCATTTTCTAGATTAGAAGAATCCCTGAATGTCTGGGATTGCCATTGTAAGATTGATGTGGAACTAATTTTTTCGGAAAGATGAGGAACCCGTTCTTTTCCTTATGGCCTGAATTTGGGCATTAATAGAACATGAGAAAAAGGTGGGATTATGAATTTCGATTTATATGTAAAATTCGCGAGATTGAAAGTCATTAGTTTGTTGCGTCTTTTACATATCTTTAGCCACTATTTCTTAAAATGGAATTTTCTTTTCTATTCATGGTTTCCTTTATAAGGGACGAATCTTAATAAAATTGAAGTGATGTCAAGTTGTATTTGTTATCAGACCTTAGGAAATTTCAGAAGTTTTATCCAGATATTCGGCTGTAGTGTGAACAAGTGTTCGCGCCGTGAACACTTGCTAGTTTCCCTTCCTTGATCTTCACGGAAGGTAAAACTAGCAGTTTTTAAAGTGATGAAGGGAAAAAATTTTAACTTTAGATGAACTTATCGCCAAACTTTGTCCTAAGTGTGTAACTTTAGCTGTAACTTGCGTCTTTCTGTTCTGTATTGATAATAATATGGATATTTGTATGGCGTTATTTCAGGCTATAGTCCTTCACATAGCGTCTTTCCATGAACGAAGTAAAATCTTGACAGAAGGTGCGTGTTTTCAAAGGTACCAAGGGATGAGTATGAGCTTTTTTTTACCAGTCTCTACTAGTTCTCTACCAGTATTGGTGCAAATATAGCAAGGTGGGGTATGCAGCAGAGGCCACTACGAGAAATAATCAGTAGAGACGCAGAGCCAAAGCGTAGGGTTCCCAGGAGGTAAAATAGAGTGGATGAAGGGAACATGTAGAAAGGATTTGTGGCCTTTAAGGTGATTCTTAATCGAATGAGAAAACAGAACAGTTCGGAAACAGGGTGAGTTGCACGACAGAAGCTTCCCCGGAGGAGAAGAACCCAATCGGCTGCTAATTTGGGACCGGTTGCGAGGAGTGGAAGTATGTGATTCAGCACAAAGGAAGTTGCTGTGAGGAAGGAGTGATGCGGCGAAAGTAAGAATGGCAATATCCAAACTTTTGTGGTCAAATATACAAGGATAAAGTTAAGGTCACGGAGAAAACCAGGAGAGGATTGATAGGCGTTAGCAACACGAGTTTAGCGAATGACTGATTATCGAATGTGACGCCAAGGTTTTAACAGCATGTCAAAATAGGACCAGGTAGGGGCTAATGTTAAGATAGGGATAAATTGTTTTACCTCGAAACGTCTCTAGGAGTATCCACAAGTGATACTTCTGTTTTGTCATGGGTAAATATCAAAAGGTTGTTCCAAAGGAATATAATAATGATGTTATGAACGCATACTAGGCTTCTAAGAGACTCAGTAAACGACGCTGTCATCAGCGTAGAAGTAAAATGATAAACCAAGACGACGCACGAGAATTCAAATGGGAAGAAGATTTTTTTATGGAGCTATCTGGCGACTGCCCATTTAGGTATAAATCGAAATAAACAAAAAGCCTAGTTCTAGACTACTTTAAAAAATTTGAACAGGAAACAACGATAAAAAAAATAACAATAACAATAACAAAAAACAACAACAACAACAACAACAAATAAACCTAGTTAAATGAAAGGAAGAAGGCCGGCCTCCCCCAAATAGTCAACAATTCCACCAGTCAATGTGCACGCACTCGTCCCGAGCACAAGGGACAGGCGGTAGCGACCCCGCAAAGCACAGTACCGGAACAGGTATCGTGCGCGAAGATCACCCAGACTGGGACATTCAATAAGAATGTGCCGAACAGTCTGGGGGACCACGCAGTCTAGCAATAAGGCGCAGGCGAGTGCTCCATAAAATAGCGATACGTCACACGAGTGTGTCCGATTCGGAGACGACAGAAAGCAACCTGAAGCCGCCATGGCATTGGGGGATAGGTCCATGGGAACAGTCGCGGCGCAATGGCACGCAACTTTAAGTTCCCTTCGACCGTCTCCCATCTCCTTTGCCAAGCAGTCCGAAGAGCTGCCAGTATTCCTGCCATGTAGTCAGTGTGAGGAAGAGCGAAACGCTGGTCCGGTCGTAGAGTCCTCGCGGACTCTTTGGCGCTTTCATCGGCGCCCTCATTCCCCGCAATTCCTACATGTCCAGGAACCCAGCAGAAGAAAATCTTGACATTTGCCCGGCTCGCCAAAACCATGGCTTCAGTGATATCGCAGACCAGGGGATGCGGAGATTCCAATGCCCCGATAGCACTCAGGGCGCTTTGTGAGTCGCTATAGATCACAATCCGGTCTCCGAACCGGGCACGTCGCGTAATCTCCCGTACCGAGTGGTGTATTGACACCAGCTCCGCCGTGAAGACAGAGGCAGCGCATGGTAGAGCCCCGCTGAATTCAAACACAGGGGATACGGCGTGGAAGCCTACCCCCTCTTGGGACTTGGAGCCATCCGTATACACTGGCATGGTACCAGCGTGACACGATATGTGCTCCAAAAAGGTAGAGCGCAATACTCCCAGCGCAGTACAAGCTTTGGGAGCAGAGGCGTGGCGACAAAAAGCCAAATGTGGTACCCTCCAGGGTGGCTTCCTGGGCAGAACCAGGGGCGCCACCGGCCCGAGAGCTATATCTCCTTCTTGAAGGAGTTTCCTGGCCCTAAACCCAAAGGGCTTAGGGTATTTCTGGCGTCTCTCGGCGGCATAGGCACCATCAAGATCAGCTGCGGATGCAGTGAGAGCTGTTGGCGACTGAGGGAGGCGCCGGGCTCGCGCGTACAGGCGAGTGATGCACTGCACGCGGCGCAGAGCGAGTGGCATCTCCCCAGCATCGACCAACAGGCTCTCAATGGGGGAAGTGTGAAAGGCACCGGTCGCAAGGCGAAGGCCGATGTGGTGGATCGAATTCTCCTTCTGTAATAAACGCTCGGCTGCGGATGCATAAAACTCGCATCCATAGTCGAGCTTCGGACGAACAAAGGATCGATAAAAAAGTAGGGCAGTAGCCCTATCAGCGCCCCAAGCGCTAAACGTCACGGAACGGAGAATATCCATGGCGTGGGTACAAGAGAACCTAAAGCTGCAAATATGAGCCTCCCAGGTGAGGCGTCGGTCAAATACAAGACAGAGGAAACGGTGCGATTCGACCACGTCCAGGCGCACGCTATTAGGAAACAAATCTGGGTCGGGGTGAAGCCGTGGATGGCGTCAGAAGTGCACCACCTTAGTCTTGGCCAAAGAAACCGAAACCTGTGCGCTTCGGCATAGCAAGAGACGCGGTTCAATGCCTGTTGGAGTTGACGCTCCAGAGTTGGCATCTGGGCCGCGCCAAAAGAGATCGAAAGGTCATCCACGTAGAGCGTAGCGAGAACATCTTCTGGCAGCTCCGAGGTGATGCCGTTGATGCTCAGGGCAAAGAGTGTGACACTGAGGACACTTCCCTGCGGGACACCCTATTCCTGCTCTTTTGGGCCGGCGAGGGCTCCCCCCACCCGTACGCGGAATCGACGATCTCGCAAAAATTCAGATATAAACATTGGGAGGCGTCCCCTCGCCCCATCTTGTGAAGATTATCCATGATACCGTATCGCCATGCGGTATCGTAGGCCTTCTACAGATAGAAAAAGACCGTGGCGTAGTGCTGTCTACCAAGGAAAACCTCGCAGACGGCAATTTCCAGTCGGAGCAGAGCATCCGACGTGGAATGGAACTTGCGGAAGCCGGACTGTGCGGAGGACAAATGGCCTCCGCTGTCCATGAAAAAGGCTTTCTCCATCAATTTCCACACGCAAGAGGTTAGAGAGATTGGGCGGAAACCGGTCGGATTAGAGTGATCTTTCCCTGGTTTGCGAAAGGCGAGCACCGTAGCAATCCGCCAGGAGTCTGGGAGAAGACCCTCCATCCAGATCCTGTTGAACAAATCAAACAAAGGGCATGCCTCGCTCACCCAGGTGTCGAAGCATGGCGTACGGGAGACCATCCAGACCATGGGCGGTGTCCGCGCTCGAAGCAAGAGCGGAACGCAACTCACTCACAGTAAACTTGTCGTTCAAGGGTTCTTCGCCTCTGGAGGTAAAGAACAGCTGGTGGTCTTCCGCAACATCACGACGTGCATTGAATGCTGGCGGAGCAGCAGTATGCCTGGAGAATGCGGAAAAAGCGGTCGCTAAGGATTCCGCCACGGACGCGGGGTCCGAGATTGCAGGCCCATTCTCCTCGAGAACGGGAGGGGGGTCCTGCGAGAACTTGCCCTGAATCCTTTTGACTCGCTTTCACACCTCAGCTAAAGGGGTCTTCCCGTTAAGTGAAGACACGTATGCCCGCCAAGAAGAGCGGCGGGCGTGCTTCGAAATATACCGGAACCTAGCCCTAGCCCGATGAAATTCAGCGACAGTGAAATCTTTTGGGCGGCGCTTATAGCGCATGCAGGCATAACGCTTCTGTTTGAGGGCCGTCTCACACTCGGCCGACCAACATGGGAGTGGTCAGCGTGCAAAACGGCCAGATTTCCTAGGAATAGTAGTCAGGCCCACGGCGATGAGGTTGCCGGAGAAGAACTCAACGGCCTCGTCTTCCGACCTAAACTCCTCGAATGAGATAGAGAATTCAGTCATTTCCTGAAATGCAGGCCACCGCGCCCGCGCCAAGCACCACCGAGGTGGTCTCTCAGGCAGCAGTTGCCCTTTAAATGATATTTGAATGGGAAAGTGATCACTATCATGCAGGTCATCGACCAATCCTCAATCAAAATTAGGCTGTGCATCCGAAGAGCACAAAGATAGGTCAAGGCAAGAAAATGAAGCGGTTCTCAGACAGTGATGCCTAAACTCATCCACGTATAGGACACCTATCTCAAGCTCTTCGATCAGATCGGCAAGGACTTGTCCCCTGGGATTTATGGAGTAAGCTCCCCAGAGAGGATGCCTGCCGTTCAGATCTCCAAGCAAGAGATAGGGCCTCGGCAACCGTGCCACGACGCGGCGGAAGTCCCCCGCGTCGAAGTCAGCTGACGGTGGAATGTACACAGACATGATAGTATACCTCCTATCCAGGTGCAGCTGCACAGCCACTGCCTGAAAGGAGGTATCTAAAGAGAAAGGAATAACGGACATATCATGCCGGGTGTAAACCGCGCATCCCCTAGCCCGGCCATCCCGTAGCGGTGGGGTCGCAAGTCCCTTATACCCCGGGAGGGCAGGCAGGGGGCACGCGCCTAGCATGGTCTCCTACAAAAAGATAGCTAACGGGGAAAGTTTAGTCTGTTCCGGGGTGGATATGCAACATCGTCATTTGTGGTGACTTAGTTTAATCAATCATTCATTTCCTGTGGCACACACGGGGATGCTTTGGGCCTCAATGAACTCACGCCACCACGCTCTATCTTGAGCTAATGCATCAAGATCTTAGTTGGACAAAAAACAATAAAACGCGAAGTCAGACAGGAAGACTCCATCTTTCCTCAAACTATTTACAGCAATGATTTAGGAGATTTATAATTAAGGATTTATAATTAATTAGAAGCTATTTAACTAATTAAGGGGTTATTATAGCAATGTATTGCCAACTTCATATTGCCTCGAGCATTCCTGAGTCACTCTCTTCCTCCACACCAAGCAAAGCAAAACTTGCGATGGTATAGACAGGGCAAAAAACGTCAGATATAGTAGATAAGGTTCTTTATGTCTACGACTAGATACTAGGCTCGATTCGGGAGGAAAACGGAACGGCGCTGTTAGGAGCACCGCTGTTAGGAACGGCACTGAGTTTGTCTTAAGCGCAAGAAGTTTCAAAAATATACGTCATCACGTAGATAGCTAATCACAACACTGCTGTGGCTGTGATCTTCTTCCACACACTAATACATCACTCTTCATTCAACGTATTTCGCCGAAGTGACTTTGAGTTCACATTCACCTTGTATAATACGGGTGGCTCTTCTTTGTGCCATGCATGGTTCCACTATCACCGTTTAGTGGCAAAACACAATATTAGCCTCCTTCCTGACTCCTTTCAAAATGTGGACCAGCAACGGCTACTCACTGGCTTGCTATTGATTATTATACTAATATTTATGCTGATTTCAGCATCCAGGCATGAAAGCCCGAATAAGTAAAGGTCAGATGGCACAATTAATCACAAACAACGAAAATAAAGTACGGCAGTTTATATCAGTACCACAAAACATTAATACTTAACAATACTTCCATGTAATATGACCTAAAATTTCCCTAGGGCGCAGAACAAAAAAAAATATACATTCTTCTGGTGTGCGCCGCGAAAGAGTACTATACCCGGGCATAGGCCCCTTGGCATCCTGGAGTTTTGTTTCCGTGGATGCAATGACGGTAATGTTCGGGGCTATCACGAACCGCGTCACCTGAGTGAGCTAACTCAATAATTAGCCCAAGTTTAACAATTATTGGTCTCATTTTCTTCTTCTGGTTAAACGTACGTTATTCCTCCAAAGTTCTCGCTATTGTGTGCCGTTTTTGCTCTATTAAATTACTAATGGAATAGCCAGTCAGCGCTAGCAACCCCATTATTGCAAGACCTGGCAGCCTCACGCCGTTCGAGGCCAATTTAGCTTGCAGGCACATGGAGGCGGAATCAAACGAAAGCGTTTGCCAGGTAACCTGGCAAATATCATTATTATCTTCATCCCTATCACCCCTATAATTACCCCCTATTCACATTTATATCATTACGGAGTGCACATTATTTTCTAACTATCCTATCTTATTCTCTCACACATTCATCTATTTTGATATCCCTATGCTCCTTATACAGAATCAACGCCATCGCTGCCACCCTTGTTTCCTGCCAAGTGCCAGCCTGTACTCGAACGCCAAGAAGCTATCCATCCACGCGAGCTGCAAACCACCTGATTTGAGGCAAACAAGAAGAATTCGCACCTCACCTTGTTTGTAATATATTGATCGTGACGGTGTTTGAATAAAAAAAAGCTACAATAACAAGTAATTAGACATTCTCTGGCTTCAGTCGGTTGCATCTATGCAACTTTGGACTGTTTAGTAGTTGTCCAGAGCATCAGCACTTAAAGTCGACTAAACTTAGGTGTAAAGTCTGTTTCTCTTAATTACACAATCTTTGCCTCCTAGGTACACCGTCCTTGCCTCCTAGGTACACCGTCCTTGCCTCCTAGGTACACCGTCCTTGCCTCCTAGGTACACCGTCCTTGCCTCCTAGGTACACCGTCCTTGCCTCCTAGGTACACCGTCCTTGCCTCCTAGGTACACCGTCCTTGCCTCCTAGGTACACCGTCCTTGCCTCCTAGGTACACCGTCCTTGCCTCCTAGGTACACCGTCCTTGCCTCCTAGGTACACCGTCCTTGCCTCCTAGGTACACCGTCCTTGCCTCCTAGGTACACCGTCCTTGCCTCCTAGGTACACCGTCCTTGCCTCCTAGGTACACCGTCCTTGCCTCCTAGGTACACCGTCCTTGCCTCCTAGGTACACCGTCCTTGCCTCCTAGGTACACCGTCCTTGCCTCCTAGGTACACCGTCCTTGCCTCCTAGGTACACCGTCCTTGCCTCCTAGGTACACCGTCCTTGCCTCCTAGGTACACAGTCCTTGCCTCCTAGGTACACAGTCCTTGCCTCCTAGGTACACAGTCCTTGCCTCCTAGGTACACAGTCCTTGCCTCCTAGGTACACAGTCCTTGCCTCCTAGGTACACAGTCCTTGCCTCCTTGGTACACAGTCATTTTCTCTTAGTTACACAATCTTTGTCTCTTAGGTGCATGTCCTAATTTCCTAGGTACACAGTCCTTGTAGCTTGATGTTCTTGGCTATTACCAATCTTTGCCTTATTCCTCTTTCTTTTCTGGCTGAGTTACCAGCTATATGTACAAAGAAATTAGCTTATTTTTTCTAAAACAATATTTATCATAAGATTTTTTCTAAAAGCCATATTTATGGGAAATGCTATTTAGACTTTTTTTTTCCCAAATAGCTTTTATCTATAAATATGCAAATATCTACTCGAGTTAAGTGATGAAATTTGTGCGCATATGCATATAGCATGCAAATTAAAAGAGCAATTTTGATTAGAAAAATATATAAAATATAAAATTAATTTTGATTCGCAATCTGAAATTCGTGGAGGAATGAAAATTCTGGAGAAAAGACAAATTTTATGATATGAGAAAGAAAATATATGAAATGTAAACATAAATAATAAACTTGATAATAAATTGATAAATAAATAATAAATAAAAATAGATGATAAACTTAAAAATAACTGCCTAAAAGAAAGCGGTCAAACACAAATTATTAAATAAAGTTTTGTTTGTTAGTCAACTTTTGTTGTTTTCGATCACTACAGGAAAGGAAAAGCTAGGAATGTCATCCTATTGTATGTGGAAGCAATTTGAAATACATGTAGTTAGAGCTGGTGGAAAGGGTGTGTGGCTAGGACTATTTAATCAACAAATAAACATTCTTAATTCTATATGTTTGGGTTTTAGTGTTTTCAGATCCAAAATAAAGTATTTACGCGACACGAGTTTTCAGTGCAAGATTCATCTTCTCTCTGAGGTTGAACCAACTAAGTCATTCCCACCCGAAACTTTGCTAAGGGAGATTTATAAAGAAAATCATGAAGATGGGTAAGGTAAAAATACATTCTACTAGTATAAATTAAAGTATCTGTTGGACTCGAGAGCGTGAGGGCACGGAACTATCCAAACCTGCCCAAACTCAATAATTTAGGCAGATACACTTGAATGAGTTCGGACAGGGATGTCATGCAAGGGTCAAAATGTCAAAGGCATATTCCCCATTAAACAACCCCTTGCGAGACGCTTAATCCATAAGCAGGGAAAAGCGCTAGTGACTCGTATTTGAGCTCCTCTTGAATCTAAGCTAAACACAGTTTGACTCCAATTTAAATGATCAATCGAACCCGCTAAAGAAAAATAAGAAAGATTCAATGTATTATTTTTTTTAATAATATACTCGTACTTCTCCCTATTCAATAAAAAAATACAATCAACCTAATTGTCATCATTTTCATCTATCAAACGTGAATAAAAACATATTAATTGGAATCTTATTAAAAAAGTACTTGTTTCTTAGGCTCCCATCTCACCATTAGAGGTACAATTGGCGCCACTCCTGCCTTTAACACTTTTCCCAAAGAAATAAATTCAATGTCCTTCTGGCAACGATGTAAAAAGAAGGCGATGCTGCTCTTATATTTTAGTCTTCCATCAATCAATGTTTAGGAAGAGGAGTTTGTAGGGCTTTTTTTTTTTGGGGGGGGGACATTTTACGAGACTCAATTTCATAATTTTCTAAGAAGCAATAACCAATGAGGCATGCCTGTTACGAGAGGTGTAAGGTGTTCAATGTGGTAAAGTTAGGGAAATTAAAATGACGCCTTGATAAGTTTCAGCTTAGTCATATTCCAAACTAAAAAGCAGAAACTAACGCAAGCATCTGCGACAGAGGTTGATAATAAGGGGATCTCAAAGTGCTAAAGTTAGAGGAACGGAAAAGGAATGAAAAATCTATGACCCGATTAGCCTAAGCGGAGACTACTCGGCGCTCGAAGCGTTGAAGCGCAATTCTCCCGAACGTCAAATCCAATTGGCAGATATTCATGCTGGGTTGGGGTTGGGGTTGGGAGGGTACACAATCTTTAAGATGTTAGCTGCAATATGGTTACCCATTAGTATTTACCTAAAGGTTTGGCATTTTCGGGCGAGTTGCGCGGCTACCCGTTTCCGAGGGCCTTAACTGCCCTAGTCGACACAATCATATACGCTTCCTCACAGCCTCATACATTCTTTAGAAAATAATGAAACTGAAACTTGCCAGAGAGTCATTTTAACTTTCCCTAACTTCACCACTTCAACACCCTACATCCCTCGTAAACAAACCATGCCCTGAGGGTTATGTTTCTTAAAAAATAGTAAAATTATGTCTCGTAAAGTGCCACAAAACAACAAACAAACTAAATTTTTAAGACCTGCTACTAAACCTAAAATATGAGGCCCTCTTTGAGTTACATAATCGAGTAGCCTCTGGAAATAATGCATTCAAATACGACATAATTATTTCCCATAAAGATTTAGCCAACTGTAGAATTACCAACGCTCGTAAGTTGTTTAAAACAACTCCATGTTTGAGAATAGAATCCGTGTTCTTTATTCCAATTTTTAAACTTATTAGAAATTACAAATAGGAATATTTGTATTTCCACAATTTTCATTATTACTCGTCTTTAATTCTTTTTGGTGTATATTTCGAGAGAGCTCTGGCGTTTAAGGCTATTGCGAAGTTAAGGTTAGGGCTATAGCAAGATTAGGGTTAGGTTTGGTTAGGTTAGGTTTGGGAGCAAGGAACTGGCGCAAACTTGTCAATTTTTTTCCAACCAGTTATGGCCTCTGTTGACATTTTATGCTCTATAAAACGCAAAAAACACACGTTGTCAACCATTTACACCCTGCGTGAATGAAATAAACGATTGTGTAAAAGATAATTTTGATTCTTCTAACAAATTATCTTTTCGCAATCCAACACTGAAATTGCATTCATGCTTATTACATCAAAAAACAGCAATGCGAAGATGCTAATGAAATTTTCACAATATGTCTATTTTTCCAAGACGCTGTCCTAACCTAACCTAACCTAACCTGACTATACCCCCCACTACGAGCCTCGAACGCCATATACTAAACTTAACCTTAAAAAGATTCGCAGCCGGCCCTGTTCCGAAAAGACATTTTTATCAATAAAACGTTTGAGCTTTTTATTTACATTTTTTTTGGGGGGACGTCATTAAGATATATTTGTGCTTAGGTTGAGAATAATAATCAAGATAATCAGGGTCGTTACAAATAACGTTTGAAAATCTCATTTAAATTTGATTATACTTTTCTAATCACGACCATTAAACTGTGTAGTAGTCACTAATAAAGATTTAAGCAGAAACTCACTAGGAAGTAGAATTAAATATATTTTATGAATTAAACACGGTGAGTTTTAGAATAAAATATAAGTAAATGAGCCATCGTACTTTAGTTCGATACATAGAATTGTATAATTTGTTCCCTTGCCTGTCTCTATTTCGATACTTTGCATCTGTACACTTTGCGTATCGAGGGAGCTAATCTAATCTCTTTCATCCGATCGAAATCCGTTCACTTGAGCTTAGAAGATATATATTTATGTCAGACACATAGCAGGAGCGACTAAGTCACCTATACTTTGTTTTGGCTCAAAACATTAATAGAAGTTTCATAAATGTTTATAATGAATCTTATTCCTACCACAGTATTAACAATGAATAGGGGATTTTAGGTAAATCAATGCAAATTGGAAACGCGTAGAGAGAAAAGAAAGTTGTGTGCCAAACGGACAAACGAAGCAATACATTCTCATCAGAATTTACGCATAAATAGAACGATAGATATAGTTGCGAAATCATTCAAAATGGTAAACTTCTGTCTTCACGACCTGTTCCAGACGGAACTTATGCTGGGCGAATGCCCTGGTTTGAGTCATTTTTAAAGAGTTGAATTACCACCACAATGGCGACTCTCATTGATCATAAAGTGTTATGAGTATACTTGTTGACATTTTTCTCAAAAACGCCCCACACAAAATAATCAATGCAGTTGCTGTCTTGGTAGGTGGAAGGCTACAAGTCTGGAGACTATTGGTCTGGGACGTTGTTGAGCGACCACGCCTGTATTTTCTCTGCCAAGTGTGCGAGAGCAGAGTCGTGCTGTAAAATTTAAAACTATAACGCCGCTACTTGGTTTATCCAGTACCTTAATGTAAACTTCCACATTGACTTTGAGGCATTGGAGAAAATGTGGGGCTGGAAAAGTAGCCGCCACTACTGACCATGCCCAGAACCATCAAGGATACGGGAAATTTGATGTGCATGACCGTAGGCAGTTCCTATTTCTTCTTAACCACGTTATACTTCCATTTCACTTTGTTTACGGAGTTTCTTGGGTATTTAAACAAATTTACAATCTTCATCAGGCTTTTTCCGGCACTGAGTGCTGCAAGTGTGGCGTAGCGTTCATCGAATTTCGCCGTCATTCTCAGAATAAACTGCCTCTGCTGCTGCTACCCGTATAAAAATCTACCTTTTATTGAGCATGTCCAAGGTCAAGTAAATTACATTGGTGCGTTCACTAAAAAGTGCATTAGAATAAAATTAATTGTTTTCCCTTGGTCAATGGTTAGGGAATAGAGGCTTCTTTCTAACTGATTTGTGAGTGATAAGAATGATATATATATATATATATATATATATATATATATATATATATATATATATATAAGTTAGAATGGTTATGATTCTTGGAAGTGAAGTAAAAATTGTACATTCATCCGCATAAATAAAGTAAAAAGGAATAATTGATTTGGAAAAAAAAACTTTATGGGTATTTCGAAACTAAATGAATGTTTTAGCTATCAGTGAAACAATCTAACAAAAAAGTAGTACACTAGGTTTGATAGAGTGAAGAGAAAAGAATCTCTGAGCGTTTGTAAGCGTAAATAATTGTAATTATTTACCTAAAAAAGGAAATGGAGCATTTGTATCAAAGAACATTTTGCGTCTGTAGAGAAAGACCTTACTTAGTGCTTTCTCTTAGTATCAATCTTCTCTCCTTACTAGTGACTTCCCCCCCCCCACACACACACATAGCCTCCGTTCATCTTTTACCCCAAATTTCTGGAAAATTCTCTATTGTTGTATACGTGGCTGAACCACCTTCTTGTTACCCCTAGGATTTGGAATAGCCTGCAGGCTAATTCCTGATCCTCTTCCTCTGTGCTTTCACGCGAGATGCTCTGAAGACCAATCCCTTCTTTAGAGTCTTATCTGTCAAGGGATCTGTATCTCTTTCATGTTATTACATCTCGCTTTACAGGTTTTTGAAAGAGCACTTTGAGAAATCAAATACAAAAACTCTTATTGATTTAAACCCATTCCTTACCCGGGGTGCAGAATTTAATCTTTTGGTATAAATTACAGTTTTATAAGCCAGCAAAGACCCTAAGAACCATTCAATGCTGTTTCAAAGAACAATGTTTTAAAGTAGTGATTATACCTATAAATAAAAATTTTAATTCAGAGGCTCCCGTTTAAAGTTGAATAACTGCTCATTTTACGGGTAGTTAAATTTTCTTCTCATTTAATCTAGGACATTCCTTAACGTGTGAAGAATCTATACACTCTGTAGAAGTGTCTATAGAGAGAGCATTCTTGCGGCTCTAAAACTCCTTGACAAAGGTCTGTTAGATGATACGCTTGCGAAATTAATTGTTTTATAGGAGGCGATCTCCTCTCATCTTGTAATAGTAGTATCAATGAAAACAATACAGGATCCAACATCTGGCCAAAGGTCAAAATATTTAGTCGCGTGCTGTGAATCTATAAGTTTCTATATCGGTTGGTCGATCGGATGCGAACCATTTTACTTTTCAATGAGTTTTGGAAAGTTTTGAAGTTCTTAAGTTCAGAGGGTTTGTTTTTTAATCCATAAGTTTGTTATAATTTAGAGCACGGGACTTAGTTCTCTTGATCTTGCTTAAAAAAAATCTCCAAATAACGGCACTGCTAAATTTTCGATTGCTAAGTAAGGAAACCTGCAATGCACAGAATGATGGTATGAAGTTAGTAGAGCAATTAGTAACCACCTTTGCAGTTCTTTTAAGGGCTGTTAAGTTGTTCTATTGGATACAGACACTCGCTTGGCGTGAATGAATGCGGGCGTCCCCCAAATGTGTTCGATGCTATACTAACCGCTTCCCATTATGCAGTTTGGTCTTGTTTTATGTAAGCTTAAAAAGGAGAAGAGGCAAGACGATTTATTTGCCTCCAAACTTTAAAATGGTAAGAGCCTCGAAATATAATAATAATAAAGTGAGGTTTCGCCTAATGGAGGAATATGAGAAGGGGTTGGCGATTGGAAGCTATCCAAGATTTGCTTCTGTGAAAGAGGACGAACACGAGCTTGAAAAATGGACACTTAGCTCCTGACAGGAAAAAGTGCGAGGGAGAAAAAAAAAAAATCTGTGAAAGGAGATAAAGGGAACAAAGAGAAAATTTATCCTTAACATCGAGCTAGAAATAGATTTATTCTAACTTTTTGTAACGCTTGAATCATTTCCAAGAATGGGGATGGTTTTTATGGAAGCGGAAACGAGGACAGGAGGGTGGCAGTTGAGTGAAGATGGCGGGAGAAGAACAATGGCTGGCGACACATTTATCATGAAATTTTGACGGTTTTGTCGTTCTTACAAAGGGACGATTAGTTTATTACATGGATTCTTCTTAGGCCTATATCTCTTTTCGGATAAGTTATGGTTATTTTTTTATCGATGAAATTTCCGATTAAAATAAAGATTTATTTTTTATTACTATACACCTAATGGCAAGTAATTTATTAGGTTAAATATTATCACAGCTAATGAAAGAAAGACGTCAGAAATAATACAAATGTCAAAAATTTCATATTGACAACTTTCTCATTAGAACCACAAATTTTGATAGTGTTAAACAATAGACATTTATGAACATCACTATAAAAGAAGTTGCAAATATAACTTTGTAGAAGGAGGGGCATAGTGGATTTAGAACTGTGTAAGGGTTACATTTTTTTTTATCTTATTTTTTTTTTTTTAAGAGCTCATCTGGCGACTGCCTACTTGGGCATTAGTCGCCGTATTAAAACTGGCCTAGTTCTAGGCTACTTTAAAATGAAATTAAAGAGAGAAAAAAAAAAAAAACAACACCCCAAAAGGGGGAAAGGAAGCAAGCTGGTGCGTCGGGGAGAGGTCCCCCCGGCGCAGGAGCGTGCAACTAAAGAAAAAAAACAAAAACAAAAAACAAAAACTGCAAAAAAACAACAACAACAAAAAACAAAACAAACAAACCTTGCTTAAATAATAGGGAGAAGGCCGGCCTCCCCCAAGAAGTCAACAAGTCCACAAGTCAGTGTGCACGAATCTGTCCCGAGCACAAGGGACAGGCGGTAGCGACCCCGCCCATCCCGGTACTGGGACAGGTATCGTGCGCGAAGATCACCCAGACTAAGACATTCGACAAGAATGTGCCGAACAGTCTGGGGGACGACGCAGTCGTTGCAATAGGGCGCAGGCGAGCGCTCCATCAGATAGCGATGCGTCACACGAGTGTGTCCGATTCGGAGACGACAGAAAGCAACCTGAAGCCGCCGCGGCATTGGGGGATAGGTCCATGGGAACAGTCGCGGCGCAATGGCACGCAACTTTAAGTTCCCTTCGACCGTCTCCCATCTTCTTTGCCAAGCAGTCCAAAGAGCTGCCCGTAGTCCTGCCATGTAGTCGGTGTGAGGAAGAGCGAAACGCTGGTCCGGTCGCAGAGTCCTCGCGGACTCTTTGGCGCCCTCATCGGCGCGCTCATTCCCCGCAATTCCTACATGTCCAGGAACCCAGCGGAAGATAATCTCGACATCTGCCCGGCTCGCCAAAACCGTGGCGTCACGGATATCGCGAACCAGGGGATGCGGAGATTCCAATGCCCCGAGAGCACTCAGGGCGCTTTGTGAGTCGCTATAGATCACAATCCGGTCTCCGAACCGGGCACGTCGCGTAATCTCCCGTACCGAGTGGTGTATTGCCACCAGCTCGGCCGTGAAGACAGACGCAGCGCATGGTAGAGCCCCGCTGACTTCAAACAGAGGGGATACGGCGTGGAAGCCGACCCCCTCTTGGGACTTGGAGCCATCGGTATACACTGGCACGGTACCAGCGTGACACGATGTGTGCTCCAAAAAGGTCGAACGCAATACTCCCGGCGCAGTACAAGCTTTGAGAGCAGAGGCATGGCGAAAAATAGCCAAATGTGGTACCCTCCAGGGTGGCGTCCTGGGCAGAACCAGGGGCGCCACCGGCCCGAGAGCTATATCTACCTCTCGAAGGAGTTTCCTCTCCCTAAACCCTAAGGGCTTAGGGTATGACTGGCGTCTTTCGGCGGCATAGGCACCATCGAGATCAGCTGCGGATGCAGTGAGAGCTGTTGGCGACTGAGGGAGGCGCCGGGCTCGCGCGTACAGGCGAGTGATGCACTGCACGCGGCGCAGAGCGAGAGAACATCTTCCGGCAGCACCGAGGTGATGCCGTTAATGCTCAGGGCAAAGAGTGTGACACTGAGGACACTTCCCTGCGGGACACCCTCTTCCTGCTCCTTTGGGCCGGAGAGGGCTCCCCCCACCCGTACGCGGAATCGACGATCTCGCAAAAATTCAGATATAAACATTGGGAGGCGTCCCCTCGCCCCCATCGTGTGGAGAGTCTCCATGATACCGTATCGCCATGCGATATCATAGGCCTTCTCCAGATCAAAAAACACCGTGGCGTAGTGCTGTCTACGAAGGAAAGCCTCGCAGACGGCATTTTCCAGTCGGAGCAGAGCATCCGACGTGGAGTGAAACTTACGGAAGCCGCATTGTGCAGAAGACAGATGGCCTCCGCTGTCCAGGAAATAGGCTAATCTAACATTTACCAATTTCTCCATCAACTTGCACACGCAAGAGGTTAAAGAGATTGGGCGGAAACCGGTCGGAGTAGAGTGATCTCTCCCCGGCTTGCGAAAGGCGAGCACAGTAGCGATTCGCCAGGAGTCTGGGAGAAGACCTTCCACCAGGATCCTGTTGAACATATCTAATAGAAAGGCCATGCCTCGCTCACCCAGGTGTCGAAGCATGGCGTACGGGACATCGTCCGGACCATGGGCGGTGTCCGCGCACGGAGCGAGAGCGGAACGCAACTCACTCACAGTAAACTTGTCGTTGAAGGGTTCTCCGCCTCTGGAGGTAGAGTCCAGCCGGCGGCCTTCCGCGACATCACGACGTGCATTGAATGCTGGCGGAGCAGCATCACGGCTAGAGAATGCGGAGAAAGCGGTCGCTAAGGATTCCGCCACGGACGCGGGGTCCGAGATTGCGGTCCCATTCTACTGGAGAACGAAAAGGGGGGCCCTGTGAGAACTTGCCCCGAATCCTTTTGACTCGCTTCCACAACTCAGCTAAAGGGGTCTTCCCGTTAAGTGAAGACACGTATGCCCGCCAAGAAGAGCGGCGGGCGTGCTTCGAAATATACCGGAACCTAGCTCTAGCCCGACGAAATTCAGCGACAGTGAAATCGTTCGGGCGGCGCCTATAGCGCAAGTAGGCATAACGCTTCTGTTTGAGGGCCGTCTCACACTCGGCCGACCACCATGGGAGTGGTCGGCGTGCAAAACGGCCAGACGTCCTAGGAATAGTAGTCAGGCCCACGGCGATGAGGTTGCCGGAGAAGAACTCAACGGCCTCATCTACCGACCTAAACTCCTCGACTGAGATAGAGAATTCAGTCATTTCCTGAAATGCAGGCCACCGCGCCCGCGCCAAGCACCACCGAGGTGGTCTCTCAGGCGGCAGTTGCCCTGAAAATGATATTTGAATGGGAAAGTGATCACTACCATGGAGGTCATCGACCACCCCCCAATCAAAATCAGGCTGTGCATCCGAAGAGCACAAAGATAGGTCAAGGCAAGAAAATGAAGCGGTTCTCGGACAGTGATGCGTAAACTCATCCACGTTTAGGACACCCATCTCAAGCTCTTCGATCAGATCGGCAAGGACTTGTACCCTGGGATTTATGGAGTAATCTCCCCAGAGAGGATGCCTGCCGTTCAGATCTCCAAGCAAGAGATAGGGCCTCGGCAACCGTGCCACGACGCGGCGGAAGTCCCCCGCGTCGAAGTCAGCTGACGGTGGAATGTACGCAGAAATGATAGTATACCTCCTATCCAGGTGTAGCTGCACAGCCACTGCCTGAAAGGAGGTATCTAAAGAGAAAGGAAGAACGGAGACATCATGCCGGGTGTAAACCGCGCATCCCCCAGCCCGGCCATCCCGCGATGGTGGGGTCGCAATACCCTTATACCCCGGGAGGGCAGGCAGGGGGCACGCGCCTAGCATGGTCTTCTGCAAAAAAATAGCTAACGGGGAACGGGACGAGGCGAGCCTCCGCAGCTCCTCCCAGTTGGCCCGGAGTCCACGGCAATTCCATTGAAGGAATATATCCTCCAGGCCTAGCTCGGAGGAGACGTGGGGGCCCTCCTCGAATTGAAGACCCTCACGGGAATGGCCGTACGCTTCCCGGGGGCAGAACCCCGGGCGCTGTTGGCCGGACAAAGCGCTGGAGGCGCTGTCACCTTCAAGGATTTATTGGGGGAGGTTGGGCTCGCCATGCGAGTCTTTTCCTCCCTCCGCCTCGAACCCTCAGGCGGGCGCTGCGGCTTCGGAGGCGGGGGGGCCTCTTTTCGAGGAACCACCGTCTCCGAGCCACTCGCTCCACCTCGGGGCGTGGGCGAAGGAGCCGAAGCTCCTTTGTTGCTGTCCTCCTTTCGGGGGACAGCTTTAGGAACCCCTGAAGATGGCCTAGCGACCATCTTAAGGGGTGTTGCCTCCTGTGAGTCTAACGACTTGGAGGAGGCGCGTGGCCGTTTCGCCTTGCGGGAAACGGTCACGCTGGGGGAAGAGGGGGGAGCCCTGGTTTTAGCCGGGGCTGGGTTTGAACCCTTTTTGCCGCCAGCTTTACCAGGGGAGCGCCCGGGTTGGGTAGAGCCCGCAGAAGGGCTCCGAATGGGCGCGGAAACAACCGCGCTCGTTGGCCTGGATGGGCCAGGAGCAGAGGGTGCCTTTCGAACTACTGAGGCATATGACGTCCCAGGCAGAGCTGGGCGCGCCAGGACCAAGTCCTTAGCCTCGCGGAATGAGAGTCTATCCTGGGCCTGAACGGCCAGGATTTCTTTCTCCAGGAGATATGCACCACATTGCTTCGAAGAAGCAGGGTGCGGCTCTCCGCAATTGATACACTTGGCCACACACGATTTGGACTTATCGTGTGCGACCTTGGAGCAGTTTACACAGACTTCGGGTGACCCCGACTTTGCACGTCTACATGAGCGATTCGTATGGCCGAAGCGGTGGCAGTAATAGCACCGCCGCGGCAGTGGCACGAATGCCTTCACGCGGTAGCGGTACCAACCGGCACGCACCGACTCAGGGAGCTTGTCACAGTCGAACGTGACGAAGAGTGTAGGGGTGGGTCTCGAAGCCCCTCCCTGTTTTCTCATCACACGTTCGACCTTGACCGCCCCATGGTCGGCCAGCTCTAGGGTGATGTCCTCAATGGAGTAGTCAACGAGTTCCATCGCATAAACTACTCCTTTTACAAAGTTCATGGTAGAGTGCGGCGTCACACTCACCGGGGTGCCATGAAGTGTCCGAAGAGCACTTATCTTGGCCGCCTCGGCGGGATTCGCCGCATTCGCCAGAAGGCTCCCGTCCGAGAAACGGGTCACCTTCGGCTCTCTACCAATTGCACTAGCTAATCCTCTCCTCTGATGGATCATGTTGCCCTTGGACAACATGGTGCCATCAGTGGAGCGAATAACGAGGAAGCGTTTGAAGCCAGCGGGCTCGAAAACGCCAGGTAACCTCTGAATGAGGGGCCCCGATGTCATCGAGGCTCCACCCTGTGCACTCTTGGTATTAGTCTTCTTTGTCAGGGGCTCCGCACACGAGGGGGTAGAGGGGCCGGATGTGCCGATCTTGGCTTGGTCGCCTACCAAAGTGGTAGCAGACCCATCCGTCCCCGCAGCCCCCGCGGATGGAGAGGAGCCCCGAGTCTTTTTAGTCTTCTTTGTCTTTTTCTTTTTTGGAGAGGAGGGAGGGGAATGAACCCGCTTTTCACCTTCGCCGGCAGAAGCCCCCAGGCCAGATGGACCGGCCTCAGCCAGGTCCCTCTCCGAAATGGAGAAGGTCCTGGTTGTCGTGGGGGCATCTGTCGGAGGAGATCCCTCCCCTCCTTTTACTGCCTCGGAGCCCTCAGATATTTGAGGAGGACCTTGCATAGGGGCGGATTCGGGTTCGGTGCTTGGCGCCGAGCCCGAATTCCCCCCCATGGAAGGCCCTACCGTCTGAGGCTGGGTCTCCTCAAGGACCATGTTTATCACAGGAGGGGCCTCCAGTTGGCCATCCCCTCCCAGGACATCGCAGGTCCCCTTGGCAGTGTCGCCAGTCTTGTGTGGGGAGGCACAGGCCTTGACCCCAGCAAGGTTTAAAATTCTTGCCAGCAGGTCTTTTGAGGGAAGCGACCGAAGGGGCCTGGCTTCCCTCTCCCCCTTAAGGGGGTTTGCCCTACCGAGCCGCTTTGATGGGGAGCGGCTGGCTAAGGGCTGCCTGCTGGCTTTCTTGGTAGTCCCCTTGGAAAGAAAAGAGGGGACTGCCACTGGGAAAAGGGAGGTGCCCGAAAGCACCTCCAGAGAAGGGGGTGAGGGGGAGTCCCCTGCACCCGTAGGCGAAAGAGAGGAGTAAGCCTCCTCTCCGGTTAGAGAAATATGGAGGGTCCCCTGTGCAAGCACAGGGGGGGAACCTCCCTTTTTTTGCTGGAGCTGCCCGAGGGCAGCTCCGTCGATGGAACAGGGGAAGTTGAGGGTTGGGTTTGTTTTTTTTTATCATCATTGGGCATGGTGACCCTTTTTTAAACACGGGATGCAATTGCGCACACCTCTCGCAGTAGCCCGCACTGCGAGAGGTGCTTACAAGCCCGGCAGAGCCAGGCGCCGCCATTTGGGACCACCCCTCCCGCCTGGTGGCCTGGCAGTCCATCGGCATGGCGGCTCCACCTTGGACACGGCGTAAAAATTAATAGATTGTGAAGAGGAGAGGAAAAGGGATGTGAGGAAGGTATGGGTGGGGATGAAGCAGGTAGTTAAAAACCAGCCACCCCAGACCGGAGCTCAGGGGTTAGGGAACATTGTCCCCCACCCCCTCAGCCCCGATGCGGGACGGTTGGCTGAAAGGAAGGTCAGCATCTACCCTGTGAAATTAGAGGCTGACCAGAGAAAGTTGTGGGAGAGGTTGTGTGAAAAGAGAGGAAACAAGTGTTTTGAAGGAAGGAAGAGAGGCTAAGCTGGGGCCGGACGGAGCGCTGGATCCCGTCAGCACGGCGGCAAGAGTGGCAAATCGCCGCGCCCCTTACGGGGTGTAAGGGTTACATAACCACAAGTTCCTACTCGCTAGATAGCAAGTGGATGCACAATTCTGCCCAACCAGCCTCATTCGACAGCGATCTCAAGCCTCTGGCCGAGGCAGTTTCTTTTTAACAAAGACAAAAAAAAAAATAAAAAAGATTATTGGCAAATAGGTAATTGTAATTAAAATGTGCTAAAGGAGTTCAAATAACCCGAATAGGAGGCTAATTGATCATTAGGTAAAAAGAGGAGAAAGAATATTGAAAATATCATACAGTAGAGTTTTATAAATATATAATTTAAGGCACGCATCTGAATACTCCCAGCTGTGGAATAGGCCTCGAAAGTTAAAAGATGAAAGGCATTGAGCAATTGTGTTTATCTATCGTTAAAAGATGAAAGGCATTGAGCAATTGTGTTTATCTATCGTTAAAAGATGGAAGGCATGAAGCAATTGTGTTTATCTATCGTTAAAAGATGGAAGGCATTGAGCAAATTTTGTGTTTATTGATCGTTAAAAGATGAAAAGCCTTGAGAAAAAGCAGTGTTTATTTCAGGTTAAAAGATGGAAGTCATTGAGCAAAATTGTGTTAATCTATCGTTAAAAGATGGAAGACATTGAGCAAAACTTGCGCATATCTATCGTTAAAATATGGAAGGCATTGATCAAAACTTGTGTTTATCTATCGTTTAAAGATGGAAAGCTTTGAGAAAAACCGATTTTTATTTCAGATTGAAAGATAGAAGGCACTGAACAAAATTGGTGTTTATCTAAGGCTAAAAGATATAATGCATCAAGAAAAACTTGTGTTTATCGGTTAAAAGATGGAAGGCATCGATTAAAACTGGTGTTTATCTAAGGTAAAACGATATAATGCATTGAGCAAAACCTGTGTTTATTTAAGGTTAAAAGATGTAAGGCATTGAACCAGACTTGTCTTTATTTAAGTTTAAAATATTGAAGGCATTGAGCAAAACTTGTATTTATCTAAGATTACAGCTGAGTAGATGTGTGATTTAATCTCAGAAAATCATAGCCACGAGGAGAAGAACAAAAAAATGTGTGATTGAAATTCCAGCACAAACAGTAGTCTAAATACTTTACTTCCTATGACATTCAAGGCTAATCTACAATGTGTCAACAGGTGAGTCTAATCTACGGTAAAACTATGGGTCCCTATCATAACTTAGTAATAAATGCCTGGTTGTTCTGAGTTTGGTAGAAAAGGAAAAAGAGGATCGATCAGAAAAAAAAGGAAGAATCGGACGTTCAGGAATCCAAGATTTATTTTTTTTTAAACGTCCATTTGGCGGCTGCATACAAAGGCATACAAGCTTAATAATGCTCGGGTAAATACAAAAATTATACCAAACAAAAAAAAAAACTAAAAGAAAAAACAATTTAACAAAAATAAAACAAGCAAAACGCAAGAAGCAAAAGGAAGCACGTTCTGGCGTGAGGGAGAGACATGCCTCCCACCATCAAGGGAGCATGTGACCAACAACAAAGAGAGCCACATAAAATGGAGGAGGTCAGCCTCTTTCATGAAGTCAAATAATCCACAAGTCTGGTCATCCAAGATGATGCGATCGATATTTATGAAGCCCCACTTTTAAGAAGAGGAAAGAAAATCCATAAAAATTCACCCCTTAAACTTTGAATGGCGTTTAATCATGTCATTCATTAATTTCTGAAAAAAGTCTAGGGGAAAAAAGAACAAAAGGGCTTAAAACCATGTTTATATAATGTGAACGCTTACTAATATGATGTTTTGTAAACTGCATCTTATTTTAATAAATTAAAGAAGACAAATGCATGATCCTATTCAATTATCGTAAATGTTCCAAGCTATGGCTTCTTTTGCCCAGGAACTGCCAATAACACGAACCATTGGAATTGCAACCAACGTGAATTATTTTATTGGTCGCATTCTTTTCGATGGCTGCTTTCGTCTTATTGATTATTACCGATTTTACGCGATAAACCATAAATTTGAGCTGCACTTATAAGAAAATCTATTAGCATTTTATCTAGTAAACGCAAGGAGATTCAGTGGTACTGTAACTCTTCGTTAATGCCTTCATACTCGTAAGGTAGAATTTCAGCAAAATGTGCCCTCATATTACAATGGTAGCCTGGAAGTGCCTCAATCTGTCTGAAAATATAACTATACACCCACACATTTCTCGGATGTTTGGCATAACATTCTTGCAGCGGTTTTCAAGTGTGTATAAGAGTTTTGTAGAGCCCCAGTAATTCATGAACTGGATTTGTTAGCATCGGGTGTTTAACTTAACTGTAGAGTTATTATTTAAAATTAAAACACTATACTTAAGTTGGAGTTTATTATACCCTTTTTGGTAATTTTCATTCCTCTTTGTAAATGGATGATTTTACTTAATTTAAAGAGAATGAAAGAAAGATATAATTATGCAAACATAATTTTCGCATTGTGGTTGTAAAATGCTCTTCAATTTTACTTTCACGCATACTCGTATTAGTAAAATGGCTTGAAAACGACCTGGAAACTCTGTGAAAAATAAAAAGATTCCTGAACTGCACTAAATTTTGTCGTCGGGGCTATGACACGATGAAAATGCCTGATATTTATCATTGAATTCATGTAAATAAAGAATAAGTAAAAAAAATGAATTAGTATATTTATTTACGTTACCAAAATTAGTTCATTAACTAGATTTTTTAATAATTTCGAAATTCTCTATTTTCCGTTAAAAATTACCGTCTCGTGGTTCCTTCTTTGACACATCAGATTGAGAATTAAAAATTGCGAACGCTCCAGAAGTCACGTCGATCATCGACCCCAACAAAATCTGAGAGAGAGCCGCACTCTTCGTTACAAACGGGGGATTCGCTGCCTACCCCCTCTCCCAGCCAATATCTTTGCGGTGTCTCTGCGATTTCATCCAGCCAAGAATTTGGAGGAACGAGAGTTGTTCGCCTCTCGTCGGTGGCTCGTCGCCAAACCCCCGCCCAGCCATCGGTTTCGGACAGAAATCTGGATGTGAGCCAGGCGTGTGCTACTCACCACACTCTTTATGCCGCCTCTCGGTTCGGCTCCACTCTTTTTGACATCATATAATTTTGGTTCCTCTTCCCATCTCGCAGAATCTTTCAATTCTTTTCCTTCTTCTTAGTTTACATTTTCTCGAAATATTCAGAATAGGAAATTCAATTTTGTTTCTTCGAAAAATGGATTGGGGCCCAAAGTTTGACTACCCAGTGTTAAGACCACGATTCGTTTTCCTTAAAAGAAGACGCTATAATCACATCGAGCATTTTATTTCTAAAACCTTTTTCAGATTTTTTTTTTTTTACTCCCAAATTGCTTTGAATTTAAAGTGGGTTTAACTTCCAACAATCTTATCCTCAATCTCAATTTACTGTTAGAAGAGAGCAAATAGATAACTTGTTCAAATGTTTTATCTTTTCCAAAGTTTTTGCTTTTTTATCTGTTAGTGCATTAAACAGTCATAATAAAATCATCCATATAAGATATATATTCCCTTAGAAAGCTGCTAAATAATTAATCTCAACTGAACACAACCCCAAAATTAAGTTTTAATTGATGAAACCATTTCTAAGCTTGTCTCACAATAAATATAAAGAAGTATTATGCCTGAATGATTTGATTTCTTGCAGTGTTGATAAGTGCAATTCTTGGGTAAAATGTAGGTAAAATTGACCTTTTCACAGGAGATCTGGGCGAGGTTAAATTGTAAGTAAAATTTACTTTTGCAAGAGAGAACTGTGATTCGCTATAACATAATAGCCAAAAAATCAGTGCAGTTATTGTGACAAATCGAGAAAGGTTCAGGAATGAATTATTCGAGAGTTGGATTAAATTTGGTGAAGGTACCTACCAGCTGACAGATGTGGAACATTTTATGACACAAAAATGAACACGTGAATGGGAAAGGTATGAAATATCTTGTTTTTTGTTACGCCTGGAGAGAAAGAGAAAGGAAATAGAAAGTGCTTGTGATTGTGCTTGTAAATATTCGAATGTAGCAAAAAAAAAAAATTTTGAGTAAAGAAGAGTAGGAGACCATAAAAAGATAAATAAGCTGCTCTTAGAGGGATAGATGTGTCGAATGTAGAGTACGACGGTCAATCTGTTACAATTATAAGAGTAACGGGATATAAGAAAAGAATATTGTTTTATGAGCGATTAAATTAGTTGATATAAAAGATAAGAATACAAGGGAGAGAGAATAAAGTTATATATTGTGTGTGAGAGGGAAAGAGGGATATATATATATATATATATATATATATATATATATATATATATATATATATATATATACATACATAATATATATATATACATAATATACATATATATACATATATATATATATATATATATATATATATATATATATATATATATATATATATATATATATATATTATGAGTGAGATAGAGATTGTGAGAGAGAGGGGAGCGAGAGAGAAAGAAAGATAGATAGAGAGGGTTATTGTGAGTGAGAGAGAGACAGAGCGATATTGGTAACAGGAAGTAGAGGGAAAGAATATTGTAAAATCGATGCATAGTACACCCTTGCCGCCGCTCGCTGCCTGATGACTAGCATAACTTCTCGCTCAGAAAAGACCTATTTTATATTATTTAACTGAAGACTCTCGCCCCTGTCTTTATTTATTCTCATGTAGAAATTGAATAAAATATATTTAAAAATATATTATATAATTTTAAAGTAAATTTAGTGCGGCCCACTTTAGATTTATATGCAAGGAATTATAAGCAAGTAGGAATATATTTTTTTAGTATAGATTAGTAGAGGCCTAGTAATGGGCTCATGAGCAACTTAGCGATCGATGATGCTATTTCTTTGCCTTTTCAGCTCCCCTCTTCTTTAGAACTTTCATTATGGCTTTCACTATAGAGATTATTGAAAGATTTCTATCTTCTTCGGTGAAGGCGTTCGTGACTTACTAACCCGATGCGAGAGCAGCATGCTCGATCGCGGTATTGGCCAAGTACGTGCGTGTGCCCGTCGCGCAGCCACGATCGCTCAAAACAAATTCCTCAGCGACTGGCATTCGTCTCTGTTTTCTTTCCGGCCTTTTTTCTTTCCTCGATGAGACCGGATAACTGATGATGAAACCGATACTGAGACACGAGCTGGAGCCCACAACCACGACGCAAACCAAGGATTTCAAGTTCTGGGTTCACTTTGGGACTCAAGAGACGCCTGTGCGTGAAATTCTTTAGTGTTAGAACCTGCAGCACTCTCAGAGAACCAACGGTCTTCATCAGAACAGCGGTTGTTTCAGTGGTACGAAAGATAGAGACGACTAAACCATTGATTTGATTGCAACCCTCGTCCGCCTCTGTAATCATTGACCAAATCGAGTAGGATCGACCACTCACTTCCCTGTTGCGGGATTTTAGAACTATGTTATACTATAATAAAAAGGAAAGGAATAATTTATTTTTATTATTTTCTTAAGTCTAAACAAAATTTTAGACTGATTTTCAAAGAGGGTCAGTCAAAAATATTTTGGTATTCAAGTGCGTAAAAAAATGATTGAGGGCAACTTTAAAACCGTGTCATTATACTGATAACTAAACAGGACTGAAACCCCGCACAAATGTACATAAACCTCTAATGTAAACAAACTTTTCTTTTGAAGCATTGATAAGGTAAATAATCAGCAGGAATCTTATTTATGTGGTATCTTTCAACCACTGATACTCCCTCTGTTCTTTCTATCTCAATGAGTCTCTGCAAGTTCAACTCGACTGCTAAGCACCCTATTCAAATTTCAGAGCTTTAAATTTGTAAGTTGGGCTCGCTTCGTGCCACCTCCAAAAAGCCTAAGTGGGGCTCGTACCGAGGCCAGTAAACCAGAATTTATCGAAGCTGATTCCCAATGGGAGCAAATATATCCTCAGTACTTTAGAATGTATATTTTTGATGATAAAAGTGCCAATTTTTCTCGGAGTAAGGCAGTGAATACGAATACAAGCCTGCGATGTATAAATAAACGCATAGCTGCAAACATCATAAACTTTAGACAAATTTTCTTTTTCTGAATTTGAATAAAGGATGGATTTGCCAGCTACTGAAGGACGTGTTTTGGAGCCTCTTTTGAAATCGGTCAAAATATCCTTATAATAATATACAGAGAATCACATAAATCTGGTTTAAAGAATCGGGTTACTGAAATCTAGTTTAATTTTCCTTTTATAAAGATCTCTTCGTTCCAATAAATTTCTAGAGAAGGAAATTAATAAAGTGACCTCGCTTCGATTTTCAATGAAACTAATTAAATTTTTGGCCCTTTTAGTTTTTACATTTAAATTATAAGTAAAAATATTATTCTCTTCCTCACAAGTGTTCGTACTCTTGCTCTTCGCTGCATAAAATCACCTGCTGGGACAGGCCAGTTATTAGCATGATGAAGTTTTGCGAAAAAGTCGGCAACATAATTAATCATATTCCGTACTTCCTTCCTCTCATCACTTTTTGCACACTTGTTTTTTACAACCTACTCATTTATAAATAGTAAAGCTTTAATATTCTTCATAATATTACATTCCTATCCTCAACAACATTTAATTCAGAGATGCCCAACTGATGAGCGGCGGATTTGTCCGTATATTCATGACTTTGTTTGTTCATGTTCTTAGATTTTGCATTTTTTTCACTTGTAGTAGTTTTTCCCAATGGATTAAAATTGTAAATTAAGTAATTTAAATTCAACATTTATTTTGCCAGATATTGATTTGTACATAAATGCACGAGAAATGTTCAATATTTTGAATCGAGAAAATTATATATATATATATATATTCATATACACACACTTTGCCGGTCAAAAATACCGTGGAATATAAAATTAAATGGCGTTAAAACAGTAATACTATGCTCAAAATAAGAAATTTCCAACATAGTGATATATTTCCTAATAATAAATAAAGGCATTAATTCACTCCATGATTACTTAAGTGCCCAAAGATGGACGAGCTGGAAATATAAATAGTTAAATCTTTGTCTTGAACGAAAGTGTTACTTTTCCGGGTAACTTTCTTGCAGTTGATAAGTTTGATTAACCCTGTACATAATATTGTCTTACAAGGGCGGTCAATAAGTTTTGCACTTAGAATATAAGGAAACGAGATATGAGGGAAAGTGTTTTATTATTTTTCAATATAACTACCCTCGACTTCAATGCACTTGCGCCACTTGTCCCTGAGGCTTCGAATTCCCGACAACCAGAAATCTCCCGACTGCTGTTCATTCCAGTCCTGGACGGTGAGCTGGATAACCTTCATCGTCCCCAAACCGGCGTCCACGCAGTGCAGCCTTGAGCTGGCGGAATAAAAAGTAGTCACTAAGGGCCAGATCTGGACTGTAGGGGGGATGGTTGAGCTCCTCGAATCTGCACTCACGCAGGGAAGCTTGTGCAACTCTGGCTTTGTGGACTTTGAAGACGTTGAGTTCAATCATGGGGGCGTGAGGTTTCTAGGGACCCAACGGGCAGAGACCTTAAACATTGCAAAATTGTCGTGGATGATGTTGATAACACTTCCATGTGATATTCTAAGCTCTCGCTCGAATTCTTCGACCTTCACCCGTCGATTTTCGACGATCCTCCTCTCCACACGGGCCACATTGTCCTCGTTGGTCACGTCTGACGGGCGTCCTGGACGGGGATCATCTTCAAGGGACTCATGACCATGGCGGAACTCCCTATTCCAGCGAGCAATGGTTGCATAGGAAGGGGCCGTGTAGGTGTACACTGCAACTATGCGTTCATGGATCTCTTTTGCATTCTTGCTTTCCTTGGTCAAAAATTTGATCACTACGCGGTGCTCAACCTTCTCCATTGTTGAAAAATTTGTGACTGACGATCTGTGATCAGCTGCTGCTTCTGAAATAGACGAGGCAGGAGCATGCGGCTGCAGATCCTGACTTGTTATAGCTTGTCCTAACACTCCCATAAACTGCTATCCCCCTCCCTCTGTTTTGTCCTACCGATTCGCAAAACTTATTGATTGCCCCTCGTAGTAAGTAGAGGAAAAAACGGTATATTTTGGAGCACCTCAAAGAAAGTCCTCTCAAAACTTAAGTGAAATATAAAATGAAAAAATTGTGCTAAATTAACATAATGATGCCTATTCAACTTATGATACCTTCCGAAAGGTAAACGCGACGGGGAGGAGTTAACATGACAAAGGACAAAACAATTTATGAGTTCAGGTGATAATTACCTAAATAATTATCAAATCTGGATGAATTTTCCCAATAAAATTATGTCACTTGTTTTGTTTGATATCAAAACATGGGTAATTATTTACTCATTACCATGGCAATGGCATGGTGATGCCTCAAATAAATAGATAGTTACATCAAAGAATTGTGATTCGCAATGGAGGAAAGTACTATAAAAGAAATAGACGGCAAATTTTTATTGCCTCTTATGGCAAATTATGCCCATGTAGGCTGTAGGGATAATTTTGTGCGTTTCTTTATTTCAGCTTATTTTTATGGTGGTAATTATTCACAAAAAACGATTTTAGATAAAACTTGAACTCTCCAAATCGTGCAACGACTGGTGTCTGAGCGAAGAGATACATATTGGGAAGAAGATAAATCTTTTCCGACATCATTATACTGCTGTAAAGTTTATTTCGTTCGAACATTTCAAAAGCGAATCAACTTTCTATGCCCAGCTATATTATCGTTCCGCTACCAATCGATTTATAAATTTTGAAAGTTCCCATCTATCTAAAAAAATGTTGTACCGGTCCGAGAGAAATTGGAGACTCCAACATTTGTCTAAGTAAATCTCCGAGATTATGACTCCTCCGATGAAGTCCTCCTCCCAAGCAGGCATTTCCTTTATTTTCGCCTAACTTCTCTTGCACTAGAATTTCTATACCTTTTTCCATTAGTCAATATCTTTAAAATATGAATCTAATAACCCTGAGATCTTTGACAAAGATATCTCTTACACTGATGTTACCTAATTAACTTATCTATATTGATATTATTGCTGTTGATTCAATTTTATTCTCCATAAGATATTTTTTCGCTTCCTTTGTCTGCTCCCTTACATTAAAATTAGGTTATTTTCTCCACTTTTATAGACCTTTAACATTTTCTCTTCTTTACAGGTCTTTAGCAAAAATATTGAGTTTCTCTTATAATTTAGAGTCCTTTTATTATCTTAAGTACCTCTAAGAAGTACAATAAATCTAATAAAATGAGGAAATTTTCTTAAAAATAAAATCAGCTCCGAACATGCTCGCTCCGTTTCGGGTGGGTAGATTTTACACCTCTCACCTCCCACATAGCCATTCACAACACCGCTTTCTTTCCTCTCCCGCCTTCACAGCGCAACAGACACACACTCTTTGTGCCGAGGAATCCTGCTGATGGGTATCTCTATCCACATACATCTGACGCGGAATAGGTCCCTCTCCCCCAAGGTGACAAAGGCTTCCACCTGAACGCTGTTTGGTTTCAAAATATAATAAATACTTCCTGGCAGCTCTCGCCAAAAGAGGACCGGTTCCTAGGGCCTACGGGTCGACCCGCGATTGTCATACTGACCTTATCTAAAAAAAAATCATTATCCCGTCGTAGATCCTCCCAGTATCAAAGAAGGATTGGCACCGACTAACTAACTAACTAACATACATAAGGAAAAAGCTTCTTTTTTTTTAACCAAAAAATTCAAAATGACTACTGGAGCATCTCAGCCGTAAATTATAAATAAGAGCTTTCTAAAGAAACTACGTGATGGCAAAAGAGAAGAGTCTGCAGAGTATTGAGGAGCGAGAAAAAATGCAAAGTTTTTACCTGAACAAAGCTTGAATATCAAAGGAACTCCGGATAAGATAATCTTGACATCCACCTGCTTCGAGGCTATTGTGGCGGTAGGGATACCTCGAATCAGGGGATACGGAGATTCCAATGCCAAGACAGCTCTCAAGCCGCTATGTTAGTCGCTATAGATCACGATCAGGTATCATTATCTCCCACACTGAGCAATCACAACATCCAATATTGATGCCATGAGCAGAGAATGAGCGAGCAAATTAGAGAAGATAATGAATAACCGGTAAGATGGAGAGCGAGAAGGGGAAGGTAAAAGGTTTTTCGACTACTCCTAGTTCGAACAAAGAAAGTTTTGAAGAACATCAAAGGGAACTCAAATATCTTACATAAACAAACTTTCCTCGCATTATAATTAATTCGAGATTTGACTTAAAAAAGCAAGGATATCGACATACTCGTATGAGTAAATAATTACAAACCGGTAAAGATCATAGGTTGCAGCGAAGCTAAGTCAGAGAAAAAAAGAGAGGTGAAGAACAGGTATAAGGATGAGAGGATCAGGCTAAGAAATTGGTTTCATAACATTTAAGTCTGTAAAGTTATATTTTAAAGTCTTATCTATCAATTTTATTTTAACAGATCTTAACTGTATTCTCCCAAAGAAGTTCATAGGGAAGTTATTCCAAGTGAGCTTTATTGTATAGAAAAAAGATTTTTTTTAACTATTAGTCTACTAGCTTGAAAGCGTTATAAATAGTGGCCACTGATTTATCAAGTTAAAATATTGAGGCTTAATTTGTAGAGTTAAATTATTTAGTATTTTAACGACATAAAAAAGTTTGCCGCGCAGATAGAGCACATATAAGGAAACTAAGACTATCTCTCCTCGTAGGAGCTATTATGTAGCAAAGCACAAAAGTACATTCAAACTAAAATCCAAATACTTTAAAACTGTATTCCAAGTTTATTAAGGAATGACAGGAAAACGGATGAAAATAATAATACCTAAGTAAGGGGGAGTAGGGAGGTGAAGAAGGAAACTCCCAGAACAATAAATTTAACATATCATAAAATTAATTAGTTGTATTTAAATTAAAATAGGAGGTGCGGAATTTACATAGGAGACATATAAAGAGAAAATAAAGTCATTAATACCAGGTAGATACAATAATCCAAAGACTGTCTAAGAATTGAAAAGACCACAAAAAGCAAGGCGATTTCATGAAGCCCTAAGAAGAAGCTCTAGTTACAATCAGGAGATGATATCGCATAAGCTAGAACAAATGTTTGTGTATCAATCAGCAATTTTAATTGTTATCCTTGCTTTCGAAGAGAATGGAAAAAATCACCTTATCCATTCTAGCTTGGCCTTATAAATCGAGAATTATTTGCAATGGCGAAATTATAAGTATGCGGTTAAAATAGCCATGTCGTAGCTAACTAAGCTCCTTATCAAGCCCTTGGAAGAAGCTCTACTTACAATCACGAAAGGATATCTTCTCGTAACTGTAAGAAGAGCTTCTTCCGAAGACTTGATGAGGAGTTTAGTTTGCTACAACATTGCTACAACAGTGAATACAGTTCTTGGGAGGATGAGAATGCAGCATCTACGGGAAAAAGGAAGCATAACCCAACAGGCTTAGCAAGACTCCTTGCTACAAGCTTAACACTGTCGTCCCACAGAGCAGCAAAGGTATGTCGCCAGCTTTCTGGTGAGGGCATTGAAATCCCAACCCCATGTCAGTCAGCAATCCACAAGGCTATCTACATGAGAGCTGCTCAGGTGAAGAAGCACTTTGTAAGCACGCTTCATCTGGAAAAGTGGAGCTTACACTTTGATGGCAAACGCATTGAGGACTTTGAATATCAGGTCGTGGTCCTCAAGAATTAAGCGAAAGAAATAAAGTTGGCCGTGCTCAAATTGAAGGATGGGAAAGCTGTAACAATTGCAAAAGGTCTCCAGGGTGTGTTAGAAGAGTTCAACCTGTAGGGATCAATTGTTATGCTTATCCCCGACACAACAAGCGTGAATTCCGGAAAAAAGACAGTCGTTGTTGTTCGACTGCAGCAAATGTTCAAAGATAAAGGTCATCCCAAACTCAAGTTCATCAGTTGCCAGCACCATGTCATGGATCGGATTCTTCGCGTTGTTATGGACGATGAGCTCCATGGGTCGACTAAATCGCCAAACATAGAGTACTTCTTTGTGCAGGATTTGATGAGCAATTATGATAAATTGAAAGCAGCCTTCAGCAAAGGTAAAACTGAGATTAAGGAAACAGGCAGCTGGAGAGACGACATGAAGTTTCTCTATCACCTCACGCGTGTCTTCCGTCACTTCACTGAGATAAATAAGGTCCCCTTTGTAAAGTTTCAAAAGATTCCAAACATCAGCAATGCACGTTGGAACTCTTGTGCCATTCTAGCTCTTCTTGCGTTCATTCTGATGACTGACACCAGGAGCAGGCTGCGTAAAATCTGTTCATTCATTTCTTACTCATAGGCTGACCATTGGTTCAGCACCCACTTGTTCCGCGCTAAAGATTTTTATGAACTATCTGCAGCTCTGAATGAATACCCAACAGGTCTCAAATGCTTAAAAACCCACTGGAAAACAGATGAATCTCCACTCCATATTGCCCGAAGCAACCAGTGCTGTGAGCGTGCGGTCAAAGTTATGCAAGACTTGCACGGGTCCTGCCGCAACAAGGACAACCTATCACTGAGATTCATCCTGTCCAATGACATTATTGGAACTAATTTACTTCCTTGTGTGTTTGATGACCCTATACAATGTTATATATATGTGACTCATAAGCTTGTGTTCAATCTTGTATATACTGCCAGTGAATTCAAAAACTGGACCAAAAAAGGTGACAAAGAAAATTTTTAAAATCATTTTATGCGTGAGGTTTTTTTATCAAATCACCTTGAAAGTAAGATTTTATATAATCTTTAATTAAAGCTCATCAAATTATGACACAGGGATATGAGGTTGTAAAAAAGTCATTACCCTAATATATATATATATATATATATATATATATATATATATATATATATATATATATATATATATATATATATATATATATATATATATATATATATATATATATATATATATATATATATATATATATATATATATATATATATATATATATATATATGGATATGATAGATTCACAAAGTAGCGCGTGAGTGGAGCAATAAATGCAAATATATATGTGTAAATAGGTAGCAAACCTTCTTGTATGCAGATTTTGTTAAAGACCATAGTATATTTCGCCTTTATTAATTTTCTTTGGAAACTTTCCATTTTTCTTATTATCTTTTTCATTTTATCTTTTAGATGGTAAACAACTTCTAAGTTCATCTCTTTTTTAAATGAAATGTTTTTGGTAAAAACCAAACTTGACTTTAATTGCTGAGCTTTTGATCTATGCGATCATCTTCACAGTGTCTTTCCTCCTTTATCGGTGAAGAATGTGGTCAGAATGAAAATGGGAATGAAAAGAAATGAAATGCAATGAAAAGAGAAGTGCGAGACAAAGAACAGCTCTACCCGCCCCCTTTGGCCTTTATGGAGCAGCACAGTAGGGGGGGATACTCCTTTGTGGACCCCGTAGTCACACTGTCTAGAGCCAAAGTAGGCTCCAAGCACTGTGAGTAAGGCGGATAGGAGGGAGAGGGAAAGAAGAAGAAAGTTTTAGGATAGGAGAACGAAGAAAATAGAGGAGACAAAAGTGGACTTAATTAGTCATGGGACCTACAACTTAACGTAGAATCCGAACCACGATGTGTCGCTGGTCTCTAACTATAACTTTGCAGTTTATCGTGACCCCTGTCCCACGTATTTACTGTGAGTCCCGTGTGCGAATGTGATAGTGAAAAAGAATAGATGTTGAAAGCTGAAGGAAGTAATGGGTTTGCAAAGAGATACTAGTTGCCTGGAACTCAGGCTTATCTCTTTCCATTATAGGTAGTTATAGCTAGCGTGATAAAGTTAGAAAATTTCTATTTGCGTGAGTATTCCGCATTGCTGTTCTTTTGTATACTAACCATTTTTAATATGACTAAGTAGCATTTCAACCCGTTCAAACCGTTATTAGTAATTATTCTTACTGAAAACTGGTGTAGGTTTCTATCTCTCTATCTATTCTTTCGTATTCCTCTCTTAATATAATTGACTATCTGCTATTCTCTGTTGATGCTTCGGTTATTTAATTACTCTTAGTCGTCGAGTATTATTCTCCTTCTCTAGGTGTGCATTTCTTCTTCCTCATCTCCTCCTTCTATGATATTTGGTAAACTTGGGAATAATACGTGTGATCTCCATCCTTAGCTTTGTTCAATTTGGTTGGTTAATTCAATTTCTATTTAATTCTGTGTCTTTTTTACGACTCTCCTTGACACTTTTTGAAATTATTCTGTTAAGTGGCTTTATCTTTGTTTCCCTGTGCATGTCTCGTAGTCTTCTTCTTTATCCTTTTCTAGTTTTCTTATTAAGTATATGGCTTTGTTTTGAACTTTTTGGAGTCTTACTAAGTTAATTCTCGAGATCATGTACATCACGATTGTTGTATAAATAATCGCGGACTGTACTATGGTTTGATATATTTTCTCTTGTTTTTCATGCTTACGTTAACTAACTTGTAGAGTAATGCCAGACCGCTTTTCCCCAGATTTACCATCTGTATCTTGTAACGCTGTCCTTCTACATATACATCTGAGATGCTCCTCCTGTACACGGGTACCATTTTAAATTTATCCCTGTTGGTTTTACTTTTCCATTTTTCTTCGTATTTATTAATGCTTCTTATATCTTTTGCAGTTATCCTAGCTTGCATTGGTCCGTTCGTGTAGGGGCAAACTATGATCTAGGTGACGTCGTCGGCAAATTGGATGTTCGGCAGCCCGTATTTCTTGGTGGTGTAATATCTGCTGTATAGATCGAATAGAGAGACGAGATCAGACATCAGCCTTGGGGCAAACCCGCGGTGTTATTAATTATTTTTTGCAATAACTTACCAATGAAATCTAGTAGAGATAGGGGACTTTAGTTACCCACTTGATTTGGGAGTTTTCCAGCTTTGGGTATGAATATCATCCGTGACACTTTCAGGTAATCAGGAAAGTATGCCGTGTTCAAGCACGCATTTAAAAAGTTTCTTACCCCCTCCAGTATGTTCGGGGGTGCTTCAAGGTATTTTAATCTGGTGAGTCCCGATCTGCCTGGGGCTATCTGTCGGGAGCTGTTAATCATTTCTTTTAATTCCTCTGATGTAATGATTGCGTCTATTCCGTCGTTATTCTTTCTCCTTTCCTCGACAAAGTGGAAGTGAAATGTCCTTTCGATCTCTCCATTGAGTTCATCCATGATCTGATGTTCGAATTCAATGTCATATTTGTCGTCCTCTTTTATGATAATTTTGACTACATCTTGTTCCCTGCATCCGTAATTTTCATTTTATTCTTTACTGTCCGTGGCTTCAACCTGTTGATATTTTTCCAAAATTCCCTTGGTGATGTTTCCAAATTTATTCTCTCGATGTGCTAATCCAATTTCTCTTTTTTTTTCAGAAATTAGTACTATTAGTTCTTTTTTCTGTCTCCTGAGTGCGTTGTATGCTTCCTTTGATGTTCCGAATCTTCTTATATTTTCTGCCGCTCAGCCGATCTCTTCACTCAAAGCCACCATTTCTGGTGTCCACCTAAATTGTATAATAGTTTGGAACAAGTTAATGGCGACGGCCCCCATCTCTGCCATTTTAATTTCTTCTCTGATCCTATCCACTCCCCGTCGATTTCATCTCAAGTGGCTTCCCCGAGCGGGCTGGGCACGTACGTCTGAAGTAATTCTCTGTACTTATCTCAATACGCTCTATGGTATGCCTTCCATTTCTTCGAATGGATTTGTATAGGCTGCTTGTTTGTATGCATTAGAGTCGCAGTGTGGTCACTGCAAGGAACATTTACTGGTTTGATTAAATAGTTAACGGCAGATTGAAGTTATCTAGGCAGATGTCCGGTTTTGTTGCGTGTTCTCTTCGTAAGTATGGAGGAAAATCGGGTCCCAGTCTTTGCAGTATACGTCTATTGACAAGCGTGTTAAGTTTTCTTCCGAATCTGTTTGTATTTCTATACACAGAAGTCGCGCAATGAGCGTTTAAATCGGCCATCAAAATGACCGGTATCCTATAGTTGAATAGCTTAGTAAAGTTTTGTACCGGGGCCTGGTTGGCTGGTATCCAGTTGCGACAATGATGTTCCTTAATTCCATTTTAATTTCTATAGCTAAATATGCATCCTCCAATCCCCGTGTTATTTTGTACTTCAATCCTTGCTTGACAGCTATTGCCCCTCCCCCGTCGTGTGTTTCTCCTGAAGGATCTGTGTTAATAACATTGTAGTTCCATATCTTTAATTTCTCGTTTTCTGTGTTCCTTCCATGTTTTGATAAGTTTCTGTACATAATTTCTTTGTCTTTCCATCCACATGTGTCAATTTGTAGTATTTTTAATTTATTAATATCTATAATCCAATCATCAATTTCGGTTGGTTTATTTTTTGCAAATTTGTGGGTACTATCTGTCAAGTTATCGGTGTTTCTTCTTTTTCTGGTTCTTTTTTCTTTTATCCTGGGTTCGCCCTCTGCTGGTTGCGTTTGAGGGTCCTTCTGGTAATTCATCTTTGAGTGACGGACCTCTTTTACTCGCAAGTTTAGATCTCTTATATCTTTGGGCTTTCCAGCTAGTAACCATTGTGCACTCTTGCTCTGTGTAGTCGGAGGTATTTTCACTCTCTGAGTCATCACTGTTAGTGTCTACTTTTTCTGCTGCCTGTTGGTTTCATTTTGCCTCTTCGATTGACTCATGTTTTGTCTTTTCTGTGACTTTGCTTCTAAAAATAGCTGATGAGTCAACTTCTTTAGGGAATCTCATCGGTTCGAGCCCGTTTTCCTGTAACATACTGTTGACTGTTCTTTCCTAACTTCCAGGCTTAGCTATGTTCATCACATAAGCATGTAATATACAAGTAAGTATTTTCACGTTGAGAGTACCATCCAAATTTATCTGTTTTGTCAGTCATGGTTGGTCACTTTTTGCCATTGATGTGTATGAGTTTCTATTTATGGTAGTATTATTTCTGTTTGATCGTTTATTTTTCTTTATAATCTCTTCTTCTTGGCCATAGTTCGGTTTCCTCCTTGGCAGTTAATGCATTTTTTTTCTGTGTTGTTGCAGTAACGCCAAGAATGGCCTTCAGTTTCACATTTAGAACAGATGATTAGGTCTTTTGGAACACAATTTTGAGTCGTATGTTCCTCCATGGCATAACATCTGAAGCATATATGTATGCTTGTGAAGACTGTCGTGGTATGATATTACATTATATCAATACCATATTATATCTATGAGGGAGGAACCAATAACTTGAAAGCGAACCGACAAAAGGGACGAAAAACCACGAGTTTAGACGGGCTGAGTAGCGAGAAAGTGCAACCAGGTCAGGTAAATTATGGACAATGGCAAAGTTCAAGGTTATTTAAAGGAGCATGTACAAAAGTATAATTTTATTTACACAAAGATAATGAGAGAATTGATGGGTAAAATTACATTAGTAAATGAAAGGGGGAATTGTAGTTATAAATCAGGCAATGAAGTTAGAACTTAAGGTATTCCAGGAGGAGACAATTCAAATGGGGGGGGGGGAGATTAACTCAATTGTGTTACTGAAGGGGGGAGAGGGGTTGGCTTACAGATGTCTTCTGCACGTGAGGTGAGGCCGTTCGGAACTTCTGAGCGGGAGTTGGAGTGATGACGGTTCTCCAAAACAAAGGAAGGGGGGGATAACTTCCGGTCCAGAGAAGAGTATTTCAGCTACCCGAAATTAGGAGGGCTTCGACAGGAGTTGATAAGAGAAGTCAGGAAAATCACTCGGGGGCGATCGTTCAGTGGAATTACCTTCTAGCTGGGGCTAATTCCAGATACACAAAATAGTCCAGCTGTCACTTTGCTTTGTTGCTAGCACTCGACTTGGAACCATGTGGAATCTTCTGGGGTCTGGGCGAGACTTCTCAACTCTGTGCCTCTTCATGGGAGTTGAGCGCTATTTATGTCTGAGGCTCTCCCGGAGTTGGGGGGGGGGGGGTGGTAAGCGAGACACAGCTCTACTCTCGAATAGCCTCGAATCTTCTTGCAGAGGCTATTCTGCCCGTATAAAAGTGAGTTGGGATGGACATGGTTCAAGGCTACCGCTTGTGGAAGAGACGAAGGGGGAAGGGGGGGGGGGTAGGCTTACCAATTAAGGCCTAACGGGGCGTTCTTTCGCGCATGGAAGTTCCGTTCTGCTCAAGAGCTTCCCCGTGGGGATTCCCTCACAAAGACGTCCCTTTAAATGTAGGCAGATGGGATTCTCATGTTGAAAGCGAGAAGTCCTTGTTCGATAATCCTTGAAGCCATTTCAGTAGATTCGCAAATGACCTTGGAAACGTGAGTATCGTATTTAAATTTGACCACATCTGCTATCTTGAGCGATTTCTAGTTCTTTTATTTCTTGGCATGAGTGCTCTCCTACCCAGGACTCTAATTTTAGGCAGATGACACTTCTGTTAGCTATGATTTGTCAGGGTACTCTTGCTTCCAAATCCAACTTCCTTAGCATACTGCTCCAAGCAGATGATAGTAGCTGTTCTACATCTTTATTTTCTGGTCAATAACTGTGAATCCAGATGGTGTCTCAATACATTTGATCAGTGGTATTTCCAGATCAGTAAATATGCATTGCACTACTTCTTATGCTGATATTTTCCTTCTGTTGGGTATGAGTTTAAGGGAAAGCCTTTTGAAGTCCAGTGCGTCCATCTTCCCTGGGAGTCGTCCACTCTCCGAGAGAGGGGTTCTTCTGTCGATCTTCAGGTGTGGAGAATTTACCGAGTCTCCACTAGTGGGAGGAGCCCCACTATCTGCCCTAATTCTATCTCGCCTACCTTCCAACTTTAACACTCTCCTTGGTCAACAATACCTATCTTGGCCTAGGCCTAACAGAGGTCCACAGTTGGGTTCTGGCTCGTGACCGAAATTGGCCCCCCCTTTTCTGGCCCCATAAGGGGGTCTCCTGCAGGGGTTTATTATACTTTACTATTAACTGCAACTCAGACCTTGTTGATGACTAAGTTATATAGTGCTAGTGAGAAGTAAGTTTGAGGTAAAAAGTATGAATAAAGAGCAATCCCTTCGGGGAGGACACTTCGCCCAAGAGAAACGAGAGGAACCTCCAATCAGTCTAAAAGCGCATATATTTCTTCTTAGCAGTTTTCTTGAGAAAGGCGTTTTATTTTCTTATTTCCCGAAAGTTTTCTTCCTTTACCCGAGATAAGCTCTACCAGTTCGCAGGGAGAGAGCAAGCATACAGACTGAGTAAGTCGAATGAAAAGAAAACGGATTTAATGCGATTTTTATTCCTCCTCGCTTGAACGTTATGCCAAGAGAACGGGCTACTCCGGTGTGAGCGGAATTTAAAACAAATTTAATGTTAGATAGCTGGCCTTTCTTTGTTAATTAAGATGTCTTCTAAGGTATTCAGCCTGGCTGAAATTTCCCTCTTTTCTTTTGATCGTTGTGTTATTAAACAATATATCCCTGGATAAGCTGATGTTATGTATAGTCTCCATTTTATTTTGGGGCTTCCATGTTGCAGGTTCATTGTCAAACGCCTCAAAAGTGTAGTGGTAGTCATACCAACATATTTTGAGTTGTTATAAAGCTTGCAGTCTTCATTCGGGCAGGTAAACTCGCAAAATATTTTCCTATATTTCAGGATCGAGGAGTTTTGGCAGATGTTGTTTTTCATAATGAGATTGTTAACTTTTATCGTTTTATAATACGGTTAACAATCTCCATGATGTTTTTTTCGTCTATTTGTAGGCCGCTGACATCTGATTTCTATAATTCAGTTTGATGGCAAAATAAATATATATATATATATATATATATATATATATATATATATATATATATATATATATATATATATATATATATATATATATTTGTACCATAACTTCAATATGAAAGAAATTAATACAGATAAATCATTTATACAAGTATATATAGTAAAGTTACATTTTAAAGACTTGAAGGAGTGTACTATTCATTCTATTCAATGAAAGTCATCTTTCGTTTCTTCTTTTTTTATTCTATAGAGCCCATCTGGCAACTGCACACATGGGCATAAGTCGGCGAAAACACGACAGCCTAGAACTAGGCTACTTAAAAATAAAAATATGAAAACATAACAATGATAAATATGGGAAAAACTTAACAATCAGGAAGCAATCTCAGGCAGCGAGGGGAGGTCCCCCTCACCCCGGTGCAGGAGCGTGCAAACTGCAAAGAAAACAATAAAAAACAAAAAAAGAACATTAAATAAAGGGGAGAAGCCCCCCCCCCCCCGCACAGTCAACAAATCCACAAGTCAATGTGCACGAACTTGTCCCGAGTAAAAGGGAGAGGCTGTAGCGACCCCGCCAATCCCGGTACCGGGACAGGTAACGTGCGCGAAGATCACCCAGACTGGGACATTCGACAAGAATGCGACACAGTCGTCGCAATAGGGCACTGGCAAGTGCTCCATCAGATAGCGATGCGTCAC
This sequence comes from Ceratothoa steindachneri, assembly GCA_963969495.1. Taxonomy (NCBI): domain Eukaryota; kingdom Metazoa; phylum Arthropoda; class Malacostraca; order Isopoda; family Cymothoidae; genus Ceratothoa; species Ceratothoa steindachneri. Next base: position 57,861,330 of record OZ018329.1, read on the forward strand.
ACGAGTGTGCCTGATACGAAGACGAGAGAAAGCGACCTGAAGCCGTCGCGGCATTGGGGAATAGGCCCATGGGAACAGTCGCAGCGCAATGGCACGCAACTTTAAGTTCCCTTCGACCGTCTATAATCTTCTTTGCCAAGCAATTCGAAGAGCTGCCCGTATTCCTGCCATGGTAGTCATGTGAAGAAGAGCGAAACGCTGGTCCGGTCGCAGAGTCCTCGCGAACTCTTTGGCGCCCACATCGGCGTGCTCATTCCCCGCAATTCCTACATGTCCAGGAACCCAGCAGAAGAAAATCTCGACATCTGCCCGGCTTGCTAAAACCGTGGCGTCACGGATATCGCGAACTAGGGGATGCGGAGATTCCAATGCCCCAAGAGCACTCAGGGCGCTTTGTGAGTCGCTATAGATCACAATCCTGTCTTCGAACCGGGCACTTCGCGTAATGTCCCGTACCGAGTGGTGTATTGCCACCAGCTCGGCCGTGAAGACAGACGCAGCGCCTGGTAGAGCCCAGCTGACTTCAAACACAGGGGATACGGCGTGGAAGCCGACCCCCTCTTCTGAGTTGGAGCCACCCGTATACAGTAGCACGGTTCCAGCGTGACACGAGGTGTGCTCCAAAAAGATCGAACGGCAATAATCCCAGCGCCGTACAAGCTTTGGGAGAAGAGGCGTGGCGACAAATAGCTAAATGTGGTACCTTCCAGGGTGGCGTCCTGGGCAGAAAAAGGGGCACCACTTGCCCCAGAGCTATATCTAGCTCTCGAAGGAGTTTCCTGGCCCTAAACCCAAAGGGCTTAGGGTATGATTGGCGTCTCTCGCCAGCATAGGCACCATCGAGATCAGCTGCGGATGCAGTGAGAGCTGTTGGCGACTGAGGGAGGCGCCGGGCTGGCGCATAAAAGCGAGTGATGCACTGCACGCGGCGCAGAGCGAGTGGCATCTCCCCAGCATGGACCAACAGGCTCTCAATGGGGGTAGTGCGGAAGGCAGCGGGCGCCAGGCGAAGGCCAGGTGTGGTGGATCAAATGCACCTTCCGCAATAAACGTTCGGCTGCGGATGCATAAAACTCGCATCCGTAGTCGAGCTTCGAACAAACAAAGGATCGATAAAAAAGTAGGGTAGTAGCACTATTAGCGCCCCAAGCACTGAACGTCACGGAACGGAGAATGTCCATGAGGCAGGTACAAGAGACCCTAAGTCTGCGAATATGAGCCTCCCAGGTGAGGCGTCGGTCAAGTACAAGACTAAGGAAACAGTGTGATCCCAGGTCATCCAGGCGCACCCCATTAAGAAACAAATCTGGGTACGGGGTGAAGCCGTGGACGGCGGCAGAAGTGCACCAACTTAATCTTGCCTAAAGAAAACCGAAACCTGTGCATTTCGGCATAGCGAGAGACGCAGTTCAATGCCTGTTGGAGTCGACGCTCCAGAGTTGGCATCTGGGCCGCGCCAAAAGAGATCGAAAGGTCGTCCACGTAGAGCGTAGCGAGAACATCTGCAGGCAGCACTAAGGTGATGCCGTTGAAGCTCAGGGCAATGAGTGTGACACTCAGGACACTTTCATGCGGGACACCATCTTCCTGCTCCTTTAGGCCGGAGATGGCTCCCCCACCCGTACGCGGAATCGACGATCTCACAAAAATTCAGATATAAACATTGGGAGGCGTCCCCTCGAATCATCGTGTGGAGAGTCTCAATGATACTGTATCGCCCTGCGTTATCATAAGCCTTCTTCAGATCGAAAAACACCGTGGCCTAGTGCTATCTATGAAGATAAGCCTCGCATACGGCATTTTCCAGTCGGAGCAGAGCATCCGACGTGGAGTGGAACTTGCGGAAGCCGCACTGTGCAGAAGACAAATGACCTCCGCTGTCCAGGAAAAAGGCTAATCTAACATTTACCAATTTCTCCATCAACTTGCACACGCAAGAAGTTAGAGAGATTAGGCGGAAATCGGTCGGAGTAGAGTGATCTTTGCCCGGTTTGCGAAAGTCAAGCACAGTAGCGATTCGCCAGGAGTCTGGGAGAAGACCCTCCACCCAAATCCTGTTGAACAAATCTAACAGAAAGGCCATGCCTCGCTCACCTAGGTGTCGAAGCATGGCGTATGGGACATCGTCCGGACCATGGGCAGTGTCTGCGCATGTAGCGAGAGCGGAGCGCAACTCACTCACAGTAAACTTGTCGTTGAAGGGTTCTCCGCCTCTGGAGGTTATGTCCAGCCGGCGGCCTCTGACATTACGACGTGCATTGAATGCAGGCAGAGGAGCATCCCGGCTAGATAATGTGGAAAAAGCGGTCACTAAGGATTACGCCACGGACGTGGGTCCGAGATTGCGGTCCCATTCTCCGTGAGAACGGGAATAGTGTCCTGCGAGAATTTGCCCCGAATTCTTTTGACTCGCTTCCACACCTCTGCTAAAGGGGTTTTCTCGTTAAGTGAAGACACGTATGCCCGCCAAGAAAAGCCGTGGGCGTGTTTCGAAATATACCAGAACCTAGCCCTAGCCCGACGAAATTCAGCGACAGTGGAATCGTTCGGGCGGCGCTTATAGCGCATGTAGGCATAACGCTTCTGTTGGAGGGCCGTCTCACATTCGGCTGACCACAATAGGCGTGGTCATCGTGCAAAATGGCCAGACGTCCTAGGAACAGTAGTCAGGCCCAAGGCGATGAGGTTGCCCGAGAAGAACTCAATGGCCTCATCTACCGACCTAAACTCCTCGACTGAACAAGAGAATTCAGTCATTTCCTGAAATGTAGGCCACCGCGCCTGCGCCTAAGCACCACCGAGGTGGGCTCTCAGGCGGCAGTTGCCCTGAAAATGATATTTGAATTGGAAAGTGATCACTACCATGAAGGTTATCGACCAGCCCACAATCCAAATCAGGCTGTGCATCCGAAGAGCACAAAGATAGGTCAAGGCCAGAAAATTAAGCGGTCCTCGGACAGTGATGCGTAAACTCATCTACGTTTAGGACACCTATCTCAAGCTCTTCGATCAGATTGGCAAGGACTTGTTCCTGGGATTTTTTTGAGTCATCTCCTAAGAGAGGATGCCTGCCGTTCTGATCTCCAAGCAAGAGAAAGGGCCTCGGCAATCGTGCCACGACGCGGCGGAAGTCCCCCGCGTCGAAGTCAGCTGACGGTGGAATGTAAGCAGAAATGATAGTATACCTCCTATCCTGGTGCAGCTGCACAGCCACTACTTGAAATGAGTATTTAAAGATACTCCTTTTTAGCCATCCCGTGGTGGTGGGGTCGAAAGACCCTTATACCCCGGCAAGAAGGGAGGGAGCACGCGCCTAGCATGGTACCCTGCAAAAAGATAGCTAACGGGGAACGGGACGAGACAAGCCTCCGCAGCTCCTCCCAGTTGGCTCAGAGCCTACGGCAATTCTATTGAAGGAATATGCCATCTAGCCCTAGCTCGGAGGAGACGCGGGGGCCCTCCTCGAACAGAAGACTCTTACGGAAATGGCCGTACGCTTCCTGTAGGCAAAACCCAGGGCACTGTTCGCCGGACAAAACGCTGAAGGCGCTGTTGCCTTCGAGGACTTATTGGGGGAAGTTTGGCTCGCCATGCGAGTCTTTTCCTCCCTCCGCCTCGAAATCTTAGGGGGGCGTTGCGGCTTCGGGGGCAGGGGGGCCCTCTTTTCGAGGAACCACCGTCTCCGAGCCACTCGCTCCCCCTTCTTCTTTCGGGGGACAGCTTTAGGAATCCCGGAAGATGGTTTGGCGACCAGATTAAGGGGTGTTGCCCCCTGTGAGTCTAACAACTCCGTGAAAGCGCGTTGCCGTTTCGCCTTACGGGAAACAAATGCATTTAGGCGGTAGCGTTACCAACCAGCACGCACCGACTCAGGGAGCTTGTCACAGTCGAACGTGGCGAAGAGTGTAGGGGTGGGTCTCGAGGCCTTTCCCCGCTTTTCTCATCACACGTTCGACCTTGACCGCTCCAGTGCAGTTGCCCGCACTGCAAGAGGTGCTTACAGGCCTGGCAGAGCCAGGCGCCGCCATTTGGGACCACCCCTCCCGCCTGGTGGCCTGGCAGTCCATCGGCATGGCGGCTCCACCTTAGAGACAGCGTAAAAAAATATAGGTTGTGAAGAGGAGAGGAAAAGGGATGTGTGGAAGGTATGGGTGGGGATGAAGCAGGTTGTTAAAAACCAGCCACCCCAGACCGGAGCTCAGGGGTTAGGGAACATTGTCCCCCACCCTCTCAGCCCCGATGCCGGACGGTTGGCTGAAAGGAAGGTCAGCATCTACCCTGTGAAATTAGAGGCTGACCAGAGAAAGTTGTGGGAGAGGTTGTGTGAAAAGAGAGGAAACAAGTGTTTTGAAGGAAGGAAGAGAGGCTAAGCTGGGGCCGGACGGAGTGCTGAATCCCGTCAGCACGGCGGCCAGGATGGCAAATCGCCGCGCCCCTTACGGGGGTCCGTAGCTCGAGACCTCTTTGAGTTACTGTGAGCTTTGTCAATGAGAGCTTGGATCTCCGTGAGAAATCCGGGGGTTCTTTTCGTATCAGAGTGATTATAGTGGCGTTTCCGAGGACCCGTATCCTCTAAATCACAGCTTGACTCATCCAACTCTTTCCTCATCCTTTGCACTCCACTCAGATTGATACCCAGGAACTCTGAGATCCTGGCAGTGGAGTGACCGATGTGATACAAAACCTCACAGCTTGCTGTTTCTATGTTTAGTGGGTTTGACCTCGGCCATGGTATTGTTTCCTTAACGGAAGATGAACAACTGAATCAACTATGATATGAAGAAGAGAGAACCAGGGCCAGACAACACGTATGCGCGGAATTCAAAGTTGTTGCCAACGATAAAGAAAGAGGAAGAGTTATTACTTGGTTTCAACACATCGATAAAATTGTATATTTGTAGGCCAAAGTCAGAAAATGTAAAAAATTACCCAACTTATCTCGCTTGTACCTTTTATTAAAATTACTCTTTAACTCGAACAGAACGCAACACTTCCTTTCTTAGATTTTTTTAATACACTGAACTCTTTCTGGTTTCAAATTCTCTCTCAACTTACTCCTCTTATCACATTAAAGTTAAAAGGTTTTTTAGCTCCACGTTTCTTAGTCCTGAATTCTTTGAGAGTGAAATTTCTAAAATCTTTGACATAGGCAACAAAATAGTTTATCTCTTTTTCCCTGTTAAAAAATCTTGTGTTAGCAGAACAATCTTTTCCCTGTCGCCCCTCACTCTGCTTTTAATAACAAGAAGATTCTCTAAATAGCTTTTAATCCAGCATTTGCAACTCTTCATGATATTTTTAAAACATTAGGCTTTCTATCATATTTAATTATAATAATACAATTTATAAACTAAGTGCTGAATGCCTTTTCTACTATATAAGTTGTATATTGCTTAAAATGTTTAGATTGTTCCAATCATTACTTTGAGGAATGAGGTATACGTAGGTTAAAACTTATTTCTAAACAAATATATCTAATGTCAGACGCGATGAAGAGAGTAGTATAGTTTATATACCTGTTTCAACTTAGCAATAGCATACTAAAGGTGATAATGTTCATAATGTTATCCGAATCTTCTTTCATTAGGAAATTTCCTAATTTTAATTTAAACTTTGTGTGTATAAACTCGATGACTACATTTTAAATTGCATTTAACACAATTCTGTCAAAACTTTTATCGAGTAATTAATTAAATTAATTTTTAGTTTTACTCCTTGTTTCCAGCTTGTTTTCTTCTTCCCTCCCTCCCCTTACCTCCTCTCTTCCCCCCTCTCTCTCTCCCTTTCCCTCTTACACTCCAACTCAAACTTTCCCCCTTTCTCACACTCTCTCTCCCTCTCTTATTCTTTCTCTCACTCTCTCACCATTTCTCACCTTCTCTCTCCCTCTCCCAGTGCTATGAATTTGCACTATGAATGCGAATACTCAAAGGTAATGATATAGGTATTAAGTTCGTCTAGCACTCCTTCTAGCACATATATTTACAGAAAATCGACGTGATACCCATTACACAAATGAATGGAAGTCGTCTATACTAGTGGTATTTAACTTGTGAGCTTTGCACATCGCGAATGACCCCGCGGTTCTCCAGTCCATCACGGCCATCTCTGAGCTGGGTTTGGCCGTCCCTACCGTCCTGCACATCGACGCTCCATCACCCGACGCCTCTTCTGTTGCGTCTTCTTCCACGGATCACGACTTCGTCATCAGCGACATCCTCAGCGCGACCGCTGATATGATGCAGGATCGTGGTAACAACGACAACGAGCAGGAAGAACAGCGCGATGGATGACGGCGACAACAACCAGCGTGCTGGCAACCGCGGAGACGGGAACTCGGAGGTTGAAGAGGACGGTAGTCCTTTCGGGTATCCACTGGCGCCCGAGCACCGCCAGTGTGACCCTGCCACCACTTTGGACGTGGCTACTCCAGGTTCTCTGGATGATTTGCCTTCCATTAATAACATCATTAGGTCCTACCAAAAGTACGGTATCCGGTTTTTCTTTAAGAAGGGTTACCATTGCTGGCGTTCTACCAGTGCTTCTCTCCTGCCCGTTATCCTCCACCTTTTACATCACGGCATATTGAAGGAGTCTCAGGAGGTCACGAGATGTCATCAGGTCTTCCTTGTTTCTAAGCCTAACGGGGCAGGCCGTCTCATATACGACATGGCCCCTGCGAAAGAATTCTACGACCCTACTTCCTTCCGCCTGCCTAGCCTCGATAAGGTATTGGGCAACACGCCTAAGGGAACTCACGCGATCCGTTTGGATCTTAAGTACGCGTTTTACCACAAACCTCTTCACCCTAAGGCTCTCAATTTCTTTGGCATTCGGTGTGGTACGCGCTCCTTCCGCTTCACCAGGATTCCCATGGGTATCGGCGGGAGTCCTTACATTCTCCAGGCTTCCTTAGGAGCGGGCCTTCGGACCTGGGCCGCTAGTTACAACTGCACGGCCTATACCTACTTGGACGATATTCTTCTTCTGGGGCTTCCTTAAGACCTCAGGTGCCTTCGCAAAGCGATCGTCAACAGCTCACTTAACGTCAACTTGGCCAAGAGCGTTCTTACTCCCTGCCTTCGCCTCACCTAACTTTGCGTTCAGGTGGATCTCTGCCAGCACCGCATCGCTCTCTCAGATAGCATGGCCCTCAAGATTAAAACGGCTCTCCTCTTTTGTACGGAGAATCTCATTTCGGCCAAAGGTTGGTCCCGGTTAGCCGGGTTCCTCAACTTCCTAATGCCACTCCTTCGTCTGCCATTTTTGTGGGTCCAGAAGTGCTACCTCCAGGACCCTCGGGTCCCGGGCGGTGGTTGGTGCCGCGCTCTCGCCTCATTAATCCACACGAGATGGACGCACTGGAAGCGTCCCCGCGCTTTCAGCACTCTCGTTCATTTCGACGCTAGCCCTTCCGTGTTGGGCTGGCACTGCCTTGGAGAAAGCTATGGCCTTCTTGTCATCGCCGGACCTAACATCTTTCTTAAGGAAACTTTGGCGGGCTTGATAGCCTTAACGTGGTTCCCTTGGGCTCGAATCAGGGTGATAATCTCCCTGCCCTCTACAACTTGAAAAGAGGGAAGGTTCCTGCAGATATCCTCCCCTTTCTCTTCACGCCTGCTTTGCTGGGATTCTCTTGGAGCTTCAGATCTTCGAGTCTAAATCTACACTACGTCAGATCCGCAAACAACCTCGCGGACCATGCCTCGAGGGCTTTCCTAGGCCCAAGAAACCTCTTGCCATGGTGGTGGCTCCCATACCCGTTTGGGTATATAAAGAGCGGCCACCAGGGCGAGGCATGCTCGTTTTTCATCGCTTCCTCAAGGTTCAGACGCCGACCCGCCCTGTCCCTTTTGCGGTTCTGTATTATATAGCTTTTCCCTGCCGGGTGTGGCTTCTCTCTTTGAACCTGATATGACTCATGTGTCTATTGAAATTCTGCCCTATATGGCTTACCTTCCTATGTTTTTCCTCACTTTTGACCTTTCTCCCTGGTCTATATATTTTCTGCCTATCTTGACCTTTGGGTATCTTTAGTTGAGCTCTCTGGTCTTTCATTGTAGTATGTTCATTCATGTGTATTTAATTTTAATGTATATTTATTTTGTGTACGTTTACTTTGTATAATTTATTTACTTTTGTAATTTTATATTTTTGTACATTTATACTTTTGTACTTTAAAAATAAAAGAATGGTTGTCTTTCCACCGTCATGCCCCTTTCAAACTCTGATAATTTACTTTGCTTTTTCATGATCAGCCTAACTGGTATTCACACTGATACAGGTCTGGTGATTTTCATGACGTCACGCTACGGTGCAACCTCCCCCTCCTTTAAAAAATTACAAGAAAGTTACCATTAAATGAAATGGACTGTGGAACAAATTAGAGCAATAATTCACTCTTTAAAAAAGAAGAAATCTGAAGGAGAAGAGAAAGGTTTGGATTGCGTTTGGTGAGGTCTACAAAATCATTAAATGAGAGTTATGTATCGGATGGTTTTAGGATCATTATGTCTCAAAAATTTTATTTTATTATGATGAAGAACTATTTGCAAAGACCATATCCACTTGGCTTGGCTTTAACACCATCACGTGTATGCTAGAAGCAGTTTTCTGTCCATCCTAATCTCTTTTAAGGTATATACTATTTGCCTGCTTTTAAATGGCAGAATTTTACTGTCACTCTCAAAATATTTTTTATGGCAAATTTTCCGTTGCTATAAACACCTGATATTTCCCCATATTTACAAGAAGAGTTCACCTAATCTTTGGTCAATTATTCGTGACATGGTAAATTTGGATGACAACTTGTTCCAGGCTGTCGTTTTTTATTTGCTTGGGGAGGATCCACCCCCGTGGGCGTAAAAAATGAAGTTCCAAATATACATAAAATCCAGAAATTTAGGGATAATAAGATCTTCAGGAATTTTGAGATCATTTAGAGTCAATGAGATCTTTTAGGGATCATGAGAGCTTTTAAAGATAAGGTGATCTTTTAGGGATAATGAAATCTTTTAGGGATAATGGGATCTTTTAGGCATAATCAGATATTTGGGGGATAATGAGATATCTTATAGATTACGATATCTTTTAGGGATGATGAAATCTTTTAAGGATAATGAGATATTTTACGGATTCATAACATAAGTTGCTGAGTTGAGAAAATGAGATCTTTTAGGGAGATAAACTAAATTTAGGGTAGTTATGAATGTTACTTAAATTCGGTTAGGTTTCTATATAGTTAAATTAAATGGTTCTTGTTTAAAGAAATGCTATAAATAATTAAATATAGATAAAATTTTAGTAATTGAAAGAAAATAAAAATAATAATAATCAATATTATTATCCCAATCACTCTCTCTCCCCCCTCTCTCCCCTCTCTCTCTTATCTTTCGTAAGATAATTGGAAGCTAATCATTATTGCCTTATTCCCCTACTCCCTGGTCATTGAACTACGGCAATCTTAGTAATCCAAACGAATATTTCCTATTTATACTTATTAACAAACGCGACGAAAATAAAAAAAAATGCTATAAATAATTTAATAAAATCAAAATTTTAGTTAGAGAAAGAATTGCAAGTTTCGTTATAAGAATCTGAAAGGCCTTTCTCTCTCTTCTATGAAAAGAATGCAATGTTTCGCGAATTAAAACTTTGTCCGCGACAAATGCACGAGTCGCAGACCCGAATTTGGAATAAGAACGGCAAAGGACTTTCTGTGATGCTATTCTCAATATTTTCCTTTCCTTTTTATTTACATCGAATTCGCTATTCCTGGCATGAGTAATTTGGAGTTGGCTAATCTTAACAGTTAAATTGAGTCTGCTTTTGTTGACAGGACCCCTTTTATCGTTCGATTTTTCTATTTTGGCAAATGTTGATAAATAATAATCTGAATGTATTAAAAAAAGTTTGCCGAATAAAGTAAAATAAAACTAAATTTAATATCTAAAATCTTTATTTTATTTATCTAGGCTGTATAAGGAAATTTGAATGGCCTTTTGGGAAGGTTTTCTTAGATAAACGGAAGAAATTTCATCCCCAAAAGACCAAGGGTGGAGTATCTTCAGTTTCCTTAAACCGTGCTAAAATATCCACGGTAGATAAACTTGGGATCGAACGACCTACCTTAAGTAATATGAAACAATAGACCTAAGTCACGTGGTCTCAATTAATCTGACTAGTGACCTTATGACCATATGAGCTTACGACCTACAAATGTTTCAATAATTCCTGGGCTAACCTTGGGAGGACCTTGTCAATCCTCTCATTCGAAAGAGAATGTAAAACGACATAAGGGTTTCAAATTTCGTTAGAATCGGCCGAATAGTTACGATGTTTTTGCCATAGAACTCATTGAAAAGTAAACCCACTGACCGACCTAAGGACCAACATGGTAACTTATAGAATCATGTCCACGTGAATAAAAATTATAAAATTCAACGCGTGATCTCACATTCCCCAAGTAACTAAGAATAAATGGAATTTCATTTATAACATTTTTTTTCAAATTCCATTTGCTCTCTTATAATGCTGTAAATTAGTCCTTATTATTATTTTTGCACAGATTCTTTATAAAGTATACAAAATAGCTCAGTAAAATGTATTATTAAAGAAACGGGTTATTTTCTGTAGTTCCAACATGATATAAACCTGACTAAATATTTAAAAAATAACAACTGTTTAGGTTAGATTATATCAGGTACTTTACTTAACCATACAGGAACATTCAAGAGGTTCTGACGATTGAGAGGTGGCGCGGTAACAACACGCTTAATTCTCCGACCAATATAAGGATTGAAATATCCCTAGCGATGTCTTATTAGAACTTAGAAAGCAATTAAAATCCTTTACGAATTTCTATAGAAAAAAAGGTTCTCAAATAAAACATTGAAAAGTTCAGCAATCGCGAAATTACAGTATCTGCTTTAAAATCTTTATTTTTACCATTGATCCTTTTAGATCCCCCCCCAAAATACATTACCTTACCTCCCTATTATTAAAAAATCAGAGTACCTGAAAAACTGAATGTATAATTCAGAAAATGCTGATAGCCCTCACAAACCCATGTAAAGGAATAATATTTGGTAATTGAAATCTCAGATCATTTTAAATGAAGAGTAGAACAATGTTTATACTTCATCTATGCATACTAAAGTTAAAGGGATCTGCACTTGGAATTAAATTCAGAGGTAATAAACGCTAAGGGTCCTTTGCAGGATGTTTAAACTCCTAAATTTAGACCTGCTATCTTGGAAGGATTTGATACGAAAGGAAAAGGCAGCTCCAAAGTAAGAAAAATGAACCTCTTAAACTCATTTAAAGTTTATACAGCTTTGATCAAAGATTTAAAGCACTTCTTATAGATTTATATATTGTATAAAATTTATAGAGTTTATCATACCATTGATAAATATACATGATAATAATCATTATTTTGCTGATATATTCGAATACTTTGTTAAAATATTCAAATTAGCTATTGTTTACTAAATGGTGTTCAATATATAAAATGCTATGTTTTCTAAACTGAGAATTTAACCTATATTTCTTATGTTTCAGCTTAAATTTATAACTATTTTGTGTTCAATATACAGTAGTTATAAATAAGTAATACGACTAAAACTAAAGAACGTAAGGAACCAATATAGCACAAATCCACCTTCTCCATTGCGAAATTACTAAAAACATAAATGTTCAAGAGATGGTGTCTAAATCACTATAAAATGATATCAAGTGACTAAGAGCTTTGTATCAAGGAAGAAAAGTGATAGAAAACGTTCTACGAGCGAAGATAAAACAAATCAATCTTTCGCGCTTCAGTACAGAATCGCAGAAAAAAAACTTTCTCTGAACTTGCGAAAGAGTTCATTGAAGCTTCAATTTAAAAAATATGATCAAGAATAGTTAGAAGCAGATTTAAATATCGAGGGCTACCAGGATGAAAAGCGAGAAAATAACGGATATCTAAGGTAAAGAGTAATAAGCCTCTTGTGTGTGCCAAAGATCACAATTGGACACATGAAAAATGATTTAAAGTTATTTGGCCAACTGTAAGTAATTGACCATTGTATTTTTGTTTTCCAAAGAACTTCGCTAAATCAATTTCAATATACTGTATCTTGATAGAAAAAGATTAAAACAAGGTCTGCTAACCAAAAGTCGCGTGGTTTCACTTATTCTGATTTATGACCTTACAACTTTAAAATGTTCAATAATCCCCAGGCTAACTTTGGGAACACCTTTGCAATTATATCATTCTAAAGAAAATGTAAAACAACATAAAGGTTTCAAATTTCGTTAGAATCGGCTGAATAGTCATGATGTTATTGCTAAAACAAAATAATTCCCGGGATAACCTTGAAAGGACCTTGGCAATTATACCATTCGAAGGATAATGTAAAACAACATAAGGCTTTTAGATTTTTTTAGAATCTGCTGAATAGTTACAATGTTATTACCAAAACAAAAAAAAAGAAAAACGGGGACCGATCGACATAGTGAGATATAGAGTCGCACGCGACTAAAAATTAATTTTTGTAACAAGTTTTCCTATTTTCAGCACTTCTGAGGCTACCTTTGTGAGACTACGAGTTAGAGAGGCATTTATTTCACTGTGCTTGCGTGGTTCTTTTATGATATGGCGCTTCATCTTTTCAACGGGGCCATGAGAGATGTTTTTATGCCAGGAGTGAATAAACTCCACCACATATACTACCATATTTGAACAAGCTTTAAATACATCTATCCAGAAATTGCATCCCACGCCAGCAATAAATGAAGTTATATTTCAGCATGAATTGGTTTAAAGAAATAAAGACACCCATATTGAATGACCACCACATTTGTGGAGAATGCTTAGAAAAGCCTTGTTGAGATCCACACCAAACTCACTGGCCACAATTTTTGATGCCAGTGGTGCGGGACGTTGTGAAACAACTACTTCTGTGTCTTCATTGCCTTATGTACAGAAGCAGAGTACTACTGGGAAACATAAAGCCTTCCCGTGGCTACTTGGTCCATTCAAGGTTTTGATTACAGTCTCTAAGACCTCAATGTGAACGTCTGTCTTGTCTTTAAGGCCCTCGCTGCTGACGGCACCCAGAACCATAAAAGGTGCTGCAAATTTGTTTTGCATGACAATAGTCACTTCACCCTTATTCTCAGGCTGCTTATACTGTTGTATCATTTTTCAAACGTGGTTGCTCGGTAGGGTTGTTAAACAAATTCACAATCTCCTTCACCCTTCTCCCGGTACGGAGGGCTGCGACTATGGTGTGCCGTTTTTCGATTGCTGTTGGCATTCTCCAAAGAAATAGCACGCTGTAACCTGCCATGAAAGCTAAACCCTAATTGAGCGTGGCCAAGGTCAAGTAACCTACATTGTGGCGGTCATTGTCCCTTAGGGAGACATTCAAATTTTCATCGATTTAGCGGAAATGGACTTTACAATTACCTTACTCTTTTCTTCCTTCACATTTGGCTCACTGCTCTTACTTTCTCAGGAAAAAGCTTAGATCAACATTTCCAAATCCTTCTCACCCAGTCAACAATACCAGGTCATCGGCATATACCAAAATAGATAGAATCTACCCCTCACTGTTTCTCATCAAACTAAAACTCTTTTACCTCATTCTCATTCGCACTTTTTTGAGTGAAGATATCAGCCTTGGTGACAGCTCCCAATCTTATCTTACTACCCGATAAGTCAATCCGCTCACTCCAACTCTGTTTCTAACCCATAAATTATTCAAAGGAAAAAACTTCAGACCATCCAATACTTTACCACTCAATCCATAACTTCTTAGTTCCTGTCATAACATTTCTCAATTCACACGATCACATACTTTCTCCAGATTTATGAACACCATAAATTTTACACCTTATACCTTCTCTTTTCCACCTAGCTCTCTCATTACAAATACTAACCGCCCCATGTCCACCCCCACCTTCCCTTTTACTTGTCCATCCGTCTTTATACGCTCAATCAGAATTTTACCATACAATTTTAATTCTTAACAGGCATATTCTCCTAAGTTCTTGCATTCACCTCTCTCTTCTCACCGCTATCACGTTCAAATTCCTTACAACAAAAGCAACAAACATATTTCTTATTACACCGCTACTACTTTTTACCATTTCTGCGCCTCTTTTACCTATTCCAGCTGCCTTACCCATTTTTTCCATACCCTTATAAAGTACACGATTTACAGACGCGAAGCTATTCATATTTATCATACATTTGCATCATCTTCCATGCAGACGCTATACAACTGTTCAAGGTATACTTGCCATCTACTTATAAATATCTTTATCGCTCATAAATACTTACTACTCTTTCTTTTATATTCATATACCTATTCCTTGCCTGGTTCTTCCTCCTTCTCTCATGCTTCCAGAATAGCCTCCTCCTTTTCCCATGCACCTCATTCATTTTTCTTCGAATGCTTCATTTGCAGCTCCTGTGTACTCTATTTAATTACTTAATTCACTTTCATTTTCATCTCCTCGAATACATTCAAGCGTATCTTCCTGATATATTTGCAGTACCGAGCATTTGCACCTTAGCTTCATCTTTGTTTTCAACTAAAACCTTCAGAGCGTCATTCCACAATTCACCATTTGCACCCTTTTACCAGTTATTTGAGCTACCTCCTACCACTTCCTTAAATTTATTCGACATTTGTACAATCTCAATGTTTCCATACGTTTCTTTTCTTCTAAGTTCAAGCACTCTCACATACTCTTCCATTTCTCTCTAACTCAATACAATTCACTTTTGATTATCCCTTTCAGTTTTCCCCTCTTCGGATCCATCCAATCCACCAACCTATTTAATAGTACAAATGTGCGACCCTCACTGATCATAATAACAAATCAATCACACTATTAACTTCTCCCTCTCTTTATGAGGTCAATCCATATGTATTTCCGAATATTTTTATCATAAAAATATGTTTACTGAATGTAAATTTCCTTTCAGTACCAAACCACACCACACACTCTTCTATTTCATTTTCTCCGGTTCTACCAAATACTCCTGTTATCCTCTCTTTCTGAAACTTATTCGTACATTCATATCTTTTACAACAAACAAACGATACTCATTCACATTTCAATCCACCACTCGCCCCAAGTCATTTAAGAACCACTCACAGTATAATTTCTATCATTACAAGGTATATAGAACTACAACCACGCACTACCTTACCCTTTGAGAATCACTACTTCAACCATATAATTTCCGAACACAAACATTCATACCGAAATATTGCATCATGAAAATCCTCACTCAAACGTACTGATAAACCATATTTTTTACGTTTACCACCATGATCACACTCCAATCACTTCACTCTTCACAAACTTTTTTTTTCTTTCCAGTTTGTGTCACATCTGGAAAGTCTCGGCAATCTCCTTCTTTTATTGATATTAACTACCATTCTCCTCTTTCACACATCATATATACACATAAGATTCCATCTACCCAATCGATTCACACACAGTTGCTGATTAACCTGTCTGACAGGACGAGGTCCGCAAAAGCACCGCCAATTATCTTCCTAAGATAAAGTCAGACCAACGGGCCCATATCCAGGCTTAGGTGCTTCTTACGACAGTCGCAGAAATACAGTATGGCTATTCTTCCTGCCTTACATACAGGTGACATTTCTGGTATAAATTATGAGAATAATTTCTGCATTTTCACAGTCCAGAATGACTTAAACCGGATTTCTTTGGTAACATTTGCATTCTTTATACATATAAGTAGCGAACTAAGTTAGATTATCCGTAAACTTTGCAAGGGGTCAGAGGTGAACTCTAATCCTGAAAAACACTTAAAACATGTAAATAAAACTAAAGCGTCTTACAGGGTATTGTTTCAGTTCACCATTATTCCAGAGTCTAAGAAACAGTGGAATTCACTGTAATTTAAGGTTTTGCAGAAATTTGCATTTTCACGTTAGAAAACACAATCAATCCTAATAAGATGTGACACAATTCCTCAAACAAACTCTTAAAAACGGTTCATTCTAGTACCACTGAGTAAAGTTTTGTTGCTGTGCATTAGTGGTATGGTTGTTTTGATGAGTGGATATCGTTTTAACCTCTTCCAAGGCTGAAAAAGTGTCACATTATAAAAGGTAGGAAAATTAATTGTTGGCATAGTCAGGTGGCTTAGAGAAACCCCTCATAACCTCGTTGGTTTAACGTAGATCCCTTCTCTTCTCTATGTATTTTCCCAGACAGCTCTGTGCTTTTTTATCAACTCCGTCTTGTTGGAGTTGAAGTTATGAACTATATAAGCATGTAAGTCTAAATGAATAGGTGTAATAGTAAAAAAATAAGTGCATGGAATTTTTAATGCCTGAATAAATTAATGCATCTTCTACCTAATATTTCCACAATGGAGGCACATTTTTCAATTCTCCCCTTATTTTTTCACTTCAGAAGGTACCCAAGTTACACGCATGACTAACCAGAAAACTCTTCAGATATTGCCTATATGGAATTTTAATAATAAGGGAAAAAGTAGAATGGAATTTTCATTCTGAAAATAGGAAAATTTATTTCAAATACAGTAAAAGCATACATATACAAATACATTTACATATACATATATACATACATATATATATATATATATATATACATATATATATATATATATATATATATATATATATATATATATATATATTGGGAGAAAGAGATAGGTAGATATATATGTATGTATATAATAATGCTTCAATGTGTCCTTATAATAAAATGTGTGTGTATGCCAATAAGCTGCCTTTTTCAGTTTCTTAATATTGACTTGCTACACTTCCACTAAGAAAGAAGAAATATTTTGAGACAAGTAAACAGGAAAATTGAAATAACATTAATGATTAAACTTTTAGCCAAGCTCGAATTGAATTCTTACAAATCATTGAATCTTTACTTGTTTACGCGGAATCTTTGCCCCAAGAGTATAACTTTTAGATTAATTTAGCGAATGAAGTTTGAATCTGGCAAGTAACGGCATATTTAATTTAAATAAACATGTAGTTGTCAAGCTGTCTGTCCCTTAAATGCCTACGCTCGAAGTGACAGAAGAAGCATCTTCCATGACTCCGATTATAATCATTCTTTGTAGGATACTTTGCCCATTTGGAAACATTAATTCTATAGGTACTACAAGTGTTAATCTATATGGATGCCGGTAGGACCAATCGAGTGTTGGAAAAAAAAAATTGGAAGATGTCTAACGTTATACTCTTTACTCCGGAAGGATGCAAGGATAATAAATTATATTATGCTTAATTCCTAAATCAAATTAATATGTCGATATTAATTATATATGCGAAATATTTTAGTAACACAAAGAGGTGGACTAATTCAATCTAATTTGAAATTCTAAAGAGGATTTATAGTAAGCAGCATAAACAAATTGTAATTGTGGTTTAATTGATACTTATGCCTACAACCATATGTTAAAGTGGGAAATTGCAGTATGAAATAAATGGTACTTAAGTTTGGTAAAGCTAATTTTTTTTTTTTAAGAGCTCATCTGGCGACTGCCTACTTGGGCATTAGTCGCCGTATTAAAACTGGCCTAGTTCTAGGCTACTTTAAAATAAAATTAGAGAAAAAAAAAACAAAAGGGTGAAAGGAAGCAAGCTAGTGCACCGGAGAGAGGTCCCCCCAGCGCAGGAGCGTGAAACCAAAGGAAAGAAAAAAAAACAAATGCAAAAAACAAAACAAACCTTACTTAAATAATAGAAGGAAGGCCGACCTCCCCCAAGAAGTCAACAAGTCCACAAGTCAATGTGCACGAATCTGTCCCGAGTACAAGGGACAGGCGGTAGCGACCCCGCCCATCCCAGTACCGAGACAGGTATCGTGCGCAAAGTTCACCCAGACTGGGACATTCGGGAAGAATGTGCCGAACAGTCTGGGGGACGACGCAGTCGTTGCAATAGGGCGCAGGCGAGCGCTCCATCAAATAGCGATGCGTCACATGAGTGTGTCCGATTCGGAGACGACAGAAAGCAACCTGAAGCCACCGCAGCATTGGGGGATAGGTCCATGGAAACAGTTGCGGCGCAATGGCACGCAACTTTAAGTTCCCTTCCACCGCCTCCCATCTCCTTTGCCAAGCAGTCCGAAGAAAAGCCCGTATTTCTGCCATGTAGTCGGTGTGAGGAAGAGCGAAACGCTGGTCCGGTCGCAGAGTCCTCGAGGACTCTTTGGCGCCTTCATCGGGGCCCTCATTCCCCGCAATTCCTACATGTCCAGGAACCCAGCAGAAGATAATCTCGACATCTGCCCGGCTCGCAAAAACCGTGGCGTCACGGATATCGCGAACCAGGGGATGCGAAGATTCCAATGCCCCGAGAGCACTCAGGGCGCTTTGTGAGTCGCTATAGATCACAATCCGGTCTCCGAACCGGGCACGTCGCGTAATCTCCCGTACCGAGTGGTGTATTGCCACCAGCTAAGCCGTGAAGACAGACGCAGCGCCTGGAAGAGCCCCGCCGACTTCAAATAGAGGTGATACGGCGTGGAAGCCGACCCATCTCTTGGGACTGTGAGCCATCCGTATACACTGGCACGGTTCCAGCGTAAAACGAGGTGGGCTCCAAAAAGGTCGAACGCAATACTCCAGGCACCGTACAAGCTTTGGGAGCAGAGGCGTGGTGACAAATAGCCAAATGTGGCACCCTCCAGGGTGGCGGCCTGGGCAGAACAAGGGGCGCCACCAACCCGAAAGCTATATCTTGCCCTAATTTCAAAGGGCTTAGGGTATGACTGGCGTCATAGGCACCTTTGAGATCAGCTGCGGATGCAGTAAGAGCTGTTGGCGACTGAGAGAGGCACCGGGCTCGCGTGTACAGGCGTGTGATCCACTGCACGCGGCGCAGAGCGAGTGGCATTTCCCCAGCATCGAACAACAGGCTCTCAATTGGGGAAGTGCGGAAGGCACCGGTCGCAAGGCGAAGGCCGGTGTGGTGGATCGAATCCACCTTCTGCAATAAAAGCTCGGCTGCGGATGCATAAAACTCGCATCCGTAGTCGAGCTTCGAACGAACAAAGGATCGATAAAAAAGTAGGGCAGTAGCCCTATCAGCGCCCCAAGTGCTGAACGTCACGAAACGGAGAATGTCCATGGCGCGGGTACAAGAGACCCTGAGGCTGCGAATGAGCCTCCCAGGTGAGGCGTCGCTTGAATACAAGACCAAGGAAACGGTGCAACTCAACCACATCCAGGCGCACCCCATTAAGAAACAAATCTTGGTCGGGGTGAAGCCGTGGATAACGGCAGAAGTGCACCACCTTATTCTTGGCCAAAAAAAAAACGAAACCTGTGCGCTTCGGCATAGCGAGAGACGCGGTTCAATGCACGTTAGAGTCGACGCTCTAGAGTTGGCATCTGGGCCGCGCCAAAAGAGATCGAAAGGTCGTCCACGTAGAGCGTAGCGAGAACATCTTCCGACAGCACCGAGATGATGCCGTTGATGCTCAGGGCAAATAATGTGACACTGGGACACTTCCCTGTGGGACACACTCTTCCTGCTCCTTTGGCCTGGAGGGGGTCACCCCACCCGTACGCGGAATCGACGATCTCGCAAAAATTCAGATATAAACATTGGGAGGCGTCCCCTCGCCCTTATCGTGTGGAGATTCTCCATGATACCGTATCGCCATGTGGTATCATAGGCCTTCTCCAAATCGAAAAAGACCGTGGCGTAGTGCTGTTAACGAAGGAAAGCATCGCTGACGGCATTTTGCAGTCGGAGCAGAGCATCCGACGTGGAGTGGAACTTGCGGAAGCCGCACTGTGCATAAGACAGATGGCATCCGCTCTCCAGGAAAAAAGCTAATCTAACATTTACTAATTTCTCCATCAAGTGCACACGCAAGATGTTAGAGAGATTAGGCGGATACCGGTCGGAGTAGAGTGATCTCTCTACGGTTTGCGAAAGGCGAGCACAGTAGTGATTCGCCAGAAGTCTAAGAGAAGACCCTCCACCCAGATCCCGTTGAACAAATCTAACAGAGAGGCCATGCCTCGCTCACCCAGGTGTCGAAGCATGGCGTACGGGACATCGCCTGGACCATGGGCGGTGTCCGCACACGAAACGAGAGCGGAACGCAACTTACTCACAGTAAACTTGTCGTTGAAGGGTTCTCCGCCTTTGGAGGTAAAGTCCAGCCGGCGGCCTTCCACAACATGACGACGTGCATTGAATGCTAGCACAGCAGCATCCCGGCTAGAGAATGCGGAAAAAGCGGTCGCTAAGGATTCCGCCACCGGCGCGGGGCCTGAAAATTGCGGTCCCATTCTCCTGGAGAACTGGAAAAGGGTCCTGCGAGAACTTGCCAAGGATCCTTTTAAATCGCTCCCACACCCCTGCTGAAGGGGTCTTCCCGTTAAGTAAAGACACGTATGCCCGCCAAGAAGAGCAGCGGGCGTGCTTCGAAATATACCGGAACCTAGCTCTAGCCCGACGAAATTCAGCGACAGTGAAATCGTTCAGGCGGCGCTTATAGCGCATGTAGGCATAACGCTTCTGTTTGAGGGCCGTCTAACACTTGGCCGAGCACCATGTGAGTGGTCGGCGTGCAAAACGGCCAGACGTTCTAGAAATAGTAGTCAGGCCCACGGCGATGAGGTTGCCGGAGAAGAACTCAACGGCCTCATCTACCGACCTAAACTCCTCGACTAAGATAGAGAATTCAGTCATTTCCTGAAATGCAGGCCACCGCGCCCACGCCAAGCACCACCAAGGTGGTCTCTCAGGCGGCAGTTGCCCTTTAAATGATGTTTGAATGGGAAAGTGATCACTACTATGGAGGTCATCGACCACCCCCCAATCAAAATCAGGCTGTGCATCTGAAGAGCACAAAGATAGATCAAGGCAAGAAAATGAAGCGGTTCTCGGACAGTGATGCGTAAACTCATCCACGTTTAGGACACCCATCTCAAGCTCTTCGATCAGATCGGCAAGGACTTGTCCCCTGGGATTTATGGAGTAATCTCCCCAGAGAGGATGCCTGCCATTAAGATCTCCAAGCAAGAGAAAGGGCCTCGGCAACCGTGCCACGACGCGGCGGAAGTCCCCCGCGTTGAAGTCAGCTGACGGTGAAATGTACGCAGAAATTATAGTATACCTTCTATCGAGGTGCAGCTGCACAGCCACTGCCTGAAAGGAGGTATCTAAAGAGAAGGAAAAACGGAGACATCGTGCAGGGTGTAAACCGTGCATCCCCCAGCCCGGCCATCCCGCGGTGGTAAGGTCGCAAGACCCTTATACTTCGGGAGGGAGGGCAGGGGGCACGCGCTTAGCATTGTCTCCTGCAGAAAGATGGCTAACGGGGAACGTGACGAGACGAGCCTCCGCAGCTCCTCCCATTTGGCCCGGAGTCTACGTCAATTCCATTGAACGAATATGCCGTCCAGGCCTAGCTCAAGCAGACGCGGGAGCCCTCCTCGAACAGAAGCCCCCTTACGGGAACGGCCGTACGCTTTCCGGAGGCAGAACCCAGGGCGCTATTAGCCGGACAAAGCGCAGAAGGTGCCATCGCCTTTGAGGACTTATTGGGGGAGGTTAGGCTCGCCATGCGAGTCTTTTCCTCCCTCCGCCTCGAAACCTTAGGCGGTCGTTGCTGTTTTGGAGGTGGGGGGCCCTCTTTTCGAGGAACCACCGTCTACGAGCCACTCGCAGTACCTCTATCCTTTTTTCGGGGGACAGCTTCAGGAACCCCGGAAGATGGCCTAGCGATCAACCTCATGGGTTTTGCCTTCTGTGAGTCTAACGACTGTGTAGGCGCATGGCCGTTTCGTCTTACGGTAAACGGTCACGCTGGGAGAAGAGGGGGGAGCCCTGGTTTTAGCCGGGGCTGGGTGTGAACCCTTTTTGCCGCCAGCTTTACCAGGGGAGCGCCCGGGTTGGGTAGAGCCCGCAGAAGGGCTCCGATTGGGCGCGGAAACAACCGTGCTCGTTGGCATGGATGGGCCAGGAGCAGAGGGTGCCTTTCTAACTATTGAGGCTTATGACGTCCCAGGCAGAGTCGGGCACTCCGGGGCAAAGTCCTTAGCCTCGCGAAATGAGAGTCGATTTTGGGCCTGAACGGCCAGGATTTCTTTCTCGAGGAGATAAGCACCACATAGC
The DNA here is from genome assembly GCA_963969495.1 of Ceratothoa steindachneri. Classification (NCBI taxonomy): domain Eukaryota; kingdom Metazoa; phylum Arthropoda; class Malacostraca; order Isopoda; family Cymothoidae; genus Ceratothoa; species Ceratothoa steindachneri. The sequence continues at coordinate 57,883,490 of OZ018329.1, forward strand.
TCCGAAGAAGCGGGGTGAGGCTCTCCGCAATTGACACACTTGGCCAAATATGATTTGGACTTATCGTGTGCGGCCTTGGAGCAATTTACAGACTTCGGGTGCCCCTTACTTTGCACGTCTACAAGAACAATTCGTATGGCCAAAGCGGTGATAGTAATAGCACCGCCGTGGCATTGGAACGAATGCCTTCACGCGGTAGCCGTACCAACCGGCACGCACCGACTCAGGGAGCTTGTCACAGTCGTACGTGACGAAGAGTGTAGGGGTGGTTCTCGAGGCCCCTCTCTGTTTTCTCATCACACGTTCGACCTTGACCGCCCCATGGTCGGCCAACTCTAAGGTGATGTCCTCTATTGAGTAGTCAACGAGTTCCCTCGCATAAACTACTCCTTTTACAAAGTTCATGGTAGAGTTCAGCGTCACACTAACCGGGGTGCCATGAAGTGTCCGACGAGCACTTATCTTGGCCGCCTCGGTGGGATTCGCCGCATTCTTGAGAAGGCTCCCGTCCGACAAATGGCTCACCTTCTGCTCTTTACCAATTACACTAGCTAATCCTCTGCTCTGGTGGATCATGGTGCCCTTGGAAAACATGGTGCCATTAGTGGAGAGAATAGCGAGGAAGCGTTTGAAGACAACGGGCTCGAAAACGCAAGTTAACCTCTGAATCAGGGGCCCAGATGTCATCGAGGATCCGCCCTTTGCGCTTTTAGTTTAACTTATGGGCTCCTCAACCGGGAGGGCAGAGGAGCCGGATGTGCCGATCTTGGCTTGGTTGCTTGCGAGAGTGGCAGCAGATCCATCCGTCCCCGCAGCCCCCGCGGATGGAGAGGGGCCTTGAGTCTTCTTTGTCTTTTTGGTCTTAGTCTTTTTCTTTTTCGGAGAAGAGGGCAGGGAATGAACCTACTTCTTACCTCCGCCGGCAGAAGCCCCTAGGCCAGATGGACCGGCCTCAGCCAGGTCCTTCTCCAAAATGGAGAAGGTCCTGGTGGTTGCAGGGGCACCGGTCGGAGGAGATCCCTCTCCTCCTCGTACTGCCTCCGAAACCCTAAGCGTTTGAGGAGCACCTTGCATAGGGGCGGATTTGGGTTCGGTGCTTGGCGCCGAGCCCGGGGTTTCCTCAAGTACCATGTCTATCACAGGAGGGGCCTCCAGTTGGCCATATCCTCCCAGGACATCGCAGGTCCCCTTGGCAGTGTCACCAGTCTTGTGGGGGGAGGCACAGGCCTTGACCCCGGCAAGGTTCAAAATTCTTGCCAGCAGGTCTTTTGAGGGAAGCGACCGAAGGGGCATGACTTCCCTCTCCATCCTAAGGGGGTTTTCCCTACCGAGCCGCTTACACGAGGGGATTTTGGAAATGGGCTGCCTGCTGCCTGCTGGCCTTCTTAGCAGGCCCCTTAAAAAGAAAAGGAGGGACTGCCGCTGGAAATAGGAACGTGCCCGAAAGCACCTCCAGAGAAGGGGTGAGGGGGAGTCCCCTACCTCCATAGGCGTAGGGGAGGAGTAAGTCTTCTCTCCGGTTAAAGAAGTATGGAGGGTCCCCTGCGCATGCACAAGGGGGGGACCTCCAATTTTTCGGGGGAGCTGCCCGAGGACGGCTCCGTTGATGAGGAAGTGGAATTGGAGAAGATTTGGGTTTTTGATTTACATACATGGGCATGGTGACCCTCTTTTTTACACGGAATGCAATCGCGCATGACCTCTCGCAGTAGCCCGCACTGCAAGAGGTGCTTACAGGCCCGGCAGAGCCAGGCGCCGCCATTTCGGACCACCCCTCCTGCCTGGTGGCCTGGCAGTCCATCGACATGGCGGCTCCACCTTAGACACTGCGTAAAATCAAGGATAAACACTGAATTGAGAAGGAAAAGGGATATGAGGAAGGTATGGGTGGGGATGAAGCAGGTTGTTAAAAAAAACCCATCCCGAACTGGAGCTCAGGGGTTAGGGAACATTTACCCCTCCCCCCTCAGCCCCGATCCGGGACGGTTGGCTTGAGAAGAAGGTCAGCATCTACCCTGTGAAATTAGAGGCTGACCAGAGAAAGTTGTGGGAGAGGTTGTATGAAAAGCCACGAGAAAGGGGAGAAATACAGGCTATCTGAAGGAAAGAAGAGAGGCTAAGCTGGATCCGGACGGAGCGCTGGATCCCGTCAGCACGGCGGCCAGGATGGCAAATCGCCGCGCCCCTTATGTGGTTACAATTATAAACGCAACTTGCACGATATTTATATTCAAAAAATAGATTCATCACAAAATAGAAACTATAATGATTAACCTTTCGATAACCTTGTCTCCATATTCCGTACTCTATGCTTACAGCAATATGCAACAAACTGCTGATTGAATCTTTTATGATGGAAAGTAGATAAGGTGTAGATATAGCACCTGCCGTAACTGTCCTATTTTTTACCCATATCTATTTAGGCTGGATTATATCTCTGAGACCTATCATCAAGAGTATCTAACTGTATGCGCCACTGTGTTGTCCTTTCTACCAGGGTTGACAAATTATCTTAACTCCAATGGTAATCTCCAAAAGATTATGAAGGTTTGAGGGCCGCAATTTTCAAAGGAAATGTACAAAATATGTTAATATTTTATTTTTAGCAATTGTAACTTATTATGCATGGCCTGTAAACGCTTTTGGTACTCCTCATTCTTGCAGTTTGCGCTTTCAAATCTTGCACTTTGTGCTGTTAAATCTTGCCGTTATGATGTAAAAGTAGTTTTAAGAAGTTCAGTTAAGAGTGTGTAGTTGAGGTCGGCGCAATGTTTAGACAGATATATTTTAGTAGTGAGAAGCGAGATTCACTGCTTCCGAAATTAAGAGGACTTCAAAGATCGCCTTCTTGAATTAAAGTTGTTTTGCCTCTGGTGTCTGTTTCCAAATGTCAGTAAAAGATACGCAATTTTGCATCATTTTCAAACCAAATCTTAAAATTCTAATAATCTGTTTATCCTGATGAGATTTACTTGACAAGACTTTTAACAGCAGAGCAATAATTTATCAAATCAATAAAAAAAAGGATTTACAAGAAATTCAAAGCCTGGAGGTCTTGGCTTCTTAATTTATTATTATTTTTTTTTTTAGAGCTCATCTGGCGGCTGCCTACTTGGGCATTAGTCGCCGTATTAAAACTGGCCTAGTTCTAGGCTACTTTAAAATAAAATTAAAGAGAAAAAAAAAAACACCCCAAAAGGGGAAAAGGAAGCAAGCTGGTGCAGGAGCGTGCAACTAAAGGAAAAAAACAAACAAAAAAAACAAAAGCAAAAAAACAAAACAAAACAAAAAACCAAACCTTGCTTAAATAATAGGGAGAAGGCCGGCCTCCCCCAAGAACTTAATTTATTAAAATCCACGTTGAAATTCATTATTATGTTATTTTAGTATACATTGGACCTTTGCAATTTTAGACTATTGATTTTCAACATTTTAAAAACGATTGAATTTAGGCAGAAATTCTTAGCTGGATAATCAAATATTAATTTTTGGGGCCGAAGTTTAGCCATCGCTTCGTGCTCAATTTATTTCGTAAAAAATAAACCTAATAAGTAAATAATTTGAGATATTTTCAAGGGTTTGTGATATTTATTATTTCTTAACTTACACTATCATATTTAATTACGACAATAATATCGGCAATGTGAAATATATTAAGGCATTATTATTAATTACTTAGTAATAGTAACACAAGGTGCATCAAGTATTTAAGAAAAAAATTCAATTTGAGGGCAAAAAAAAAAGGAGTAACAAACAAACAATTATTTTGCCCGGGTTAGATTGCATTCATTCATGGTAACCATAACGTGTGCGATTCAATCCTTCACTGAGTTCTTTGTAACGTAGAACCAATAGCAAGACTCCTATTAACGACGCGAGAGACACAGTACTCCGCGAGTTCAAACCTGTAGAGCCATAAGGCTAAATGTTAGGGGTTCATGATCGCGAACATCCTCGGCCAGCGAGGCGTGAATCCTGTTAGCGGTGTGTGGGAGAGAGGCACTAAGATTATCTCCGAACCATCCACTTTCAGATTATGTATAAAAAAAATCACAACTGCTTCCTCTTGACACTCTTAATTATAACTCTTTCCCCTTGACTATTTCACGTTAACTCTTTGTTTTTAGGTCAAGCAGTCCAGGGGATTATCATCATTGGGCACATGAACCACATTTCCAGGGGTTCTCTTGTTTTTATACATTTCTTCTTCAGTGTCACGTTTCATAGCCATTCATTATTGCTAGCAGTACTTAACCTTTCAATATTTTAAATCTCAAATCCCTGTTCAAGGTCAATATTCGTTAATATCTTTTTTATTTGTCCAATTGCTTCGCTGCCTCTCTAATGAGGGCCAAATGAGGCCTAGACTAGCCTTGCTAGGCTATTACTTATGACTATCATAGCCTAGCTAGACTATTAATTATTACTATCATAGCCTAGCTAGGATATAAATAATGGCTAGGCTAACCTATTAGCGGAAATATATATTCATATAGAGTTGGGACAAAAATATTAGAACTTGTTAACTAGACTAGTGATAGGTTACTTAGGCTTTCATAGTCCCCATTTGCCTTTTATTAGGGATAGGTGCGTTGGTAGCTCAGGATATTCTGAAAAGCAATTCTTATTTAGCCAACAAAAGTGATTTCGTTTTTTTTTTGTCAAACCAATAAAATAAAAAACGGGTTTGTAAAACAAAATTCTAACTATAGTTGATTACATTTTCTTAACACTATTTTTTTATTTATCCCAAGCAGTATGAACTTTTCGGAAACGTAATAAATCGGGTAATATTATCCCCCCTTCTCTTTCTCACCTATCCCTCTTCACTTTGTATAGGTCAGTTCAAAACTGCTCGACACCTTTTTTTCATTCTAAAATGAGGTTTTAGTACTCCAAGGTTTTTACCCTCTAACCAATATCCATCAACATATCATCAGGATTTTGTGTCTCACGATATCGAAATATTTTAGAAAATTAATTTATCTCGACAGATCTCGTGTAAGTACCCTAAAGGTAAATATTTCATCCCACGCCCCTTTTCCTTTACTTAACCAATACTGCTTGCTCTTCTTGCACAGAGTTGTCTAGCTTTTTGTCTTATTCTGTTCTCAATCATAAGAATTATTTTAACGAGTTGAAACAATATTTATTAGTCGTTTTTTTCACATTCTACGAGTTCGAAATTCTTAAGACGACAATGTATGTTGATTGTTTTAACTTTTGTGGCATATAGTATGTATCATAGATGATATTGGTCAAATTTTCCTCATTTCCACTCCAAATGTACCTATAATCTGTAATTCCATCTTCTCCAACGTCTTTTAATTTTTTAATTTTTCATTTCAGCCTTCACGATTGTGAATAGTTCCATTTATTTGTCCAATTTTTGTCGAATTGCCGTTGTGTCATTTCCTAGTGTTGATATTTATCATTCCTATATGGTAATAATATCCTTCTGGTTCATTAAATCTTGTCTCGGTGCATTTCCAACTGGTCTACTTCCTCATACTGCTGCGTTAACAATTGCGACTTCCTCCCTCTTTATCTTCTTTACGCTTTAATATCCATGTATTGGTACTTATCCGAGTTTCTTTTCAATGAGCTTCTCATAGTCAATTCCGTGTCGCTTTAAGTCTTTATTCCAGGACCAATTTTACAAAGCTACCCTGTAGTGCCCAGATTAGACCACTCCCACTCCATTTCATGATCTGCTATTTCACTTTATATTGCACCTTCACTCTGTGGCACACTATATTTATTTTTGCTTTTCTTTCAATGGCATTTTAATCTCATCTATTTTGAACAGGGTCCAATTTTGTTTTGATGTCTGCAGTTTTCTTACTCCGGCTTTCAGATTTACTTTTATATTTCATGAGTGGACCAAGAATACAATTATATTCACAATCATTTCACTATGTAACTCCATCTCTGAACATATTATTGATGGAAACATAGTAAATTTAGTCCTTGTATTTTCCTCCATGGATTAAACACCCCCACATCCCTCTCAGATTATGTCGGAAGAAAAAGTTTGATATCAGTTGGCCAATTTCACTAAAAGATTCTCCAAACTCTTTACCTTCCTCGTTCCTGTCACCATGTCCAAAAGGGGCAACCAATTCTTTCTGCCTTCCTTCTCCAATTTTTTCATTAAGATTTGCCATCGCTACAATAAGTTCGTTCAATTAACACCGTCTCTTAAATTTATTTAACTATTCATGTGTAGAGGTGGTTTCAGGTCAATTGGACTAAATTTTACACGGGAAAAGAGAAAGTTGTGTACCAAACAGAGCAATATATTCTCATGAGAATTTCTTCACACAAACAATATATATATATATATATATATATATATATATAATACTGGTAATTGATTTGTTCCTTGGGAATCTGATATGTAGCAGGAATATGAAGACCCAGGTGATTATACTAATCATTTATTGGCCGGACGTTTCTGACCTTTACTAGGACCATCTTCAGCGACTATATCGTCTAATGAGAAGGGAAAGGAACATTAATTGATCCACCCTAAAAGAATGCATTAAAAAAAGCGGAAAAAGGCAAGTTAAAATAATAAAATTAACAATAATTAAAATTAAAGTAAAAACAATAATAATATATAGAATTAAATAATATTACCCAGTGGTATTTAAAAAACAAAACAGAAAGTGAAATTATAACAAACTGACTTGATTATCACGTATTAAAAGTTACTGAGGTAAAAAAAAAACCATTATATTAAATTGTAAAAAACACACCCAAAAAAAGACAAAAAACGCGAAAATAAATCAGAATGAACAAAGGGACTGACCTTTAACGTGGGAGTTGAGAAATCAACTAACTAAACATATAAAATTACTGACAAAATTTATTCGGTTGGTCGGTTGGCTAGTTAATCTATTGAAGTGTTGGTTGGTTATATTGTGAATAATTTAATTAAGGAGGCGTAATTATTTAACTTTAGATTTATTTTAATGATATATAGTGACTAAGATTTTCAAATCGAGAGAAGTTAAGGCTGAAGATAATCTAGTAAATGAATTAGAAGAATTAAGTGGATGATGATGATACTCTGAATGTTGCATGATGGAAGAGGCTTCAGGTTTAGAAATGGGAATGCCAGTCCTATGAGACAAACCCAAGGGATTCGCGATCCTGCAGTTGAATTATAAGCCAGTTTGGCCTATATAACGACTGTGGCAGGTCGTACATTTATAATTGTAAATTATACAGGATCGCAAGCCCATAGGAGTTGGCTCCTTATGGAGGAAAAAGGAATTTAACGATACAGGGTTGGAGTTAATACAAATGAATTGGCATTGAGGGAAATGGTTGTTGAGGGTAGAGAGAAGGAGTTTGTTAAACTCAGATGTCAAATGCTCGAGATAGGGTAGCTTAATGAAAACCATCTCGAGCATTTAACATCCGAGTTTAACAAACTCCTTCTCTCTACCCTCAACAACCATTTCTCTTAATGCCAATTCATTTGTATTAACTCCAACCATGTATCGTTAAATTCTTTTTTCTCTATAAGGAGCCAATCCCTTTGGGCTTGCGATCCTGTATAATTTACAACTATACATGTACGACCTGCCACAGTCATTATGTAGGCCAAACTGGCTTACAATTCAACTGCAGGATCGCGAAGCACTTGGGTTTGTCTCATAGAACTGTTATTCCCATTTCTAAACTTGAAGCCTCTTCCATCAGGCAACATTCAGAGAATCACCATCATCCTCTTAATTCTAATTCATTTACTATATTTTCTTCAGCCTTAAGTTCTCTCGATTTAAAAATCTTAGAGTCACTATATATCATTAAAATAAATCCAAAGTTAAATAATTACGCCTCCTCAATTAAATTATTCACAATATAACCAACCAACACTTCAATAGATTAACTAGCCAACCGACCAACCGAATAAATTTTGTCAGTAATTTTATATGTTTAGTTAGTTGATTTCTCAACTCCCACGTTAAAGGTCAGTCCCTTTGTTCATTCTGATTTATTTTCGCGTTTTTTGTCTTTTTTTGGGTGTTTTTTACAATTTAATATAATTTTTTTTTTTTACCTCAGTAACTTTTAATATGTGATAATCAAGTCAGTTTGTTATAATTTCACTTTCTATTTTTTTTTTAAATACCACTGGGTAATATTATTTAATTCTATATATTATTAGTGTTTTTACTCTTATTTTAATTATTGTCAATTTTATTATTTTAACGTGCCTTCTTCCGCTTTTTTTTAATGCATTCTTTTAAGTGTTATCAATTAATGTTCCTTCCCCTTCTCATTAGACGATATAGTCGCTGAAGATGGTCCTAGTAAAGGTCCGAAACGTTCGGCCAATAAATGATTAGTATAATCACCTGGGTCTTCATATTCTTGCTATATATATATATACTTTGAAGGATGAACGAAAGGATGTATAAAGGCAAATTCATTTCATTTTCTTGATACAACGTTTCGGGTGAACTTTTCACCCATCTTCGGGTGCTGGAAATATAATTCGTGGAAAACAATTTAAGTTAGATTTAAAAAGATAATCAAAATGATAAATTTATGGAAAGTATTTAATGTTTATTAAGGAGGGGGATAGCGATAAATTTACAGGTAATTGATAATTTTTGGATTATTATGTTGCGAGTTGAAAATTAACGATTGGGGAAAACACAGGAAACATCAGGATAAACCAACCTATATATATATATATATATATATATATATATATATATATATATATATGCAAGATTATTCGAAATGGCCACCATCTAACTTCACGACCTCTCAATGTGGGACCTGAACTAGTTACATAAGAAACGGGTACCAGAGGCAAAACATCTTCAATTCAGGAAGTCAATCTTTGAAGTCCTTTAATTTTGGTAACAGTTTACATCAGTGAATCTCGCTTCAGACTTCTGAAATATGTCTATCGAAACAACGCGTCGCACTAAACTACACACTCTTAAATGAACTACCCCTAAACTAATTTTACCTCGTAACGGAAAGACTTAAAAGCAAAAACTGCAAGAATGAGAAGTACCAAAAACGTTTACAGGCCATGCATAATAAGTTACAATTGCTAAAAATTAAATATTAACATATTTTGTACATTTCCTTTAAAAATTGCGGCCTTCAAACCTTCGTAATCTTTTGTAGATTGCCATTGGTAAAAATCGGACAGTCACGGCAGGTGCTAAATCTACACCTTATTTACTTTCCATCATAAAAGATTCAATCAGCTTTTTGTTGCATATTGCTGTAAGCATAGAGTACGGATTATTGAAACGAGGTTATGGAAACGTTAATCATTATAGTTTCTATTTTGTGATGAATCTATTTTTGAATATAAATATCGTGCAAGTTGCGTCTATACTGGTATCATTACTTGTAGCAAACACTAGAGCAAAAGTGCCGTAATTTGCACATTAATTCTACTCTATTAAATTATCGGATTAGCAATTAAATGGTACTAAACTCTATTTTGCCAAATTATCGTTTGTGATTTGCAAATTGCTTTAATAATTACAACTCTACGAAAGTTATAATCCTTATCGACTCTTCGATTCATTTCATCGATGGATCATTTGAACTTGTAAATTAGGAGGCAATTTCTTCTAATTATTTACTATTTTAACCAATAGAAAAAATAAAAATAATATGTCCGCACACACTATATACTTACACAAGTGATTAACGAGAAAATGAAAATTTTCTCTATTCTAGAAATCTTCCTTTATTCCTAAACCAACGCCAAGATAGAACAAAAGGACAAAATATAAAGTTTAAATGAGGAAACTTTACTGTTTTATTTGAAAACATTACAGAAAGACTAAATACCGATTTGAAATGAATAAAATTCAAAAATCTTATCAGTTCGAATCATTCCGAATTCTGCGCAATTACAAGCCAGCACAAACGCATACAATATTTATAGTAATCATTATTACTATTGGTTACTTAAAATTAAGATCAACAAGACACTTCCAGAAATCCTTTGGGGAGAGTTTCGTAAAGAAAATAGCAAAAAATTTCGCTTCCTTCTTGCTCCTCTCTATTTCAGAACTGTCATTGCATTTCTCACACACTTTCAACGTTTTCACTGATCTGCATTAATGATATTCGGATAATCACAGGCTTATTCCAAAAATTGAGAGCTTCGTTTTCCTTCGTATGGCTCCTAGTTACTGCCACCTCTATGCAATTAGTCTAATAAGTATATATTTAACAGCTCTATTTCAGATGAGGAAAACGCCATTTGCTAAAACTTCACTACCTAAAATGATATGAAGCTCAGCTCTCCTCCCACCTTTACCTTTATTGTCCTGTTAAATTCCAAAGTTATTTCCTCACCGGAACAAATTTAATCTTATCTATCTACTTCATGATTTCTAATTTTTCACCCTTTTTTTCTATTTTCAAAGTCATTATTTAGGTTGGCGTTGAGCCTGAAGCTAATTTTTGACCTTTTAAAGAAACGCTTGCCCTAGAATACCATTCTAAAAATTGAGTTAGATTTTGAATAGAATTATCCCAGAATATGGTCTGCTTTAGGGTTAGTATGGTCGTATTATTTTTACTATTTTAGAGAAAGGACCGTGATTTGAAGCTGAAATTGTGTTCCGTGGCCCTCGAAGTCCCGACAAAGTGTTACCAATTTGATAGTCCTATTATAAATGTCTGCCCTGCCAGAAATTAAATGAAACCCATATGAATATTGCAGTAGGAATTATTGTAAATATATATTTATATCAATCGAGCTAACAGCGTAAAGCTAACTCATGGTCGCAAAGTGACCACGGATTTGTTTTAAGGCAATAAATACACCAAAAGCGATTGTTGCCCATTAATGAGTTAAAGTAGAGATGAACGACACAAGTAAAACAAACCTACACAACTAATTCTGTTTGAAAATTTCCTAATACGTCCATATCTCGCCCTCATTTTATTAAAGTATTAATTTAACCCTCTAGTATCACTGTCTGAATATTTCGGGGGTTGAGGAGTAATTTCATACGGGGTTTCTCTCTTTCCACCTCCCTTTCTCTCTCCACCTCCCTTTCTCTCTCCACCTCCCTTTCTCTCTCCACCTCCCTTTCTCTCTCCACCTCCCTTTCTCTCTCCACCTCCCTTTCTCTTTCCACCTCCCTTTCTCTCTCTCTACCTCCCTTTATCTCTCTCTACCTTCTATCTTCAAGAAAGGAGACCGTAGACAACTGTCAAACAACCGACCTATCAGTCTGACTTGGATAGTCGGTAAACTCATGGAGAGCATGATGGTGGACAAAATGACGTCGCATTTAGAGTCAAACCTGCTACTGAAGAGTTCCCAACACGGCTTCCAAAGGCAACGGTCATGCCTGACGAACCTTGTGGAATTCTTACACTTCGTCTTCAGTGAGCATGATCGGGACAAGGCGGTGGATGTGGTGTACCTTCAGAAAACCTTTGATAAGGTACCACACCGCCGCCTTCTCCGAAAAGGGCGAGCACTGGGCATAGATTGAAAAGTAGCCGGCTGGATAAAGAACTGGCTAAGGGGCAGACGGTAACGTGGTGGTGGAGAGAGGACAGGCTTGTGAGTGGGTGCCCGTTGCTAGCGGGGTGCCTCAAGGTTCTATCCTGAGACCACTACTATTCATCATCTACGTCAACGACATGGACGGTGACATGGTTGCCAAGATTTCCAAATTTGCCGACGATACCAAGCTTGGTATGAACGTTGCAAAGGATGGAAATACTGCACGCCTGCAGGAAGATCTTAGGAAGATTGGGGAGTGGTCGGACACGTGGCAAATGCCTTTTAACGTGGGGAAATGCAAAGTGATGCATATCGGCCACCGAAACCCCCAATCTCAGCATACCCTTAAGTGCACTGCTCTTGAATCGAGCGACACTGAGAACGACTTGGGTGTAACTATCACTAGTAACCTCAAGTTCTCGAAACAGTTTATTGAGGCGGAGAAAAAGGCCCAAAGGATACTAGGCTACATAAAGCACCAGTTTGGATATCGGAACGAGGAGATTGTATGTATTGTGTTTGTATAACTCACTGGTCCGACCGCACCTGGAATATGCCGTACAATTCTGGAGTCCTTCATTTCAAAAGGGAATTAGATCTGTTCTCGTTGGAAACCCGTAGACTGCGTGGTCAGCTCATCCAAGCTTTTAAAATACTTCGAGGGTTCGACAATGTTGACTACAGGGATATTTTCACACTTGTTGAGAGCAGAACAAGAAATCATGGCTTTAAACTTGAACTAAAGCGTTACAACCGCGATCTGTGTGGAAAACTTTTCATGTACAGTATCTGTGATAGTTGGAACGCACTTCCAGTGGAAGTTGTCAACAGTGAATCTGTTGACCAGTTCAAGTCAAGACTAGACAGGGTCTTGAAAAGTGGCCGTTTAGGGACGTAAAGCATTTGAGAAGAGATGTGCAGGCTCGACTGCTAGTTCAAAGGTACCCTCTTTGAATGGACCGTAAGGTCTTCTAGGGTAATTCTTTTCTTGTTACTTCTTGTTACCTCCATTTATCCCTCTCTCTACCTCTATTTTTTTCTCTCTTAATATCTATCTATTTATCTCTCTCTATATCCATCTATCTATGTATGTATGTATGCATGCATGCATGCATGCATGTATGTATGTATCTATGTATCTATCTATCTATCTATATTTTTTTTGCTATATTTTTATTCTAACTTACTTCCGACTCTAGAATACGTGGAATCTGAATAGACTGACCCTTTTGAGGACGCATAACTCTAATTATTTTTTTCTTTTCATCTTATTCTCCGTTAAAAATGCTGCCATCTTAAAAAGGTTTACTTTATTCTTTCTGAAACATTTGTTCACTATTACCTTTGAATTTTATGGAATTTTTAAATGTACCTCTTTTGTTTTCCATTCCTGCTTTTAACTCTTTGTAAAATTTAAACGAAATGTTCTCTTTTCAATTCTGATTCCAAGAGGTTTCCATTTCTACGGAGTCCCTATCTTGTAGGTGCATAGATTACTATTATTTTTAGGTAAGACCTCAAACTATTTTTAGTATCTTAACTAATAGTTTAGTGATCCCACAAAATATCTACAGTTAAGGACAGAGCTTTATCAAAGGCCACTTATATACCTGATTAATGTATAATATTTTTTTATCTTGAGTATCTATTTAGTCGATAACATGGTGTTTGAGTTCAAAAACGGGCCTGCACACACTGTTTGTGATATATCCTTCATTCATTCACTCATAACCCTTAATTTGCAGGAAATGACAGAATGTTTTTTTTTCCTTTAGAGCCCATCTGGCGACTGGGAAGTGACGGAAGCAACGCCTGTGAACACAGCTAGATCTCAGTGGGAACTTCAGCAAAGAATATACTGCGTCAAACATTACTACAAGACGGGATCGTTCAAGAAAGTGCAGGACACTTTCGTGCATAAGTTCGAATGTGAAAAAGCCCCCTGCAAGAAAAGAATTCAGGACTAGGTGGACCACGTCGAGAAGTATGGGACAGTCAAGAACCTCAATGCAGCCAGTGACAACCGTCCAATCCAGTCAGGACGCACCCGCACCCGCGCCCGCGCCCACACCAGAAAGCGTACAGCTGAGCTGGTCGAGAGCGTGAGAGAGTCATTTCAGCAGAGTCTAAAACGCTCTGTGCGCAAGCGAAGTCAGTCCCTCGGTATATCCCGTGAGACTTGCAGGAGAGTGATAGTAATGGATGCAAAGGCCTACCCATACAGAATAGAGAGGAAGCAAACCATTACAGCCTCAGACAAGGAACAAAGAAAGGCTATCTATGGTATTCAAGATACTGGAGAAGATTCAGCAGACCCAAACTTTGCTTAATCTCCTTTAGACCTCAGATGAAGCTCGCTTCCATCTTAAACGAAAGATAAACTTGAAGTCAAATGTCTTCTGGGGGGCCTCCAGACTAAATATGGTAGCCATCAATCCCCTACACTCCCTTAATTGCACTGTATAGATTTCAATCTCATCCAGAAGCATCATCTAACCATTCTTCTTCGAGGAATCTGGGGTGACAGTGGCAGTCACCAAGGAGCGATATGTTGAGGTCCTCAAAACCTTCAAGAGGGGACTGCATACCCTATTCCCGTCGCTTATGGGTAACTTCTGGTTCCAGCAAGATGGAGCAAGCTCTCAGATCTCAAACCTGTCATGAAATTGGCTGAAAGAGAACTTTGTTGGGCGTTTGATCAGTCTCAAGACTGATTTTGAGTGGACATCTCACAGCCCACACCTTAGCCCGCCATATTTCTTTCACTGGGGCTACCTTAAAAACAGTGTGTATGCAGGAAGACCCAGGACCATAACGGAACTGAAGGAAATCATCAGGGAGGAGATCAGCGCCATTAGTCACTGTTTGTAAGGACGTTATGGACAACTTTCTGCTGCGTCTCAAGAAATGCAGAGCTAAATGAAGGTCATCTCAAACACGTGCTCTAGAATAAAGAAGAAAAATCCGAAGACTCATGTTTTGATATGATGTTTGTAAACACAATAAACTAGTTTTCACCAAAGTTTTATTCAATCCTTGCAGAAAATTAAGAAATGAGGCCTATCAAAATCTGGGACCTGTTTTTGGAGGGTCACCCTGTATTATACCTAAGAAAATGTAATAGACCACCCACACTTATTGTATATATTCAATCACCTGCCTAAGATTTCCAACTACTAACCAAATTTCACCTTCTTACTCTTTGCACGAAACTCCTAGTGATAGAACTCCATTCTCAAGACATTTGTCAACAGAGATTTAATCTAGGTGGAGTAAAACATAGACGCGTGGAGCATTAGGAAGCTTAAACAGGTACACCACTTTGGGGCAAGTGTAGGGTCGAAGGCATAAGGGAATCTAAGACTGACCCAGTAAAGATTGATAAGCATCGGGCGAAAATGGGAGAGAAAAAGCTCATACTACAGAAGAAAAGAACATTGAAGCCTCAGTGGGATTCTCTAGTTCATGCAACCAAAATGAGGATGAAATTTGTTAGCCTAGAACGAAGTATCATTTTGTAGAGAACGTCACTAGTAAAGGTTTAGGGCTTGGGCAGGTCAATTTTGGCTTGAAGGGAAGAGTCCTTTCACCACAGAAAGGGGAGTCTTTCCACCGGAAGGAAAGTGCTTCTCATCTTTCCTCAAAAGAGCACAATTATAAACAAAAGCGACCTCATGAACAAGAGTAATCTCATAAACAATAGTACGTCATCACTAACAAAATCATTCTCATAAACAAGTTCACAATCATAAACAAAGAGCAGACTCAAACAAGAGCACACTCCTAACCAAGATCACAGACAAGAGCGCAATCATAAACAAGAACATCTTTATTAATAGGAGTAGACTGATATACAAGAGCACACTAATAAGCAAGCACACCCTCAAAAACAACATCACCCTCATAAACATATTTTACCTTCACTCTTCTCATCAGTTTGGCCTCAACTTAAATTTAGTCATTTCAAAGGAGGTGTCTATTTTCCAGAAGATAAAGAATTAAAATGCTGTTTGGAGATAACATTTTAGGTTGAACTTTTAAATTTATTGCACAAATAACTGATTAATAATGTAACCTGGAGCCATAAACTCTATTTCTAGAATAATTATAAAAGTATTTTAAGTGAACCTTCTTTGGTGCTTTATTAATGACAGAAAGCGTACTACTGTTTCATCATTTTCCCATCTAGAGAAAATTCCACTTTATATTACTACAGTGAGCCATCAACCCCATTTTTTTTACTGAAATACCTGAAGCTTCACTACTCAGGCGAACAGTAGAGTAGAAACGGATGGTTGGACTAGTTTTGCAAAGGACAAGATTTTCAAGACACCAAACGACCGCATGCTCTTCCCTTCGTAGCAGATACCACAGTAAAAATATAATATTTTTGGTGAATTAACAATCTAACAAAAAAATATATTGAGAACACACTTTCACGGACTTAAATATTTCCCGATTAAAATACTAATTCACTCTTGGAGATTTTCCTTTCTCTCTCACTGACTGAATTCTATTTAAATTGGATTAAAAGCGTCCCTTGCGGAGAAGCACTACTCAAAGCGGAAGGAACTAAATATATTAAGTACTAAGAATAGTCAAAAATTGAATTCCTTTAACTAATACTCCGGAGTTCAAGATGAAGGACAAATGTAACTAATGTTTCTTGTTTTAACCCTTAGAGCGCCGCGCGGACCAATTAGTCCTCTTATTATTTTAGGAAAATTGACAATTACATTGAATTCCTGACGGGGTGGTCCATTTCCTCAGCGTGGCGCTTTAAGGGTTAAAGGGCCGAAACGTCACATATAAAAGAAGTAAATCAGCGACCCTGCATGAAATCCACGAGCTCATACTTACCCGCAAAGGAGTCTCATGTCTCTCAGAATAAGCTTGGCGGAGGATTGCGTGCCTTCCCGACCCCAACGCACGTAGGGCAGTTTGCGATTTTAGATCTTTCACACAATTTATCTTCCTCCATATTCACAAATTTCTTTACAGATATCTCATTACAATGTTTCTATCGTGATGCCATCGATGGTTTTCACTACGTTGTTTTAAGTAAGAGAACAAGGTTTGCAAGAAGGTAGTGAAGTGTTGGAAGAAGGATAAATGAAGGGAAGATATGCATTCCAAGTAGTTGAAAAGAGGATGATTTATGTTGCTCGGGAGGGGAGTGACACGCTTCGCCATACAGTATAGTGGACGAAGGGAAAGTTCAGTACAGATGGTACGCTTCGCCATACTACAGAGAGGACGAAGCGAACCGTCATTGCAGGTTGCCTTACACTACAGTGGGCACAGTTAAAGCTTGGGGCAGGTGGCAAGCTCTACCCTTCAATACAGTGGGCGAAGAGAAAGGTCGGTGCAGGTGGTGGTACCCTTCGCTATACACAAGAGTGAAAGAAGCCTAAGGTCAGTGATTGGGGCACGCTTCTCTATAAACTTCAGTAGACGAAGAGAGGTCAATGCGGTTGGCACGCTTCGCCACAGAGAAGATTCGTTTCATTTTTGCCCTTCTTTACAAAGTTCATTTTCTCGTCATCATCTTTTTTTACAAGGCGTCTGTTTTCATCCTTATCACATTTTAAAATTCCATATTTTAATATATTTATATCCCCTAATTTTATTTAATTACAACGTAAATGACAACTTGTGGTTCTTTTGCAGATTATTTATTCCACAAAACGAAGAATGAAGCCAAGAATTTGTCTGTCAGTTTGGTACGTAATTTAGACGCAGAAAATAGAATAACTTTTCTTCTTACATCGAAAGCAATTCATGCACTTTACCTTATATGCTTCCCCTAAATAAAAATTAAACCTAATATAATTGTAAATCCTGGAAAAACAAATTCAAGTTGCGAAATTAAAACACTTTCCGCAGAAGCAATGCAAGTGAAAAGAAAAAAAATGAATTCTGTGAGAAGGAAAATAAAAGGCGGTAAAAACCTCGAGGTCGCTAGGCCTATGGACCTAGTATACTTAGGAGCTCCCAGAGCTAAAGCACGTATGGAAATAAAGGGGGAACTGTTGACCGAAAACCTTGAAAACCTTTACAGGGTGTTTGTAGAACTGCGACTTAAAGAAATACTTTTATAAGAAGTATTCATTTGGGAGGGAAAAAACCATGAATACCCATATTCGATGGAATTATATTGTAATTTTAACATCTTAATGAAATCCCCGATTTATTGGTTATAAAAAGCGCAAATTTTATTACATAAAGAGTTAAGGAGAAAAATGTTTTAGCGGTCTGAAAAAACTAACAGATTCCGCTCCTTAAATTTAGATATACAAATAAACTTCAAGGAAGGTTAGATGTTTAACTTAGGCTTGGTAAGAATATTTTTCCCTTGAACATTAGCGCCGTTTGTAGGTGGGGGAATATAAAATTTAAATTATTCATGTGTTTTCCAACATCTCTATGAATTCCCTGGTAAAACAGGACTCCTATCTCCCTCATCTTTAATATATGAACCACAGGCACTGGGGTTCAATGAACTTTCTTTAGTGTAATCAACCCCACCCCTCAAAGGTCAAGTAGAGATATGTCCTTCGACCGTGGTGAGCATTCGGTTGGGTCATCCTCTCTAGGGTCAAAACGGCATAGATGTAGCAAATGCCACATGACGTGGGCGGTTATTAGGGTTCAATGTTGAAACGATTAGAAATGCGAAAGCTTATGCACAAGTTAGTTTGCGTAAGATTTCATCCACTCGTATGCGCAAAGTTCACGTTAGAACTAATAACAAAATGAACCGAAGACTTGGAAAACGTAGCTGGCCTTTATAATTCCACGTAAACTTTACCTATTATATAGCCACATTTACTTGTACTCTATCTTCTGCAGACAAAATTCAAAATCGTATTAATTCAAGTTTTTGGTAGTGTACAAACGAATTATGACTCGAAACTACTATAAGAGTAATGTTACGTTATTTTTATAAGAAAGACCAGCCTGAATGTATGCCGAGAGAAGCTAGGTTATTTGTATATCGATATGATCATTGCTACCGGTTTGTTTTCCCAGTCTCATCAATGATTTATGAAAGGAAACTAAATAGCAAACAGTTGGATACTATTAAGATTCAAATCTAGTTAAGCCCAATTTGCTTAATTTTAGATATTAATCAGGCATAATTTCGTTGGATTGGTGTAATTTGAAAGAATTTCCATGGCCTAGTATATTTTGTAGTAAAATTATTTAAGTTGGTGTAATTTGCATTAAATTTCTTCGGTTGGTGTAATTTGTAATAAATATCCTTGATCTTGTGTAATTTCCAGTAAATTTCATTTGGTTGGTGTAATTTGTAGGAAATTAAGCTTCTTTCGTGAAAGAAAAGAAAATTTGTGGAAATAAACAAAAATAGCAGGAGCATAAAATTTTGGACGAGGCAAAAAACGAAATTAAGGGGTGTAAGTGAACTATTTCCACCCACTTTTGGATCGTGAGCACAAAATTAAACTAGAGTAATTTAAGTAGTTTACAATAGAAATAAGCAAAATAAGTTAATACATACATAAAAAAATGGGAAAAATTCAATAAAGTAAATAAAGTAATTTGCTAACGGTAAATACACAAAAGAGGAATAAACCAAAAATAATGGGAAAATTAAACCGAAGCCAAGTTCCGAAAAAAGTGACAAATTTCCCTGACGGTGAACGACCGAGGCAATGATTAGGCGCAGTTCTACCTTTGGCTCAGATTATGGTTTTCGACTCCTGTTTGAGCCGAATTTCTTGAGTTAGAGTTCGGTCAATCACGAAGATGAATGGCTTAGGAATAATAATCTCAAATTAACTAAAGAAAGCAATAGCCCTTTCAGAAAAGGACTTAAAAATACACATGAAATTATCTTAAAAGGTATAAATGAAGCAAAAATTAATATACAAAAACCTTAGCCCTTTAAGACAGGGCTTATAAATGAACAATCACCAAAAAGATTACCCTTAAAAGGTAAAGGTTATACACAAAACACTTTTAAGGGGGCACAAAATATAGAAAAAATATATGCACACGTCAAAATTGATAAATATACACACAAAGGCACTTTAGGAAAACGGGACACACAATGAAAAACCTACACACCTTTATGTTGATGTTTCCGAAACTAGAGTAAAGGTTTGGATTTAAGGTTTGCCCAATCTCGGGTCATCTAGGCGCCGTGCGGCCAATGGGCGCGCGTGAGGTGGTGGTTGGTTGTCTGAGAGTGAGACGAGTCGTATTCGGACGATAGTTAAATAATTTGCACGATTGTTGAGTTGCAGATGCTTTCCTTTGCAAGGGGGATTTAGAGTTCACTAAGAAATTAGTTAAGCCTTTAATTACCTAAAGAGCCACTTCTAAACAATTTATTACATTAACTTTTAACATAATTAATGATGGTGCATTACCTGAAGGGTTTCTTAGTAAACACATTGAAAAAACTAAAAACAACATTAAACTCTATCGGAAATTTAAATGAAGAGATTTTAGACGTCTATAGTAAATGAGGGTCAATTGAGGAGTCTAAGGAAGTTCTGGATGTGAAACAGATAGCCAATTTCAATACCATTTTAGCATCCAGGCTCAAATTCGTAGATAAGCCTAAGGTACAAGAGATTAAAATACCCTAATTACTCGTATGTGTCTCAAGAGATGATGTCCTGGCTTTAAACTACTATTTGACGCTTTAATGCATATGAGATAAAGAAGAACATTCTGACTATCAAATTAGCCTATCTTCGAAGCTATTTGAGAGAAAGCGCTTTAGATATCATTAGGCATCTTTCAAACAAAAATTATAACTATCCGACTAGCTACAGACTTTATCAAAAGTGAATCCCTTGATAGAGATGTTGTGTAAGATCAACACGTCAAAAACACTTGTCAATTTGAAGCAGCCTCAATTTGGTGGCCTTTAATCATTACGAAGTTCTTACACAGAGCTAAAACTTCTATTTATGAACTCAAAACTTCGCGTTTGATGCCTTATTCGATATTACTGAGGGAAGTTAAACTATTCTCTGGAATTAGGTGAATGCAAGACCCCGGGTCTTACTCATCTTAAATTAGTCAACAACTTAGAAAAAAGGTTGGGCTTAGAAAATATGGCCACAAGCAAATATAAAATAAAAGTTTGATGGAGCAATGCACTAAATTAGATGATATTAAAGTTTTGATCCTACAGCTTGCGTTGTAGGCCCCGCCAACATTTACACAATTAGGCAGGTCCATGCTTTTTATGAGGCTCTCCTGAAGGATGAGGCTAGAGTGGAAGAAGGCTGTTAAAGAATATAGGAATTAACCAAAATGGATATACAAGTAACTGCTTTGAATAAGGTAACGGGAGAGTTTCTGATTCATCCAGACTTTAATCTCGCATTAAAATGGCAGGTAATAATCTCCTAAGAAATAAATAGAGGCTAGATCATTCACTTTTTGATAACAGAGATAATGATAAAATAACTGGATTTGATTGCCTTTATAGCTTTTGATTTATTGAATAATCTAGAACGTCTCAAAATGTTGAAATAAGAAATGCAACTAGTGGGACGTTCAAAATGGCTTAACATTCTTTGGAACTGTCGATGAATTATTAAAAAAACCGCAAATTAGTAAAATAAAACACTTAATAATTAAGTTTATGATGCCTATGATAATCAAATTAATGATAATAATTCTCATAGAGGTTAAATGACTAAAAAAACCGGAATAAAACATACAAATCAAAGAAATTAAAGTCCTCGAAAAGATCAAAACGTTCTTTTCAGAGAAAGAAAATGGATCGAATTCTTCAAAATGATTACAAATGTCAAAATTTTCAAAGTCGTAAAATTGCTCAAAGACCTCACAATTTACAATTGCCACAAAAATTTAAAAAAACTTCTCAAAAATACTCTAAAAAATATATCAACATTCTCAAAAAACTTTAAACACTCTCAAAACTTTATACATTTTCGTAACTTTAAAGATTCTCTAAACTGTAAACATTATCAAAACCTTTAAACATTCTCAAAGTTTTAAAAGCTCTCACTATCAGAGAGAGAAGCTTATCCTTCCTCCCGCCTAGAACCCAACGTCCACCCGTCAGCCTCAGAAAGACGCACTTGCACGGCCAGACAGCCCCAAGGGATCAGAGAAAATTTGCGCGACCGCGTGATCCGTTTGGGTTCTCTTTATTTCCACGTCACATCGCCTGATCAGCGCCAGACCTACGGCGTCGGGAGCCTTCGCGCGAGGCTGTGATGCCCACCGAGAATATCCTACTCCCCCATCCCCCTGGAGCGCAATATCTAATGAAATCCCCGTCTCCCTTTCGGGGGCCTCCGGCGATCCGCTTCCGCCGAGGCAGTATAAATACTTCGGGAAAAGCTTTGAGAAATTAGTACCTTACATTTCCTTCTTGGTTAGCAGCCATGTACAGTCTCGTACACCCTGCCTCGCCTCCCAAAGGCTTCCAGCTACGAACGCGACGCGTCACCTTCTACCAGGCCAAGCTCGTACCTAAGGCCAGAGTTCCCACCTGACAGATGATAGACACGCCAGGCATCTATCTCTCAGGTATCGACTTAGTTCTAGTTTGAGGTACTCACGCATTCATTTCTCAGCAAGGTTAAAGAAGAAGGAATTTTACAAGTAGAACTTTGCAGTGCCCCGCCATTTGCACTCTCCCCTCCCCTTTCCCTGGAAGCAATCGCCGTACATCCTCCCTCGGACACTCATCTCCGTCGAGTCATTTGTAACCCTCCCCCCACACTTGTTTTGTACCCGGGTCTCATCTTATTTATTGTCATTTATTTACTTTTGCTAATAATATTTTCTTTGTATATAGTAAAGTTATTTTTCTACAATCAGTTTCTCTAAAACCCAGAACCTCTAAGGATTAATTATTTAGGCCAACCGCATCGATTTTGTTGATTTAACCCTCGCACTTAGATCTGTATCCTCGGCTAACATCCACGTTCGACTACAACACACTCCTATTAACTAGTAAAATACAAAATTCAATTCTCAATCAAAGAGATTTCTATTTTAATTTTGTCTCTCTTTCTCAGACTGAAAGTGAGAAAGATCTTCTTGAGGAAAATATGTTTAATTAAATTAAAAGCCTTGGAATTAGAACTAATGACATCTCTTCTTTAGATAGACTAATTAAATCTTCTGTTATTAGTCTATCTCAGGAAGAAATGTCATTAGTTCTAATTCCAAGGCTTTTAATTTTAACATATTTTCTTTTTGAAGATCTTTATCGCTTTCTTTCTCTTTGATTGAAAATTGAATTTAGTAGAGATTATAGATAATGAATACTTAAAAATTCCTTTTAAATATGAAATAAGAGTGAAAGATCTCTGAAACAGAAAAAAACCTTTATGAGTAAAAGACTTCAAACAACAGTTGAACTCTATTATTATTAAAAAAGTAGACTTATATGATTTAAAGAATAGATATGTTTTTATTCTTCTTCATCCAGTTATTAGAAAAAAAAATCAGGTAACTACTAAAATTAGATGAGTCAACTCTCACCTTTCTATTAAAATTTAGGCAAAATAAATATATTCTTTTTGAAGACATTTAAAAGACTTTCTTAAAAATTGATTTAAAAGAGGATAAAAATAATTTTGGTTTCCTACTGAAAGAGGGTGATTAAATGGTAGTATATAGGTACTGTACTCTTCTTTGTGGATTAAACTGTAGTCCTTTCTCCTTATATCACTTACTTAAATATCGTTTAAAAAAAATATGAAGATTCAAAAACGATCAAAGCCTTAAAACAGTCTTTATATTTGATAATAACCTTTATTCAACGTCAGGTAAAATTTTGATTAGTTTATAAAAATAGTCAAGAATTTCTTAAAGAAGCAGACTTCACTCACAAATTGGGACATGCCAATAAATCTGAATTACAATATCAAATAATTTCAATGAAACAATTGTTAAACACAAAGAACAATACAAAAAGTGCTCAAATGAGGCTGTCTGAATTTATACTTAAAGAAAATAAATTAAGTTTCACTAAAAGAAAATAATTGATTAAAATATGTAAAGTGCATGATAGAGTTAGGGTAGGGGTAAACCTCTAATGATGAAAGAACTTTCAGCTTTTCTCGGCCCTGAATGTGTAGAAATGAATAATGAATCGTACATATCCTAGGAGTAATTTTACAGAACTAAAGATATTACTTTTCATGAGGATAATTTGTCAATAGGTACTGGAGGAAGATTCGAACTGCGTTGCATTGACAACAGTCATTCGTTCGGATGATAAATCTTTCTTTTTGTCTCTCATTCATTACAATTCGACTCATAACTAACTGATTCTGTTACAATAACTAGATATTGTTGTCTCTCAGGTGATATTACAAGAAAACAGGTAGGCATAACTACTGATATATAGTTAAACGAAAATTATTCCTAGTGAATTACTTAATTAAATTGTTGGATATCGAAATTCTACATACAATCTTTAAATAATAAAAGTGATTTTAAATAAATTGAGTTCACCAAATGATATGCCTTACTTAAAAACGATAAATTTCATTCAAGGGTGTAAAACATCAGTAAAGAAGCCAAAGTTGTAGAATTTTTCAAATATTTGCCACGCATTTAAGCCGGTTCCAAATGTTTTTGGTTTAGCTTGATTCATTTTCCATAACATAGGCCGAGCTGGGCAATCTTTTCCCTTGCTATTATCGAAAACTTCATTATATTTCGTTTTCCTTACCTATTATTTGAAACAAAAAGATACACTTTTGTAATCCATTTTGTTTGACAGGTTACATTTTTTTTATGATAAAATAAGAATTGTTTTTGTCGTGATATTGTAAGGGCTGAGGAGTGGTGTATATACGTAGGTTTGTTACGTACTTGAATAACTCCTTGATTACGTTTTCTCTAAGAGTGCTATATTATTTTACGATATTTAATCTTTGAGGATTTCTAGTGTCATGTGCAGCGTTTCGAGGATTGAATTAAATACTTCTAAAAAAATATATCTTTAATTACAACATAAAAAAATGTAATCCAAATAACAAACTATATAGCTATGAATTAAAGGAGTTTATGTTAGACTACTAGTTTAAACCAAAAGGAATATAAAGTAATGGTTGACCCAAAGCTCACTTTAATATTGGACGCTAATTGACACTCAGAAATAATTGAATTTCTTTACCTTTAAAAGAAAACACACGTGAATCTTGCTGGAGAATTGCCTTGGCCTTGAATTTTTATGTAGACGAAAAATATTTCTGCGGTTAGTCGCGTGGGCGGGTTCACAGACATACAGCTGTTTGACTGGCGCGGAGACGGGCTTGAAGCAATAGGTGATTTCGGTGCGGGCAACGGATGGAGTTAAGCACGTTGTCTTAGTTAGATGATTTAAACAACGGGACCGTGAAGGTATGCTTTTTCCAATCTTCGGGTTAATCTTGGAATGGTTCACACTGAAGAGCGATGAACAACAGGGAATCCTCTAAAGAATGTGGGGGAAATGGGGTGAAGGGGTTTACTTTAGGTGTTCCTTAATGGCGAGGACTATCTCTGGTTTTGTTGCAAACCGGGATAGGGGGTTTCTCTGATGAGAGATGTAAGAGAGTGATTCTCAATTTCCAAAAAAACTAATTTTAGGCGTGACCACCAGGAACTGGCTCAGCATGAGGTTCTTCTCTGTTCCTTTCTTTGATTGTCGGGCACTGCCATCGGACTTCGTCGTGTCGATCACTAACTCGATCTTCCTTGTTCTTCTCCAGTTATCCGCCTATATACTTTACCGACCCCCTGGGGGTACGGGAAGTGGGGTGAGGGTGAGGGCTTAGGAATTAAACTTTGCTCCTCTAATGACTCTTCTCCGCGCGTCTTTCACTTAGCCCTAAAGGTATCTTCTGGTTTTGGTCGCCGCTCCTCTAATTTCGTCTGTGACGCGAAATTAGATCTCAAATCTTAGGGGAAATAGTGGCTGTTTAACCAATTTTATTGCACCTGCTCTCCTCCCCTTCGTATTGTTATGCTTGCTGACAGAGAAATCTGATGATTCGTACATTTAATGGTTGGAGGAGGCCTTCTGGTGGTCCGCGAGTTGAGGGGAGAGAGAGGGGCGGTAAGTAATCGAGTTACACTGCCAAGAGCCAGGACGTTGTGGTGACCGAACAGGGCCTCTGTTATTAGGGTGGGATATCGATTTCCCTACAGTTTTTATATAAGCAGTTCAGCAAGTACGATTATTTAATTAGACTCCTTTATAAATTGTTGACCGAATATATTATTAATTAATATGATGCGATATTTTGCCCGAATGCCTCATGCAGATTCACTCCGAAAAAAAAATAATCCTCAATCAGATTCACTCTCAATCATATTCACTATCAAACATATTCGCTATCAAACAAATTCATCTGAATACTATATCAACATCAAATAGATTCACCCTCAATTCGATTCTTCTTTAATCAGATTCACTCCAAGCAGATTAAATCTCAAGCAGATTTGTCCAGAATCATATTTACCTTCAACTAGTTTCATCGTCAAACCTAATCTATCTGAAGCAGATTCGACCTCATTCAATTGACCTTGATGCTGTTCCATGCTAAAAGATATTGTTATTCCAGCCGATTCACCGTCCAGCAGATCTATCCTCAAGTTGATTCTCCATTAACCAAATTCACCGCAAGAAATTGCTCCCGCCAAGCAGATTTACCCACAATCAGAATCTTCTTCAAGCAGACTCCTCCTTAAGCAGATTCGACCTCCTGCAGAATTCTTTTGATGCAGATTACCTTCAAACATTATCAGCCTTATGTAAACTCACTCTGAGGCATGTATGCCGTCTATAAAATGCACTCTCAAATAGATTCTCCTTGAATCATATTTACCCTCACGCAAATTCACCATAAAACATTCATCCTCAAGCAGATTCCCTCTCAATAATATTTACTCTCAAACACCTTTTACTACAATAGATCACCCACTCTGCTCTCCAAATCAGTCTACAGACCTTGACTAGTGCACACATTCCATCTAAATGGAGCGATCATTATCCAATAATCATGAAGCATCTTCTACAAAACAGCCCCTTGACCAAATAACGCTTGTGTTATAGAGGAGGGGGGGATGCTAACTTGCAAGCTTACTAGAATAAAGCCGCAACCGTCGGCTCAACTCTAGAATAACTACACTCAGCAAATGATGTAAATTCTTTTATAAAACTGTTGATAGAAGCCGCTAAGAAATATTTGCCACAAACCTCATTAAGAATTACCTCTTGTGCAACCGAATGATAGAATGAGAAATGTAGAAAGGCTATGCAAGAAAGACATCGAGCCCATAGAAACTTCCGCAACTCTAGATCAGTCACTGACTACATTAAATAAGACTAAGTTTAATAGCAAAACTTAAGTTAAAAAAACTAAGAGAATCATGGCAGAAATTCAATTCAACGATAAAGGCTGCAACACTCATAGGCAAAGTACGGCAACAGATCAGAACAATAGCCGGCAACTCAAATAAAATACATCCTTCCATACTAAAGGTAAACGACAGTTTCTAAAGCCGAATTAAAAAGCAATCCAAAACACATAAAACAATGATATTAACTTCATAACAGTAACCCTCCTCCAATATAACGTTGCATTCTCCCTAAAGGAACTAGAAGCTGTACTTTCTAACTGCCCAAACGCCGCAGCTGGAAACGATCAAATTACGTATATAATTCTTAATCGATCTCACTCTAACTGATTAAAGAACATCCTAAAAATATTAGCCTTATTTCAAGAACAATAGCGCCATGCCATAATACTGCCCTTTCTAAAAAAACGGACTCTTTTCAACCAACTAATTATGAAACTTGCTCTTAAGTCGTCCCTTTGCAAAACTCAGGAAAAATGGTCAATGAGTAATTAAAATGGCATATTAAATAGAGCAAATCTTTATCATCTGACATTACTAGAAACTGACGTGCCATCTCTCAAGACTATATTTTACTGCAATATTTTTTGACTTATCTAAATATATGAGAGCGTCTGGACACGCCACATTATCAACCAGCTTCAACAAATGGGATTCAGAGGAAACTTGCTAATCTATCAAGAATTTTCTCTTAAACTGGAACTTCTGTGTAGAACTAACTCCAAGGACCTCGCTCTCATATTTTCTAACAATTTGATGGCGTTTTTGAGGGAAATGTCAATAGCATCACTCTATTTATCCTAAGTATTAATGTGTTATCTTTCAATGATACATTACCAATAAAATATGGCATAGGGAAGCAAATGCAAGAGAATTTGTAAAACTTAAAGATGGCATCAATTGCATCCTTGACTACATAGACCGACATGAATTCAACATCTCACGAGGAAAAACACAAGTAACTTTGATTAAAAGAATGCAAATTTCTACAATCCTAAATTTTATGGGAGAAAACCCTGCAGGAGGTACCGATTATAGCCACTCTTGAGTTCAAATTAAGGAAGGCAATTTACTGGGTTGACTTAAATCACTGACAGATGAGTGGAAAGATGTACTTTCCCCTCGTTCTCTCTAAGCATTCATTTTATATACTACTATCCCATCAACTCTTTGACTAGCCTTAAAAAACTGACCAGCTACATCGCGGCATGTCAGAAGAGAAGATTTTAAACGTATATAAACAACGCCTGCAGGTCTCGAAGACCAAGTCCTTAGGGGTCCTGGGCATTGGTGCAAGATTAATGGGCTGAACATACCAATCAGGCCATTCTCAGGCGGATAAGGATCTGCTGATTATGACTGACGGGCTTTACTTTCTTGTTGGCTGCTAGGCCACCTAAAAGGCTCGTAGCCTGTCTTTGGTCTGCCACAATAGATCTTGATATCTTGCCCGTCGTGTCGAGGATTTTTACAATCTATTAAGGAAATCTGCTCTATCGGCCTACCTCGCTGGCTCTTCAGTTAGGAGCTGCAGCTTTGGGAATCGACCGGTGCACTGGTTAAATTTTGGTCGGTGTGCGCCACTGAACAAATGCAAACTCAATCATTCACTCACCTAAGGTTGACCCCTTGAAAATTCTAAAACCCGAGATGGAGAGGCAAGAGCGGCTAGACGTGAGACATATCCCTCCAAACCCCCTTTTTATCCTTGGTCACAAGTTTCAGAAAATTCCTGTGTTGGTAAATAAAGAAAATCTGAGTACATTCCTATCATTGATACCTCACCCAACTATCGTATTGGGATAGATGAGGAATTTGACAGCCCCACTGAGACTGGTGGAGGGGCTTCATCTTATATGTTTGCGGCAAAGGATCATCCCTTTTGCCATCATTAACTGATGCCGCCCAGGGGAATCTACACACCTGAAGAAAAGGTGGGCCTCATTTCTTTTTCTTATGGGACGCTCGAACCCTTTTCAAGCAGAAAGGGTGTTGATCCTTCTCCCATGTCTACAGTTGAGGCTTGATATGGCGAATCCCCTTAGATGCATTAGAGTGGGTGGCCACCATCTGACAATGGCTGTCACTGACATAGACCAATATGTCCTGACTTTGTTAAGAGCCAACGTGTCTTCCCACTTTCTTTCAGACGGAGATCGGCTCGCCGGCCACAATGAGATGATTACAAGCAATACATCTGGAGAGTCCCATGTATACATCTGAGATACTTTGGAGATGATGGTAATTTGGAGGCCCGCCACTAGGTAGAAATAGCCTCGATTGCCCCAGCCTCATAAGATAGGGAGGCAGAAAAATACTCAGTTTAAGAAAACCAGAGTCAAAATATGCCCTTGTGCATGATTTCCCCGAGGAGGCACGGGCCTCCGAGGAATTACAAGGAGAGGAGGGAAATCCTTATCGGTTTGGTGCCACTTTGCTGTTCAAGACCTTCTTCATTTCGAAGCCGGGCATGGCTGATGTTAGCACATCCAGCCTTGGGGCCCATTCCGGGGATGGAGACAAGAAGGCTTACACTTCAACCTACCCTCCTAAAAAATACGAAGAAAGTTAAGAAGCCAAGAAGTTAACCCAATTTTGAAGGGTCCGGGGACTGTAAAAAATTCCAGCTGTTTCGTAAGGACAGCAAGCCATGACCCGCACGTCCGAACTGAGGCACCCTCAGCCGGCAAGACTCACATAATAACAAAGATTAAAGATGCAGGTAGTGTGAATGGAGCCACGATGACGTAATAAGCCCATCATCGAAAGACTGTACTAGTCTTCAAGCCCGCTTGCTTCAAACGTTTCCTCATTGTTCGTTTTACTGATGGAAAGCTGCTGTCCAAATGGCATTTGTTTCATAAGCATCAGGCATTAGTTAGGGTTTTTTGTAGAAAACCGAAGGACTCCTGTTTCTCAGACAGGAACCTGTTGGTGAATGTGTCAGACCCTGGCCAAAGCGGCCATGGTGAGTGCTCTTCGAACACTCGATGTTTAGCCTGTGCACGTGGCACCCCACTCTACCATGGAGTTTGTACAAGGAGAGCTTTATGTCAGGAACCTCTAGAAGACTCTTTTGAAGATCTCACCGAGGATCTGGCTAACCAAGCAGCGGTTAGGATCCAACATGCGATGAGAAAACAGAAGTGTGGGGGGAGTGAGACCCACCATTTCACTCCTAGTCACCTTCGATGATGACAGGCTTCCTGAATCAGTGGGTGCCGGTTGGTATAGCTACCGTGCTAGCACATTCGTGAAACTGCCGTGGAGGTGTTACAAGTGCCACTGCTTGGACCATACAAATATTCACTCATAAATTTGATTAATTTCGTACGTCAATCATAAATTGGATTGATTTCGTACGTCAATCATAAATTGGATTGATTCAACCCGTTAATCATAAATCTGATTTATCGCGTACGTTAATCATATATATGATTTATTCCGTACGTCAATCATAAATGGGTTTCATTCCAAAAGTCGATCATGAATGAGATTGATGCCACGCGTCAATCATAAATGGGATTGACGAGGCTCATTGTAAATAAGGTGAACAAAACATTTCCAAATCCTATTCAACAAAAGCAGGATCAAGGGAACTGCATGGTAGAGTGGTGCGTCAAACAACTGACTTTGTCAAAGCCAAACCGTTTTAAACTTCTTCCAATTTAAACTCTTCCTTTTGTCTCAACGATGATGTAGGTAAAAGTAAATTAAGGTTCGTTCCCATAATTCACCGTAAACCCAGAAGGATTCTTCTCAAGATTTCAATTTTTCAAGCGGCTTTACGAGTTTATGTTGGTCGAGAAGAATAATATAAATACCACCTTCTGGCAGGGGTCGTATGAGTCCAATAAGCCCAGATAAAAGACAATGGCCTGGAAAAAACTGCGCCTAAAATTTTTATCTCGCGAGCGTGAAACGCAATTGAGAACGGAGATGTGCCAAAAACAGTTTGTGGCAAAGCGGCTGATGACGATGAAAAATTTTAATACCTAAAATTTTCAAAACCAGAGAGATGTCTACTTTACGGCCATCCCAAACAATTAATCTCTTCTTTACTGTTTGAAAGTCATTTCTTAAATTTTAAGGCAACCTCTTACCTGAAAGAATAAAAAAATGCACAATAATTAGACATAGATTTGGGCCACAAACTTTAAAAAATAATGAAATTTGATGTAAATTTTCTATAGGTAGTAGTAAAAATATAAAAATTCAAATACTTTATTAATAAAAGTCAGCAGAGATTTTTAACAAAAGCGAGCTCTCATTACTATCAAGTGGTATGCAGTTGGTATTTATTGGACAAAAAGGAGCTGATACACAAATGGGACGAACACATTAGACTGTCTTCTTTTCTGTCGGGATAATCATTTGACCCCAAATCACCTTAAGAATACTCCTTCTTGCCTATAAGAAAAGAGCTAGGCAATAATTTTAAGCAGCAGGCCACATTGAAGCTTATGTAAAGTTTGTGGGCAGCACTTAAACAGTTAGATGTACATTTAGAATACATATAAGTTAATTGCAATTACCTTCGCACATTTGTATGCATATACGACATAGTCATACCTACACATTAATAACGGTATTTTTATCATGGTTATGCCATCAGGCTGGAGACCTACAGCTTTACATAGAATCAGAACTACGATTTACAATTTTACATCATGTCATCATTACCCTAAGCCAGGCGTCTCCTATTTATGTACTAACCGCATGCCCTCGAATGTGACAGAATTCACGTTTAGGTGAGATTATGGCTAGCTGTTTGTAGCAGAATGAGGTTAACTTGCGACCACGTGCCCTTCTGTACTTACGTGGATCCTGAGATCGCCACATGGAGCTGTGAAAGCATGACTGAACCCGTGCAAGGATGCAGCCTACGACGTCATCACACGCCCCAGCTGTATTTGCCTAGGGACCGATATCATCGTCTCCCACGGCTACCTTTCCGCAAACATTCTGGTTTTTCGCTCGAAGATTGAAATCCGTTGGAAATTCCAACGAACGTTATCACGATTCCCCCTTGCTCCGAAGGAGTCGGCGGCTTTTCTCCAAATTCGCGCGTGCGTCTGGGGCCACCTCACCAGGCGTCTATATAACCCTTCGACAGAGTTTAGAGAGCAGCAGTGTTTGACTTCCACCTACTCCGGCGAACGAGCTGAATCACGCTCCCCTCCCACTCAACGGCGATTTCGATTCGAGTTGAAGCCTAAATCGATTCGTGAACTCTACCATATTCAATCGGCAAGAATCTTCATCAATAAACTCTGCCATTGTCAATCGGCAAGTATCCCCATCCGTAAACTCTGCCATAGTCAATCGTCAAGTATCGACTTTAGTGAACTCTGCCATAGTCAATCGGCAAGTACCTGACGAGGATTCCCAACTCCGAAGGCTCGACAAGTGTTTCCTCGTCTGAAGCAAGAGGTAACCTGACTTCGTCTGTCACATTCATCGTACCCCAACTGGCCCCTTTTCGGCAACAAACACGTAAGGTAATCGTAACCGTTACCGCCTGCAGATTGCTCTTGAATCTGGCTTACCTCATTGCTCCATTATTTGTGTGAACGCCTCAGTTTAAAATCCCCCTTTAAATTACCAAACTGAATCTGACCTCTTTAATCCCTTAATTAACCTACCTGTATCTCATGTTGACCTTTAACCCCGTCTGCGCGACCATTCCATTTAAACTCAATATTTGTGTACATATAAATATCATTTTGTTGTTAGTAATAATATATTTTAATCATTGTCTTTCTTTTACAAAACCAATAGTTACCAGCTACCTGTTAATCTTTACACAATTTGCACTCTGAAATATTTATTTTAAAAGGACCCCGCAAAGTTAATAATATACCATCCCCACTGGACCTTATGATAATTTCCCCTTTCACTAACGGTCTTCAACCAACTTCGGCCCGAAGCCCCAAAGTAGCTACGTATATATATATATATATATATATATATATATATATATATATATATATACATATATATAAATAGTCTGGCCATTCCACGACAATGTTCAATAATTAATTTTCAATATTTTATCGAATTCTGAAAAGAAACGCGGGCAACATGGTAAGCCTTCGTGAGACGTATGCAGCTCGCGGGCCTCAGTTGGCCCACCTCTGCCATAAGATCTTAAACGCTGCTCTATATCCGATTTAGATTTTTCACTAAACATAATCTGGCCTTTGAGAGCCACCCCTGTTCCGGTTATTCTCCTTTACTGTTTGTTCTTCGTGGTCATTTATGATGCAGGATGCTTGCGCTTTCTAGCTCTTTCTCCACTGATATACACTCCTCCCCATTCTTCGGTGCCGTCAAACGTGCCTTGAATACCCTTTTATTTTCTCAAGCCTTTTCTTAGTTAATAAACATGCGATCTTTGAATGCATGTTACCTTGAATAGTGCCTTAATAGAATGTGTTGAACTAAAGTTTACTTCATTTTCCTACTCTTGCAACACAATTGCATGTGACGCAGAGTAATAAATGTGACCATCTTGAATCAGCTCTTATGGATTTCGCTCACAGGAATTCTTTCCCGGAAGAAGTTAAGAATGTTGGTCAGGTCTTTATACAAGAAAGAAGAGGCAGAATATGTAAATAAAATTTCCGTGAAACATATCATGTTGCTTATGAATCGGTATCATGGGAGATCACACTCTGATAGTTCTTTTTCAGCAGTCGATCTTTACTTCTCTCAGGAAACTAAATCAATTTAGATATTTTTTACCTTAAAAAAATGTGAGATGAAAAGGCGAACCACCTCTAATTGTTGAAATTTAGTTTATAAACAATCGTTCTCTTATTCTCCTCCAAGAGATTGCGACGTGGTAAACATGTTTAGAATGGTCAGTGTAAACAAATCTTGAGCGCTATATGGAGCAATTTTGTTACACTCTTGAATGTTTGGGAGAAATATCCAGCAATTAAAAGCCTATCGCCAAAATCGAAACCGACAAGACAAAGATATCTCCACTGTAGGACGCGATAAGTTGTGCCAAAACACACAAGGAGGTAATTATTAAAAATGCAAATATATAAGACCAAATTGAGCCGCATTGTGGGGAAGAATAGTTGCAGACTTAGGAAATAGCAAAGACTTTAAGATCCACTAGTTAAGTGGGCAGTTGAAGAATGAATGAAGAAAATGGAAGGGAGAAGTAAACGAAGGGTAAAGGGATATGGAAAAATATTAGAGTAAAGATGTGTCTTGCATATAAAATTCAGACTGTGCCTCGGCGTATAAAAAATGACTTTAACGAACCCTTAATATTTGCATAAAGATATATCATGAATCATATTTTAAGTGAACAAAGAAAATGGCCTATTTTGCTGGCCAGAAAGTCAGAAGTTTGGCAACATATAAAAATCTAGAAGGTGAGCAACATCCGAATATTAGATGCACATAAGAGCATGAAGAGAGCATGAAGAGATCATGAAGAGAGCCTGAATAGACTGATTACTTTCCCTATTTAGATGTACAAGTCACCAGTAGACCAGGTTCATTTGTGACCTCTGTTTACCGTAAATTAACCTATACGAGATTATAGCAGGTGTAAGCATTTTTTTACCTATATTTATTTTAAGCTTAATGCCATACATACCATCCTCCATAAAGCCCTTTGTGCCTCTTTTACCTACCTCACCTTACACGAAAAATTCATGGCCATTCATTTTTTCGGTGATAAATAGTGTCCGTCTGAAACATATTGACTGACATATTAACAAATTTCTCTCTTTTTACCTGGATAAATCTTCCTCTAAGACCACTTATGTACCTATACTAATAAAAAATTTGTCCATCCCATATTTTTAACCGTAAATCTCTAAAATGACTGTAGAATTAATCACGATTCATAATAAAAATCTTCATATCTAGATTTTATGTTTGTTTTGACCAGTGGCAGTACAATTGTTTCTTTGTTTCAATCCAATGAACCAATCCCATTTACTGAGCGCTTAAAAGTTATTTATCAATTTAGTTGTGCATCTTGTGGTGCATCGTATGTTGGATCTTCAATAAAACTCCACATAACATAGGAAGATCAGCAGCACCGGTCAATCATTAACATTTCCCGAACTCTGAATTGCTAAAAAACTCAAAATCTTCGGATAAATTTTCTATTCCCATAACAAGAGACATTTCACCTGGTGTTAACAGGAGAAAATAAATTTATAGACAAACGAACAGCTTATCTAAAGGATAGTTGTCGAGGTTTAGTGAGTGGGTAATCCCAGTCCCACTTCCCAAACATATATTTTATTACTGGACCAAGGTAAAGCGGAGGTGAAGTGTAACCAATACTCCTACCGTAGCCACTTTCGGTGAATAAGAATAAACCCGGTGCTTCCCTTTTGATCAAAATTAAGATAATGATCCCCTGAGTGTGTCCCCACCAAGTAAAAGTCAGTCATGGGTGGACCAGTGTAATATTGAGATTTAAGCCGAGTGGATTGCTTATTAATTGCCAAAGGATCGTCCAAAATAGTTAAACACACAGATACAAAAATAATATTTAATGTAGATGAATTAGAAATAAGAAATAGCCTATATAGGTATAAATGGAATTAATCTTTGCACTGAAAGAGTAAGTCTACAAAATGTAGTGGTGATTATACTTGAAAATTACTCACTAGGATTCTTGCGTCTTACTGGCACCCGACAGAATGAATGGAATAATATTATTGAATTAAGCACTGAATTAATCACTTTTAATACTTGAGGTTATGGGCTCGGGGTGGGACTTCTAGTTAACGAATAAACTGGTAAGGTTATGGGAGGGGATAATTCACTTTAACGATACCTTTGAGTTCGTAAGTATTTTTGAGAATGATGGTGAAGATCTTCTTCTGGTGACGATGATCGCACTTAGTCCGGCCGTCCAAGGTTACCAAACGAGAAGGTAATCTTAGACCGGTGATATAATGATCCTATGCCGGATCGCGAAGGCAAACCAAACTGTGGCTCAAAACGGACTTCTTCTTCCTCGAAGTGACTGTCCGATTATTCGGCTCCTGGAGTGGGTAGCTATAACCGATTACCTAGCTACGTGTAGGGTAGTACGTAGAGGAAGGTCCTATGTAACCTCAGACTCTGAAGGGAAAGGGGGTCTGCGAGAAGTTTGGCACCTACAAGTACCGTGACGGCAACATACAAATTCCCCGAAGTTTCTTTCTTACAACGGGCGAACTGTTTCTTTTGTGGAACGAGCTCCACACACTCGACGCAGGTCCAAGGTCTTCTGCCTGACTCCAGGGAGAAGTTTTCCTTTTATTTCCCTCACGAGCAAATATCGAGAGAGAGCACCAAATTCTCACAAAATCCGTATCGCGGCGAAAAGGACCTTTTCATCTGCTGCCAGAGAGACCAAATCCTTCACACCTTCACCCCACGTCGCAGTTTATGACGGCGCGAAAACTCGGACCTTCGTCGGCTAGCAGGTGTCCTTCTAGGCCGACATTTTCCTGAGAGCCTGGCCGCAAATTTGGTCCTCTCAAAGGCACCAAAAGGAGCGGAGGGAATTCGAGACGAAAGATGAATTTGGAATACGGGAGGGACACGCAGCTTGCGTCGGGGTATTCCTGCGTACACTAATGTACGTGGTATTTAAACTTCTATAGTATTTTTTATTTATATCGCAAAAAATTATCCTAAATGAAAATTATTAATGAATTTTATTTTAAAATTAATGTGTGTGAAACATCTTTTTATGAGATTATTGAGTTTGTAGCGTAAGTGAGAGTGATAGTGACCAATATCTGGAAAGGGACAATAGTGAAGATTCTTGGAAAGAGTGACACTCGGTTAAGGTGGATTGTATATTTTGTCCAGAAACTAACTAATATACACTTTTGAATAAGGGATAGCGGAAACTTATTCTTTCGAAATAACTCTTGAGGAATTCCAATTATTTATGTAGGAGAAAATAGTCGGATGATAGATTTTAGCCACGATGGAGGAGAGATTTAATATTGCAATTTTGTATGTAATGGCACAGAAACTGTAGAAATTCATACCTAGACCAGTGGAAGAGAGTTTCCTAGAGACCAAAGTGGTGTGGTTATGTTATAAACTATCAAAAGTCATAGAGCTTTGTATCAAGGAAGAGAATTGCAGAAAACGTCTTAAACACGTAGAGAAGACAACTATCATACAGGCGTCACTACAGAATGGCAGAAAAACCTATTCTGAACTTGCTGTGGAGTTCAATGAAGCAACGATTTAAAAAAGTATTACCTATAATAGTTTTTAGTTGAGGTAAAGATCAAGGGCTCACAAGATGAAGGCAAGAAAGAAGCCATGGGTATCTGAGGTCCAGAAAAAACGTCTTCTATGGACCAAAGATGACAAACATTGGACACATAACAATTGTCTAATGTTATTTAGTCAGATTTAAGTAATTATTACCTATGTGAGAAAGATTGAAAAGTTGTTTTACGCCTAATTTATGCAATTCTATTTAAATATATCTGGAAGTAAATTATTTAAGAATTTAACATTTTTGGTATCATTTTGAAGATTTTTAGCACTTTTGTGGTTCGCTCTTTAGACGAAGAGTTGGATAGGCATTTCTCCCTACTTGTGTGCCAACAAGTATGCAAGTGGTTCTATTATGGTATGTGACAGCATGTCTTCATCTGGCTATGGTTGATATTTTTAGGTCAGTGAGCAATGAACTCAACTTATACGATCATGTTTTCACACGATTTAGAGCCATCAGTCTAGAAATTACATCTGACAACACAATGCTCCCTGTAGGTGTTTTCATCGAAAAGGTGTGCCAAGAGAAGGTTTACCGATATGTACCAAGTGATCAAAAATTCTGCTCTGAAAGTGAATAACCTGTATCAAACTAAAAACCGTGGGAAGCACGGAAAAATAATTTTACAAGTATTAAAGTATATACATATATTTAGTCAACTTTAATTCGTAAGTAATGACAAATAATACATTAAGTGGCAATGAGTTTCCAGATGAACAATATTTACACAAACACTGAATGGGCAATGAATTCCCGGATGAAAATTTCTTACACACTGAACTAAATTGGCATGGAACCACTATGTGAATAGTAGTTATAGACCTTTACACTCAAATGGTAATGAAGTGTTTTAAACCTTAAGTATGCCTATATAGGTGAACAAGTTGGATGAAGAATCACAGCTATCAACGAGAGATGGAGCTGTTTCTTATCTAAAGGAAGTGGAGCATTAACAATTTTGCTCTGACAAAGTCATGAACTCAAAATGATACCAAAAAAGTGCTCCACCAGCACTTTTTTCCAAAAGTTTCGGAACAATTTGGGAATAATAACTGTATGTTTTTAGAATGATGTCGAACCATGTTAATAACATAAAGAACCAAGAAAGTTCTTGGCTGGAAAGAACATCAAGCTTTGCTACATTGGCCAGGGAATTCGCCCGAATTTAACTCAATAGAGAATTTTGTGGTAATACTCAAACTGGTGGGGGATAAACATAAGCCATATAAGTGTGAGCAGCTACGAGTACTTAGTGAATACAAAAGGATCACTTTAAGCCAAGATATCATCACCAATTTAGTTCCCAGCAGCCTAAAATGAAATTACGACTTCCTGAAGAACAAGAGAATCATTTTAAATATTGATTATACGCATCAATTGACTATATTTATCAATAAAATGGGTTTTTCGCGGTAAAATATTTTATATTTCACCATCAAATTATGATGTATACTTAAACAAAATCCAACGTTTAATTAATTCTCTTTATTTTCTTATATGGAAAAATGAAAATATAGTAGTTTCAAAATTTTTGCCCATTGACCATGACTATATATATATATATATATATATATATATATATATATATATATATATATATATATATATATATATATACATCATTCTGAGGATAATATGACCTATAAGACACGCGATCCTCTAGATGTAAGTTATAGCATAGTTGCCAATACTATTCCAGATACCCCTTTGTGAGAGTTGGAGAGAGTGGTAATTTAAGTAATAAATAAAATCAGAGTTGTAATATTAAGTGTTTTCTCCCCTGAATACATATGGTAAGATGGGAGGAACTCTAAGCTCTTTAATTTCTTTTAGTTGCTTGAATTTATCATCTCAACTTTTTTCCAGACTGAGCAGCACTATGGGCCCTATAGAAATGAGGGCCCCAAAGCATGAAAAGGTGTGTTTATTGAAGAACACTAAGGAAGCTCCCCCAAGTGACGAGGCTATTAGCGTCTTAGAATATAGAATACCGAGTATTGCAAAAGTCTTGTTCAATGATATCTTTGATGCAATTAGTCACATTTTTTCTTTAACATATAAATATATGTTTATATTGTAATATTAATCCATGTAGCTTCCCTCAGCGGTGACCACGCGCTCCAGGCAAGATCCGAAGGCCATGCACACGTTGCGGACGAACTCCATCCTCATGCTGGCCCACACGCGGTTGACGGAGGATTTTAGCTCGTCGACGTTGTGGCGGAGCTTGAAGGCCTTGTCCTCGACGTGCGCACACACGTTGTAGTCGATGGGATTGAGGTGAGCAACTGCTGCAACCAAAGGTCCTCCGACTAGAAGCTCATCTTCGAGCCCAACCACTCTTGCACGTTCTTGGCCGTGTGGGCTGGGGCACCGACTTGCTGAAAGACGTACTTCGCCTTATTCGTAACTTTTCTCACTAAGGGAAGAATCTACGTATAATCGGCCGTGGTGAGTCTGTAACCAGCCACGGCCTACACTGGCGGCATCTTCTCGCCATTCGATGCCACGACGCGGCGTATAATCGAGGCCGAAGCTTACCACGGGGTCGCTTTGCTTGTTAATGACCGGATCGACCGTTAAGGTTTTGTCATCAGCTAAAAATTGGAATTCGCTTGCCATGGCTTATTAAGTCGTTGAGAA
This sequence comes from Ceratothoa steindachneri, assembly GCA_963969495.1. NCBI lineage: Eukaryota > Metazoa > Arthropoda > Malacostraca > Isopoda > Cymothoidae > Ceratothoa > Ceratothoa steindachneri. The sequence continues at coordinate 57,923,317 of OZ018329.1, forward strand.
GGAGACTACAGCGCTCTCGTTGTTATTCTCACATGCAGTCAGTGAGCATAGGCCATTAGACACAGTGGCCACTGAGATTTTCTTCTTCACTAGCGCAGTCATTTTGAGCTTCTTAACACTTTAGAAAGCCTTTCTCACAGCCAAAACGTTTTATAACTTGAAGTCTGCGTGAACGAAGTCAATTCGTGAGGTCTTTCCCATCATTAAACCGCTCTGGGACTCTGTGGACGGTCATCCGGCTGACGTTGAGCCGCTTAGTGATGTAGGACTTGTTGTGAGCCGCGCGCAGGAAAGCAGAGATCTCCATTCTTTCACTTCCATCTAGACACATCTACACACAATGGAAAAGACATTTTAAGTACTCGTGCTGGGAAAGTAGAACTTTAAATTTATTTGACGGAACCTTTTCTATTACACTCGTAAACCTATCTAAAGATAAAAAGAAAACGAGTGTAACATAACTTTGACAAAATACGCTATGTAGAGAAAAGAGGAAGCTATGAAGAAATAAGGGAAAAGAGTGAACGCGTTTTTTTAGTAAGCGTCGTCTCACTTATATGGTGTAGCCGAGTTTACAAGTGTATCTCTTCGGAATAAGTTCGTACAAACAATACAAACACTATAATATTTACATTCGAAGCTAAGGTTTTTGGATGCATTGTAATACAGGTTGGAGATGATGTTGGGAATGGTTGTTGTTTTAAGACAACTCAACAATTGGTCTACATTGCCGAAACAAATATTCGTCATTCTCAATAGTTTATCATGATGGGAGTTTTTTATCGATGCGATGAAAAGGGGGATGATTAAAAAAATAAATCAATTACCGCACACAACTAAACTTACATTAATCCATCTTTCAATAATTAGTATAAATGGGCATCTGATCCGCGAACCCAAGAAGGTAGTCGATGCCATCTCTGGCTCCCTCACTTTGGCATCCAAGTGATCATCTCGACGAACCTTTCTCATACAGCAGCCAAAAAATACAGAGCTAAAATTTAAAACAAATCATCGTCACAGCAGAAACAAATCTGGAACTCCAAAACTTCATCGACACAATAGGAGAATACACAAAAGCAATGTGATTTACGATATCAACTAAGAAAGTAACAGCCATAACATTCAACAGGAAAAGAACATAACACTTCATTGCCCTCAAATTGGCGAAGAACCAATAAGATGAAAAATGAAGTGAAATTCCTCAGACAAACCTTCAACAGCCGAATGATTCGGAAACCCACATCAAGGAACCACCCAACCGCACTGTCCCAGCCATAAAATTACTCGCTCACTTCTCTCATCTAAACTAGAGCGCATACATAAATACCCTATTATACCCACACGAAGCCCGTTTGCCCTCCAAAATAGACTATTCTGCGGTATCCAAATTATAACTCAAAAACTTAGATTCCTAAACCATCAAGCGATCCGACTTGCCAATTGAGCCTTCAAATCAACTTCCACAACATTATTAATTGTAGAATACAGAGAAAAGATTCTAAACTCCAACTATCTTAACATATATCAGAGGCCAAAGGCACAACTCCAAATTTCTTTGAATCTTTCAAAGTATATATAACCACGTCCCGACCTCTACTACCCAGAAAGTACTACCCTAATACCACACAAATGATCCGTCACAAGACAGATTACAAATCTCCAACCCAGATAGGCTGCTAGAAATATATTCCTCTTTACCCTCTTTGACGCTCCTAGAACCAAGCATCGGTTTCCCACCCTTCCCTAATCAAGATCAACCCTTAACCAATCAACCATTTTACAAACTTTCCTTAACCATAAACAAGCACAAAAAGATGGCACCGCAATAAGAAAATATGACTCAAAATCTAACACTTGAGTAGCATGCGCATCCATTTTACTTCAACACACACTCTTTGCCTGCCTAACATCAATCTCTTTGATACTCTCAGTAGACCCTTTGCCATATTCTTATCCATTAGGGGCACCAAGTCACTCCTAGAAGCCAATTTCACAATATAGTAAGATTCCTCTAGCGCATTAGCGGTACTAAATCGAAAAAAGCGGAACATCCCGTTTTTGCAGCAATCCAAAAAAATATTGGTGAACTTTCCTACTAGATCAGCTTATGGTTGTCTCTTGGTCACGTAAGTATTGCAGGAAATGAGGAAACAGACAAGTCTACAAAACACACTCTATAACCCGCAAAAAAATACAAACAGAATCAAGCTTTGACATAGATTAAAAAGATAGATAAAATATCTAGTTCACCTCGACTGTGAAGCATCCTGGAGAACAAACGGACACGTCCACTTTCTTGAAGTAAATCAAGACACCAAATAATGGCAATCTTACTTAAAAAAGATACAGGAGAACAGAAGTGGTCCTGGACCGCCTACGAGTAGGACATACAAAAAGGGATACTCACCTCTGCAAACTTTTTAACTACACCCTTTCACAATATACTTTATGTCACACCCAAATAACAATTAACACAATGTAATAACAAGCGCCAAGTTAAACATGGATAGAACACTACACCTAAGACCTAATCCCACACTACAAACCGATCTAGAAGACATCTCCATCACAGCAGATTTTCAAATAAAATACCTCAAAGGACTCAATCACTACAAACAAATAAACATATTAAACCTTAAATAACCAGCCCTTATAGATGCAATTGGTGATGAAAAAGCATTTGAACAATTATATATTAAAAAGTCCACGGACAAAACGTAAATAGACCGGTACCAATTTTTGAAATAGTTTCAAAACAAAGGATGGACCAAATGAAGCAAAATAAAAAATTCTTAAAACTTGTCCATTTGTGGAAGACGTGACCGGAAAAGTTACTTCCTTTTACAAAGAACTTCGGTCGCGACTTTTTAAAGAACGTTTACCGCCCTCTTTTACACTTTGTTGTGTCAATCAGGTGCAAAAAAGATAGTGGAAGACTTAGGTGATTCAAAACACGACCCTAGAGAGAACTCCAGATTCTCTCAGGTAATTGGGCCTTCCGATCCTATAGATTTCAATTCTAGTACCACCATGAAACCACTTGCATTGCTCTGACCGGACCGTAAAAGAAACAGGCCATAAGAATTAGTAAAGGTAAAATGACATGAGTGAAGCATGATAATAAAATTACTAAAAATAGATCATTGAATAAAAACACGAAAAAGAATCACTGAAGAAATTAAGAAGAAAATATCATTAATAAAGTCATAAACAAAAATAGACTATCGAATTAAATTACCAAGAAAAAACCAACGAATAAAAACACGAAGGAAATACCATTAAATTCAACCAAAAAGAAAAGTTCTTGGAATAAAATGATGAAGAAAAGGCCATTGAATATAAACACTAAGAAAAGATCTTTGAATAAAATCATGAAGAAAAGATCAATGAATGAAATCACGAAGGCGAGCTGGATGGCAAGATCAGGGATGTGAACAAATGCGCCAGGTTCCATGGTAGAAGATGAGGGCGGCTATTGTGAGTAATCTGTTATCTCGCAGCCATGTTCAGGTTGATACTTTTCATTTTTTTTAATACATTTTTGGGGGGTTGAAATATTAAATATTAAGTGGCCTTTTTCATTTATGCCAACCGTTAAATTTAGCTCGAACAATATATATATATATACATATATATATATATATATATATATATATATATATATATATATATATATATATATATATATATATATTGTTCGAGCTAAATTTAACGGTATGGTAAACTTCATACCAAAACTAGTCTCTTAAATAAATTTTATGCTCCTATACACTGGTTTCACTATCATATAAATATATATATATATATATATATATATATATATATATATATATATATATATATATATATATATATATATATATATATATATATATATATATATAAATATATATATATGTATATATATATATATATATATATATATATATAAATATATATATATATATATATATATATATATATATATATTTATATGATAGTGAAACCAGTGTATAGGAGCATAAAATTTATTTAAGAGACTAGTTTTGGTATGAAGTTTACCATATCCTTTTGAGTCTTATATTGAGAATGAAATGAATGCACAAGTTAATAAACACCCCAGAATCCCAGGAAAAGGAAAAAAACTGGGGAAAAGGGTACTTAATGAGTAAGTGTGGTTCTAAGATCATTAACAACTCTTTATGATCAGGTTAAGGGAAGAGAAGCTACATTTAAGAATGGATACTCATAGAAGAAATTCCCAATTTTATATATATATATATATATATATATATATATATATATATATATATATATATATATATATATATATATATACGAGGGGCGGTCAATAAGTTTTGCAATTCTGATATAAGGAAACGAGATATGAGGAAAAGTGGATTAAGACTTAACAATGGCACGCATAGAATGATGTACACAGATAGGACGAGAAAAGACAAAAATGATAAAATTTGTATGGGTTTACCACCGAATTTTACCCATGTAAGATTGCATTAAATTCTCAGTAGAGTCCAAACCATAAGTAAGAGGGGTGGTCAATAAGTTTTGCAATTCGGATATAAGGAAACGAGATATGAGGAAAGGGGTCTTATTATTTTTCAATATAACTACCCTCGACTTCAATGCACTTGCGCCACTTGTCCCTGAGGCTTCGAATTCCCGACAACAAGAAATCTCCCGACTGCTGTTCAATACACTCCTGGACGGCGAGCTGGACATCTTCATCGTCCCCAAACCGGTGTCCATGCAGTGCAGCCTTGAGCTGGCGGAATAAAAAGTAGTCGCTAGGTGCCAGATCTGGACTGTAGGGGGATGGTTGAGCTCCTCGAATCCGAACTCGCGCCGAGCAGCTTGTGCAACTCTTGCCTTGTGGACTTTGACGACGTTGAAGTCGATCATGGGGCGTGAGGTTTCTAGAGAACCAATGGGCAGAGAACTTGGTCATGGCTAAATTGTCGTGGATGATGTTGATAACACTTCCATGTGATATTCCAAATTATCGCTCGATTTCTTCGACCTTCACCCGTCGATTTTCGATGATCATCCTCTCCACACGGGCCACATTTTTCCTCGTTGGTTACGTCTGACGGGCGTCCTGGACGAGGAAAACTACAAGGGACTCAGGACCATGGCGGAACTCCCTATTCCAGCGAGCATTGGTTGCAGAAGAAGGGGCGGTGTCGGTGTACACTGCAACCATGCGTACATGGATCTCTTTTGCATTCTTGCCATCCTTGGTCAAAAATTTTATTACTGCGCGGTGCTCAACCTTCTCCATTGTTGAAAAATTTGTGACTAACGATCAGCGATCAGCTACTGCTTCTTAAATAGACGAGGCAGGAGCGTGCGGCTGCAGGTCCTGACTTGTCATAACTTGTCATAACAACACCACAAACAGCCACCCCCCTTCCTCTGTTTTGCCTTCCCGATTCGCAAAACATATTGACCGCCCCTTGTATATATATATATCAGGGGTGAGGTTGTTGTCTTTCCATTTTTTTCGGTGCGATTCTAGTTTTCTTTGTAAGTCGGGAAGGGCAGTTTTCTTTGCCAACCTACCCTAAAGATATTTGCCCTTGTCGACTTACAATTATTTGATTCATTAATATTTATAACAATTTTAAACTTAATTACATGAGCTCTAATAGGAGAATTGTCCATATAATTAGGATGCTTGCCAGATCAGAAGGAAGGCCCATCTTTCAGGAAAACCTTGCTGCTATTCAGCTAAACGTGCTACCTATATAAGTTACTTGGACACATCGATGACAAGTAAATTAATATACAGCACGACTAGAGTGAAGTGGTCACGGACCGTACGAAAAGAATTCTTGCCAAAATAAGGGTTTAATTTAGTTTACCTTTGGTGTGGAAAACAAGTCTGATATGACGTGTCCTCCCTCTTCTCCTTTCGGATCATCGACGCCATTTTTATATGCTAGGTAAGTTTTTTTATATTTTACGTTCCTGATGTCATTTTTACAAGTTACATTATAGTCCACAGTGTTCTTGAATATTGCGTGATTCCGCTTGTTATAGTTTCCATGGTGAATGTGATCATTGTGGGGATTTCTGTGTTTACAGTTTACATAAAATGGCGCGTAGTACACGGTCCGAACAAAATTTGGAAATTCGCGAAAATTATACTAATGAATATTTCGTTTAGAAACGACTGAATGTTAATTACGTAACATTGTTTTGTGTTTTAAATGTGAGAAAGTAATCAAAGAATAAATAAAATTACAAGATATCAAAGCAAAACTTTATCACTTTTATCAGTATTAAATGATGTTATATATTTGTATTATTATCTAACATTATTTTATGTTAGATGCAAGATTTAACTAAATACTGTGCTGTGCTGTGCTGTGCTGTGCTGTATATTAAATTATAGGAGAAGTTTTTATAGGCAATTTTGTATTTGATTTTGTGAATTTCAATTTTCAATTTTCCAGTTGCATTAGTGCAGTAAGATGAGGAGTTTGCATTGCTTACTGAGGTTATTAATATATTTATGCAATGATAAACAATGAGAGCTGTCTGTGCATTACTTGCTCAAAAATGTTCTATAAAATTAAGAAATATTTCATTTTTTCATATTAATTTTGATACTCATGTAAAAATGTTGTAAAATAATAATTCTAACCACTTTTTTATATTATATGTCTTTTCATAACTTCTGTGTATTATTTAGTAGTAAGTGGTCATTTAATTTCAGTTTTTTGGCATAACCAAATATTTTTACAAAGAATAGTACCAAGGACATACGGAGCGATTACTACATGGTCACGATCAGCACAAAAATGACACCATAAATCTGAACGGGTAAACATAATTGAAGGTTCTGTAGGTGTAAAATGAAGGTATTTATGCGAGCTAGCTAATGATCACTTTGGATTTATGCTAATTTTAAAACTTTTGTTTTGATGACCAAAAAGCCACTAGAAGTATGATCTGTGTCCACCTGACCGTACAGATCTCAACGAGCGGCTAATCTTTCTGGCTGAAAGAATTGTAAATTTAAAATTCATTAAGAAATATGAATTTAAAATTTGGGAGCAAAATAGCTCCCTAATAATTAATTCTAAATGATATTTTTGTCATTTTCAAAGTCTAAAAAAAATTATCTTCGATTAAAGGGTGATTTATATCTCTAATAACTTACCTTTTAATATATTGGGCAGGAATGTTCCACGAATTTACATTAATCCTTCTGAAAGATGGAGCAGTGTGACTCACTTTTACTTTGCGTGCATTTTTAAGTGATGTAAACCTTTAAGGGTTAAGAAACCTATCTTCAAAATTCAAGGTAAAGAGGGTTCATTTCCGGGAGAATAAAATATATAGAATATTTCCTAACATTGTATGAAAGATGGGCGGATGAACACTGAATATTAGCTATTTATAAACTAAGAAATTAGAATATTTACTATTGTAATTGTATGATTTATTCTTAAAAAGATTCTTACTAACTTAACTGGGATAATATGGGTCTGTATGAAATCTGATGATACGGAGAAGCTACCACCAAAACGAGCGAACATCGTCTGCTCTACCACAAAGGAAAAGAAGCCCAAATGCAGCATGGAGTTGGATTCCTGATACCTGGAGAGCTTAAAGAAATGATAATAAAGTTTCACGGCATATCGAAAAGAGTAACATACGTAACCCTCAGTGTCTTTAAGAAGTAGAAGATGTCTAAGTGTGCTCACCGGCATCAGCTAATGAGCCGGAACAATTAGAAAGATTCTATGATAAAATTAGCACAAAACTAAACTAAAACCAAGCCCATTTCAACATTGTCATGGGAGACTTTCATGCAAAGGTTGGGCGAGGAAATGAGTCATACATGAGAAAGTTCTAAATGGTGGAAAGAAATAAAAGAGAACAAGATCTGGTTGACTTTACACTTGCACAAAACCTTGGAATTGCCAAAACTATGTTTAAAAAGAAGTATCAGCAAAGATATACTTGGAGAAGCCCTAACTATGAGATATATAATGAAATTGATTACAGACCGGTTGAAATAATAATTACTATCAATGATTTTCAAGTCATCAACAAAATCAAAATCATCTTTAAGGAGCATACCATAAAAATCCTCTTGACCCTAGTAGCAACACCATTATACAAGCGATGCACAAAAACTTGATGAAATACTTGAGAAATGCAGAGAAACACAAAACAAGAGCAACTTCAAACTTTCAGTAGAAACTCTAAACCTAATGAAGAAGCGCAAAAACCTTAAAGCAATAAACACAAACCAACAAATTGAATTAACAAAACTAAATAAGCTCATTAAAAGAAACAGAAAACTGACCTTAAAAAATATAATACGAATATTGTTGAGTACACCATCAAAGAAGGAAAGGGATGATAAAATGGTTAAAAAGAGACTTCACAAAGGAAAGCTTTACATAACAGCTATAAAAGAGAAAGATAGTACAATCATTAAAGATCGAAAAACAATAGTTAAAAGAAATAAGAAGTATTATGAAAATTTGTACTCAAGCAACCATACCATCTAGTACCACAACCAAACAACAACACCCTATAATGTCCAGGCAGTTCTAAAATCAGAAATTGAAATTGCAATCAATCAAATGGACAGACCCACCACACCAGGTCAGGATAACATAATTTGGACTTGCTGAAGGATTCTAGAGATGTAATTAGGAACAATGTAACTTGCTTCTTCACGGAATGTCTAAAACAAGGCAGGATTCTGAAACACTGGCTCATTGCCATAATAAGCATTCTACAGAAAAAAACGGGATCAAATAAATTTTAGAAACTACAAACTAATCAGCTTCCTCTTGTGTGTCTATAAACTCTTCACTACTAATAGAATAAAAACCAGCTAGATGACCAACGACCAAGATAACAAGATGGCTTCAGAAAAGTCTCATTAAGAAAACTTCAGATTACATTGTACCTCTATACTTGCTGTTTGTATATTACAAGAATTAAATTATTGATCCGGTATATACAAATATCATAGAACAGATGTATTAAAATTGCAGATCATACATTAAATTGTATAAGGATTAATGCATTTTTCAATTATATAAATGTGTAAGACAAGAACATATTATCTCTCCGTAATTATTCACGTCCCGTGTAGAAGAAATCTTCAGAAAGCTAAACTGACGAAACAAAGGCGAATGAGGGGTTACCTCATTCACCTGAGATTTGTAAATCATATTTTATTCATAGCTCATAAACTAGAAGAAATTCAAATACTGCTTCAAGAACTTAACTATGAAAGCAAAAAGACAGCCTAAGAGTAAATCGTAGAAGAACAAAAGTCTTGACAAACCAACCAGAGTTAGACATAATAGACATACATCACAATTGACAACGAGCAAATTGAAATGATAGATAAATATATTGATCTGAGTCAAGTGATTATAATGTCACCGGGAAAAGACCAAGAAATCCAAGCATCATCTTCAAAGGCAAAATATTCATGTACCTCGAAAGCAAAGCATGCACCGAGTGCATAATCCCAACTATGACATATGGAGCAAAAGATTCGAGCAAAAAACTCACATGGAAACATAGAACAATACAAAGAGCACATAAATGCATTATGATGGAAATAACTTGTCATGGCAGAAAATAAGCCATTTGGATATGTGAACAAACAAAACCAGGATATTGGGGAAGCTATAAAAAAACCCCTGAAATGGACCTGTGAAGGCCTAGTGGCCAGGTTTCAAGACGATAGAAGCATCAGAAAAAATACCGATTGGAATCTTTTTGATAAAAGACGACAAAGAAATAAATAACAACATAATGGAAAGATGAGATTCAAAAATATGCTAAAAATTAGAAACAAATTGCACGAGGGACAGAGAGATGAGAAAGGGTTTCTCACAACAATGGGAAGCAAATGCATGAAATGATGGAATAAATCCTAAGTTCGAGACCTTTTACATAAATATTGATTAAATAATTCCTAATTCAAGATCTTTTTCATGAAGAGGCCAGAATGTGAGTTCGTGGAAAATAACAAACAGGAAATTTGCTTTATGAGAGGAATAGCGCAGCTGACTTATTTACTAGCCCGCGATCGATTATAACTGCTCGGTGAAACTTTTACATTGGAGGTACTTGAAATTAACTGATGCTAATGATAATGCTGTGTATATATTTGAGGATTAAAATGGTAAAGTTTTAATAGCGCTAATATACCAACAAATTCAATAATACCTGAAAAAAAGGCCATTTCATTTTTTACCTAGAAATTTAAAGTAATATTTATTAATGCATTAGTAATAAATAACTTTGAACAGTTAAACATCATGTGTGTTGACCAAAGAATGGTCCTTATTTTTGATTCTGGAAACCAGCTGTATATTTTTCACCTATTATTAATTTATATTAAATATTAATTACCCCTTCTCTTTCTTACAGCTTGTTTAGAAATTAATTAAATAAAACCTTCCTTTTGTTTAACATTTATCACACCCTGTTTTTTCTTTAGTGGGGTATTTCCAAGGGAAATGCTGAAAGAAAAAGGAATAGAGGCGGTTGAAAAGAACATAAAGAATAGACAAGAGGTTGAGAGAAAAATATTCATACAACAAAGTTTTTCCGCCTAAGAGAGCTCGGCGATGACCTCTGAAAAATCAAGTGTATTGGCATGGCGGCGGTGCATATTTATGGCGCAATGGCTCACGGTTTGCACACGGAATTACATAAATATTGTACAATTTAACTGAAGAGGACATACAATTAATTGAATTGTTCGTAGAACGAGTACATTTAAAATAAATATACATCGGAAACTAAGAGGTCATCTCCAGCAAGAAGTTTCAAAATGATAATTGTAAAGAAGTGGTAATGATAGAAGAATTGAAAATATGTTGCAAAATATGACTGCATTCGTCCTGTAGACAGAGGGACCGGTTGGAAACGCAAACATGCACTTGTCAATTGCAAAATGGTTGCTAAAGCGCCATCTGACATCCGTTTGCGCAACAATTACCTAATGAGCAATACTTAGAATGCTGGGGATTGGAGAATGCAAGAGAGTCCCACAGGGTAGATTCAAAGACAAAAGACATATCACTCTACAGCTCTTATTTGCACCATATTTTATATGTCATTGTGGCTTGTATAATTCTACTATCTGTTTTTAATTAGATCTTCATTTATCTTATTATTTTCGGGAAATATAGTTTGCATGGCTCTTGCGTGGTATTACTCGTACCTCTATATATTGACAAATATTTATCTATTTCATTTTTACTTAATCAAAAAGTGGTAGAATGCAATGGAATTAAGTTTGACTGTATTAACTTCTGTTATATTTGGAAGAAAGACGATGGTATTAATTAGAAGCCTAAAACTAGATTTGATTCTTTCAAACTAAAGCCAAAATTTGGAATTCCTCAAAAAAAGAACAGAACCTTCAAAGAACTTTCCTAAAAGATTATGCATTGAATATTTGAAATAAGAGCATGTTAACATTGTCCCTATTGAAAAGGAAGAAACGAATTAGAAGAATCGTTTAGCTGGGATAATAATATGGTGATAACTTCCCTAATTGTGAAATTTATTTCTCGTTGACTGGTAAACGATAAAGCAGCTTATCTTCTTTATGAATCTTCTTTTGAAAGAAGCACATCAAACTCTTAAAGAACTCCCCAAGAAATCTTATTAGCAGCCCCCACCTGCATGGAATAACGCTATATTATATTGTAAGTACAAGGGTAATGTACATATTTCTCCTCTTAGGCTGAAAGTCGTAATAAAATGGGAAAGATGTCTAAGTCTGTCTACCTTGAAAGATACCGCCTTGACTCCCATTTTTGGTCAAGAGATAAAAAGAGATGAGAACGGTTGTCCAAACATTTCCTGGAGGGGATTATATAATACATGTTAAAACAAGATTAACACTCAATTTTTCACCATTTATTTTCTTTTACCTAATCTTTATACCCCTCTCTTAGGGCTCGAATATTTTGACGATGTAGTGAGTGGCTCAATCTACACAATATGTTTATATATAGAAATAATTACTTTCTCTCCAATTCTCTTTTTAATATTGGATTGGGAACTAATCCAGATGATGTCTTTCCTTATATTTTATTCACACACAGAGTCACAAGAATATTTATGCACGTGCACAATCAGTCACTCGTTCTACTATAGATATACATCTAGAAATGCGACAATAGGGGATAGCGAAGAATGAAGGTTTTTCGGTTTCAGTTTATTAACTTCTATAAGATGATCTCGTGTCTGAATGAAACAAAAAGATGTTGTTTTAACATAAATATATATTAAGGCCATGGAATTTGGTTTTCTCTCTACCTTCTTGGCGAATAGTATAGATGAATTTTATGGTTGGGAATTTTCAGGATCTTGATTAATATGGTTGTAATAAAGGCTTTGGATTAACTAAATCTTTAGCGAACTTTTTCAAGGTGGTGTTGGTCATAACTCAGTTATCTATAGAGTAATCTTTAAGATGATTACCTAAGAGAGGTTAAAAGAACATAAAATATAAAGAAAAAACTTTAATAAAGGCTTTGGATTAACTAAATCTTTAGCGAACTTTTTCAAGGTGGTGTTGGTCATAACTCAGTTATCTATAGAGTAATCTTCAAGATGATTACCTAAGAGAGGTTAAAAGAACATAAAATATAAAGAAAAAACTTTAAAAGTATTGAAAGAGGGGAAAGGTGCCGATGAGATAGTGTATTTAGAATGAAAAAAGAAATAAAATTCCCAGAGGACTAAATTTGTAACTTAATGAAGAAATTCGATTTACATTTTAAACCCACTTTTCATAGGCAGTTTCTTTTTCTCAAAAGACAAACTTCCTCTTGAAATTAGCACTCGTATTGTTTACGCTTTTACTTGAACTTGTTGTCTACAAGGAATCTATATTTGGAGTACGGTTCGCTTTGAAAGAGAGGTTTTGTTTTCACATGGGAATTAGCCATCGCACAGGAAGAAATTTATCTAGGAAGGAGACTTCCGTAATTAGAAATGTTATAACACAATGTAAGACAGAATGTTCTATCGAGAATTGTAAAAATAATTGGAATCCCTACTGATAAAGGCCAAATCTCCTACACTTAACATTGATAATACCGTTGTCTCCCTTCTCATTTCTTAATTATAATTACCTCATTCAACAACCAACCAACTTTCCCTTATTCACCAACCGACCAATCAAAATCCTTTCCTTCCTGAAACATATTCCATTATAATTTCTTTACTTCGTGATTTTACCTGAACTTCAGCGGTAAGCAATATTATACTTAAATAATTTACTTTTGTTTGTTTTTTCGTTCTATTAGTGTTTTCATAGGATAGATACTTTTAAACAATTTCTTCGTTTGATACTCTTGTCTTTTAAATCACTGAGTTAGCGATATTTTTTTCGTTTATCTGCATGATCTGATTATTTTTTAATATTCCTCGTTTAAATTTCTTCTAGTATTTTTTAGGTTTTTCTTTAACTTTCTTTATATTATAAATCGTCATTTTTATCCTAGGGATCTTTTACTTTTGCATATCTTTTAAATATTTTACTTAAATAACGGTCCTAATATCTGTCTTTTCAATAATGTTTGTTTGTTCATAATTTTTGGCTTTAATATTTTTACTTTCCTAATTTATTTTAGATAGCATTATTGGGTTAAATTTTCTCTTCTAATGAAATGTCATTAATTCAATCACTTCCTTGTTGTCGAAAATGATTTCCTAAATTTTTGACAATAACAATTTAATCAAATCCAACTGTATTTTTTTAGTGTTTTTTTAATTTTAGAACCTGAAGATGAGCAATACACCCGAACAATAAAAACAACAAATAAATCCAATAAAAACTAAATCCCATTAACGTGAACTTTCTGTGTGTCCTTACCTTCGCCGTTAAAATATATATATATATATATATATATATATATATATATATATATATATATATATATAAATATATATATATATATATATATATATATATATATATATATATATATATATATATATATACACATATATACGAAGGGCAGTCAGAGGAAGGGGGATGGCTGTGCATGGGAGTGCTAGGGCAAGTTATGACAAGTCAGGACCTGCAGCCTCACGCTCCTGCCTTGCTTATTTAAGAAGCAGTAGCTGATCGCTGATCGCAGATCGTCAGTCCAAATTTGTCAACAATGGAGAAGGTTGAGCAGTGATCAAATTTTTACCAAGGAAGGCAAGAATGCAAAAGAGATCCATGAACGCATGGTTGCAGTGAACACCGACACCGCCTCCTCCTATGCAACCATTGCTCGCTGGAATAGGGAGTTCCGCCATGGTCATGAGTCCCTTGAAGATGACCCTCGTCCAGGACGCCCATCAGACGTGACCAATAACGACAATGTGGCCCGTGGGGAGAGGATGATCCTCGAAAATCGACGGGTGAAGGTCGAAAAAATCGAGCGAGAACTTGGAATATCACATGGAAGTGTTATCAACATCATCCACGACAATTTGGCCATAACCAAGGTCTCTGCCCGTTGGGTCCCTAGAAACCTAACGCCCCATGATCGACTTCACCGTCGTCAAAATCCTGTACAGCCAAGACCCGGTGGGATTCGAGTCACGTATAGTGACAGGTGATGAAACGTGGGTCCACCACTGGGATCCCGAGACCTAGCTCGAAAGCATGGCCTGGAAGCACAGGGGTTCTCTGACCCCCATCAAGTTCCGGATCCAACCCTCAGCCGGGAATATCATGGCCACAAACTTCTGAGATTCTGGGGGAGTGTTAATGGTGGACTATGCACCTCGTGGAAGGAACATCACAGGACAATATGACGCCTCGGAACTGGCTGGGTTGAAGAAGTGCATCCGTCAAAAGCGGCGCGGCAAGTTGAAACGCGGTGTCCTGCTCCTGCACGACAATGCCCCTGTCCACAAGGCCAGAGTTGCACAAGCTGACCTGCGCGAGTGTGGATTCAAGGAGCTCAACCATCCCCCATAAAGTCCAGATCTGGCCCCTAGCGACTATTTTTTATTCCGCCAGCTCAAGGCTGCACTGCGTGGACGCCAGTTTGGGGACAATAAAGATGTCCAGCTCGCCGTCCAGGAGTGGATTCAACAGCAGTCGGGAGATTTCTTATTTTCGGGAATTCGAAGCCTCAGAGAAAAGTGGTGCAAGTGCATTGAAGTCGAGGGTAGTTATATTGAAAAATAATAAAACCCTTTTCCTCATATCTCGTTTCCTTATATCCGAATTGCAAAACTTATTGACCGCCCCTCGTATATATATATATATATATATATATATATATATATATATATATATATATATATATATATATATATATATATATATATTTATATTATAGTATGTTCCACAAAAAAATATACTCAAAGAGAGATTTTAATATCTATTACCCAAATTGAATTTTTTCCAATTTATTTATTTAATTTGATAGAGAAAAACATTCTTTCTTAACTTGTATAGGTAACTTTAAATAATAAAAGTCACTATTTTAACCTGATTCTGCAACGCAATACGACCCTATTTTACGTTTGCTGTTTGAAGCTAACAATTCAAGGGAGGTTTTTTTAAAATTTATATTATTTAATTTTTATTTATTTTTGTAGCCATGATCTAGAAGATTAAAGGTAGTTGGTTATACAAATATGTTTTTGGGGGGAATTCTACAGATTAGCGTCAAAAAATCGCAACGGGCGCAAGTGTTTTTTAAGCTTTTCTCACACCTAAACAACGAAAAAACAATTTTTTCAGCGTTGTTTCTGACTCATGCTACTATGCTCCACCACAATTGGAATAACATATTTTGGGGCGTTAATCTGTAGAATTACCAAATCTAGACATAATTCAATAACCTTTTTTATCGTGGCTCGGAAAAATACTACTTTCCCATGGCAAGACCTCGTAAAATAATGTTTTCGTGCCGAATAAATAACGACAGAAAATTCAAATAATCTACAAAATAGATTCAAAGTAAATTTTCTGAAAATACGGAGAGGTAATTTTGACTAAGACGGATGCAAGCGATTTTTTGCCTATTTTCACACTAAAATAAAGAAAATAACTGGTAATTTTACAGATTAACAAGCCCAAACAATTAAAAGCGCTTAGTTATAATTATTTTTTATTTTGAATAATGCGCGTTTTAGTAATTTAGCACGGAAATTATTAATTATTCTGTTATAATGTAAGATAGAGAGCCAACTTGGCATTGATAGCTTGATTTTTCCTCCCCGAAGTAATGCTTAGGTTAGAGGGGGATTTATTTTTGTTAATTAAGTTTTAGTTTCTTTTTATGTTAGGTTAATTTTTCTTGGTTCGTTTAATTTGTTGTTTGTAAGTTCTCTTATGTTTTGTGTCCTTTTTCTGGCCGGAAAGGAACCGAAAAAGAAGTCTATTCTAGCAAAGTTGCCGTTGCATATCCTAAGGACTTAGGCTCGGTTCGAAATGGTGGTCTTTGTGACATTTATGATACAATGGTTTTTGCGTTCTCCTTTCTATATTACACGTTAATCTGGAGAATTACCCAAACGAATCCTTTTTAAATAATTTATTAACTCTATACTTCTACATCTTTTTTAAATTAAGGTTATCTAAAAGTGATGGTAATAATCATCGCGGAGAAATGGGTATTTATTTAATCGATACTAAAAATTGTTCTCTTTATCCATGACTTATTACGTCATACCAACAGTGCTACTTCGGAAAATAATAACTCGATGGCTCGGAAAATACTACTAATAACTCAGAAACTATTCTGCTCTCCGCAACGAATAAATAGCAACATATAAATCCGATAAGCCTGAAGAATAGATTGAAAGTATATTTTCCAATGGCCTTTAAGGTTGATGTCTTAGAAGGATACTTGCGTTATTGATTCGGGTTAAAATATTGACTTTTCTTGACTTTATAAGATATAAAACACCTTCTCCATCCTAAAACATTACTCAAGGCACACATTTATCAAGGTAAGAACAAGTATGATATGATTTATTAGTCAAAAACGCTTACACGACTCATGCTCTAAATTAACCATGTAAATTTAATGGCGTTTAAACGATTTAGTTGTGAAACTTTCTGCTTTTTACTAAAGGTAACCCCCAAAGTTTTTTTCTTAGGTGATATGCTGTTCTATGTTGCTTTAACGATTGAGCGACTTTTTAACGCGAAGGATTTTTCAAAGATATTTTTATAAAATAGGAAGGTTTGGTATTTATGGTACAAGCCATTCAGACGAATGATGTAATCAGAATCTGAATGACTAAATTTCTAACTTTTTTGAAACACTTTTGATACAACTAAAACGATCGCGGTGAGTTTTGTGAAATGTTCTAAAGTACAACGTAGAAGAAACAGTTCTTACTCTGGACAAAGGACATTCCAGCCAGCCGAGAATTCCGAGGAAAGAGAAACATACTGCATTTGCTACATGTATTTATTGGTGGAACACCCCTATTTTCATCCATGCAAAATGATACTAAACTCTCACGAATGTCATTTAATCGAAGAGTTAGTTAAGATTTAAAATTTTATTATACTGAATGCAAATTCGACATCAACTCGGTCAAAGCGATTGACCCCGCCATATAAGATTTTCTTAGTGGTTTCTTGAAAATACAGAAAGATTCATGGAACAGTTAATGGTTGGAGATGAAGCAACATTTTTTATGAATGGTCTAGTGAACTAATAAATTTTTCCTCAGTGTGTACCACAAAATCATCAGCCTGGAAATCACATCTGCAAAAAAATATCTCGAGACAATAACATCTGATAGAAAAGAGCGGCTATAGAACGTTAAATGGCCTGGTCTTTTTCGATGCCAATCTAAATGGTGAAACCTACCTTTAAATGATAGATCCCTCCACAAATACGTTTTGGAGGAAACCGATTGGATTGTATTTGGCAGATGCAAGACGGAGTTCCTATTCGAGGGAGAGTTATTGTAATTAAACGCCTGAGGAAGGCTTCCACCAGAGAGTAATTGCTCTAGGCCTTGGTGTGCAGTGTTCTGCCCAAGCCTTGACTTGTCCCTGTGTGATTACTTTTATGGTACCATTTGAAAAATAGAGTATTTTTGGCGCGAATTTGACCTACAACCACTTAAATCTAGACTAACTTGTGATCTACTGTATATTCCAATATTATTTTAGAAATGTGCAATTATAATTAGAGGAGTAAGTTAAACAGTAAAATTTAATATTAAAAATGTCTAAAAATCCATCAATGAATGAAAATACAAAGAAAAAATACAAAATTCATTTTTATTTCATACTAGAAACATGAATACTATAACTATCTGTATACAACACGAATAAATATCATTGAAAATTTTAATGTAGATCACAAACTATTATACCTTGTGATTTTATACTCTTGCAATGAAAAGAATTGTGATCTTTTAGAGCAGAGATAATCTATTGTCTGTAACTCCGCCCTTAGGTGCGTCTATTCAGGAATTCTTTTTAGTAGCGTGCCACTCTACATAACACTATGTCGGTCGGTCGGTCTGTGGGTCTCTGTTTTGTATATTTTGTGTTTTTTGTAATAACATTGTAACTATTGGGCAGATTTTAACGAAATTTGAAACCCCTATGTTGTTTTACATCTTCTTTCAAATAATTTAATTGCCTAACTCCTCCCAAGGTAGCACGAGAATTATTTTGTTTTGGCAATAACATCATATCTATTTGGCCGATTCTAACGAAATCTGAAACACTTATGTTATTTTACATTATCTTTCGAATGATATAATTGCCTAGGTCCTCCTAAGGTTATTCCGGCAATTATTGAAAGTTTTGAAGGTCATCAGGTTATAAATCAGAATAAGTGAGACCTTGTTTTTGTTTAGTTTTTATCGGCTAAGACTTAAGATTATAAACTATGAAAGCTGCTTTGTTTTATAAACTAAACCAACCGGAAGTCAGGTAAATATTTTGAATTTTTAATGTAGATCACAATCTATACCAGAAATAGGCATGTAGATCACATAAAATAGCAGCACCGTATTTTCGTCACCATCTTCAATTTAGATTAATTAAGTCAGCCATTTATAGCAGATCCAAAAAATCCAGGTTGGAATAAGAGGCCTAATAATTTGACCTCTCTGTTTTGCAGAAATTGGGGAATTATCTAATTTTTTTTTGCACCCGTTAGAAATAGCTGACTAAAATCTTATCCTCCCTAAACCACACTAAGTTTTTCCCTAGGTTGCCTTAAGCAGCGAGCTATTATTTATTGATTTACACTAACTGCACCATCAGTTACTTATTTTGTTCTTATATACATACATATTTTTTCGCATTCTTGGAAACAATATTTTCGAAGAAAAAAACTTTCGTTTATCTCCTGATTCTTTGCGGTTACTGAATCACTGACGCTCTCTCTATTTCTCTCTCCCTTTATATATTAACAAGCCATGAATTCACTGCGCTCGCTACCAACCTTTCGGCTGTTGTTTCCGGCCTATTTGGCCTTTGAAACCACTTTTTTTTCCTTCCATTTAATTACGCTTTTTTTACTCTTTGTTTCAACGACAATTACATTTTTTTTAAGAAAAAGGAAACGAAAACTAAATATAATAAATAATTTATTTGGTATTTATTAACACACATGCTGCAAAAATTTATTCATTTAGAATTTTTTTCTTCAAACCGCTTCTTTCTTTTAACATCCGAGAATTCTTGAATTCTTCTTTTACTTCTTCTTCTTTTCTACTTTTTGTTCTTCTGTTTCTCCTTCTCCTTCTTCTTCTTCCTATTATTATTATTATTATCCTCTACATCTTCTTTTCTTCGCCTTTTCGATCTCTTCTTTTCCTCCTGCTCCTATTTATTCTCTTACGTATCTTCCATTTCACTCTTTCTTTTTGTCTCCCTTTTCTTTTTCTCCTCTTCCTGAGTCTTCTTTTTGCTTCTCTTTCTTATCGATCTCCTATTACTTTACTTCCTAACTCCTCCTCTTTCTTTTCTCATCCTTCTCTTTTGCTTCTTTTCTGCTGCTCTTCAATCTTTTATTCTCTTCCTCCTATTTATTCTATGTTTCTCCTCGTCTATTTTTCCTCCTCCTCCTTTTCCTCTACTTTTCTTCTCCTCCCTTTTGAATAATAATAGATATTTTTTCTCTTAGTTTAGTTATGACCAATTATATTCAATGTTTTTTCTAATTTCATTCTAAGAGTTCTTTTCCAATTTGAAAAAAAACAAAAGCGTGAAGTTCACAACAAAATTAAATATGATTCTCGAATGTTTTTAAATTTTTTTAAACAAAAGAATTACAAATGTTGAAGTTCAGAAAATTTATTAAATTTTAGGCATGGCTACTTATTTTATTTTATTTTTTTTATGTTAGAAAGATGTATCGAAGTTATTTCTAAAATAGATTTTCAAATTTAATCTTTATCAAAGGAAATTATTAGAGCAAATTTAGATGGAGAAAAAAAGAATGAGGATTATTTTTTTTCATATTTCAAAAGAATTCCGATAAAGCTTTTTGACTTCCATCTAGGCCTATAAAATAAGCATGGAGATGAAAAAAATAGACCGAGAGTAAATTATTAGGAGATATGTACGGGAAACGTTTTAAATATTTTAGAGCATAACCCCTTTATTAGAACGAGATAATTTTAAAATAAATATTATAAATATTCCTTCATTATAATCTATCATCGTCCTAAAGATACGGACGATATTTTCTGGTTTGCTAAATTAAGCAAAGAAGTTTTTCTAAAGTTCCTACATAATTACACCATTGCTGAAATGTTGATTGAATGGGTCTCTAGTTTATTCGCTGTTATGAGTGGGTGAAAAAGAAAAATGAGCCGATTTGAATTACTTGGGAGATCGAGTGGGCGCAACTATTTAATTAACTTTTACATAGTTTTAGTCACTTCAGGATTTGATGTATTCTTTTGATGATGCTAAAGATCATTGGTAAGATTGACATCCCTAACAAAAAGCATTATTCCCTGCATTTATCCGCTGATGTCTGCATACACAGAGAGAAAGCAAGAATGGGTGGATTAAGAAGAAGTTTGCTCGAGTTGGTTGTCAAAGAGAGATGAAATGATTCCGCCACTCTTTTTGTCGCATCGTTATTTGTTCTTTTTTGACTTGTTTCAGTTTGCATAGTTAGAGTAAGGCGCCCAACGCAAGCACTTCTAATTTGCATTTTCAATTTTGAACAATTAAGATGTTTGTTAGGGCATATTCTCTTTAACTTAACGTAATATCACTATTTAACGCATTTTTACAGAAAAAGAGGATCATATGTAGATTAAGGACCCCAGCCTTGTTTGGGGTCCGTATTCTACATTAGGGGATGTTTAGGGTCCGTATTCTCTATATGGCCATTTTAATTAGGTTTTTATACCTTCTTGTTAAATTTTAATATTTAGAACGTTGCTTCACGGAAATAAAATATTATTCAAATTTTCAGGAGAATAATTGAAGTAATAATCTGATCCCCTAAAAAATATATTTATTATTTTAGACAATTTACTCATCATTAATAGATCTATCTTCTAAGATGTCATGTGCCCTCTAATATCAACTGAAGAGACTTTAACTGTTATTAACTGAATGAAACAGCAGCGCCTTCTTGCTATTGAAATGAAGTGTTGCAGCTGTCATCAAAATATAAACTGGACTAAACATTCCTCATCTCTCGACAAATTTGTATGGAAATGCCAAATTACAGACTGCACCAAATTCAAAACAAGAACATCAATACGTTTTAAATCTTTTTTAGTCAATCAAAGCTACCTCTGAAGACATGGGGATATTCGCCATTTATCTTTGGAGGGAAAGAGCCTCCCCCCTAAAATTCCAAGAATTAGCTTAATGTTTCAGAAAAACTACCGTGGATATATATAGTTTTTTCAAAGGTGTGTTCTAAATATTTTGAAGATAATCCAGTACAACTTGGTGGTCCGGAAATTATTGTAGAAATAGACGAGTCATGTTACAATAACAAACCCAAGTACCATCGTGGAAGATTTCCGAGCACGCCATTATGGGTTTTTGGTCTTGTTGACACAAGCAATAAACCTGCTGTAGGATATAACATAGAGATTGTGAAAAAGAGAAATGTAGAGAAGTTACTACCAATTATACCAAAAATAGTAAAACCTGGAACTGTAATTCATAGTGACGAATGAAAGGCTTAAGGGGCGTATTCAAAACGATATTGGATTAACTCATAGGAAAGTGAATCAGTTGCTTTGTTTTATTGACCCAACTACTCAAGTAAACACACAAAATATTTAAAGCTATTGGAATAGGCAAAAAAGGGGGATAAAATCAATGCATGGATGTAGGAGATTACACTTAAATTTATGCTTAGACGAATTTATGTGGCGTGAAAGGGACATAAACTATACATTTTTTCATTTTTTGTTATACCATTAGTTCACAATATTCTTTTAATTAAACTTATAATAAATATGACCTTTTATAATAATTTTTTAATTAATCAAAGAAAACTTTGTTATATTAGTGTAGTAAAAACAAGAAAATTAAGCTAACCATTCAGTTAAATTAAAAATATATATATTAAAGTTTGTTATATTAATTTTAGTTGAGTTTTGTATTCTTCATTTGGGCAAGATTCGAGTCAGTAATATAAATAAGGCCAAAGTTGGAGTCAGTAATCTACATAAGGTCAAAGTTGGGGTACTTTTTCTCCATATGGTTTACTTGATGTCCGTAATCTACATATATTCCGAAAAAGAGAAGGTTTTAGGGGAGAGAATAAGACGTAGCAAATGTAACTATCGAAAAATTAGGCCCAGAAAAGTTTATATCAGCAGAGAATAATTCACTTTGTGGAATCATTAACTTTAACTCGAAAATTATAATCACTGGAACTTTCGCTCTAAATTATTAATTAGAAATTTTCTTTCAAACCACGGAAATTAATTTTTCGAATTTCTTTAAAACGTAAGAGTTTAAATTTAAGAAATGTAAAAGTTTTAAACTGACTTTAATAAGGCCGTCCCAAAAATCTCAAATCGCTTCTTTACCTAAAGCTTATTTCTTTTTTCCTATTAATTGAAGAAAAAAATGATTCTCATAAAAGAGTCAAAGCAAACGAACCAATAGTTGAAGGAAAAGATTAGTTTTTTTTTTCATCATAATATGAATAGAAATTGCCGATTAAATATTCATAAATTATCTACGAGAATCTAACTAGAATACAATCAGGAATTATAATATTGCTTCCTTAATTGCTACATCCCAACAGAAAAACAATTAACTTATCCTTCCATTTTAAAAGAACAAGAAAAAAATGAAACGCAATTAAGAACAAAGGAAGAAGAAGCTAAAGTGTATAATGAAACACTACAAAAAGCTTAGATAGAGAACAACGTTTTTATCCACAAGTACAGGAATTGGTTAGGAGCATCAGCTTCCATCCTTCAGCTGTAGAAAGGATGCCTATCATTAATTGTCTATACGCAGCCGTTAGCGTTTTCACTTCACCATCCACTATTGTAATAAAACCATGCAATTGCTTCGCTACTCCCCCCAACGGGGGAAGCTTGCGATTCGCTACTAAGATTAAAATTTAAAATCCAAAAAAAAGCAGCCATGGTTAAATTTGTATAAATTTTCTGAACATCACCAATTATAATAATTTTTAAAGTGAACTCTAAACTATTTGCCACCTTTCAAAAAATCACGTTGCTAAAATATAGTTATAGAAGAAGATATATAAAAATACATTTTCTGAACTTCACCATTTGTATTTCTTTGTGTATTAAAAATTAACAAAATTTCGATTCTTATATTTATTTATGAACTTCACCATTTTGTTTAGTGATATTATAAAAGAATTATTAGAAATAACTTTGATAAAAAAACATAAGTCATAACCAAACTAAGATGAAATTATTATTCAAATACTCCCAAAAATCCCCTTCTTAAATTATAGAGTTAGTGATGATGATGATGATGATCATCATCATCATGAAGAAAAATCAAAATGAGTGAGACAAGTCCACCGCCGCTGCTCAAATCGCGGTGATTTTTTGTTTAGGAGACACAAAGAAAAAATGTCCGGTAACGTCACCAGGCAATAAGGTCGACTGGCCACTGTGACTCCATAATAATATTCTGCTTCGCTTGGACTTGGTTCAGCAAATTTATAAAGGCATAAGAAATTTCTACCCGTTAAAATAATTATTTTTTGCTGCAACTTTACTTTTCATTTTCACTAAATTAGGTTCAATCGGTCGATTACATTTATTTTTTAGGTTAAGGTTAGGTTAAGTTATATAACCAAAAAAGTACCGAAATCGGGAGTTTTGTCTTTATAAGAAAAACGCGTTTTTAAGCTATTCCTTTACACTCGTGAATCACATGTCTGTCTCACAGGCAGCCACCCTGGTGACGTCAACAGTCATTTTGGGTGTGTTTCCCCTAAACAAAAAAAGCGCCCAAATATCTTTAAAATAGAAGTTAATGAGATTTCCCTCGCCTTGAAACTCGGAACAGGAGAAAATGCAAAATAATCGGAGATAATTTACGTCACTATTCTTTTCTTGTCGCTATCGTACCAATTTCCTACAATCTAAAAGAATTATTCGATTAGAACAGAATTATTATAAATGAATCACACAATTAGATTGAAAATGAGTGATAAAATTCATAAATAATGAACAATATTTTGGGAAAAATTATTACTTAGTTGCGGAGCCATTGTTGGCTTTCACCGCCATCCATCGTTTCCTGTTGTTTTTCACTGGTGCGATGCCACATTCTTTTGGTATTTAGGCCAAATCTTCTTTATAAATTACCTCCAATTTTTTTTAGGTTCGACACAAGTTGTGTATGGTGTTCAAATCAGTCGACTAATTAGGCCACTCAACAACGTTTGCATTGTTTTTACAGAACCATTCGCGAGTAGCTTTCACAATATGCTTCGGATCATTATCTCGTTGAAAGATTCATTCCTCTCCAAGTCCAAGCTTCTCTACAGAAGCGAACAGCTGTTCTTAGAAATTATCTCTGTAAATTGCCGAATTCATGGTCCCATCTATAATGTGGATATTGCTGGTAGCCTTATATGAGAAAAACCTCCACACCGTGATGATTCCTCCCCTAAACTTCTTGGCAGGGATGGTGTTTTTAAGGTCGTAGGCACTGCCGTCGTTCCTCTAGGCAGGACAGCCATCGTTAAGGCCAAACAATTCCCAGAACTCGGCAAGTTTCTTCAAATGCTCACGTGTGAACTTCAACCTTGCAGCTTTGTCTCTCTTCACCAGCAGAGGTGTCTTCCTTGGCCTGCCAGACTTAAAAACACACCGGTTTAGTTCATTACTGATGGTTCGCTTTGTGACCGACGTTCTTGCCGCCAGTAAGTCATCTTGAATTTCCTTACGAGTCGTCCTAGGGGTAACTCTAACCTTCCTGGGTATTACACAAGAAACTTTGGGGAAAATTTCCGAGGAGGACCTGAACGTTAAAGACTTTTGATGGTTCCCACCTTTTTCCACTTCAGAATGACAGAGCCAATGGCGCTGAAAGGTATTATCAGCTGCTTCGATATCTGCTCGTAGCTCAGCCCATCACTATATAGCTTCACGGTCGCCTTTTTGTGGTCATAGGAAAGTTCTTTATTCTTCGCCATGATAACTTCTTTACTGCAGAAACGTCAACTGCTGAATGGCATTCCAATCTTTCCTGAGCTTTTGTAAATTGCTGTACACAATATTGGAACCCTCTAGAAGCTTCTTTATACCGTCACAGCTAAAAATACTCATGTCTGTTATGTGCTTTTAAAAATGAATTTTATTAGGTTTATGGTTCTGTACGAATGCATTTTCACCCCTGTTTTCATTAATTAAATTTAACTGAATATCAATTTTGTTTCATATCTTTTTGTGCATAAAACTTTTAGCTGTACATTAATATACATCTATTGTGTAAATTTCATGAAGTTTGATGTGTTGGAAGTCTATTAAAATTGAATCTTGAAGGTGTCCTAATACTTATATCACTCCACTGTATACACACACACACACACACACACATATATATATATATATATATATATATATATATATATATATATATATATATATATATATATAAAAACTTGCGGCAGCGTCACTCTTTCTCGTCCCCAATCCCATAAAGAAACATGCTTTCTCTCGAGTCGTTTTTGCCCTCTTTTGAAAAAGTATCTTACGATCTTTTATACGCCTGCCTAGACCCAATAAAGGGTGTAAGATGGGTAAAAGTTCTGAAGTAAATAAGATTGGTTATACCGCCAAATTGCTAGGTTTATTTGAATTTAAGAACGTTCTTCTTTAAAATAAAATGCATTCTTCTGCTCAAATTTGATTTTGCAAAGGTTGATAATCAATGGGGTAAATTGGTAGAGATGAATTGCTCATTATTATAGTTAATGCCAGTTTTATTTGTCTAATTAAATTAAATTGCTCTGTATTTGTACTTGTAATTGTTTTCCTGGTTGAGTGTTGAATAATTGTTGCTAGTTAACGTCTTGGAATTGGCTCGAGATTGATTCACATATTACCAAAAGAATAACTATAATATATATTCTTATTTAATGTGGGAATTTTTTTTCTTTATATTAGTAGATAAATTTTATTATTTATTGTACTATTTATGTAATAGCCATAGAGAAAAGAGTTAGTGAAATGATGTCTCGCTGGGAATAAAATTGGAATCCGTGATGCAAAAGTGTTGGCACGAAGAAGGTAAGTTTCGTTCGACGAGACAAAGGAGTTCGGTCATGGTCCGAATATTTGTTTGCCTCAATGAACTCCTGAGCGAATGGTTGCGTGAAGAGAAATTTCTAAGCGAAAGGTTGAGTGAGGAGGAATTCTTGAGCAAATGGTTGCCTGAAGAGGTACTCATTAACTACATTACACATATGCGAACAAATAATGGCATGTGAAGCAGATAAGAGGAAAGATCCATACAAGAATTTGTGCAAATATTACTTTGAGCAAACTTGGTTTGTTTTTTAAATATAATGAAATAAAAATTCAGAGAATAAAACTCTTTTATTTTATCAGAATAATAGGCGCTACATCGGAAAATACAGCTTTTGAGGTAATTTTAGACGAAATTTCTCCTTCAGACCCCTACCAAGAGAGGTACAATTTTATAAACCAATTGCCTTTACCGATATGATAAACAGGGTAGCTTTATTTAATACCGCAAAGTAACTGGTGGTATTACTGCTAAATTCCATTATTCCGTAAATAGATGGGATGGGTGGTTACTTGGTGATGGAGTCTTAAAAATTGCTATAAAAAAGTTTGTATCAAAAGGGCCCAACTTTATTTACTGAACTCGGATAAGAAAATCCAGGAACAATTTAAAAGATTTATGATGAAAAGAAAAGAATGCGCCAACGCTATAAACCCTAAATATATGATATAATGACGCGTTAGGAGAGATGTCAAGCAATAAGTTCATGAAGAAAGCAGAAGCGTTCAAAAAAGGAAATTCTAGGCCCCTTTCCAGCGCTGCCACAGCGAAATTGAGGTTTTAAGCTGGCGTCAATCTCTCCTGTGTACCCAATTCAGAGCAAATTGGGATCTAGTCAGTCCTAAAGATTTAATATGAAATGCGATCTTCAAAATTAATTGGACTGTAATTAGAAATTCGCTTTATAGAGTGAATTATGGAACGACGTTAGTTAAACATAAATATATTATGGGTACAAAATCTGTTATCATTAAACATTTAATTAAAAAAATATAAGGACTGAACAATGGTGTAAATATAAAATGGAATTTTTATTCAAACTTTAGCATGTCGGTTTATGTATGTTCAATAATCATATTTTGCGAAGGATCGTTCATAGATAAACCTAAATGTTTCTAGATAAAAATAGATGTTGGAAATGTCAATTTAAAATCGGTTGATCGACTTGCAAAGTTGATGCCATCGCTACGGTTAATATCATTGTAGTTTAGTTCTCAAGAACAAAAAATAGTGCCAGCCTTTAAGGGGGCCTTAATACTTACATCGCCTACCTAAAAATGTATGTAGAGAAGGATGAGAAAAATATTTTAGTAGACTATTACCTAAAATACACTAATAATTTAGATGGTGAGATTGTCGATAAAGGTGCTACCACTGAAAGGGGTTAGTTTATTCTAAACAGATTAATATACCCCATAACAGAAATCTGGGAGCGCGTCGTTGTTCAATATAATTCATGTGCTAAAAATGCCTCATGGGTATTTACTAAGTTAAAGTTTGTAAAAGATAATAAAAAGTTGGATCATTGGCAATAAAATAACTTGCATAATTCTTGTTGGCTGAATGTGCTGAAAGAACTTAAAGAATAGAAAATATCAACTCTGAACAAGATTCGTCCAATATAAATACAGTGAGTAGGATGCCACAGTAAAAACACAGACTTGATATACACAAATTTAAAACCCCTTAAAATTGAATAAATGCAGAAGTTTAGTAATCTAAAAAAAATCAGGTATTGAAAGATAGAAATGCTTAATATTTCTTCACAAATATTTTAGTGGAAGCAAAAAACAAAACAAAGTGATATCTAATGCAACAAGGAAATTCGTCAGCTATTTTGTGTTTATGACATCTTAAGAATAGAGTTAACCAATCAGCGCAGCAGTTGTGACTGAGTTGCTTTAAATAATCAAGCATAAAAGCGATCCAGAACATTCATTAATATTGATCATTGTTCCTTCAAACCAATCAAAGTAATCTTGTTTCGGAGTCCTTTCCATAAACCAAATCTGTATTTAATTGAAAACTTGTAGTCATATGAATATGAAGTTTTCATAACAGAATCCAGTCAATTTTGATAAATGAGACGCCATTTTACCGGAAAATGCGGCCTAGATATCTACAGTGACGTCCGGTAAATATGAGATTAATTATAATCAACGACATAAATAAAATTAGCTCTAAATAGTTATAATTTTTGATTGACATCTTTTTGCAAGTAGTTTGACCGAATTAATTTTGTTGGCAGTATTATCATTTAAATTTTTTCTCTCTTTCGTAAGAATTAAATTGATAGTAACAATAAAATATGCCTGGAAGTAGGTTTCAGTTGTAGCATAGGTAGGAATAGGCACGATCTTGAAGATCGAGATAGTGAATGATCAGATCTTGACCTTTGAGGATCACTTTTAGTATGGAGATCTTGCTTGATCTTCATCTAAGATCATTTTATTCCTATTGATTTTGGTCTTAAAGATCACTTTGGACCTCAAGTTCAATTTTAATTTCAGATTTCAAAAATGTGCCGCTTTGCGAATGTCATTTGTCTTTTGTCCAAGCGACATCTGGTGGAATTCTTCATCAACAGCCACTGTTTATGTCTTCTGCAACGAGTGTGCACAAGGTTCCTATTTAAACAAGTGATGATATCACATACCCCCGAAGCCATAGAATTTTCTTTTGTCAAAATGGTAAAGACTATAGATAAATATTATATCATAGTTCACATCATTGATCTCATTTATTTAGTTATACAGGGTGTACCAAATGACCCCATACATAGGATAATTTTTGTTTTTCAGTAATCCTTCTGTCGTGGTATAAGTGCTTAGGGTGTACGTAGATTTGTTACATACTTAAATAACTCTGTTACTTCGTTTTCTCTAAGAGTGCGATAATTCTTTACTTTATTTAATCTTTTGCTTTGCTTCTTTAATAAGGGAGGATATCTATTGCCATGTGCAGCGTTTCGAGGATTTAGTTAAGCAACTCTAACCAAAATGTACTTTTAATTACCATAAAAAAATGAAATATTAACAACAAACTTTACATTTACAATGAGTATAACAAGAGGGTCTAAATGAAAATTACTACTTTAATAATGAATATTACGCGATGGTTGACATCCAAGCTCACTTTAATACTGAGCGCTAATTGAGACACATAATTAAATAGGGATGGCTTTACCTTTAAGAACAAGCGACTCCGGATGAAGAACGACCTTGGCGGGGGATCTTATGGAGGCGGGGGAGGAGTTTGAGGTTCGACGCGGGTGGATGGGCTCGGACACCCAGCTGATCGTTTGGCTAGTAGACAGACTGGAAGAAAACAGCTGCTTTTGATGAGGGGCGTGGATGGCGCTTGGCACGGTATCTTAATCGAACGATTTAAGCAACGGAATTGTGGAAGTAGGCTTCTTCCAATCTTCGGGTTACTCTTGAGGTGCTTCTCACTGACGAGCGATGACCAAAAAGTGAATCCTTTGACGACTATGGGTGAAGGGGGAGTTCATTTTGTGTATTCCTCAACGGTGAGGAATATCTCTGGTTTTAGTTGAAAACCGAGATAGGGTGTTTATCTGACGAGAGATGTATGAGAGTGATTCTAAATAAAAGGGTCTACTCTTCGGTGTGACCAATAGGAACTGCCTCAGGGTGAACTTCTTCTCTGCTCGATTCCGTTTGTGCCAGGCCCTGCCGCCAGACTTTGTCGTTTTGATATCTAACTCGATCTACTTGTTATTTCCAGCTATCCGTATATATACTTCCACTAACCACTGTGGGTAAAGGAACGGGGGGTGGATGAGGGCATATGTTTAAGCCTCTCTCCTATAGCGACACTTTTCAGAGTGTAGTCACTTAGCCCTAAAGTATTTTCTAGCTTTCGTCGCAGCTCATACAATTTCCTCTATTAGGCGAAACTAGATCTCAAATCTTATGGGGAACAGTGAGCCTGTTTATATATTTTTATTCCACCTGGTCTCCTCCCCTTCGTTTGTTTATGCATTTTATTTTTTTATTTAAGGGACTATCTGGCGACTGCCGACTTAGGCATAAGTCGCCGTAAAAAACAGCCTAGTTCTAGGCTACTTTAACAAATTAAACAGGAAACAACAATAAAAAGAAATAACAATAACAATGACAAAAAAATAGCAAAAACAATAACAAAAACAACAATTAAACCTGGATAAATGAAAGGGAGAAGGCCGGCCTAACCCCAAAAGTCAACAAGTCCACCAGTCAAGGTGCACGCACTCTGCCCGAGTACAAGGGACAGGCGGTAGCGACCCCGCCCATCCCGGTACCTGGACAGGTGTCGTGCGCGAAGATCACCCAGACTGGAACATTCGACAAGAATGTGCCGAACAGTCTGGGGGACGACGCAGTCGTTGCAATAGGGCGCAGGCGAGCGCTCCATCAAATAGCGATGCGTCACACGAGTGTGCCCGATTCGAAAACGACAGAAAGCAACCTGAAGCCACCGCGGCGCAATGGCACGCAACTTTAAGTTCCCTTCGACCGTCTCCCATCTTCTTTGCCAAGCAGTCCGAAGAGCTGCCCGTATTCCTGCCATGTAGTCAGTGTGAGGAAGAGCGAAACGCTGGTCTGGTCGCAGAGTCCTCGTGGACTCCTTGGCGCCCTCATCGACGCGCTCATTCCCCGAAATTCCTAAATGTCCAGGAACCCAGCAGAAGATAATCTCGACATTAGCCCGGCTCGCCAAAACTGTGGCGTCACGGGTATCGCGAACCAGGGGCTGCGGAGATTTCATGCCGCGAGAGCACTCAGGGCGCAATGTGAGTCGCTATAGATCACAATCCGGTCTCCAAACAGGGCACGTCGCGTAATCTCCCGTACCGAGTGGTGTATTGCCACCAGCTCGGCCGTGAAGACAAACGCAGCGCCTGGTAGAGCCCTGCTGACTTCAAACAGAGGGGATACGGCGTGGAAGCCGACCCCCTATTGGGACTTGGAGCCATCGTAATACACTGGTACAGTTCCAGCGTGACACGATGTGTGCTCTAAAAAGGTCGAACACAATACTCCCGGCGCAGTACAAGCTTTGGGAGCATAGGCGTGACGACAAATAGCCAAATGTGGTACCCTCCAGGGTGAAGTCCTGGGCAGAACCAGGGGAGCCACCGGCCCGAGAGCTATATCTAGCTCTCGAAAGAGTTTCCTGGCCCTCAACCCAAAGGGCTTAGGGTATGACTGGCGTCTCCCGACGGCATAGGCTCCATCGAGATCAGCTGCGGATGCAGTGAAAGCTGTTGGCGACTGAGGGAGGCGCTGGGCTCGCGCGTACAGGCGAGTAATGCACTGCACGCGGCGCAGAGCGAGTGGCATCTCCCCAGCATCGACCAACAGGCTCTCAATGGGGGAAGTGCGGAAGGCACCGGTCGCAGGGCAAGGGGCGGTGTGGTGGAGCGAATCCACATTCCGCAATAAACGCTCGGCGGAGGATGCATAAAACTCGCATCCGTAGTCGAGCTTCGAGCGAACAAAGGATCGATAAAAAAGTAAGGCAGTAGCCCTATCAGCGCCCCAAGCTCTGAACGTCACGAAACGGAGAATGTCCATGTCGCGGGTACAATAGACCCTAAGGCTGCGAATATCAGCCTCCCAGGTGAGGCGTCGGTTGAATACAAGACCAAGCAAACGGTGCGACTCAACCACATCCAGGCGCACCCCATTAAGAAACAAATCTGGGTCGGGGTCAAGCCGTGGATGGCGGCAGAAGTGCACCACCTTAGTATTGGGTAAAGAAACCCGAAACCTGTGCGCTTCGGCAAAGCGAGTGACGCGGTTTAATGCCTGTTGGAGTCGACGCTCCAGAGTTGGCATCTGGGCCGCGCCAAAAGAGATTGAAAGGTCGTCCACGTAGAGCGTAGCGAGAACATCTTCGGCAGCACCGAGGTGATGCCGTTGATGCTCAGGGCAAAGAGTGTGACACTGAGGACACTTCTCTGTGGGACACCCTCTTCCTGCCCCTTTAGGCCGTAGAGGGCTCCACCCACAAGTATGCGGAATCGACGATCTCGCAAAAATTCAGATATATACATTGGGAGGCGTCCCCTCGCCATCATTGTGTGGAGAGTCTCCATTATACCGTATCGCCATGCGGTATCATAGGCCTTCTCCAGATCTAAAAAGACCGTGGCATAGTGCTGTCTACGAAGAAAAGCATCACAGACGGCATTTCCCAGTCGGAGCAGAGCATCCGACGTGGAGTGGAACTTATGGAACGCGCACTTTGCAGAAGCCAGAAGGCCTACGCTATCCAGGAAATAGGCTAATCTAACATTTACCAATTTCTCCATAAACTTGCACACGCAAGATGTTAAAGAAATTGGGCGGAAACCGGTTGGAGTAGAGTGATCTCTCCTCGGCTTGCGAAAGGCGAGCACAGTAGCGATTCGCAAGGAGTCTGGAAGAAGACCTTCCCCCCAAATCCTGTTGAACAAATCTAACATAAAGGACATGCCTCGCTTACCCAGGTCTCGAAGCCACGGCGTACGGGACATCGCCTGGACCATGGGCGGTTTCCGCGCATGAAGCGCTCGCGAAACGCAACTCACTCACAGTAAACTTGTCGTTCAAGGGTTTTCCGCCTCTGGAGATAATGTCCAGCCTGTGACCTTCCGCGATATCACGACCTGCATTGAATGCTGCCGGAGCAGCATCACGGCTAGAGAATGTGGAAAAAGCGGTCGCGAAGGATTCCGCCACGGACGCGGCTCCGAGATTGCGGTCCCATTCTCCTGGAGAATGGGAGGAGGGTCTTGCGAGAACTTGCCCCGAATCCTTTTGACCCGCTTCCACACCTAAGCTAAAGGGGTCTTTCCGTTAAGTGGAGACACGTATGCCCGCAAAGAAGAGTGGCGGGCGTGCTTCGAAACATCCTGGAACCTAGCCGTAGCCCGACGAAATTCAGCGACAGAGAAATCGTTCGGGCGGCGCTTATAGCGCATGTAGGCATAACGCTTCTGTTTGAGGGCCGTCCCACAATTGGCCGACCCCTATGGGAGTGGTCAGCGTGCAAAACGGCCAGACGTCCTAGGAATAGTAGTCAGGCCCACGGCGATGAAGTTGCCGGAGAAGAACTCAACGGCCTCATCTACCGACCTAAACTCCTCGACTGAGATAGAGAATTCAGTCAATTACTGCAATGTAGGCCACCGCGCACGCGCTAAGCGCCACCGAGGTGGTCTCTCAGGTGGCAGTTGCCCTGAAAATGATATTTGAATGGGAAAGTGATCACTACCATGGAGGTCATCGACCACCCCCCAATCAAAATCAGGCTTCGCATCCAAAGAGCACAAAGATAGGTCAAGGCAAGAAAATGAAGCTGTTCTCGTACAGTGATGCGTAAACTCATCCACGTTTAGGACACCCATCTCAAGCTCCTCGATCAGATCGCCCATGACTTTTGCCCTGGGATTCATGGAGTAATCTCCCTAGGGAGGATGCCTACCGTTAAGATCCCCAAGCAAGAGATGGGGCCTCGGCAACGGTGCCACGACGCAGCGGAAGTCCCCCGCGTCGAAGTCAGCTGACGGTGGAATGTACGCAGAAATCAGAGTATACCTCCTATCCAGGTGCAGCTGCACAGCCACTGCCTGAAAGGAGGTATCTAAAGAGAAAGGAAGAATGGAGACATCATGCCGGGTGTAAACCGTGCATCCCCCAGCTCGGCCATCCCGCGGTGGTGGGGTCGCAAGACCCTTATACACCGGGAGGGCAGGCAGGGGGCACGAGCCTAGCATGGTCTCCTGCAAAAAGATAGCTAACTGGGAACGGGACAAGACGAGCCTCCGCAGCTCCTCCCAGCTGGGCCGGAGTCCATGGCATTTCCATTGAAAAAATACGCCCTCCAGGCCTAGCTCGGAGGAGACGCGGGGGCCCTCCTCGAACTGTAGACCCTCACGGGAATGGCTGTACGCTTCCCCGGAGCAGAACCCCGGGCGCTGTTGGCCGGTTAAAGCGCTGAAGGCGCTGTCGCCTTCGTGGACTTATTAGGGGAGGTTGAGCTCGCCATGCGAGTCTTTTCCTCCCTCCGCCTCGAAACCTTAGGCGGGCGCTGCGGCTTCGGAGGCGGGGGGCCCTCTTTTCAAGGA
Organism: Ceratothoa steindachneri; assembly: GCA_963969495.1. NCBI lineage: Eukaryota > Metazoa > Arthropoda > Malacostraca > Isopoda > Cymothoidae > Ceratothoa > Ceratothoa steindachneri. The sequence continues at coordinate 57,958,191 of OZ018329.1, forward strand.
ACCACCGTCTCCGAGCCACTCGCCCCACCTCTGAGCGTGGGCGAAGGAGCCGAAGCTCCTTTGTTGCTGTCCTCCTTTCGGGCAACAGCTTTAGGAACCCCGAAAGATGGCCTAGCGACCATCTTCAGGGCTGTTGCCTCCTGTGAGTTTAACGACTCGGTGGAGGCGCGTGGCCGTTTCGCCTTACGGGAGACGAATACGCTGGGGGAAGAGGGGGGAGCCCTGGTTTTAGCCGGGGCTGGGTTTGAACCCTTTTTGCCGCTAGCTTTACCAATGGAGCGCCCGGGTTGGGTAGAGTCCGCAGAAGGGCTCCGAATGGGCGCGGAAGCAACCGTGCTCGTTGGCCCCGATGGGCCAGGAGCAGAGGGTGCTTTTAAAACTATTGAGGCATATGACGTCCTAGTCAGAGCGTTGCGCGCTAGGACCAATTCCTTTGCCTCGCGGAATGAGAGTCGATCCTGGGCCTGAACGTCCAGCATTTCTTTCTCAAGTAGATATGCACAACATTGATTCGAAGAAGAGGGGTGCGGCTCTCCGCAATTGACACACTTGGCCACACACGATTTGGACTTATGGTGTGCGACCTTGGAGCAATTTACACAGACTTCGGGTGACCCCGACTTTGCACGTCTACATGAGCGATTCGTATGGCCGAAGCGGTGACAGTAATAGCACCGCCGCGAGAGTGGCACGAATGCCTTTACGCGGTAGCGTTACAAACCGGCACGCACCGACTTAAAGAGCTTGTCACAGTCGAACGTGACGAAGAGTGTAGGATGGGGCTCGACGCCCCTTCCGGTTTTCTCATCATACGTTCGAACTTGATGCCCCATGGTCGGCCAGCTCTAGGGTGATCTCTTCAATGGAGTGGTCAACGAGTTCCCTCGCATAAACTACTCCTTTTACAAAGTTTATGGTAGAGTGCGGCGTCACACTCATCGGGTTGCCATGAAGTGTCCGAAGAGCACTTATCTTGGCCGCCTCGGCGGGATTCGCCGCAATGGCCAAAGGGCTTCCGTCCGAGAAACGGGTCACTTTCGGCTCTCTACCAATTGCACTTGCTAATCCTCTCCTCTGGTAGATCATGTTGCCCTCTGGACAACATGGTGCCATCAGTGGCGCAAATAACGAGGAAGCGTTTAAATCCAGCGGGTTTGAAAACGCCAGGTAACCTCTGAATCAGGGGTCCCGATGTCATTGAAGCTCCACCCTGTGCATTTTTAATTTTCGTCAGGGCCTCGCAACGGGAGGAGCATTTTTTTTTTTTTTTTTTTTTTTTAAGAACTGATCTGGCGACTGCCTACTTGGGCATTAGTCGACGTATTAAAAACTGGCCTAGTTCTAGGCTACTTTAAAATAAAATTAAAGAGAGAAAAAAAAAAAAAACACCCCAAAAGGGGGAAAGGAAGCAAGCTGGTGCGTCGGGGAGAGGTCCCCCCGGCGCAGGAGCGTGCAACTAAAGGAGAAAAACAAACAAAAAACAAAACGAAAAAAAACAACAAACAAACCTTGCTTAAATAATAGGGAGAAGGCCGGCCTCCCCCAAGAAGTCAACAAGTCCACAAGTCAATGTGCACGAATCTGTCCCGAGCACAAGGGACAGGCGGTAGCGACCCCGCCCATCCCGGTACTGGGACAGGTATCGTGCGCGAAGATCACCCAGACTGGGACATTCGACAAGAATGTGCCGAACAGTCTGGGGGACGACGCAGTCGTTGCAATAGGGCGCAGGCGAGCGCTCCATCAGATAGCGATGCGTCACATGAGTGTATCCGATTCGGAGACGACAGAAAGCAACCTGAAGCCGCCGCGGCATTGGGGGATAGGTCCATGGGAACAGTCGCGGCGCAATGGCACGCAACTTTAAGTTCACTTCGACCGTCTCCCATCTTCTTTGCCAAGCAGTCCGAAGAGCTGCCCGTATTCCTGCCATGTAGTCGGTGTGAGGAAGAGCGAAACGCTGGTCTGGTCGCAGAGTCCTCGCGGACTCTTTGGCGCCCTCATCGGCGCGCTCATTCCCCGCAATTCCTACATGTCCAGGAACCCAGCAGAAGATAATCTCGACATCTGCCCGGCTCGCCAAAACCATGGCGTCACGGATATCGCGAACCAGGGGATGCGGAGATTCCAATGCCCCGAGAGCACTCAGGGCGCTTTGTGAGTCGCTATAAATCACAATCCGGTCTCCGAACCGGGCACGTCGCGTAATCTCCCGTACCGAGTGGTGTATTGCCACCAGCTCGGCCGTGAAGACAGACGCAGCGCCTGGTAGAGCCCCGCTGACTTCAAACAGAGGGGATACGGCGTGGAAGCCGACCCCCTCTTGGGACTTGGAGCCATCCGTATACACTGGCACGGTTCCAGCGTGACACGATGTGTGCTCTAAAAAGGTCGAACGCAATACTCCCGGCGCAGTACAAGCTTTGGGAGCAGAGGCGTGGCGACAAATAGCCAAATGTGGTACCCTCTAGGGTGGCGTCCTCGGCAGAACCAGGGGCGCCACCGGCCCGAAAGCGATATCTACCTCTCGAAGGAGTTTCCTGGCCCTAAACCCAAAGGGCTTAGGGTATGACTGGCGTCTCTCGGCGGCATAGGCACCATCGATGCAGTGAGAGCTGTTGGCGACTGAGGGAGGCGCCGGGCTCGCGCGTACAGGCGAGTGATGCACTGCACGCGGCGCAGAGCGAGTGGCATCTCCCCAGCATCGACCAACAAGCTCTCAATGGGGGAAGTGCGGAAGGCACCGGTCGCAAGGCGAAGGCCGGTGTGGTGGATCGAATCCACCTTCCGCAATAAACGCTCGGCTGCGGATGCATAAAACTAACATCCGTAGTCGAGCTTCGAGCGAACAAAGGATCGATAAAAAAGTAAGGCGGTAGCCCTATCAGTGCCCCAAGCGCTGAACGTCACTGAACGGAGAATGTCCATGGCGCGGGTACAAGAGACCCTAAGACTGCGAATATGAGCCTCCCAGGTGAGGCGTCGGTCGAATACAAGACCAAGGAAACGGTGCGACTCAACCACATCCAGGCGCACCCCATCAAGAAACAAATCTGGGTCAGGGTGAAGCCGTGGATGGCGGCAGAAGTGCACCACCTTAGTCTTGGCCAAAGAAAACCGAAACCTGTGCGCTTCGGCATAGTGAGAGACGCGGTTCAATGCCTGTTGGAGTCGACGCTCCAGAGTTGGCATCTGGGCCGCGCCAAAAGAGATCGAAAGGTCGTCCACGTAGAGTGTAGCGAGAACATCTTCCGGCAGCACCGAGGTGATGCCGTTGATGCTCAGGGCAAAGAGTGTGACATTGAGGACACTTCCCTGCGGGACACCCTCTTCCTGCTCCTTTGGGCCGGAGAGGGCTCCCCCCCACCCGTACGCGGAATCGTCGATCTCGCAAAAATTCAGATATAAACATTGGCAGGCGTCCCCTCGCCCCCATCGTGTGGAGAGTCTCCATGATACCGTATCGCCATGCGGTATCATAGGCCTTCTCCAGATCAAAAAACACCGTGGCGTAGTGCTGTCTAGGAAGGAAAGCCTCGCAGACGGCATTTTCCAGTCGGAGCAGAGCATCCGAGGTGGAGTGGAACTTACGGAAGCCGCACTGTGCAGAAGACAGATGGCCTCCGCTGTCCAGGAAATAGGCTAATCTAACATTTACCAATTTCTCCATCAACTTGCACACGCAAGAGGTTAGAGATATTGGGCGGAAACCGGTCGGAGTAGAGTGATCTCTCCCCGGCTTGTGAAAGGCGAGCACAGTAGCGATTCGCCAGGAGTCTGGGAGGAGACCTTCCACCCACATCCTGTTGAACAAATCTAACAGAAAGGCCATGCCTCGCTCACCCAGGTGTCGAAGCATGGCGTACGGGACATCGTCCGGACCATGGGCGGTGTCCGCGCACGAAGCGAGAGCGGAACGCAACTTACTCACAGTAAACTTGTCGTTCAAGGGTTCTCCGCCTCTGGAGGTAAAGTCCAGCCGGCGGCCTTCCGCGACATCACGACGTGCATTGAATGCTGGCGGAGCAGCATCACGGCTAGAGAATGCGGAAAAAGCGGTCACGAAGGATTCCGCAACAGACGCGGGGTCCGAGATTGCGGTCCCATTCTCCTGGAGAACGGGAGGGGGGTCCTGCGAGAACTTGCCCCGAATCCTTTTGACTCGCTTCCACACCTCAGCTAAAGGGGTCTTCCCGTTAAGTGAAGACACGTATGCCCGCCAAGAAGAGCGGCGGGCGTGCTTCGAAATATACCGGAACCTAGCCCTAGCCCGACGAAATTCAGCGACACTGAAATCGTTCGGGCGGCGCTTATAGCGCATGTAGGCATAACGCTTCTGTTTGGGGGCCGTCTCACACTCGGCCGACCACCATGGGAGTGGTCAGCGTGCAAAACGGCCAGACGTCCTAGGAATAGTAGTCAGGCCCACGGCGATGAGGTTGCCGGAGAAGAACTCAACGGCCTCATCTACCGACTTAAACTCCTCGACTGAGATAGAGAATTCAGTCATTTCCTGAAATGCAGGCCACCGCGCCCGCGCCAAGCACCACCGAGGTGGTCTCTCAGGCGGCAGTTGCCCTGAAAATGATATTTGAATGGGAAAGTGATCACTACCATGGAGATCATTGACCACCCCCCAATCAAAATCAGGCTGTGCATCCAAAGAGCACAAAGATAGGTCAAGGCAAGAAAATGAAGCGGTTCTCGGACAGTGATGCATAAACTCATCCACGTTTAGGACACCCATCTCAAGCTCTTCGATCAGATCGGCAAGGACTTGTCCCCTGGGGTTTATGGTGTACCTCCCTAGAGAGGATGCCTGCCGTTCAGATCTCCAAGCAAGAGATAGGGCCTCGGCAACCGTGCCACGACGCGGCGGAAGTCCCCCGCGTCGAAGTCAGCTGACGGTGGAATGTACGCAGAAATGATAGTATACCTCCTATCCAGGTGCAGCTGCACAGCCACTGCCTAAAAGGAGGTATCTAAAGAAAAAGAAAGAACGGAGACATCATGCCGGGTGTAAACCGCGCACCCCCCAGCCCTGCCGTCCCGCGGTGGTGGGGTTGCAAGGCCCTTGTACCCCGGGAGGGCGGGCAGGGGGCACGCGCCTAGCATGGTCTCCTGCAAAAAAATAGCTAACGGGGAACGGGACGAGGCGAGCCTCCGCAGCTCCTCCCAGTTGGCCCGGAGTCCACGGCAATTCCATTGAAGGAATATGCCCTGCAGGCCTAGTTTGGAGGAGACGCGGGGGCCCTCCTCGAATTGAAGACCCTCACGGGAATGGCCGTACGCTTCCCGGGGGCAGAACCCCGGGCGCTGTTGGCTGGACAAAGCGCTGGATGCGCTGTTGGCTGGACAAAGCGCTGGAGGCGCTGTCGCCTTCGAGGACTTATTGGGGGAGGTTGGGCTCGCCATGCAAGTCTTTTCCTCCCTCCGCCTCGAAACCTTAGGCGGGCGCTGCGGCTTCGGTGACGGGGGGCCCTCTTTTCGAAGAACCACCGTCTCCGAGCCACTCGCTCCACCTCGGGGCTTGGGCGAAGGAGCCGAAGCTCCTTTGTTGCTGTCCTCCTTTCGGGGGACAGCTTTAGGAACCCCGGAAGATGGCCTAGCGACCATCTTCAGGGCTGTTGCCTCCTGTGAGTCTAACGACTCTGTGGAGGCGCGTGGCCGTTTCGCCTTGCGGGAAACGGTCACGTTGGGGGAAGAGGGGGGAGCCCTGGTTTTATCCGGGGCTGGGTATGAACCCTTTTTGCCGCCAGCTTTACCAGGGGAGCGCCCGATGCGGGTAGAGCCCGCAGAAGGGCTCCGAATGGGCGCGGAAACAACCGTGCTCGTTGGACTGGATGGGCCAGGAGCAGAGGGTGCCTTTCGAACTACTGAGGCATATGACGTCCCAGGCAGAGCTGGGCGCGCCAGGACCAAGTCCTTAGCCTCGCGGAATGAGAGTCTATCCTGGGCCTGAACGGCCAGGATTTCTTTCTCCAGGAGATATGCACCACATTGCTTCGAAGAAGCAGGGTGCGGCTCTCCGCAATTGACACACTTGGCCACACACGATTTGGACTTATCGTGTGCGACCTTGGAGCAATTTACACAGACTTCGGGTGACCCCGACTTTGCACGTCTACATGAGCGATTCGTATGGCCGAAGCGGTGACAGTAATAGCACCGCCGCGGCAGGGGCACGAATGCCTTCACGCGGTAGCGGTACCAACCAGCACGCACCGACTCAGGGAGCTTGTCACAGTCGAACGTGACGAAGAGTGTAGGGGTGGGTCTCGAGGCCCCTCCCTGTTTTCTCATCACACGTTCGACCTTGACCGCCCCATGGTCGGCCAGCTCTAGGGTGATGTCCTTAATGGAGTAGTCAACGAGTTCCCTCGCATAAACTACTCCTTTCACAAAGTTCATGGTAGAGTGCGGCGTCACACTCACCGGGGTGCCATGTAGTGTCCGAAGAGCACTTATCTTGGCCGCCTCGGCGGGATTCGCCGCATTCGCCAGAAGGCTGCCGTCCGAGAAACGGGTCACCTTCGGCTCTCTACCAATTGCACTAGCTAATCCTCTCCTCTGATGGATCATGTTGCCCTTGGACAACATGGTGCCATCAGTGGAGCGAATAACGAGGAAGCGTTTGAAGCCAGCGGGCTCGAAAACGCCAGGTAACCTCTGAATGAGGGGCCCCGATGTCATCGAGGCTCCACCCTGTGCACTTTTGGTCTTTGTCATCGTCAGGAGCTCCATACCCGGGGAAGCAGAGGGCCCGGATGTGCCGATCTTGGCTTGGTCGCTTGCCAAAGTGGACGCAGACCCATCCGTCCCCGTAGCCCCCGCGGATTGAGAGGAGCCCCGAGTCTTCTTCGTCTTTTTAGTCCTTTTCTTTTTTGGAGAGGAGGGCGGGGAATGAACCCGCTTCTCACCCCCGCCGGTAGAAGCCCCCATTTTTTTTTTTTTTTTTTTATAGAGCCCATCTGGCAACTACCCACTTGGGCATAAGTCGCCGAAAAACACGACAGCCTAGAATTAGGCTACTTTAAAGTTAAAATATGAAAACTTAACAATCAATATAAATTGGAAAAACTTAACAATCGAAGCAATCTCCGGCAGCGGGGGGAAGTCCCCCGCACCCCGGTGCAGGAGAGTGCAACCTAAAACAAAACAATAACAAAAAAAGGAACCTTAAATAAAGGGGAGAAGGCCGGCCTCCCCCAAAAAGTCAATAAGTCCACCAGTCATGGTGCACGCACTCGTCCCGAGTACAAGGGACAGGCGGTAATGACCCCGCCCATCCTGGTACCGAGACAGGTATCGTGCGCGAAGATCACCCAGACTGGGACATTCGACAAGAATATGCCGAACAGTCTGGGGGACGACGCAGTCGTTGCAATAGGGCACATGCGAGCGCTCCACCAAGTAACGATGCGTCACACGAGTGTGTCCGATTCGAAGACGACAGAAAGCAACCTGAAGCCGCCGCGGCATTGGGGGATAGGTCCATGGGAACAGTCGCGGCGCAATGGCACGCAACTTTAAGTTCCCCTCGACCGTCTCCCATCTTCTTTGCCAAGCAGTCCGAAGAGCTGCCCGTATTCCTGCCATGTAGTCAGTGTGAGGAAGAGCGAAACGCTGGTCCGGTCGCAGAGTCCTCGCGGACTCTTTGGCGCCCTCATCGGCGCGCTCATTCCCCGCAATTCCTACATGTCCAGGAACCCAGCAGAAGATAATCTCGACATCTGCCCGGCTCGCCAAAACCGTGGCGTCACGGATTTCGCGAACCAGGGGATGCGGAGATTCCAATGCCCCGAGAGCACTCAGGGCGCTTTGTGAGTCGCTATAAATCACAATCCGGTCTCCGAACCGGGCACGTCGCGTAATCTCCCGTACCGAGTAGTGTATTGCCACCAGCTCGGCCGTGAAGACAGACGCAGCGCCTGGTAGAGCCCCGCTGACTTCAAACAGAGGGGATACGGCGTGGAAGCCGACCCCCTCTTGGGACTTGGAGCCATTCGTATACACTGGCACGGTACCAGCGTGACACGATGTGTGCTCTAAAAAGGTCGAACGCAATACTCCCGGCGCAGTACAAGCTTTGGGAGCAGAGGCGTGGCGACAAATAGCCAAATGTGGTACCCTCCAGGGTGGCGTCCTGGGCAGAACCAGGGGCGCCACCGGCTCGAGAGTTATATCTAGCTCTCGAAGGAGTTTACGGGCCCTAAACCCAAAGGGCTTAGGGTATGACTGGCGTCTCTCGGCGGCATAGGCACCATCGATGCAGTGAGAGCTGTTGGCGAGTGAGGGAGGCGCCATGCTCGCGCGTACAGGCGAGTGATGCACTGCACGCGGCGCAGAGCGAGTGGCATCTCCCCAGCATCGACCAACAGGCTCTCAATGGGGGAAGTGCGGAAGGCACCGGTCGCAAGGCGAAGGCCGGTGTGGTGGATCGAATCCACCTTCCGCAATAAACACTCGGCTGCGGATGCATAAAACTCGCATGTGTAGTCGAGCTTCGAGCGAACAAAGGATCGATAAAAAAGTAAGGCGGTAGCCCTATCAGCGCCCCAAGCGCTGAACGTCACGGAACGGAGAATATCCATGGCGCGGGTACAAGAGACCCTAAGGCTGCGAATGTGAGCCTCCCAGGTGAGGCGTCGGTCGAATACAAGCCCATGGAAACGGTGCGACTCAACCAGATCCAGGCGCACCCCATTAGGAAACAAATCTGGGTCGAAGTGTAGCCGTGGGTGGCGGACGAAGTGCACCACCTTAGTCTTGGCCAAAGAAAACCGAAACCTGTGCGCTTCGGCATAGCGAGAGACGCGGTTCAATGCCTGTTGGAGTCGGCGCTCCAGAGTTGGCATCTTGGCCGCGCCAAAAGAGATCGAAAGGTCGTCCACGTAGAGCGTAGCGAGAACATCTTCCGGCAGCACCGAGGTGATGCCGTTGATGCTCAGGGCAAAGAGTGTGACACTAAGGACACTTCCCTGCGGGACACCCTCTTCCTGCTCCTTTGGGCCGGAGAGGGCTCCCCCCACCCGTACGCGGAATCGACGATCTCGCAAAAATTCAGATATAAACACTGGGAGGCGTCCCCTCGCCCCCATCGTGTGGAGAGTCTCCATGATACCGTATCGCCATGCGGTATCATAGGCCTTCTCCAGATCAAAAAACACCGTGGCGTAGTGCTGTCTAGGAAGGAAAGCCTCACAGACGGCATTTTCCAGTCGGAGCAGAGCATCCGAGGTGGAGTGGAACTTACGGAAGCCGCACTGTGCAGAAGACAGATGGCCTCCGCTGTCCAGGAAATAGGCTAATCTAACATTTACCAATTTCTCCATCAACTTGCACACGCAAGAGGTTAGAGAGATTGGGCGGAAACCGGTCGGAGTAGAGTGATCTCTCCCCGGCTTGCGAAAGGCGAGCACAGTAGCGATTCGCCAGGAGTCTGGGAGAAGACCTTCCACCCAGATCCTGTTGAACAGATCTAACAGAAAGGCCATGCCTCGCTCACCCAGGTGTCGAAGCATGGCGTACGGGACATCGTCCGGACCATGGGCGGTGTCCGCGCATGAAGCGCTCGCGAAACGCAACTCACTCACAGTAAACTTGTCGTTCAAGGGTTCTCCGCCTCTGGAGGTAAAGTCCAGCCGGCGGCCTTCCGCGACATCACGACGTGCATTGAATGCTGGCGGAGCAGCATCACGGCTAGAGAATGCGGAAAAAGCGGTCGCTAAGGATTCCGCCACGGACGCGGGGTCCGAGATTGCGGTCCCATTCTCCTGGAGAACGGGAGGGGGGTCCTGCGAGAACTTGCCCCGAATCCTTTTGACTCGCTTCCACACCTCAGCTAAAGGGGTCTTCCCGTAAGTGAAGACACGTATGCCCGCCAAGAAGGGCGGCGGGCGTGCTTCGAAATATACCGGAACCTAGCCCTAGCCCGACGAAATTCAGCGACAGTGAAATCGTTCGGGCGGCGCTTATAGCGCATGTAGGCATAACGCTTCTGTTTGAGGGCCGTCTCACACTCGGCCGACCACCATGGGAGTGGTCGGCGTGCAAAACGGCCAGACGTCCTAGGAATAGTAGTCAGGCCCACGGCGATGAGGTTGCCGGAGAAGAACTCAACGGCCTCATCTACCGACCTAAACTCCTCGACTGAGATAGAGAATTCAGTCATTTCCTGAAATGCAGGCCACCGCGCCCGCGCCAAGCACCACCGAGGTGGTCTCTCAGGCGGCAGTTGCCCTGAAAATGATATTTGAATGGGAAAGTGATCACTACCATGGAGGTCATCGACCCCTCCCCAATCAAAATCAGGCTGTGCATCCGAAGAGCACAAAGATAGGTCAAGGCAAGAAAATGAAGCGGTTCTCGGACAGTGATGCGTAAACTCATCCACGTTTAGGACACCCATCTCAAGCTCTTCGATCAGATCGGCAAGGACTTGTCCCCTGGGATTTATGGAGTAATCTCCCCAGAGAGGATGCCTGCCGTTCAGATCTCCAAGCAAGAGATAGGGCCTCGGCAACCGTGCAACGACGCGGCGGAAGTCCCCCGCGTCGAAGTCAGCTGACGGTGGAATGTACGCAGAAATGATAGTATACCTCCTATCCAGGTGCACCTCACAGCCACTGCCTGAAAGGAGGTATCTAAAGAGAAAGGAAGAACGGAGACATCATGCCGGGTGTAAACTGCGCATCCCCCAGCCCGGCCATCCCGAGGTGGTGGGGTCGCAAGACCCTTATACCCCGGGAGGGCAGGGAGGGGGCACGCACCTAGCATGGTCTCCTGCAAAAAAATAGCTAACGGGGAACGGGACGAGACGAGCCTCCGCAGCTCCTCCCAGCTGGCCCGGAGTCCACGGCAATTCCATTGAAGGAATATGCCCTCCAGGCCTAGCCCGAAGGAGACGCGGGGGCCCTCCTCGAATTGAAGACCCTCACGGGAATGGCCGTACGCTTCCCGGGGGCAGAACCCCGGGCGCTGTTGGCCGGACAAAGCGCTGAAGGCGCTGTCGCCTTCGAGGACTTATTGGGGGAGGTTGGGCTCGCCATGCGAGTCTTTTCCTCCCTCCGCCTCGAAACCTTAGGCGGGCGTTGCGGCTTCGGAGGCGGGGGGCCCTCTTTTCGAGGAACCACCGTCTCCGAGCCACTCGCTCCACCTCGTGACGTGGGCGAAGGAGCCGAAGCTCCTTTGTTGCTGTCCTCCTTTCGGGGGACAGCTTTAGGAACCCCGGAAGATGGCCTAGCGACCATCTTCAGGGGTGTTGCCTCCTGTGAGTCTAACGACTCGGTGGAGGCGCGTGGCCGTTTCGCCTTACGGGAAACGGTCACGCTGGGGGAAGAGGGGGGAGCCCTGGTTTTAGCCGGGGCAGGGTATGAGCCCTTTTTGCCGCCAGCTTTACCAGGGGAGCGCCCGGGTTGGGTAGAGCCCGCAGAAGGGCTCCGAATGGGCGCGGAAACAACCGTGCTCGTTGGCCTGGATGGGCCGGGAGCAGAGGGTGCCTTCCTAACTATTGAGGCATATGACGTCCCAGGCAGAGCCGGGCGCGCCAGGACCAAGTCCTTTGCCTCGCGGAATGAGAGTCGATCCTGGGCCTGAACGGCCAGGATTTCTTTCTCAAGGAGATATGCACCACATTGCTTCGAAGAAGCAGGGTGCGGCTCTCCGCAATTGACACACTTGGCCACACACGATTTGGACTTATCGTGTGCGACCTTGGAGCAATTTACACAGACTTCGGGTGACCCCGACTTTGCACGTCTACATGAGCGATTCGTATGGCCGAAGCGGTGACAGTAATAGCACCGCCGCGGCAGTGGCACGAATGCCTTCACGCGGTAGCGGTACCAACCGGCACGCACCGACTCAGGGAGCTTGTCACAGTCGAACGTGACGAAGAGTGTAGGGGTGGGTCTCGAGGCCCCTCCCTGTTTTCTCATCACACGTTCGACCTTGACCGCCCCATGGTCGGCCAGCTCTAAGGTGATGTCTTCAATGGAGTAGTCAACGAGTTCCCTCGCATAAACTACTCCTTTCACAAAGTTCATGGTAGAGTGCGGCGTCACACTCACCGGGGTGCCATGAAGTGTCCGAAGAGCACTAATCCTGGCCGCCTCGGCGGGATTCGCCGCATTCGCCAGAAGGCTCCCGTCCGAGAAACGGGTTACCTTCGGCTCTCTACCAATTGCACTAGCTAATCCTCTCCGCTGATGGATCATGTTGCCCTTGGACAACATGGTGCCATCAGTGGAGCGAATAACGAGGAAGCGTTTGAAGCCAGCGGGCTCGAAAACGCCAGGTAACCTCTGAATGAGGGGCCCCGATGTCATCGAGGCTCCATCCTGTGCACTCTTGGTGTTAGTCTTGGTCAGGGGCTTCGCTCACGAGGGGGTAGAGGGGCCGGATGTGCTGATCTTGGCTTGGTAGCTTACCAAAGTGGCAGCAGACCCATCCGGCCCCGCAGCCCCCGCGGATGGAAAGGAGCCCCGAGTCTTTTTCGTCTTTTTAGTCCTTTTAGTCTCTTTCTTTTTTGGAGAGGAGGGCGGGGAACGAACCCGCTTCTCATCCCCGCCGGCAGAAGCCCCCAGACCAGATGGACCGGCCTCAGCCAGGTCCCTCTCCGAAATGGAGAAGGTCCTGGTTGTCTTAGGGGCACCTGTCGGAGGAGATCCCTCCCCTCCTTTTACTGCCTCGGAGCCCTCAGCCATTTGAGGAGGACCTTGCATAGGGGCGGATTCGGGTTCGGTGCTTGGCGCCGAGCCCGAATTCCTCCCCATAGAAGGCCCTACCGTCTGAGGCTGGGTCTCCTCAAGGACCATGTCTATCACAGGAGGGGCCTCCAGTTGGCCATCCCCTTCCAGGACATCGCAGGTCCCCTTGGCAGTGTCGCCAGTCTTGTATGGGGAGGCACAGGCCTTGACCCCGGGAAGGTTTAAAATTCTTGCAAGCAGGTCTTTTGAGGGAAGCGACCGAAAGGGCCTGGCTTCCCTCTCCCCCCTAAGGGGGTTTGCCCTACCGAGCCGCTTTTATGGGAAGCGGCTGGCTAAGGGCTGCCTGCTGGCTTTCTTGGCAGTCCCCTTGAAAAGAAAAGATGGGACTGCCGCTGGGAAAAGGGAGGTGCCCGAAAGCACCTCCAGAGAAGGGGGTGAGGGGGAGTCCCCTGCACCCGTAGGCGAAGGAGAGGAGTAAGCCTCCTCTCCGGTTAGAGAAATATGGAGGGTCCCCTGTGCAAGCACAGGGGGGGGGGACCTCCATTTTTTCGGTGGAGCTGCCCAAGGGCGGCTCCTTCGATGAGCAAGGGGGAGTTAAAGGGGTTTGGGGTTTTTTTTTTTTGTTGTTCATCTATGGGCATGGTGACCCTATTTTTGCCACGGGACGCAATAGCTCATCACCCCTCGCAGTAGCCCGCACTGCGAGAGGTGCTTACAAGCCCGGCAGAGCCAGGCGCCGCCATTCGGGACCACCCCTCCCGCCTGGTGGCCTGGCAGTCCATCGGCATGGCGGCTCCACCTTGGACACGGCGTAAAAAATATAGGTTGTGAAGAGGAGAGGAAAAGGGATGTGAGGAAGGTATGGGTGGGGATGAAGCAGGTTGTTAAAAAACCCCCATCCCGAACCGGAGCTCAGGGGTTAGGGGACAATGTCCCCTCCCCCCTCAGCCCCGATCCGGGGTGGTTGGCTTGAGAAGAAGGTCACCATTCTACCCTTTGAAATTAGAGGCTGACCAGAGAAAGTTGTGGGAGAGGTTGTATGAAAAGCGACAAGGTAGGGGAGAAATCGGGCTATCTGAAGGAAGGGAGGCTAAGCTGGGGCCGGACGGAGCGCTGGATTCCGTCAGCACGGCGGCCAGGATGGCAAATCGCCGCGCCCCTTACGGGGGTAGAAGCCCCCAGGCCAGATGGACCGGCCTCAGCCAGGTCCTTCTCCGAAATGGAGAAGGTCCTGGTGGTCGCAGGGGCATCATCCGGAGGAGATCCCTCCCCTCCTTGTACTGCCTGAGGACCTTGCATGGTGGCGGATTCGGGTTCGGTGCTTGGCGCCGAGTTCGGATTCCCCCCCCCCATGGAAGGCCCTACCTTCTGAGGCTGGTTTTCCTCAAGGACCCTGTGTGTCACAGGAGGGGCCCCTAGTTGGCCATCCCCTCCCAGGACATCGCAGGTCCCCTTGGCAGCGTCATAAGTCTTTAGTGGGGAGGCACAGGCCTTGACCCCAGCAAGGTTTAATATTTTTGCCAGCAGGTCTTTTGAGGGAAGCGACCGAAGGGGCCTGGCTTCCCTCTCCCCCCTAAGGGGGTTTGCCCTACCGAGCCGCTTGTACGAGGGGCGGTCGGCAATGGGCTGCCTGCTGGCTTTCTTGGCAGTCCCCTTAGAAAGCAAAGGAGGGACTGCCGCTGGAGATAGGGAGGTGCCCAAAAGCACCTCCAGAGAAGGGGGTGAGGGGGAGTCCCCTACACCCGTAGGCTTAGGAGAGGAGTAAGCCTCCTCTCTGGTTAAAGAGGTATGGAGGGTCCCCTGCGCAAGCACAGGGGGGGGGACCTCCATCTTTTCTGTGGAGCTGCACGAGGGTGGCTCCGTTGTTTTAGGGTGAATTAAGGGGAGATGTTTTTTTTTTCATCATTGGGCATGGTGACCCTCTTTGTTTTACGGGACGCAATAGCTCATCACCTCTTGCAGTTGCCCGCACTGCAAGAGGTGCTTACAGGCCTGGCAGAGCCAGGCGCCGCCATTTGGGACCACCCCTCCCGCCTGGTGGCCTGGCAGTCCATCGGCATGGCGGCTCCACCTCAGACACAGCGTAAAAAAATATAGGTTGTGAAGAGGAGAGGAAAAGGGATGTGTGGAAGGTATGGGTGGGGATGAAGCAGGTTGTTAAAAACCAGCCACCCCAGACCGGAGCTCAGGGGTTAGGGAACATTGTCCCCCACCCCCTCAGCCCCGATGCGGGACGGTTGGCTGAAAGGAAGGTCAGCATCTACCCTGTGAAATTAGAGGCTGACCAGAGAAAGTTGTGGGAGAGGTTGTGTGAAAAGAGAGGAAACAAGTGTTTTGAAGGAAGGAAGAGAGGCTAAGCTGGGGCCGGACAACGGGAGGAGCAGAGGGGCCGGATGTGCCGATCTTGGCTTGGTCGCTTGCCAGAGGGGCAGCAGACATATCTGTCCCCGCAGCCCCCGCGGATGGAGAGGAGACCCAAGTCTTCCTTGTCTTTTTGGTCTTGGTCTTTTTCTTTTTTAGGGAGGAGGGCGGGGAATGAACCCGCTTCTTACCCCCGCCGGTAGAAGCCCCCAGGCCAGATGGACCGGCCTCAGCCAGGTCCTTCTCCGAAATGGAGAAGGTCCTGGTGGTCGCAGGGGCATCATCCGGAGGAGATCCCTTCTCTCCTTGTACTGCCTGAAAATCCCCAGCCGTTTGAGGAGGACCTTGCATAGGGGCGGATTCGGGTTCGGTGCTTGGCGCCGAGCCCGGATTCCCCCTCCCCCATGGAAGGCCCTACCGTCTGAGGCTGGTTTTCCTCAAGAACCATGTCTATCACAGGAGGGGCCTCCAGTTGGCCATCCCCTCCCAGGACATCGCAGGTCTCCTTGGCAGCGTCAGGAGTCTTTAGTGGGGAGGCACAGGCCTTGACTTCGGCAAGGTTTAATATTCCCCTGCGCAAGCAAAAGGGGGGGACCTCCATTTTCTCGGTGGAGCTGCCCGAGGGCGGGTTCGTTGATATTTTTGGGGAAGTTGAGGGTTGTTTTTTTTTTATTTTAATCATTTGGCATGGTGACCCTATTCGTGCTACGGGAAGCAATAGCTAATCACCTTTTGCAGTTGCCCGCACTGCAAGAGGTGCTTACAGGCCTGGCAGAGCCAGGTGCCGACAATTCGGACCACCTTTCCCGCCTGGTGGCCTGGCAGTCCATCGGCATGGCGGCTCCACATTAAACATGGCGTAAAGATTGATAGAATGTGAAGACGAGCGGAAAAGGGATGTGAGGAAGGCATGGGTGGGGATGAAGCAGGTTGTTAAAACCCCCCCCCTCCCGAACTGGAGTTCAGGGGTTAGGGAACATTGTCCCCTCCTCCTTCAGCCCCGATCCGGGACGGTTGGCTTGAGAAGAAGGTCAGCATCTACCCTGTGAAATTAGAGGCTGACCATTGGAAGATGTGAGAGAGGTTGTATGAAAAGCGAGGAAACAAGTGTTTTGAAGGAAGGAGAAGAGGCTAAGCCGGGGTCGGACGGGGTGCTGAGTCTCATCAGCACGGCGGCCAGGATGGTAAATTGCCGCGCCCCTTACGGGGGTTTGTTTATGCAAGCTGGCAAAGAAATATGTTAATTCTGACTTTCTCGGCGATGAATATCGAGTCCGGTTGCCAGCGGGTCGAGCCGGGAGAGGGGGAAGCGTTAAAGTATCGGTCTACACGCCGCATAGCGTCTTGACGCGGGTGTAACTGAACTGGGCATCTGTTTTTATTAAAGTGTGATATCGATTTCCCCACAACTTTAAAAATGCCACTGCCAAAACAAGGACGGATGGAAATTATCCACATGGCTGATATTTGGCCATGCTGAGATCCTCTGATCTTATCCTAATATATTTGTGGAGAGGGGGGGACGCCTCAAGGGATCTGGTGCAAAAGGAAAAGAAGTGGAACATGGATCATTTAAAAAAAACGAATTCGAAATCTAATCACGTCTATAACGCCACATATGGTCACCTGTGTTCGCCATGAGTGTGAGAGATAACTAAGTATGTGTGTTTACAAATAAATAGCAATCATGTGGACAATATTTTCTAAATTAATGTACATTTTCCTCAAGGTGAATCTTTCTTTCTCTCTGTCTGATTCATGTCTGTAATTTCTCCATTTAGTTACCAAAGGACGAAATTCTGTTTTGAAATTAACATATGATAAAAATGCACTGATCTTAGTGAAACTAATTTTAGTTAATGATACAAAATTTTAGAAACGTGTTCAGTATTACTTTCAACCTGTAGTTTGATACTCTGTTAAATATTATAGAGGGTGTTTAAGAAGTCTCTCCGCTTGATAATATTTTATTTTCTTGTGCAGAAACTACATTCAGATCATTTGGGTGAATATGAATCGAAGGAGAAATTTCACAAGCGCGTAGCTAAAAAAGAACATGCCCGAGGCAGCAATGCTGGCTCTGCCAATATTGCCAAGCAGTCAACACCAAGAATATTCCACATTTCCAAGCAAAAACCAGGACCACCTATTTGTAAGGATATCCATGAAAAGAAGATTCTCTCCATTGTTGGTAATGGGCTGCTACTATTGAGCCTAGGTGAACTACAAGAATTTAAAGATCTTATTTCATGTTAGTATAACGCAAATATTTTGCTCTTTTTTTTAATATTTGATTAAAATAATTAATCATATTATTTGTTTAAACAATAGACTATCGCTAGCATAGCAAAATATTTTTGATATTTTTTCCATTGCTAATCTATTGCATTTGTTTTAATTTTTAAATAGTTTTTTATCACCTCAAACTGACTGTTCAGATGCCATCTAGACGCACCCTGGCTAGATGTCTTGCAGCAACAACCGGTACAATGACGGATAGCAGTTTACCATGTGTGTTTTACCTGCGATATATGGTCAACTAATCACCATAGTTTCATGGGAGTCACTACATCCCTGGACATTGGGTATGTTATTGATTTAGTGTATTATTTTTATATAATTGATAAATTGACCATTGTTAATAGAATAATTGTATATTTTTCAAATTATTCCACTTGTGTTCCTCATTCACTAATTTGTTGAGTCTATTTTGCTGTAAATATATTTATTGATGGAATGATATAGTCGGCGACTCATCTCCGAACTGCCTCCTTTATATCACATAGCTAGTCTTTTTAATCATTGGTGGCGCAGATTATGGTATGTTTGGCGAAACGTTGCTGAATTGCCTCATTTATATCATATAGTTAGTCTCTTCAACGTTTGGTGGTGCAGTTTAGCTGGTATGTGTTAAATGATTATTTTTAAATTAAGCTTATAAATGTTGATCCAATGTTGCTGGCAAGCCCAATTCAAAAGAAAAAATACAGAAAATAACTGGCGTCCAATTTAAGTACCTATGCGTCACCAGGTGAGTCTCAATGCACGGTTCATTAAGCCAAGTATATAAACATATGAAAGACGTGAATGTAGCTCTTGAAAAAGATAATTCTCCCATCCTCAAAGACAATAAACGGAAATTTCTTTTAAAATATTTTTTTTGTTTTTTACACCAATTGTAGAAGCCCTTAAAAAATTACAGGTAGAGAAAGTCTGCTACTACGGTTGCCTTCTTTCAGCACTCCTGGTCATCAAGTTGACTTTAATTACAGTTTTCCCTTATATTGCCAGTAATTGCGTACTGCCGTAAAACTGTTAAATTATATTCTAGAAAAAAGTGTTTATTTATATATGCTGACCATTCATTGATATAGGTTATGGACCTTGTGAAATGAGAATTGAGAAAACTAGAAACTAAAACTATATGCAGATCATTTAAAGTTTTTTCTTTGCTGATAATACAAGGTTTTAAGTTACCAACCGAAAGACTGAAAGGAAAATCGTCATTCCTAGGGATTTAGATCAACGGACATAAGGTAACCTATATTAAACGCCAAAAAAGCCAAAAGGCCGTCAAAGTGCCCAATATATATAAACTACAACAAAAAGAGTAACAAATATAAATACAAAACAATCGGAAAAACAAGAATCGTAAAATGAAAAAAAGTATGGTGAAGAGGTAAGGATGGAGCAGACATAACCATGGCGAAGATGTGATGAGGGCCTTCAGGCAGATATGAGATGATGGCGAAGACGTGACGAAGCGATAGACACCTCTTTACCATCAGGACATTGCCATTTTTCGATCCCTGCTTCTTCGATTTTTCTTGTATTTTTGTTTAGTTGTTTTTTATATACATAAAATTTCGATGATATTTTGGCCCCTATGCGCGTATTCTATGCTATGTAAATTACCAGCTAAATAACATGACCCACATTAAACGCAAAAACTGCATAAAGGTAATAAAAAAGGAGATTGTATATATACTTTTATATAATATATATATATATATATATATATATATATATATATATATATATATATATATAAAATAAAAAATAAGAATACAAAACAATCGAAAAGCAACAAATGCAAAATGATGATGGGGAATGTGTCGAATTCGAAGAAGTGGCAATTAAGAAAACATCAGAATGGCGAAGACGTGATGAGAGCGAAGGTCTGACAATGGTCATAACTTGATTCAGATAGTTTTGTCGGGAGGTGACTTCTTTGATTTTGGATATTCCGATGGCGAAGATGCGACGAGAACGATGAGATGATAAGGGCAAAGATGGGGCGACAACGATAAGATGATACGGCGAAGACACGGCGATGGCGGCGAAGACGAGGTGAATGCCCGACAACGGTGACACATGCCAACTTCTTAGACCTCGAACAAAAATATGACCACGGATTCACGATCAACCCAACAGCGGAGATGATAGCAGTAGCGTAGACCTCTGCAACGTTTGAAGGCGATAATTAACTTGAGCAAGGGAAGTATTGAAAATAAAGAGTAAGAACCGATGACACGAAGCACCCAATGACCTCGATCGATGACACGAACAAATGATGCAAATCATAAAAAAATACAATAAAAGATGCTGAATGTTACTTATTTGCTTAAATTTTTAGAAATCTGTTGAAAATCAGTACTATGTTAGAAATTAATATTAATAAGCTGCCTGAAGTAATTATATTAATATTAAGCTTAGAGTTATAAACAGGGTTTAAAAATTTGGTTAATTTATAATTATTAACCATGGAGTAGGAAGCAAAAATAGGACGTAAATGACAACAAAATCTTCCTGAGTCTTAATTAAGAAATGCAATAGGCCACGATTAAACGAAAAAAATATGCATCTATGAAATGTTGAACTTTAATCTTCTTAAAAACCCTATTAACTTTATTGTAGATTCTAGTGGCACATTTTCAAGGTTCCTCATGGAAAACATTAAATTTTGATAAATAGTTTAGTATGCTCATCATTTATGTGACATAATCCATACGATTGAGAAGAACAACTCCAGTTCTCTTATATAATTTAGCAAATTTTACTCCCTTTAGTCATTTAGTCATGGTTCTTCGACCAGAATTAAAAGCTACAAGTGAGGAAATTAACTATATAATTTGTTCTTTTGTTCGCTCAATCTGTTTCTATATTCCCTTCTGAAAATCTTGTGGCATTATTTGCTTTTAATATGCGGGTTTCAGTTCCAAGCCGGATTAGGTCCAACCACCAGCGTGACAGAGTTCTTTCATAACCGGACCATCAAATCATTCCCTCATCGGAAATATCTTTAAAAAAATCTGAATCCATTTACTCGCTACCATTAAAGATGTTATGTGCATTTTAATTCCTACTCTCTGTCACGGCGTCATCTACAATTAAATATAATACAGATCAGAAATCTTCTCAATATATGCGAGAAAATCATAAAAAAACCATAACTAATATTGACATTACATAGGATATTTTGCAAGTCAGTGGATACCATAATATCAATAAGTGCCTCAGAGAGAATTAATCCTTCTGAGCTAAATAAAGTCAACAATTTTTCTTAAATTCCATTACGAATGGTAATGTTCCCTTTGAATCTAAAATAACGAAAGTTACTCGCTTTTTCAAATGTGGCGAAAAAGTCAAACATCAAATAATGGTGTAATAATTTTAACATCAGATATTAGTGGAATAATGGAATCACTAAATCGTGACTTGATCTTGAAACACCTAAAGAAAATCTAATCTAATCAATAATAACAGAGTTTGTGAATGTTACAATTGGAGAAAGTGAGAGATCGAAGTTTAGGACCTTGCTCTATATTAGCCATGGAAATGACATAGATTATGGAATATGCAACTTACTTTATATTTCCAGTCTCCTTACCTCCTTTAGGCGAGATATTTGGCCCTTAGGGAGGCTACCACACTACCTAAATGGATCCACTTTTTCGTTAGAGGGGAGATAGTGTCCGTAGTGCGTGCTTAGATAAAGTTTAGGTAGTCTATCACTAGGTGTTTGATGTCGTCTGGGCTTTGGTTGCATCTGCTACATGTTGGTATTGGTGCAAGGTTTATTCTGTTTTTATTGTTGAAGTATAGTGGAGTGGCCAGTGGAGTATAGTGGAGTGGCCTGACCTGAGTTGAAATAGGATTGCTCTTGTGTGTTCTATGTAGTGATTTCTCTGATTGGTATATTAAAGGTAAGAGTGATCGTTTATGTCGTTGTTTAGTGGTAGTGTTTTCAAGTATCTTTGAGTGAAGCTAGTGTGGATGTGTTTGATTAGGTTGCGAGTTGGTGGTGAGGAGGGAAGTTATTGTACAGGTGTTTTCTGTAGTGTGCTGCAGTATACAATTATAGATCAAGGAAAAGACCAGAGGAAGAGGGTCTTGTATTGATTGTGTGATCTGTTCGGAAGAGCTATCGGTAATGCGTGGAACCATGCAAGAGAGGAATCCGAATTTAGAGATTTATATCTATGGTCTATGATTAAGAAATTTAGAAATCTTTTTGTCATATGTTTTTGGAATACAGGGTGTACTTTAGGGGTTCATACATGACTGGAGAAATAAAATTGTTGAATTAGGTGCAGCGTTAATAAAATAAGATTTGGACTGGGAAGCTCTTGTTGGTGAGTGATCAGGAGGCTGAGGAATTTTTTAATATGATGCAAGATAATCTTATTAAACATGAAATAAACATACCGAATATGGGTGATAATATATTGCATGAATTAAGTTCTACCAATGAAAAAGGACGCTATAAGAGATATGGAGATTGGGGGAATTTGACAAAATAACGAACATTGCAAATTTAGATTTAAATTAAAATGAAACACGATTCTCAGTAGAATAAATGGCGTTAAATTCCCAACTTTTAGAAAAGCGGATTAGAGTGGTCTGAAGTAGCACATGAAGACTTGTTTAAATGTCAATTGGCTCTAGTCAATTACGTGACAACAATGATTAGCGTGAACCGCATGCTAGTGTCCCTGCATACAATAGAAATAAACTCTCACTTCCTGAATAGGAAACAAAAATGTTTCCTTCTGTCAACAATCGGAATATGAAATCCAAAAATGTGACTAAAATTTGTTCATATCTTCTTTTAGGAGGTTATTTCGATGTTAGACAATTTTAAATGGCACAGAATGATTTGGAGAAGCATGAATATAGATAGGCATGGAGAACTAGTTCACAAAAATATATATAAATAATAGAGTATTTACTAGTTACGGGAATAAGGGGGATCGACCCTACAATCGTGTTGCAGGAAATTAAGGTTAACCTTTGAACTAATGACTTTTTGGCAGTTATAATTAGTGCGTTTGCTGAATAATTTCCCCTTGATGAAATATGTCACAATGTTTAATTAATTCATGCCAATTTGCCAACTAGATTTACAAACTTCTATAATTAAAATGATGTACGCTTTAGAGGAGTTAGTTCCAAGCTGTGGTACATTGTAAATTTGAGCAATTAAAGTGATTAACATGACCGTTAGATTTTAATTTTAAGTTGATTAGCATAAAATGTGGGTATACCCGAATGGTGGACGGGATAAATGGTAGTTTTCTTTAACTTCTAGAATGATCCTTATCATTGCTATTAATAAAAAAGACTTTTAAAATATATTTTAAAATTTCCCTCTCCTTTTTAAAGTTGGGTTTACTAAGATGTAATTTGAAAACGCAGGAGGAAAATTTGTTCATCTTGAAAGTCCTTATTTCACTGGATATATACGAGTATATACATATATCCTCGTCTGTTCCAAGGACTGATGAACTGAAAGAAAATAATCGCGCTTCTCAGGCAAGATGTCACTAAATCGAAGCTTGACGAATATTTCTATTTATCTGATCCCTCATAGAACAGGACTGGGAAAGTTTAGAATCATTATATACTTATAAAATACTTACAAAGATACTTGTTCAATTCTGAGATTAATAAATATGGAGAATAAAATTATTGTATACCTTTAAATTTTTGATAAAGAGGTACATATAATATTTGACCTACTATTACCAGAAGGTTATAATTATTGGTTTAATCCTAAACTTTGATAAGACTCGAGATGATCAATGTTCCGAAATGTATTTTGATTTCTGGTGGTGGATTGAGCAAAAACATATTTTATGAACTTGTTGAAGGGAGATGCAAAATGATAATAAAAATTTAATATTTACTGTTTTGCCTTTGTAATTTCCAGAATAGATAAATATTTAGTCTAAATTATAATTGATTAATATATTTCAAAGTTCAGTAAATTTTCACTATTTCACACGTTTCTTCATTTTTTATTTCTAAATTATTAATAAAAACGAAATTATTTGAGTGAAACTTTAAAGTTGCAGACATTAATAACTTTATATGATTCAAATTATTTGCAATTTAGCTACAAATTCTATAGATCACGTGTTTTTTCTCGTTCTGTTAACGAGGCATCACTCCGATTCAATATGTTTTACTGAAATATTATGATCTGTAACTTTCATTATTGAACTTTCTTGCGTTAGTTTGTATAAATGACTTTCTGGAATTGAAGTAACTACTCTCCTTTTGGAATTATAAGCTTGACTAATAAGTTCCTGAAATTGAAGTAAGATTTAACTCCGTTTCTTTTGAAATTATAATCTAGGCTAAAGACTATTTGAACTTGAAGTAAAATGTACCTAATGGCTTTTCGAAATTATAATCTTAGCTAATGACTTCTTGAAAGTGAAGTAACACGTAACTAGTGGCCTTTAGAAATTATAATCTTTGCAATGAACAAATTGAAGGTAATCTTATAAAAAAAGTGTTCTTTATTTCCTGAGGGGAGAAACCCCTACTGGGCACGTTTCCTGGGCGGCTGATGGGGGAAACCCTTATGACAATAAACCTAGAGCTGCCTCGAATATATTGAATAAGAGGCCGTGGACCAAAAGCGAGGAAGAAGCTTGGGGCACTCACCATGTACTTCACCCAAGATAAAATTGCATGGTGAATCTGGAAGACCTGGAAGGAGTGCATATTGGAGGACGAAATGTGAAATCATCCTTTGCACAGATAATACAGTCCTTTTAGCATACTAAGAAGAGAAGTTGCAAATACTTGTGGATGAACTAAGAGACGTTGGTGAATAGAGGGGTTTGAAGATAAATATTAAGAAAACGAAGATATTGGGTGACAAATCAAACAAGTCATGTACTTTCAATTACCTAGGAAGTACTGTGTCAGAAGAGGAAGACTGTGAGAAAGAAATAAAGAGAAGAATAATATTGACCAAAAGTGCTTTTATGAAAATGAGAAACTTATTAACGAATCTGAGCTTGGGAATGACATTAAGAAATTGGTTGTTAAAGTGCTATGTTTGGTCAGTTTTCCCATACAGATGTGTTATTGATGATTAAGAATAATATGGAAAAGAAATTGGAAGCAACAGAAATGTGGTTTTTGAGAAGGATGCAAAGAATCTTATGGACAGCAAGAACATCAAATGAGGAATTATTAGAACGTGCACGACTGCAGAGAGGGTTTAATGAGAAGTATCTTGAGAATATAGCTCCAGTTCTTGGGACATATCCTTATAGCAAGAGAAATAGAAAGAGATTGTCTGCTGAAAAGAATTGAAGGAAGAAGAGCTAGCCGAAGACAAAAGAAAAGGTTAATAGAGACCCCAATGGAAAACATGAATAGAAGATAGTCTGTAACAGATCTAATCAGAAAGGCAGAAGATAGAAAAGAATATCCCTCCATGATAGCTGGGGTCACATGATAGGCACTTCGGTAACGGTAAGTTCTTCATTTAAACAATTTTTGTTGCTACTTAGCGAGATTAATTCTAGGAGAATCACAATAAAATATTTGAGGCTAATTAGTTTGTGATTGTCTGGTTAGGGTAAATTAACTTTCTGGGAAAATTATGTTATAACATTTGCTAATTTATAAGTGTGTTAGTGTTAACTTAAGCGATTTTTATATGGTTTAATAACTTTTCTAGGACTCCTTTAAGTAGCATCAAATTAGACTGCTAGACTTTTTTGGGTCTAAATTTGTAAAGTAGAACTTTGGTGTTCTTTAGCATTGGGATTACTTTCCCTTATTTTACCTTCGCCATACTGAAGATGAAATTTCTCTGATTTTCTCAAAGAACTCGTGTTTCGTACCTCCCAAAACCACATTACATTCTCGCGGCATCGGTCAACATAGAGTGCAACTTTGTTATATAAACTTAGCAGCTCTTTTCAGTCTGTCTTTAATACTCATCAGTATTTCAGTTGATTTCGTGGATGACATGTTTCCTGTGAGTCTGAAGCACTACCATGAGAACAATAATCTGCCAGTCAAGGCAGTTTTGATGATGGAGAATTTTCCTGTTCATCTCACCACACATATACAGTTTGGAAAAAAACTACTATACTTATGCAACCCATGGAGGTAAAAGTGATATAAAATTTTTAATTGCTAAAAATTAAATTCTCTTAGACTATTCTTACCCCCAGAGACTTTTGGGAGAGTCACTTGAACAAAATTTATTTTGTGCGAAAGAGAGTGAATAACTGCGGAGAAGTTAATAAAAGGCATTGAGCTCTATTTGAGGATTCTTTGATAAGCAGAGGTTGAGATGGTTTTGAGTCAAAGTCAATGTAAAGAAAAAAGTCTCCCTATGCGAAGGAGATGGATATTAGTCATCTAGATGCGTTGGCAGATAATTCAAGGAAGCAGGGGAACATAAATGAACTAAATTCCCTTCAAAACGGGAAGAAAAAGCAATTTAAAATAGAAATTTCTTTCCTATATTAAGAGAGTAGAAGATTGGCATATCTAAAATATCCACTTTTGAATACACAGAATTATTTTAGACTTTCTCAGAGTTGTAGAGCTTACAGGAAATGAGGCTTCTTGGCATTGGCTCTTTCAATTAAATGATGAATGGCTACTTTAGAAACAAAGTAGAAGGGAAAAAACTTTTCACAGATTCTTTTGTAAAAATATATAGAAATTACCCACACCAGCAGTGAAGTCACCTCTTACATATTTACATGGAAATTGCAACCCTTTCCAAGCACAAGCCACCTTTCTCCAATCCTCTCACATCTGCAACTTGCCCTTGTGTTAAAAATTCTACTCAGTAAAGTTCTAGTTTCACAGTTCTTTAATTATTGTGCGTGTTCGGGATTAATAAGTTTTTATTTTTAGGACAATACAACAAACTATTATTAATTGCATGTATTGCAAACTAAGGTTCCCTTGTATTAAATTTGATAGGTCTCCTAGGTTGTTTTGCTCTTTTTCCATTGCTACAACCAAAGTTATCACACATGAAATGGCGTTATATTCCCATTCCGTTTATGTACACTACACTTATCCATCATTTTTACCTTTTAATGTCTTTCCAAATTTTTTTAATCAGTCCTGCCAGATGCTCTAATGTTTGTTGTGTTTCTTAAATCTTGATTTCGAATATTGTATAAACAATTAATCCTAATGACGTGAAGTAACTAAAAAATACTACATTTCATATGAGACACTCTATTACAATGTTGTATGCGTTAATGGGCCAGACTTACTGAGTTCTTAGTGGGAAAGAGGACGTTAAGCAACAGCCCCTGATAGACCTAGGAAATCTTTGATTCCACTACTTTCCAATTTGTCGGATCTAATCAAATAATCCTTCAGATTACCAGTCAACGATAGAGGAGTCATAAGGTAGGAAAAACATCTTAATTACTCAGTGAGAAGCAAAACTCCAAGTAGGTTTCTTAGTCAGAGAATAAATATAAATATCCTACAGTGCAAAGAATACGCAAAAAAGTCCCAAGGTGGAGAAATTAGCTTGGAATAGCTTGGTTGGCACATGGATTCACAGTTAATCGCAAGGCTATTGAAAACATGGCGAGAGTCTGTTGAAGCACTATTCTTGCATATGTTCCAGCTTTAAGTATATATTCTAGTTGTTAATCATATAAATTTAATCAAAACAAGGGAGCATAATTGGTGGAGCATTGCGAGAAGTTTTAGTTGGAAATACTGGATTTAAATAACACTATCAAGAATAGCAAGAATAGTATAAAGAAAATATGCTATAACATTTTTTAAAGTTGTTCGTAATGAAAGTGAAGTTAGATATACTGATATTGCGAGAAGGATATTAACTAGGGCATCTTTGCCTCAAAGTTTGTCGGGAGGAATCAGTAAAGAAAGGGGTAATGATGAATGAAGTGAAAATATATAGCAAATATATAACCACAGACTTTCCTGCAGGAAGTGAGTCGGTAGATCACGCGATCATTCAGACGACATCTACCTCATGGTTTCCTTTGACACACCTGACCCCGCTTTTCGAGAATGTGGGTGGTGGAAAGTTAACTCAAGTCAACTCCTCGTAGGAGTAATGATCGCGGTGGCAAGTAGCTCTCCTCAATCTATCCTCATTCCTCAAAGAAGGTAGAGTCCATTGCAAATATATTTCGGGTTTGATTTGGCTACATGACTTTGAAGCCTCGAATTTACCATTCACTTCGAAATATATTGGCCTTAATACTGTTTGTCTGAATTTGGTAAGAGTACATAAATCTGATCATTGCGTGAGAGGGGTTTGTTGGGTGGGATTTTATTGAACAAGATTATTCAAATTGGCTCTCATTAAGCACATGATATTACAAATTCATTTATTCACGACATTTTTTATGGGCAATGGAGTTAAGCAATGATTACCACTAGTTTTTTAAGGCTCTTTTCATCGGTGATCCAGGTTAAGGAATCCAAATCGGCAATCCCTTCAATTACTAACCCCCAGATGTAACTTGACTTTACTAAACATATAGTTGTGATTTCACAACTTTATAGAAGACAGAGGACAGTTTTTTCCAGCAACGAAAGCAAGGCTTTCAAATATGCTCATGTGAGTGGCTTGATTACCAAAGGTGATTTGTCACGTAGATTTAGTACCACTCCTGGGTAGCCCGATAGGTTTCTGGGTTAGGCTTAGCGGTTATCGTTTGATTCTGCTGCGAGTGCTTAATATTTGCAAGGCACTAACTGCAAAACACGCCCTAGACACTTTACCAGACTAAGATCTCTTAATAACCCCGTCTTACTTTACAAAAAGAAGAAGTCATAATAACTCTGCTATACTTTAGAAAAGGAAGATCTCATAATAACTCTTTCACACTTTACAAAAGGGACACCTCGAAGGATAACATTTTTCCTTCTAGGGCGTGTTTCTATAAGACGAGGGGCAGGCATTAAGTTTTGCGAATCGGTAGCGCCAAAGAGAGGAAAGGGGATGGCAGTGTGTTGGGGTGTTATGACAAGTTATGACAAGTCAGAACCTGCAGCCGCATGCTCCTGCCTTGTCTATTTAAGAAACAGTAGCTGATCGCAGATCGTCAGTCACAAATTTTTCAACAATGGAGAAGGTTGAGCACCGCGCAGTGATCAAATTTTGCAAAAAAAGATCCATGAACGCATGGTTGCAGTGTAAACCGACACCGCCTCTTCCTATGCAACCATTGCTCGCTGGAATAGGGACTTCCGCGATGGTCGTGAGTCCCTTGAAGATAACCCCCGTCCAGGATGCTCGTCAGACGTGACCAACGAACACAATGTGGCCCGTGTGGAGAGGATCATCCTCGAAAATCGACGGGTGAAGGTCGAAGAAATCGAGCGAGAACTTGGAATATCACATGAAAGTGTTATCAACATCATCCACGACAATTTGGCCATGACCAAGGTCTCGGTCCGTTGGGTCTCTAGAAACCTCACGCCCCATGATCGACTTCAACGTCGTCAAAGTCCACAAGGCCAGAGTTGCACAAGCTGCCCGGCGCGAGTGCGGATTCGAGGAGCTCAACAATCCCCCCTACAGTCCAGATCTGGCCCCTAGTGACTACATTTTATTCCGCCAGCTCAAGGCTGCACTGCGTGGACGCCAGTTTGGGGACGATTAAGATGTCTAGCTCACCGTCCAGTCCCCATAAGGGGCGCGGCGATTTGCCATCCTGGCCGCCGTGCTGACGGGATCCAGCGCTCCGTCCGGCCCCAGCTTAGCCTCTCTTCCTTCCTTCAGATAGCCCGATTTCTTCCCTACCTCGTCGCTTTTCATACAACCTCTCCCACAACTTTCTCTGGTCAGCCTCTAATTCCACAGGGTAGATGCTGACCTTCTTCTCAAGCCAACCACCACGGATCGGGGCTGGGGGGGAGGGGACATTGTTCCCTAACCCCTGAGCTCCGGTTCGGGATGGTTTTTTTTTAACAACCTGCTTCATACCCACCCATACCTTCCTCACATCCCTTTTCCTCTCCTCTTCAAAATCTATCTTTTTTACGCCGTGTCCAAGGTGGAGCCACCATGCCGATGGACTGCCAGGCCACCAGGCGGGAGGGGTGGTCCCGAATGGCGGCGCCTGGCTCTGCCGGGCTTGTAAGCACCTCTCGCAGTGCGGGCTACTGCGAGGGGTGATGAGCTATTGCGTCCCGTGGCAAAAATAGGGTCACCATGCCCATAGATGAACAACCAAAAAAAACCCAAACCCCTTTAACTCCCCCTTGCTCATCGACGGAGCCGCCCTTGGGCAGCTCCACCGAAAAAATGGAGGTCCCCCCCCCTGTGCTTGCACAGGGGACCCTCCATATTTCTCTAACCGGAGAGGAGGCTTACTCCTCTCCTTCGCCTACGGGTGCAGGGGACTCCCCCTCACCCCCTTCTCTGGAGGTGCTTTCGGGCACCTCCCTTTTCCCAGCGGCAGTCCCATCTTTTCTTTTCAAGGGGACTGCCAAGAAAGCCAGCAGGCAGCCCTTAGCCAGCCGCTCCCCATCAAAGCGGCTCGGTAGGGCAAACCCCCTTAGGGGGGAGAGGGAAGCCAGGCCCCTTCGGTCGCTTCCCTCAAAAGACCTGCTGGCAAGAATATTAAACCTTGCCGGGGTCAAGGCCTGTGCCTCCCCATACAAGACTGGCGACACAGCCAAGGGGACCTGCGATGTCCTGGGAGGGGATGGCCAACTGGAGGCCCCTCCTGTGATAGACATGGTCCTTGAGGAGACCCAGCCCCAGACGGTAGGGCCTTCCATGGGGGGGAATTCGGGCTCGGCGCCAAACACCGAACCCGAATCCGCCCCTATGCAAGGTCCTCCTCAAATGGCTGAGGGCTCCGAGGCAGTAGAAGGAGGGGAGGGATCTCCTCCGACAGGTGCCCCTACGACAACCAGGACCTTCTCCATTTCGGAGAGGGACCTGGCTGAGGCTGGTCCATCTGGCCTGGGGACTTCTGCCGGCGGAGGTGAAAAGCAGGTTCATTCCCCGCCCTCCTCTCCGAAAAAGAAAAAGAAAAAGACAAAAAAGACCAAAAAGACTCGGGGCTCCTCTCCATCCGCGGGGGCTGCGGGGACGGATGGGTCTGCTGCCACTCTGGCAAGCGACCAAGCCAAGATCGGCACATCTGCCCCCTCTGCCCCCCCGGTTGCGGAGCCCCTGACAAAGAAGACTAATACCAAGAGTGCACAGGGCGGAGCCTCGATGACATCGGGGCCCCTGATTCAGAGGTTACCTGGCGTTTTCGAGCCCGCTGGCTTCAAACGCTTCCTCGTTATTCGCTCCACTGATGGCACCATGTTGTCCAAGGGCAAAATGATCCATCAGAGGAGAGGATTAGCTAGTGCAATTGGTAGAGAGCCGAAGGTAACCCGTTTCTCGGACGGGAGCCTTCTGGCGAATGCGGCGAATCCCGCCGAGGCGGCTAAGATTAGTGCTCTTCGGACACTTCATGGCACCCCGGTGAGTGTGACGCCGCACTCTACCATGAACTTTGTGAAAGGAGTAGTTTATGCGAGGGAACTCGTTGACTACTCCATTGAGGACATCACCTTAGAGCTGGCCGACCATGGGGCGGTCAAGGTCGAACGTGTGATGAGAAAACAGGGAGGGGCCTCGAGACCCACCCCTACACTCTTCGTCACGTTCGACTGTGACAAGCTCCCTGAGTCGGTGCGTGCCGGTTGGTACCGCTACCGCGTGAAGGCATTCGTGCCCCTTCCGCGGCGGTGCTATTACTGTCACCGCTTCGGCCATACGAATCGCTCATGTAGACGTGCAAAGTCGGGGTCACCCGAAGTGTGTGTAAATTGCTCCAAGGTCGCACACGATAAGTCCAAATCGTGTGTGGCCAAGTGTGTCAATTGCGGAGAGCCGCACCCTGCTTCTTCGAAGCAATGTGGTGCATATCTCCTTGAGAAAGAAATCCTGGCCGTTCAGGCCCAGGATCGACTCTCATTCCGCGAGGCAAAGGACTTGGTCCTGGCGCGCCCGGCTCTGCCTGGGACGTCATATGCCTCAATAGTTAGGAAGGCACCCTCTGCTCCCGGCCCATCCAGGCCAACGAGCACGGTTGTTTCCGCGCCCATTCGGAGCCCTTCTGCGGGCTCTACCCAACCCGGGCGCTCCCCTGGTAAAGCTGGCGGCAAAAAGGGCTCATACCCTGCCCCGGCTAAAACCAGGGCTCCCCCCTCTTCCCCCAGCGTGACCGTTTCCCGTAAGGCGAAACGGCCACGCGCCTCCACCGAGTCGTTAGACTCACAGGAGGCAACACCCCTGAAGATGGTCGCTAGGCCATCTTCCGGGGTTCCTAAAGCTGCCCCCCGAAAGGAGGACAGCAACAAAGGAGCTTCGGCTCCTTCGCCCACGCCCCGAGATGGAGCGAGTGGCTCGGAGACGGTGGTTCCTCGAAAAGAGGGCCCCCCGCCTCCGAAGCCGCAACGCCCGCCTAAGGTTTCGAGGCGGAGGGAGGAAAAGACTCGCATAGCGAGCCCAACCTCCCCCAATAAGTCCTCGAAGGCGACAGCGCCTTCAGCGCTTTGTCCGGCCAACAGCGCCCGGGGTTCTGCCCCCGGGAAGCGTACGGCCATTCCCGTGAGGGTCTTCAATTCGAGGAGGGCCCCCGCGTCTCCTCCGAGCTAGGCCTGGAGGGCATATTCCTTCAATGGAATTGCCGTGGACTCCGGGCCAAATGGGAGGAGCTGCGGAGGCTCGTCTCGTCCCGTTCCCCGTTAGCTATTTTTTTGCAGGAGACCATGCTAGGTGCGTGCCCCCTCCCTGCCCTCCCGGGGTATAAGGGTCTTGCGACCCCACCACTGCGAGAGGGCCGGGCTGGGGGATGCGCAGTTTACACCCGGCATGATGTCTCCGTTCTTCCTTTCTCTTTAGATACCTCCTTTCAGGCAGTGGCTGTGCAGCTGCACCTGGATAGGAGGTATACTATCATTTCTGCGTACATTCCACCGTCAGCTGACTTCGACGCGGGGAACTTCCGCCGCGTCGTTGCACGGTTGCCGAGGCCCTATCTCTTGCTTGGAGATCTGAACGGCAGGCATCCTCTCTGGGGAGATTACTCCATAAATCCCAGGGGACAAGTCCTTGCCGATCTGATTGAAGAGCTTGAGATGGGTGTCCTAAACGTGGATGAGTTTACGCATCACTGTCCGAGAACCGCTTCATTTTCTTGCCTTGACCTATCTTTGTGCTCTTCGGATGCACAGCCTGATTTTGATTGGGGGGTGGTCGATGACCTCCATGGTAGTGATCACTTTCCCATTCAAATATCATTTTCAGGGCAACTGCCGCCTGAGCGACCACCTCGGTGGTGCTTGGCGCGGCCGCGGTGGCCTGCATTTCAGGAAATGACTGAATTCTCTATCTCATTCGAGGAGTTTAGGTCGGTAGATGAGGCCGTTGAGTTCTTCTCCGGCAACCTCATCGCCGTGGGCCTGACTACTATTCCTAGGACGTCTGGCCGTTTTGCACGCCGACCACTCCCATAGTGGTCGGCCGAGTGTGAGACGGCCCTCAAACAGAAGCGTTATGCCTACATGCGCTATAAGCGCCGCCCGAACGATTTCACTGTCGCTGAATTTCGTCGGGCTAGGGCTAGGTTCCGGTATATTTCGAAGCACGCCCGCCGCTCTTCTTGGCGGGCATACGTGTCTTCACTTAACGGGAAGACCCCTTTAGCTGAGGTGTGAAAGCGAGTCAAAAGTATTCGGGGCAAGTTCTCGCAGGACCCCCCTCCCGTTCTCCAGGAGAATGGGACCGCAATCTCGGACCCCGCGTCTGTGGCGGAATCCTTAGCGACCGCTTTTTCCGCATTCTCTAGCCGTGATGCTGCTCCGCCAGCATTCAATGCACGTCGTGATGTCGCGGAAGGCCGCCGGCTGGACTTTACCTCCAGTGGCGGAGAACCCTTCAACGACAAGTTTACTGTGAGTGAGTTTCGTTCCGCTCTCGCTTCGTGCGCGGACACCGCCCATGGTCCGGACGATGTCCCGTACGCAATGCTTCGACACCTGGGTAAGCGAGGCATGGCCTTTCTGTTAGATCTGTTCAACAGAATCTGGGTGGAACGTCTTCTCCCAGACTCCTGGCGAATCGCTACTGTGCTCGCCTTTCGCAAACCGGGGAGAGATCACTCTACTCCGACCGGTTTCCGCCCAATCTCTCTAACCTCTTGCGTGTGCAAGTTGATAAAGAAATTGGTAAACGTTAGATTAGCTTTTTTCCTGGACAGCGGAGGCCATCTGTCTTCCGCACAGTGCGGCTTCCGCAAGTTCCACTCCACGTCGGATGCTATGCTCCGACTGGAAAATGCCGTCTGCGATGCTTTTCTTCGTAGACAGCACTACGCCACGGTGTTTTTCGATCTGGAGAAGGCCTATGATACCGCATGGCGATACGGTATCATGGAGACTCTCTACACGATGGGGGCGAGGGGACGCCTCCCAATGTTTATATCTGAATTTTTGCGAGATCGTCGATTCCGCGTACGGGTGGGGGGAGCTCTCTCCGGCCTAAAGGAGCAGGAAGAGGGTGTCCCGCAGGGAAGTGTCCTCAGTGTCACACTCTTTGCCCTGAGCATCAACGGCATCACCTCGGTGCTGCCGGAAGATGTTCTTCGTGGACGACCTTTCGATCTCTTTTGGCGCGGCCCAGATGCCAACTCTGGAGCGTCGACTCCAACAAGCATTGAACCGCGTCTCTCGCTATGCCGAAGCGCACAGGTTTCGGTTTTCTTTGGCCAAGACTAAGGTGGTGCACTTCTGCCGCCATCCACCGCTTCACCCCGACCCAGATTTGTTTCTTAATGGGGTGCGCCTGGATGTGGTTGAGTCGCACCGTTTCCTTGGTCTTGTATTCGACCGACGCCTCACCTGGGAGGCTCATATTCGCAGCCTTAGGGTCTCTTGTACCCGCGCCATGGACATTCTCCGTTCCGTGACGTTCAGCGCTTGGGGCACTGATAGGGCTACCGCCTTACTTTTTTATCGATCCTTTGTTCGCTCGAAGCTCGACTACGGATGCGAGTTTTATGCATCCGCAGCCGAGCGTTTATTGCGGAAGGTGGATTCGATCCACCACACCGGCTTCGCCTTGCGACCGGTGCCTTCCGCACTTTCCCCATTGAGAGCCTGTTGGTCAATGCTGGGGAGATGCCACTCGCTCTGCGCCACGTGCATTGCATCACTCGCCTGTACGCGCGAGCCCGGCGCCTCCCTCAGTCGCCAACAGCTCTCACTGCATCCGCAGCTGATCTCGATGGTGCCTATGCCACCGAGAGACGCCAGTCATACCCTAAGCCCTTTGGGTTTAGGGCCAGGAAACTCCTTCGAGAGCTAGATATAGCTCTCGGGCCGGTGGCGCCCCTGGTTCTGCCCAGGACGCCACCCTGGAGGGTACCACATTTGGCTATTTGTCGCCACGCCTCTGCTCCCAAAGCTTGTACTGCGCCGGGAGTATTGCGTTCGACCTTTTTGGAGCACACATCGTGTCACGCTGGAACCGTGCCAGTGTATACGGATGGCTCCAAGTCCCAAGAGGGGGTCGGCTTCCACGCCGTATCCCCTCTGTTTGAAGTCAGCGGGGCTCTACCAGGCGCTGCGTCTGTCTTCACGGCCGAGCTGGTGGCAATACACCACTCGCTACGGGAGATTACGCGACGTGCCCGGTTCGGAGACCGGATTGTGATCTATAGCGACTCACAAAGCGCCCTGAGTGCTCTCGGGGCATTGGAATCTCCGCATCCCCTGGTTCGCGATATCCGTGACGCCACGGTTTTGGCGAGCCGGGCAGATGTCGAGATTATCTTCTGCTGGGTTCCTGGACATGTGGGAATTGCGGGGAATGAGCGCGCCGATGAGGGCGCCAAAGAGTCCGCGAGGACTCTGCGACCGGACCAGCGTTTCGCTCTTCCTCACACCGACTACATGGCAGGAATACGGGCAGCTCTTCGGACTGCTTGGCAAAGAAGATGGGAGACGGTCGAAGGGAACTTAAAGTTGCGTGCCATTGCGCCGCGACTGTTCCCATGGACCTATCCCCCAATGCCGCGGCGGCTTCAGGTTGCTTTCTGTCGTCTCCGAATCGGACACACTCGTGTGACGCATCGCTATCTGGTGGAGCGCTCGCCTGCGCCCTATTGCAACGACTGCGTCGTCCCCCAGACTGTTCGGCACATTCTTGTCGAATGTCCCAGTCTGGGTGATCTTCCCGCACAACACCTGTCCCGGTACCGGGATGGGCGGGGTCGCTACCGCCTGTCCCTTGTACTCGGGACGAGTGCGTGCACTTTGACTGGTGGACTTGCTAACTTTTTGGGGGAGGCCGGCCTTCTCCCTTTTTTTTAACCAGGCTTAATTTTTGTTGTTGTTGTTTTTGTTGTTGTTGTTGTTTTTGTTATTGTTTTGTTATTGTTATTTCTTTTTTGTTGTTCCCTGTTCCATTTTTTGAAGTAGCCTAGAACTAGGCTGTTTGTTTACGGCGACTTATGCCTAAGTCGGCAGTCGCCAGATAGCCCCTTAAATAAAAAAAAAAAAAAATCACCGTCCAGTAGTGGATTGAACAGCAGTCGGCAGATTTCTGGTTGTCGGGAATTCGAAGCCTCAGGGACAATTGGCGCAAGTGCATTGAAGTCGAGGGTAGTTATATTGAAAAATAATAAAACCCTTTTCCTTATATCTCGTTTGCTTATATCTGAATT
Organism: Ceratothoa steindachneri; assembly: GCA_963969495.1. Lineage (NCBI taxonomy): Eukaryota > Metazoa > Arthropoda > Malacostraca > Isopoda > Cymothoidae > Ceratothoa > Ceratothoa steindachneri. The sequence goes on from OZ018329.1 coordinate 57,994,273, forward strand.
GCAAAACTTATTGACCGCCCCTCGTATTCATAATAAAATATTGCAATACCAAAGGAAAGAAACAAAAATATATACCTATTTCTCAATGTTGATAATGAGTAATTAAGGATGGAGTCAACCACAGCCATTTCGCCTCTTTAAAATTCAGTTGCTCTCTCACAAACCCTATTTACATTTTCTTATGGGGATTTTGAATTTTTACTCGCTCCTTATTTTATTTTGGTTAAATTTCCCATCCAAGAGTGGATAAGAAACCTCCTCTAATGGCTCAGAAGAGTCCAATTAGTTTATAATCCCTCATATTTCTAGTATCTCTTTACTACCTTCTATGTTTCCTTTTATTTTTTTCTCTAGTCTTCCTCTTGACTTCTTTCAGTTACGATCATTTTTTTCATTCAACAAAAATGATCTAAAAATTTTACTTTGTAGTTATTTTTTTTGTAGTTGGAATTTGTTTCTCAAAGTTTGAAAAGAAGTACTGAATAATGGCCCTGGTAGGTGTATATGACAGCTTGATATATTACTACCGTCGTTACTCTTGTTCTAGTTCGAGTTTAATTTCTTATAATTATGTATATTTTTCACTTGTCTTCTTTCTTTATCCCTTCCCATGAGCAAATTACTCTTTCGAGTAAAGTCTTCTATTGAAAAGAGGGAATATTTTTTAAACAAATCTGGTCAGAACTTATTGGATCGTAAGGAAGATCGAGATATTAATTTGTTCTTTTACAGGAAGTGAAGCAAAGCAGCAAAGAGATTCAGTTTATTTTTCAGCTTTAAATCTTTCTACTTTTTTTTAACTAGCAAATAGTCCCACCATCCAAATTTGATTATAACTTCCCCGCATTTCTTGTAGTCCTCTAATATATATTTAAAAAACAACTAGGAGTGTACGAGAGATTTATGAACAAAATTATTTTTCTAAGATTTCCCGTGTTAATTGAAAATAAAGAGTCATTGAAAGAAAAGTTTTTATTTTATTGTTGTAAACAAAAGATACAAAGAAAAGGGGAGAAGTGGAAAGTTCTACAGTTTAGCTCAGTTATACTCCAAAACTTCATCCTTGGAGAGACGAAATACAGCGTAAATCATATATTTAATTTAATCGTTTACAGAATAGCATTAGTATTTATTATCTCTTAACATAAATAACAGTATTTAGGATTAGACTTCAGTTTTGTTATGAATCACTTTGCCACAACTCAACGTTGGTATCGATGAAATATGTAGAACAAAATACAAATGTGCCACAAACTCATAATAAGAAATGATGAGGTAATATACAAAGGAATAAAAAGGAAAACGCATGCAACAACAGAGAATTCAATTCTTATGAAGTTGCATGCAGACACATAACTAAGTTTACTAAGCCCCGCCGCTTATCTGACGGAGGGCGAAATAAGAAAATATTCCTCGCTTATAATCGTAGTTAAGCTTGGGTTTCAGTGTAGCCATTTTCGTTACGTGGAAGACCGTTCCATAAGTTGACAATTTGGTTGAAGAAATAACTTTTAAACTCGTGTTATGATGGTTGGAAAAAACGCATGAAGAAGCAGCGTGAAAAAATTATTTTTACACTGTATAATACTTAGTTGACTTCCGTATTTGGGGATTAATGTAAACTAATGGGATACCCTACCATACTAAGCAATATTGCCCTCAAAAGAAGATCTTTAAGATTTTTATTTAGTATTTATGGAAGTAAACACACAAAGGAACACAATTTGAGAACGCTTATGTGTGTGTGAATTGATTGAAATCAATGAAACACACATAAATGGAAACTACAATGTAGGCAGTGATGTATGCGGTTATTACTAATGAGTACCCACCTTCATGTGGCACGCCTGGGGCACGATTGGTCTAATGGATCCAGTCACTTGTTTGGTGTTAAAGAAGCGCGTCTCTCAGGGGTTCCTGTACAACGTGAAGGTTGATACTCATTGCTATAGCAACCGCAGAAATGGACACGATATTTAGTTGATAAGTAAATTGAAAGAAACCGAGAAAATAAATGAGAATACAAATATTAGCATTTTGGGAAGTAGCACAACTGTACATTATGAAATTTAATCCCATCTGTTATTGGAATCTTGAATTTTTAGGAAAATGCTAAACTGAATCAACAAAATCAAGAGGAATTTAGTTAATTCACACGAATGGGAAGCTTTTCACTCGCATGCATATTCTGGACTCTAAATCTATGTAGGGGATAACGGTTTGATACAAAGAGGCCAGGTTAGGAAATTGTACTCCCATTACTTCTTTGGAGATATCTACACTCTGAATTTCTTTCCAACCTTCCTTCTCTCAAACTCACCATGTATTTTCCTCCATTTGTGAGTCGGCCTATCTACCATACCATCTAACGCAGTCCTTATCTCAACTTTTACGAACCTTTTTCCCAAAATTTCGGGGTGAGAGACACGCGATGACTTTCGTTCCCAAATTAAATACGTAATGTCCTAATTTGTACTCGATGTTTTTTTATTCATAATAAATTTAAAATTTTCGAGACAAGGTGAGACAAAAAGATACCATGGAACACCTCAATAAGGAAAAAAAACATAAACTCGAGCACATATATCCTTAGTCAAAAGTATAAAGCACCTTATGGAAACATTCATATCAGAAATTAGACATTTGTGGTAAATGAATTCATTATATATATATTTTATAGATTTATTTACTTTTAATTAATATAAAACTTAGTTGAACCCCATTTGCTTCTATTAAAACCATACTTCTTCGTGGCTAGGATTTCACCAAATATCATACATTTCTAGCGCGGTCTTTTACACAGTTTTCATACAATTGTTTAATTTTTACTCATAGTATTCCTCGTGCTTTTCTAAGCTTTCATCTCAAGTGTTGTAGTGGATTTTAGTCTCTGGTTTATGATAGCCACTCCATAGGGGTGATATCCACTTCTCACAACTAATTTTTGGTGTGTTTGGGTGTTTGGCATTGGTTATTGTCCTGCTGAAATATAACCTTCATTTCTTGATGTGGTGGTCAGCGTTTTCTAGATATTTGGCGATAAACTTTTCAGATTCCTGGCAGGACACGTTGAAGAATTCATTTTTCTCTGGCATAAAAAACATCTCACCTGGCTTCGATGAAAACTTGCTTCACAGTTGGTACCTCAGAAGCAGGGTGAAATGCCTTTCCTACTCATAGTCTCTCAAATATCGCCCCAGAAGTGCTGTAAATATGCAAAATTGTGACAAAATATAATTTTGTAAATAATTTCTTCCAATATATATTTAAATGAAACTACATAAATTACATGTAAACAATAATACAAGAGGATTCATTGAATATTTCATCATTGTCCAACTGAAGAATATTTTTTCTGTTCACCTCACATATCCATCGTTTTTTTCTCGCCTTGTATCATTTAGCACTTTATCTTTAAGTCTCTTTCTAACTGTTATGGTAGATATTTTTGAATTTGAAACTTCCTTAAACTCCTAAATAGGTTTAGAAGATTTTTTTCTAGGATTCTGTAGTGAAGCTCTAATTTTAGATCTCTTCTCTAAGTGTGGTAAGTCGCCTTCTGCCACTTCTCTTCTTTGCTACAAAACCTTTGCACACTTGATTTCGTTTTATAATGGCTTGAACAGTTAACTGTGCTTCTATAAGTTCTTTAGTGTTAGTCATATTACTTATTTAAAACAGTATTATATACCCAATATCTATAAATTTAAGCTGAAATATAAGAAATATGAGTTAAATTTATATTTTACAAAATATACCATTTTATTAATTACACACCATTTAGTAAAATAATAATTCTAACATATTAACAAAATATTCAACATATTAGCAAAATACAAATTGTATTCATGCATATTTATGAAAAATAAGATTAATTCTAAATTTGAATATGTTAAATAAATTCATTTATGAGGGCTAGTTTACACAACGAATACATTAGACCAGTGGTCGGCAACCCTTATAGCCAGAGGAGCCATTTAATAAAGTTGAAATATGAAAATATACCCCACTTTAAAACAACTCTAATTATAGTTATATTGTTCAATTTACTTCTACTCCCAAAACAAATTAAATTATATTATATTACTCAGTTTGCTTTCATATTATATGTCATATGAGAATACTCATAAAACATAAAAATAATAACTATAATAATAATGTTAATCTTTGTGCTTGGTTTTAAACATATTTTGTGGTGGGTTTTAAGAATTTTTTATTATATGTTAAATTATGAATTCTGTGTAGAACCCCTGTATAGAGTCTTCATAAATAAAATAATATTGTTATTATTATATGATAAATAAAAGAATAGGAAAAAATATAACAAAATATAGATTCAATATTATAAAGCATAAATATAATTTTATCAATAACTTACCTAAGGTAGTTGATTAATGTTATATCTGTTCCTGGGTTTCCTTGGAGAACTGCTCAATGTTCGGAGAGTACCATGTGGTATTTAGTTTTAGGCAAGATTGTAAGCTCGCATCATTTAGTCTGTTTCCTAATTTGCCTTTTATAAGGTTCATGCTTAAAAAAACTTTCTCACACAAATAAGTGGATCCGAAAATGGACAAAATACCAAATGCATAATTCTTGGAGTTATCGTAGGTGTCTGGTAAGGCACTCCATACCTCAAAAATCATCTGATCTTGTTTTTTCAGATTTTGTAGTTTTCCCCACTTGTGTTGACCTACTAGTGTGGCTAGTTGTATTTTTAACGATTTAAGGTCAGCGAGTAGAACTTAAAATTTTGAAGCCCAAATCTCTTTCTCTTTCAAATCAGCCATTTCAAGCTCGACTTCTGCTCAGTTCACTTTAGAAAAGGCTGCAAAATTTAGAACAGAGATGTCTGCCTCGAGTGGTTTAATGACGAATGACAAAGTTGCGTTTTTCCTTCTGAATTCTTGGAAATGAGCTTTAAAAGACATCTCCATTTTCAAGACAGCATTTTTTAGATTGCAAACATCCAACTCACGGCTTGCTGCTTCTCTGTATTTCTTCAATGATGGAAAATGAAGAAACTCATTTTTCTCCAGGTCTCTAGCAAACAATGCAAGCTTTCTCTCAAATTACAGTACTTCCTCTAAAAGGAATAAAGCAGTATTTCCCTTTCCTTGCAAGTTCCGGCTGAGTTGATTTAAATGTCAAGTGATATCCACCATGAAGTTAAATTTTTACAGCCATTCAGCTGTTGTAAGATCTTGACATGCATCACCTTTCTCAAGCAAAAATGTTTTCACTTCTGCCAAGCAGGCCTAAAACGCTCAAGCACTCGTCCCCTAGAAAGCCATCGGACTTTGTTATGAAGAAGGAGGTCTGAATAGTGGCAATCAGCCTCTTCCAAGAGCTCGCGAAACTGTCTGTGGTTCAAACCCTTTGATAAAATTTTATTTACCATTTTCACTACTAATTCCATCACTTCATTGAGTTCAGGAATTAAAGACTGTGCACAAAGAGCCTCTTGGTGAACGATGCAGTGAAATGATATCACTTCATGATCCAGATTTTTATTTAATAGAGAAACAAAGCCCTTATGTTTTCACATCATGCTCGGTCCTCCATCAGTTGCAACAGAGATAATATGCTTGGTGTTTATTTCCTTTGCTACCAGACATGAGATAATAGCTCTAAAGGCATCTTCACCTCTAGTTTTACCAGTGAGAGGTAGCAAGTCAATGAGCTCTTCTTGGGGGCCCTTAGAATTCACATAGCGACAAACAAGTGCAACCTGCGCTATATCAGTAATATCACATGACTCTTCACAAGCAATAGCAAAACCTGGAGAAGAATTAATGTCTTCCATTTGTTTATTAGTTATGTCTTTTTCCATCTTCATTGTTCTGTCTCTCATAGTCTTTGCAGACAATGGCACAGTTTTGTATTTTCTTCACTATTTCATCCTTGTTTCTAAAGTCACTGAAGATATGTTCTGATGCCTTAATAAAGCAATCCTTAATATATTCTCCGTCTGTGAAAGGCTTTTCTCTCTTTATTATTTCATGGCTAATCGCAAAACTGGAAGCAGTTGTGCTACTGTACGATTTCAACCACTTTGTAAATACATTCTGACTCAGTGTTACATTACACTTCAGTTCCTCCACCGCTTTTTTTCTGGCATCTGCACTTGGAGGCTTCTCAGCAAATGCCTTATGATTTTTCTAAAAATGCCTTTCAATATTGCATTTTTTATTATTGGACAGTACTTCTTTACGAATCGGATAGGATGGAAGTCCTCTAGAGTTCGTTATGAATGCATAAGACTTTGTCCAGTCACTTTTAATTTCTCGATTTTCATCTTCTATTTTTCTCTTTTTTAGCAGCCATTGTTTTATTCTTAATTTTCTATGTCTTATATCTTATATAATGTATCAACTGAGTGATAATATACGACACAGGTGTGTAAAGTTTGAGCTGTAAGCAGTGACTGATAGTCGCCTAACGGTCCTAACCGTTCTCTCTCATATTCAGCCGCGTTGGTTCTCTATAACGAGATGTCTACTTTGACTCGAATTTGTTTGCGAAATGACAGATTTCCGTATTTTTGCGTTCTTTTTTTGCAGTGTACAAATCATAAATATTGATGGCTACAGATCTTTTCAAGTTGAATAAAAAAAATATATATATATAATTTTGCCTGGAATGTTATATTTACAGTATTTGATGTCATCGTTTTGATGGAATATTATTATTATTTTGTAAGAAGCTTCTGGAGCCACACAAAAGGACTGAAAGAGCTGCATGCGACTCTTGAGCCGGAGGTTGCCGAGCATTGCACTAGACGTAACAGTGAAATATGATATCTGTCTCAAAAAAAGTTGAAAAGTTTATTCCGAGTTGCTTGGTTCCTTCACAAAGAACCTTTGTCTTGCATATTTACTAAGTAAATTCAACACTTAAAATTGTAGAATAAACCTGAGTCTGCAAAAGACCGATAGTTCAACTTTAGGACATCATATTTTACTAAACTTTTACACATACTTATTCGTAGCCGCTTTTTACACCTTAAATAAATTTGCTCCGAATATTTTTAGTAAAACTTTTATCATTAACACCTTTAGAAGTTGTTTTTTTCTCATCTAGAGTATCATCATTATGTATATTTTTAAACATTAATTATCTTTTCTTGTTAAGGAAATAAGGAGTGATGTTTTTCCATGCTTTTTAAGTTTTAAAAGTCTTTTCGCTTGTGCTCTGTTTATAGCGAAGCGCCTGTCTTATTATCCTGTGTGAGAAAGTCAGTTAAGTTGAAAGCGGTTTAGCTTTATCTGCTACATTTCTTTTAAAATAAAGAAATAATATTTAGTAATATAAATGTAGTAGATTATTTAAAATTATAATTGAAATAGAAAACGTTCGACTGTAATTAAAAAGGTGGAGACTGTATAGAATTTTACAAGTGTATAATAGTAGGCAAAGGCTTTGATACCAATTCACAGTGTGACCCGCAAGGTAGAACTCACGAATCTTTCCGTAATAATTATATATATGAATTTAAAGCATGTTGATAATAAAAGAGGCACTGTGTTTCCAGATAATGGATTTAAATGATTAATTAATTGCCTTTAAGGGCAAAAGTATATCTATTTTAGTTTCATAACTCCTTACTTGAAGCTTGAATTCAACGTTTATTGCCATACTTGATTTATTAAATTCAAATAATATATTAAAGTTAACAATTTCCAAACCATTTGAAATCATTAAAATACTTGTATTAGTTTACAGACTTTAAATAATATCTGTATATTGTTCACTATTATCAGCCCATAACTTGACATTTTTCCCTGCTTATAGTTAAATTTTCGTCCACGTTGTTTTTTTACTTGTCTTTTTTTTAATTTAGTCTAGCATTAGTTAGTCTGTAAGGTAATTACAGTGGCTAGTGCTCTTTAAGGTAGTCTCCAGACGGGCGTTAAATTTTCTGTTTAAAAATGGTGGTATTTTTTCTTAGTCTTTAATTTTTGTTATATTATTAGATCATAAGTCCAATAAAATGAGTTTTCAAAACATCAAATTCCAAAATAATTAAATTTGGGATAAAAAAATGTGATGTTTGAATAGTTGTTTTCAAGGATATTAATCTTGCTTAAATTGCACGATGACATTATTATTTTACTTTAATAAAAGAACAAACAAATAAATTTATTGGTACTTTAGAGTGGCTAGGGCAAAGCAGGTACCTTAAAACTCTGTTACCATAGAATTATTTTTTAATCAGTATTGCCGAACGGATTAAGTTTCCCATACCGTGATCGCAGTGAGGTAAGTTAAGTCTTGGAATCGCGGCCATTACTTCATATTCATTTCGGCTAGAGTACCTAAAGAAAGCGGCATTAACTCATATATATCATAGTAACAGGCATTGTTAATGCTAAAAGTGTTTTAGAACTTGATCTTTTGATCACTCTTATTGTAGTTACGATTTAATATATAACTAAATAATTACAAATTAGTTGGATAAAATCAGTAATGAGTAAAAAAAAATTTACCACCATTCAAATAAAGAAAAATTACCGCCCAACTAGCGACTTCCTTTAAGACCACTAGTTGCCATAATTACCTTAGAGCAGGGGCGGGCCACCTCCGGTCTGCGAAGGCCTAGCATTTAGCCCGCCACCTTGCTCAGCATTAATATTGCAATCGGGCCCCCCTCAGTCCCCCTAAAATATCTGCCCAACAGCATCTGTGTCATGGGAATGAGTCTTACGTTTGGCAGTGAAAATCAGACAAAAATGCATTTCCTTCACCGATACGAAAGGTTTCATGGAGACCAAAGTTTTAGAGGAGGCAATTCTAAACAAAAAGTGCCTTTGACTTTTACAGCTGAGATGAATCCTTGCTGAGTTATGAGTGCGAGCATAACAGTCTGTGCGGCTACACCGGCAGTTCCCCACCTATTTTCTGCTGTCCTTCTTCCGCGACCTCGTCCTCCTATCTAGCAATTTTCCAAGATACATTGCCGCATGTCCGCCACATCGTGGCCATGTTTGGCAGCACCTACTGTTGCGGGCAGCTCTTCTCCAAAATTAGGTACAAGAAGTCTCACCTTCACTCGCAACACTCGGACCGCCACCTCAATGACACTCTTCTGTTGCCCACCTCATCCATCGAACCGGACATTGAAACACTTCGTGCCAAGCAGCACCAACCGTCTCCAGATTTTTATGTTTTTCAATAAAACTCTTGTATAATATACCCCAGTATATATATATATATATATATATATATATATATATATATATATATATATATATATATATATATATATATATATACATGGTCACTTTGGGGATTTCGTTTGTCACTCCGGCCCGCGGCTTGCTCCCAAAAGTCTTATTTGGGCCTCACTCTGAAAAAGTTGCCCGCCTCTGCTTTACAGACTAATGCTAGGATAGATTAAAAATAAAACAAAAAACAACCCCCCAAAATAAATCCAAAACAAATCAACGTAAAACCAATAAAAACTTACCAACCAAAATGAAATCAGGAATGGTTGGAATGAAGAAAAGAGAGTGACCCAGCAAAACAAAAAGCCCATGTTGCGGTGTAATCCGGAATTATGCGTGGTAATAATAATTCACTCCCCTCACCCCAACCAGGGCAAATTCCTATTGTTATCAGACTTTTTCAACGGAGACGTAACAAATTCACTCATGTTTGACACGAATATAAATCTCGCACCAAAGATGGGTTTTCCTCGAAGATACACGACCCAACAAAGAAGGACGTATCAAGCAGAAAAGTGTGTCAGGAGATATGAGAAACCAAGGGGGGTGAAGTTAGAAGAAGTGAAAGTAAAAGGAATTTACATAATCCTAGATCCACCTACGGGCATTTGTGTCATTTTTTTTATTTTTTATGGAGCCCATCTGGCAACTACCCACTTGGGCATAAGTCGCCGAAAAACACAACAGCCTAGAACTAGGCTACTTTAAAGTAAAAATATGAAAACTTAACAATGATATAAATTGGAAAAACTTAACAATCGAAGCAAACCCGGGCAGCGGGGGGAGGTCCCCCTCACCCCGGTGCAGGAGAGTGCAACCTACAAACAAAACAATAACAAAAAAAAGAAACCTTAAATAAAGGGGAGAAGGCCGGCCTCCCCCCAAAAGTCAATAAGTCCACCAGTCATGGTGCACGCACTCGTCCCGAGTACAAGGGACAGGCGGTAGCGATCCCGCCCATCCCAGGACCGAGACAGGTATCGTGCGCGAAGATCGCCCAGACTGGGACATTCGAAAAGAATATGCCGAACAGTCTGATGGACGACGCAGTCGTTGCAATAGGGCGCAGGTGAGCGCTCCATCAAGTAGCGATGCGTCACACGAGTGTGTCCGATTCGAAGACGACAGAAAGCAACCTGAAGCCGCCGCGGAATTGGGGGATAGGTCCATGGGAACAGTCGCGGCGCAATGGCACGCAACTTTAGGTTCCCTTTGACCGTCTCCCATCTTCTTTGCCAAGCAGTCCGAAGAGCTGCCCATATTCCTGCCATGTAGTCGGTGTGAGGAAGAGCGAAACGCTGGTCCGGTCGCAGAGTCCTCGCGGACTCTTTGGCGCCCTCATCAACGCGCTCATTCCCCGCAATTCCTACATGTCCAGGAACCAAGCAAAAGATAATCTCGACATCTGCCCGGCTCGCCAGAAACCGTGGCGTCACGGATATCGCGAACCAGGGGATGCGGAGATTCCGAAGCCCCGAGAGCACTCAGGGCGCTTTGTGAGTCGCTATAGATCACAATCCGGTCTCCGAACCGGGCACGTCGCGTAATCTCCCGTACCGAGTGGTGTATTGCCAACAACTCGGCCGTGAAGACAGACCCAGCGCCTGGTAGAGCCCCGCTGACTTCAAACAGAGGGGATACGGCGTGGAAGCCGACCCCCTCTTGGAACTTGGAGCCATCCGTATACACTGGCACGGTTCCAGCGTGACACGATGTGTGCTCCAAAAAGGTCAAACGCAATACTCCCGGCGCAGTACAAGCTTTGGGAGCAGAGGCGAGGCGACAAATAGCCAAATGTGGTATCCTCCAGGGTGAAGTCTTGGGCAGAACCAGGGGCGCCACCGGCCCGAAAGCGATATCTACCTCTCGAAGGAGTTTCCTGGCCCTAAACCCAAAAGGCTTAGGGTATGACTGGCGTCTCTCGACGGCATAGGCACCATCGAGATCAGCTGCGGATGCAGTGAGAGCTGTTAGCGACTGAGGGAGGCGCCGGGCTCGCGCGTACAGTCTATTGATACACTCCAGCGGCGCAGAGCGAGTGGCATCTCCCCAGCATCGACCAACAGGCTCTCAATGGGGAAAGTGCGGAAGGCACCGGTCGCAAGGTGATAGCCAGTGTGGTGGATCGAATCCACCTTCCGCAATAAACGCTCGGCTGCGGATGCATAAAACTCGCATCCGTATTCGAGCTTCGAACGAACAAAGGATCGATAAAAAAGTAAGGCAGTAGCCCTATCAGCGCCCCAGGCGCGGAACGTCACGGAACGGAGAATGTCCATGGCGCGGGTACAAGAGACCCTAAGGCTGCGAATATGAGCCTCCCAGGTGAGGCGTCGGTCGAATACAAGACCAAGGAAACGGTGCGACTCAACCACATCCAGGCGCACCCCTTTAAGAAACAAATCTGGGTCGGGGTGAAGCCGTGGATGGCGGCAGAAGTGCACCACCTTAGTCTTGGCCAAAGAAAACCGAAACCTGTGCGCTTCGGCATAGCGAGAGACGCGGTTCAATGCCTGTTGGAGTCGACGCTCCAGAGTTGGCATCTGGGCCGCGCAAAAAGAGATCGAAAGGTCGTCCACGTAGAGCGTAGCGAGAACATCTTCCAGCAGCACCGAGGTGATGCCGTTGATGCTCAGGGCAAAGAGTGTGACACTGAGGACACTTCCTTGCGGGAAACCCTCTTCCTGCTCCTTTACGCCGGAGAGGGCTTCCCCCACCCGTACGCGGAATCGCCGATCTCGCAAAAATTCAGATATAAAAATTGGGAGGCGTCCCCTCGCCCCCATCGTGTGGAGAGTCTCCATTATACCGTATCACCATGCGGTATCATAGGCCTTCTCCAGATCAAAAAACACCGTGGTGTAGTGCTGTCTACGAAGGAAAGCCTTGAAGACGGGATTTTCCAGTCGGAGCAGAGCATCCGACGTGGAGTGGAACTTGCGGAAGCCGCACTGTGCGGAAGACAGATGGCCTCCGCTGTCCAGGAAAAAGGCTAATCTAACATTTACCAATTTCTCCATCAACTTGCACACGCAAGAGGTTAGAGAGATTGGGCGGAAACCGGTCGGAAGAGAGTGATCTCTCCCCAGTTTGCGAAAGGCAAGCACAGTAGCGATTCGCAAGGAGTCTGGGAGAAGACCTTCCATCAGATCCTGTTAAACAAATCTAACAGAAAGGCCATGCCTCGCTCACCTAGTTGTCAAAGCATGGCGTACGGGACATCGTCCGGACCATGGGTTGTGTCCGCGCACGAAGCGAGAGCGGAACACAACTCGCTTACAGTAAACTTGTCGTTGAAGGGTTTTCCGCCTCTGGAGGTAAAGTCCAGCCGGCGGCCTTCCGCGACATCACGACGTGCATTGAATGCTGGCGGAGCAGCATCACGGCTAGAGAATGCAGAAAAAGCGGTCGCGAAGGATTCCGCCACGAACATAAGGTCCGAGATTGCGGTCCTATTCTCCTGGAGAACGGGAGGGGGGTCCTCTGAGAACTTGCCCCGAATCTTTTTGACTCGCTTCCACACCTCAGCTGAAGGGGTCTTCCCGTTAAGTGAAGACACGTATGCCCGCCAAGAAGAGCGGCGGGCGTGCTTCGAAATATACCGGAACCTAGCCGTAGCCCGACGAAATTCAGCGACAGTAAAATCGTTCGGGCGGCGCTTTTAGCGCATGTAGGCATAACGCTTCTGTTTGAGGGCCGTCTCACACTCGGCCGACCACCATTGGAGTGGTCGGCGTGCAAAACGGCCAGACGTCCTAGGAATAGTAGTCAGGCCCACGGCGATGAGGTTGCCGGAGAAGAACTCAACGGCCTCATCTACCGACCTAAACTTCTCGACTGCGATAGAAAATTCAGTCATTTCCTTAAAAGCAGGCCACCGCACCCGCGCCAAGCACCACCGAGGTGGTCTCTCAGGCGGCAGTTGCCCTGAAAATGATATTTGAATGGGAAAGTGATCACTACCATGGAGGTCATCCTCCACCCCCCAATAAAAATCAGGATGTGCATCCGAAGAGCACAAAGATAGGTCAAGGCAAGAAAATGAAGCAGTTCTCGGACAGTGATGCGTAAACTCATCCACGTTTAGGACACCCATCTCAAGCTCTTCGATCAGATCGGCAAGGACTTGTCCCCTGGGATTTATGGAGTAATCTCCCCAGAGAGGATGCCTGCCGTTCAGATTTCCAAGCAAGAGATAGGGCCTCGGCAACCGTGCCACGACGCGTCGGAAGTCCCCCACGTCGAAGTCAGCTGACGGTGGAATGTACGCAGAAATGATAGTATACCTCCGAACGAGGTGCAGCTGCACAGCCACTGCCTGAAAGGAGGTATCTAAAGAGAAAGAAAGAACGGAGACATCATGCCAGGTGTAAACCGCTCATCCCCCAGCTCGGCCATCCCGCGGTGTTGGGGTCGCAAGACCCTTGTACCCCGGGAGGGCGGGCAAGGGGCACGCGCCTAGCATGGTCTCCTGAAAAAAGATAGCTAACGGGGAGCGGGACGTGATGAGCCTCCGCAGCTCCTCCCAGTTGGCCCGGAGTCCACGGCAATTCCATTGAAGGAATATGGCCTCCAGGCCTAGCTCGGAGGAGACGCGGGGGCCCTCCTCGAACTGACGACCCTCACGAGAATGGTCGTACGCTTCCCGGGGGCAGAACCCCGGGCGCTGTTAGCCGGACAAAGCGCTGGAGGCGCTGTCGCCTTCGAGGACTTATTGGAGAAGGTTGGGCTCGCCATGCGAGTCTTTTCCTCTCTCCGCCACGAAACCTTAGGCGGGCGCTGCGGCTTCCGAAGCGAGGGGGCCCTCTTTTCGAGGAACCACCGTTTCCGAGCCACTCGCTCCACTTCGGGGCGTGGGCGAAGGAGCCGAAGCTCCTTTGTTGCTGTCCTCCTTTCAGAGGACAGCTTTAGGAACCCCCGAAGATAGCCTAGCGACCATCTTCAGGGGTGTTGCCTTCTGTGAATCTAACGACTCGGTGGAGGCGCGTGGCCGTTTCGCCTTGCGGGAAACGGTCACGCTGGGTATGAACCCTTTTTGCCGCCAGCTTTACCAGGGGAGCGCCCGGGTTTGGTAGAGCCCGCAGAAGGGCTCCGAATGGGCGCGGAAACAACCGTCCTCGTTTGCCTGGATGGGCCAAGAGGCATATGAGGTCCCAGGCAGAGCTGGGCGCGCAAGGACCAAGTCCTTTGCCTCGCGGAATGAGAGTCTATCCTGGGCCTGAACGGCCAGGATTTCTTTTTCCAGGAGATATGCACCACATTGCTTCGAAGAAGCAGGGTGCGGCTCTCCGCAATTGACACACTTGGCCACACACGATTTGGACTTATCGTGTGCGACCTTGGAGCAATTTACACAGACTTTGGGTGACCCGACTTTGCACGTCTACATGAGCTATTCGTATGGCCGAAGCGGTGACAGTAATAGCACCGCTGCGGAAGTGGCACGAATGCCTTCACGCGGTAGCGGTACCAACCGGCACGCACCGACTCAGGGAGCTTGTCACAGTCGAACGTGACGAAGAGTGTAGGGGTGGGTCTGGAAGCCCCTCCCTGTTTTCTCATCACACGTTCGACCTTGACCGCCCCATGGTCGGCCAGCTCTAAAAGTGATGTCCTCAATGGAGTAGTCAACGAGTTCCCTCGCATAAACTACTCCTTTCACAAAGTTCATGGTAGAGTTCGGCGTCACACTCACCGGGGTGCCATGAAGTGTCCGAAGAGCGATTATCTTGGCCGCCTTGGCTGGATTCGCCGCATTCGCCAGAAGGCTCCCGTCCGAGAAACGGGTCACCTTCGGCTCTCTACCAATTGCACTAGCTAATCCTCTCCTCTGATGGATCATGTTGCCCTTGGACAACATGGTACCATCAGTGGAGCGAATAACGAGGAAGCGTTTGAAGCCAGCGGGTTCGAAAACGCCAGGTAACCTCTGAATGAGGGGCCCCGATGTCATCGAGGCTCCGCCCTGTGCACTTTTGTTCTTTGTCATCGTCAGGAGCTCCGTACCTGGGAGGGCAGAGGGGCCGGATGTGCCGATCTTGACTTGGTCGCTTGCCAAAGTGGCAGCAGACTCATCCGTCTCCGTAGCCCCCGCGGTGGAGAGGAGCCCCGAGTCTTTTTTGTCTTTTTAGTATTCTTTGTCTTTTTCTTTTTTGGAGAGGAGGGCGGAGAATAAACCCGCTTCTCACCTCCGCCGGCAGAAGCCCCCATGCCAGATGGGCCGGCTTCAGCCAGGTCCCTCTCCGAAATGGAGAAGTTCCTGGTAGTCGTGGGTGCACCTGTCGGAGGAGCTCCCTCCCCTCCTTTTACTGCCTCGGAGCCCTCAGCCATTTGAGGAGGACCTTGCATAGGGGCGGATTCAGGTTCGGTGCTTGGCACCGAGCCCGAATTCTCCCCCATGGAAGGCCCTACCGTCTGAGGCTGGGTCTCCTTAAAGACCATGTCTATCACAGGAGGGGCCTCCAGTTGGCCATCCCCTTCCAGGACATCGCAGGTCCCTTTGGCAGTGTCGCCAGTCTTGTGTGGGGAGGCACTTGCCTTGACCCCGGCAAGGTTTACAATTCTTGCCAGCAGGTCTTTTGAGGGAAGTGACCGAAGGGGCCTGGCTCTCCTCTCCCCCTTAAGGGGGTTTGCCCTACCGAGCCTCTTCGATGGGGAGCGGTTGGCTAAGGGCTGCCTGCTGGCTTTCTTGGCAGTCTCCTTGTAAAGAAAAGAGGGGACTGCCGCTGGGAAAAGGGAGGTGCCCGAAAGCACCTCCAGAGAAGATGGTGAGGGGGAGTCCCCTGCACCCGTAGGCGAAGGAGAGGAGTAAGCCTCCTCTCCGTTTCGAGAAATATGGAGGGTCCTCTGTGCAAGCACAGGGGGGGGGGGGGAACCTCCATTTTTTTGCTGGAGCTGCCCGAGGGCGGCTCCGTTGATGTTTCAGGGAAAGTTGGGGGTTGAGTTTTTTTTTTAGTCTTCATCATTGGGCATGGTCACCCTTTTTTTTAACACGGGATGCAATAGCGCACACCTCTCGCAGTAGCCCGCACTGCGATAGGTGCTTACAAGCCCGGCAGAGCCAGGCGCCGCCACTTGGGACCACCCCTCCCGCCTGGTGGCCTGGCAGTCCATCGGCATGGCGGCTCCACCTTAAACACGGCGTAAAATATATAGATTGTGAAGAGGAGAGGAAAAGGGTGTGAGGAAGATATGGGTGGGGATGAAGCAGGTTGTTAAAAACCAGCCACCCCAGACGGGAGCTCAGGGGTTAGGGAACATTGTCCCCCACCCCCTCAGCCCCGATGCGGGACGGTTGGCTGAAAGGAAGGTCAGCATCTACCCTGTGAAATTAGAGGCTGACCAGAGAAAGTTGTGGGAGAGGTTTTGCGAAAAGATGGGAAACAAGTGTTTTGAAGGAAGGAAGAGAGGCTAAGCTGGGGCCGAACGGAGCGCTGGATACCGTTAGCACGGCGGCCAGGATGGCAAATCGCCACGCCCCTTACGGGGGGCATTTGTGTCATGGAGAGCAAATACCGGATATTGCAAAAGTCATGTTACACTCGTTATGACGCCCTCAACAAAGGACACAATGAGAGTTTTGATGCAGTTCGAGGCGTTTTTATTGTAGTGATAAATAAATGTGTTGAAATTGTAATATTAATCGATGTGGCTGCCCTCGGGGTTGAGTACGCGCTCCAGGCGAGACCACAATGCTGTGCCCACGTTGCGGAAGAAGTACTTCTTCATGTTGGACCAAACGTTGTTGACAAAAGATTTCAGCTCGTCGAAGTTGCTGGGGTAGACCTTGAAAGCCTTGCCACTCACATGGGTTTGAGGTCAGGCGACTGCAGCCGCCAAAATTCCTTCGACCAGAAGTTCATGTTCGACCCCAACCACTATTGCACGGTCTTGGCCGTGTGGGCTGGGCCACTCTCCTACTAAAAGACGTCGTCTGCCTTTTTCGTGATCTTTCTCAGCCAGTCAGGACTTTCGTAGCAAAGATGTCCCTTTACTATGCCGAGAACCACACCGGTGGTACTTTCTTGCCATTCGAAGTCACGACGCAGAGCATCATCTTAGAGGCCGGGTTCTTGATCAAGGACACGTAGCGGACCTCGGAAATATCCTGGCTGTAGCATACTATGTGGCAGTTCTGCTTCTTGATGACCAAATCTACCGTAAATGTTTTTTTCATCAGAAAAAAATAATATTAGATTGTCATGACTCTTCATTTGTTGAGTAAGTGACGACAGTGCTACCGACGTTGTTCGGTAAGCAGAGGCTTTTCCACCCACTTAAAACTCCTGCCACCCTCCTTCTTGACGATCCTGAACACTGTGGCCACCAAAATGTTCGTTTCTTTTATGAGGGTTTTCATTTTGAGCTTCAAGGTAATTTCTAAAGCCTTTTTCACAGCCAAACGGTTGATAACTTAAAATATGCCTGAAGGAGGTCAAGCGTTGAAGTCTTCCCCATTTTTAAGCCTCCGCAACTCTGTGGATGGTCATTCCCGTGACGTTGAGCCGCTTGGTGATGTAGGACTTATTGTGAACCGCGCGCAGGAGAGCAGAGATCTCGATTATTTTCACTTCCATCTCGATACATCCACATACAATGGAAAATAATTTTTAATGACACATGTTGGAAAAGTAAAACTTTAAGTTTGGCTTGAGGTAACTTTTTCAACCACACACTTTTGCCAAACCAGGTATAGTGCCTAGAGGGAACCCTTCCCTCTTGCTTTAAATGATTTATCCATCAAAGCGTTAAAAATGATGATAAATATAATATAGATGATCAGTGAATATGATAAAAGTAAGTACTAGTAAAACATGTGACTCCTATGTACCCGTTTAGGTTGTTCCTAGCCCTGGTCATAGCCAAAGGAACGCTTACTGTATAAAAGTGATTGCAAAAGCATATAGTTTTGGCCGAAAGATATTTGTGAATGTAATAAAGAGTAAAAAATAAACCGAGATCTATTTCAAGATTTGTAAAAATTTTAAATCAACTGAACTTGAAAGGAGCAATTTTAATGTAAAAGTTAAATAATTCTCTCTCTCGAAATCTTGCGCAAAAGTATAAGAGCGAATGTCAATAACAGGGCAAGATATATCAGGCTCGCTTTCACTGCAGTTCACTTCAATGTGATTTAGTTTTCATTCTCATCTCTTTGGTGGAAGTTGTAAAGTTGGTGTGTGTGAGTGAGGTGGTGTACGAGAAAATTGAAGGGGGGGGGAATTAGTGATGAAATGAGAAAGAAATATTATGATTGCAAGATTTGCAAAGTTCTCTCGACATAAGGAGATCAGGCTAATTTTGTTCATGTTTTTGCTTTATATATATATATATATATATATATATATATATATATATATATATATATATATATATTAGCATTATATATATTAGCAGTCTCGCCTTTCGATTTTTTTCATTTTTTGCTTGTGATAATTCCTGTCGTGTATTATGATTTTTTTGGTTTCTTGTGTACCTGTGTGTCTCTATTTGTTTTTATTTCTTTGTGGTTGGTATCGTTTGTTTGTTCGTGTATCTGTTTTTATTCATACTTCTTTATACTTGTCAAAAATAACTTCATACGCAGTTTCTTCTTTTTTGTGTAATGGGCGCGGCGATTTGCCATCCTGGACGCCGTGCTGACGGGACTCAGCACCCGGTCCAACCACAGCTTAGCCTCTTCTCCGTCCTTCAGACACTGTTTCCTCGCTTTTCATACAACCTTTCCAACAACTTTCTCTGGTCAGCCTCAAATTTCACAGGGTAGATGATGACCTTCTCCTCAGCCAACCGTCCCGGATCAGGGCTGAGGGGGGAGGGGACCATGTTCCCTCACCCGTGAGCTCCAGGTAGGGATGGTGGGTTTTTAACAATCTGCTTCATCCCTGTCCATACCTTCCTCACATCCCCTTTCCTTCTCATTTAGCAATCTATATGTTTACGCCGTGTCCAAGGTGAAGCCACCATGCCGAGGAACTGCCAGGCACCAGGTGGGAGGGGTGGTCCTGAATGGCGGGATATGGCTCTGCCAGGCCTGTACGCACCCCTTGCAGGGTGGGCTACTGCGAGAGGTGATGAGCTATTGCATCCCGTAGAAAATTTAGGGTCACCATGCTCAATGATGAGAAAATTAAAAATCTTCCCTTAATTTCCCCTTGTGCATCGAGAGAGCCGCCCCCGGGAAGCTCCACAGAAAAAAAATGGTGGTCCCCTTCCCTGTGCTTTGGCAGGGAACCTAACAAATTTCTCTAACCGAAGAGGAAGCTTACTCCTCTCCTTCACCTAAGGGTGTAGGGACTCCCCCTCACCGCGTTCCCTGGAGGTGCTTTCGGGAACCTCCCTGTTTCCAGCGGGAGTCCCTCCTTTTCTTTCCAAAGGGACTGCTAAGAAAGCCTGCAAGCAGCACATGGCAGACCGCTCCACATTGAAGCGGCTTGGCAGGGCAAACCACCTTAGGAGGCAGAGGGAAGCCAGGCCCCTTCGATCCCTTTCCTCAAAAGACCTGCTGGCAAGAATATTAAACCTGGCCGGGGTCAAGGCCTGTGCCTCCACACGTGAATAGTGACAATGCTGCCAACGGGACCAGAGATGTCCGGGGATGGGGGGATGGACAACTGGAGGCCCCCCTGAGATAGACATGTTCCTTGAGGCAACCCAGCGTCAGAAGGTAGGGCCTTCCATGGGAGGGAATCTTGGCTGGGCGCCAAGCACCGAACCTGAATCCGCCCCTATGTAAGGTCCTCCTCAAACGGCTAGGGTTTTCAAGGCAGTACAAGGAGAAGAGGGATGTCCCCCGACAGGTGCCCCTACAACTGCCAAGAACTTCTCCATTTCTGAGAAGGACCTAGCTGAGGCCGGTCCATCTGGCCTGGGGGCTCATACCGGTGGATGGGAGAAGCGGGTTCATTCACTGCCCTCCTCTCCTAAAAAGAAAAAGAACACGAAAAGGACTAAAAAGACTCGGGGCTCCTCTACATCAGCAGGGGCTGCGGGGACGGATAGGTCTAGGGCTTCGGTAAGCGACCAAGCAAAGATCGGCACATCCGACCTCTCTACCCCAGCTGGGTGCAGAGCCCCCGACTAAAGCTAAAAGTGCTCAGGGCGGAGCCTGATAACATCGGGGCCCCGCATTCAGAGTTTACCTGTTTTTATTAGTCCGCTGGTGTCAAACGCTTCCTCATTATTCGCTCCACTCATGGCACCATGTTGGCCAAGGGCAACATAATCCACCAGAGGAGAGCTTTAGCTAGTATAATTTGTAGAGAGCCGAAGGTTATCCGTTTCTGGGACGGGAGCCTTCTGACGAATGCGGCGAATCACTCCGAGGCAGCCAAGATAAGTGCTCTTCAGACATTTCATGGCACCCAGGTGAGTGTGACGCATCACTCTACTATGAACTTTGTGAAAGGAGTAGTTTATGCGAGGGAACTCGTTGACTACTCCATAGAATACATCACCTTAGATCTGGTCTACCTTGGGCCGGTGAAATTCAAACGTGTGATAGTAAAACAGGGAGGAGCCTCGAGACCTACCCCTACACTCTTCTTCAAGTTCGACTGTGTCAAGCTCACTGAGTCGGTGCGTGGCGGTTGGTACCGCTACCAAGTAAAGGAATTTGTGCCACTACCGTGGCGGTGCTATTCCTCTCACCGTTTCGGCCATACAAATCGCTCATGTATACGTGCAAAGTTGGGGTCACCAGAAGTTTGTGTAAATTGCTCCAAGGCCGCAGACGATAAGTCTAAATCGTGAGTGGCCAAGTGTGTCAATTGCGGAAAGCCGCACGCAGCTTCTTCGAAGCAATGTGGTGCATATCTCCTTGAGAAAGAAATCCTGGCCGTTCAGGTACAGGATCGACTCTTATTCCGCGAGGCTAAGGAATAGGTCCTGGCGCGCCCGGCTCTACCTGGGACGTCTTATGCCTCTATAGTTAGAAAGACACTCTCAGCTCTTGGCCCATCCAGGCCAACGGGCAAGTTTGTTTCCGCGCCCATTCGGAGCCCTTCTGCAGGTTCTAATAAACCCGGACGCTCCCCTGGTAAAGTTGGTGGCACAAAGTGGTCACACCACGCCCCAGCGTGACCGTTTTCCGTAAGGCGAAACGGCCACGCGCCTCCACCGAGTCGTTAGACTCACAGGAGACAACACCCCTGAAGTTAGTTGCCAGGCCTTCTTCCGGGTATCCTAAAGCTGTTCCCTGAGAGGAAGACAGCAACAAATGAGCTCCGGCTGCTTCGCCCACGCCTATTGGTGGGCTGAGTAGCTCAGAGACGGTGATTCACCGAAAAGAGGGCCCCCCGCCCCTGAAGCCCTAACGCCCGCCTAAGGTTTCAGGCGGAGGGAGGAAAAGACTCGCATGGCGAGCCCAACCTTGCCCAATAATTCTTCGAAGGCGACAGCGCATTTAGCCCATTGTCCGGCCAACAGCGCCCAGAATTCTTCCTCCGAAAAGCGTACGCCCATCCCCGTGAGGGTCTTCTCTTCGAAGAGTGCCCAAGCGTTCCCTTCTACCTAGGCCTGAGGGCATATTCTTTGAATGGAATTGCCATGTACACGGGACCAACTGGGAGGAACTGCGGAGGCTTGTCTCTTCCCGTTCCCCGTTAGCTATTTTTCTGCAGTAGACCATGCTAGGCTCGTGCCCCCTTCCCATCCTCCTGGGGAATAAGGGTTTGCGACCACACTACCACGAGATAGCCGGGCTGGGGGATGCGCGGTTTACATCAGGCATAATTTCTCTGTTCTTCTTTTCACTTTAGGATACCTTCTTTCAGGAAGAGGCTGTGCAGCTTCACCCGGATAGGAGGTATACTATAATTTCTGCGTACATTCCACTATCAGCTGACTTCGACACGGGGGACTTCCGCCGCGTCGTGGCACGGTTGCCGAGGCCCTTTCTCTTGCTTGGAGATCTGAACGGCAGACATCTCCCCTGGGGAGATAACTCAATAAATCCGAGGGGACAAGTCCTTGCTGATCTGATCGAAGGGCTTGAGATGGGTGTCCTAATTGTGGATAAGTTTACGCATCACTGCCCGAGAACCATATAATTTTCTTGTGTTGATCTATCTTTGTGATCTTCGGATGCACAGCCTAATCTTGATTGGGGGGGTGGGCGATGACCTTCATGTAGTGATAACTTTAAATAGCATTTTCAGGGCAACTTCAGCCTAAGAAGAGCCCACCTCGGTGGTGCTTGGTGCGTGCGCGGTGACCTGCATTTCATAAAAAAGACTAAATACTCTATCTCAGTCGAGGAGTTTAGGTCGGTAGATGAGGCCGTTGAGTTTTTTTCCAGCAATCTCCTCGCCACGGGCCTGACTACAATTTTTAGAACGTCTGGCCGTTTTGCACGCCGACCACTTCCATGGTGGTCGGCCGAGTATGAGACGGCCCTCAAACAGAATCGTTATGCCTACGTCGGGCTAGGGCTAGGTTTCGATATATTTCTAAGCACGCCTGCCGCTCTTCTTGTCAGGCATACGTGTCTTGACTTAACGGGAACACCGTTCTAGCAGAGGTGTAGAAGCGTGTGAAAAGGATATGAGGCATGTTCTCGCAGGACCCCCCTCCCGTTCTCCAGGAGAATGGAACCGCAATCTCGGACCCCGCGTCCTTGGCGGAATCCTTAGCGACCGCTTTCTCCGCATTCTCTAGCCGGGATGCTGCTCCGCCAGCATTTAATGCAAGTCGTAATGTCGCTGAAAGCCGCCGTCTGGACTTTCCCTCCAGAGGCAAAGAAACCTTCAACGAAAGGTTTACTGTGACTGAGTTGCGTTCCGCTCTTGTTTTGTGCGCGGACACTGCCCATGGTCCTAACGATGTCCTGTGCGCCATGCTTTGACACCTGGGTGAACGATGCATGGCCTTTATCTTCGATTAGTTCAAGAGGATCTTGCTGGAGGGTCTCCTCTCCGATTCCTGGCTAAGCGGTACTGTGCTCGCCTTTCGCAAACCGGGGAGAGATCACTCTCCTCTTGCCTGTTTCTGCCCAATCTCTCTAACCTCTTGCGTGTGCAAGATGATGGAAAAATTGGTAAATATTAGATTAGCCTTTTTCCTGAACAGCGGAGGCCATCTCTCAAATGCACAGTGCGGCTTCCGCAAGTTCCACTCAACATCGGATTCTCTTTTCTGACTGGAAAAAGGCTGTCTTTGAGGTCTTCCTTCGTAGACATCACTACGCCACGGTGTTTTTCGATCTGGAGAAGGCCTATGATACTTCATGGTGATACTGTATCATAAAGAGTCTCCACACGATTGAGGCAAGGGTACGCCTCTCCAT
This sequence comes from Ceratothoa steindachneri, assembly GCA_963969495.1. Classification (NCBI taxonomy): domain Eukaryota; kingdom Metazoa; phylum Arthropoda; class Malacostraca; order Isopoda; family Cymothoidae; genus Ceratothoa; species Ceratothoa steindachneri. The sequence continues at coordinate 58,017,784 of OZ018329.1, forward strand.
ATTTATATCTGAGTTCATGAGAGATTGTCGATTCCGCGTACGGGTCGGGAAAGCGCTTTCCGGCCCAATTGAGCAGGAATAGGGTGTTCAGCCGGGACGTCTCTTCAGTGTGACACTCTTTACCTTGAGCATCAACGGCATCACCTCGGTGCTGCTGCTACTCTTTACGTGTATTTCGATCTCTTTTGGCGCGGCCCAGATGCCATTTCTGGAGCGTCGACTCCAACAGGCATTCAACCACTTCTCTCGCTATGCCGAAGCGCACAGGTTTCGGTTTTCCTTGGTTAAGATTAAGGTGGTGTATTTCTGCCTCTATCCACGTCTCCACCCTGATCCAGATCTGTTTTTTAATTGGGTACGCCTGGAAGTGGTTAATTCGCACCCTTTCCTTGGTTTTGTATTTGACCGACGCCTCACCTGGGAGGTTCACATTCGCAGCCTTAGGGTCTCTTTTACCCTTGCCATGGATATTCTCCACCCCGTGACGTTCAGCGCTTGGGGTGCTGGTAGGGCTACTGCCTTGCTTTTTTATCGATCCTTTGTTCTGTTGAAGATCGAGTACGGATGCGAATTTTATGCATCCGCAGCAAGGCGTTTATTGCAGAAGGTGGACTCGAACCACAACACTGGCCTTCGCCTGGCACCCGATTGCTTCGGTACTTACCCATTGAGAGCCTGTTGGTGAATGCTGGTGAGATCCCACTCCCTCTTCCCCGCTCACAGTGCATCACTCGCCTGTACGGACGAGCCCGGAGCCTCCCTCATTCGCCAACAGCTCTCACTGCATCCGCAGCTGATTTCGACAGTGCCTATGCCGCCCAGAAACGCCAGTCATACCCTAAGCGTTTTGCGTTTAGGGCCAGCAAACTCCTTCGAGAGCTAGATATAGCTCTCGGGCCGGTGGCGCCCCTGGTTCTGCCCACGACGTCACCCTGGAGGGTATCGTCTTTGTCTATTTGTCGCCACGTCACTACTTCCAAAACTCTTCCAGTACTACAGTACCAGGAGTATTGCGTTCGCCTTTTTGGAGCACACCTCTTGTCACGCTGGAACCGTGCCAGTGTATACCGAGGGCTTCAAGTCCGAGAAGGGGGTCGGCTCCCATGCCGTATCCCCTCTGTTTGAAGTCAGCGGGGCTCTGCCAGGCGCTGTGTCTGTCTTCGCGTCCGAGCTGGTGGCAATACACCATTCGGTACGGGAGATTACCTGACGTGCCCGGTTCTGACACCGAATTGTGATCTATAGCGACTCACAAAGCGCCCTGAGTGCTCTCGGGGCATTGAAATCTCCGCATTCCATGGTTCGCGCTATCCGTGACGCCACGGTTTTTGCGAACCGGGCGGATGTCGAGATTATCTTTTGCTTGGTTCCTGGACATGTAGGAATTGCGTGAAATGAGCGCGCCGATCATGGAACCAAATTTTTCATGAGGACTCTGCGACCTGACCAGCGTTTCGATCTTCCTCACACCGACTACATGGCAGGAATACGGGCAGCTCTTCGTTCTGCTTGGCAAAGAAGATGGAAGAGGGTCGAAAGGAACTTAAAGTTGCGTGCCATTGCGCCGCGACTGTTACTATGGATCTACCCCTTAATGCCGCAAAGGCTTCAGGTTGCTTTTTGTTGTTTCCGAAATGGGCACGCTTGCGGGACGCACCGCCATTTGATCGAGCGCTCGCCAGCTTCTACTGTGAAGACTGCGTTGTTTCCAGACTTTTCGGCACATTCTTGTTGAATGTCCCAGTCTGGGCGATCTTCACGCACGTTACCTGTCCCGGACCGGGATGGGTGGGGTCGCTACCGCCTGTCCCTTGTACTCGGGACGAGTGCGTGCTTATTAACTGGTGGACTGATATACTTTGGGTGGGAGGGGGGGGGGTTAGGTCGGCCTTCTCCCTTTATTTAAATAGGTTTGGATTTGTTTTTTCGGTTTTTTTTGTTATTGTTGTTTTCTTTGTAGATCGCACGCTCTTACGTCGGGGGAAGAGGGACCTCCCCCGGATGCCGGAGCTTGCTTACTAATTATTGTCTTCTTTCCTTTTTATCGTTGTTTTGTTTTCATTTGTTATTTTAAATTAGCCTGAGCTAGGCTGTTTGATTGCGGCGACTTATGCCCAAGTGGGAAGTCGCCAGATATCCCCTCAAAAAATACAATCTTCTTTTTTATATAATCTTGTTTACGATTCTTTTCTGGTTTATGTCGTTTCAGGTTAATCTTTGTCTTTTTCGGGGATTGTTTTTCTACTCTACATCTCACTACTAGTTTGTCAGTTGGTCAGTCCCGTTTTGCTTTTTTTTCTCTTTTTGTAATAATATCATAACTATTCGGCTGATTCTAACGAATTTTAAAACTCTTATGTTGGTTTACATTTTCTTTCGAATGAAATAACTTACAGAAAGTTTTTGAAGTCGTAAGGTTATAAATCAGAATAATTGAGAGCACATGACTTTTTGGTCAGCAGACCATGTTTAAAATCGAGTTTATTCTTCCTTATCGCTCAGTTACTTTCCTAGGAATTTATATTTTTCTGCATAGAATGAGACAAACACATTACAAAGCTTGCTGGCAATGCTTGGTAATCTTTCATAGCATGGACCTAGTTTGTTTGCTTCTATGAGTGCTCTTATTTCCTCGGTAGTGTTTAGCGTCGTTTTCTCCTTCATCGCTATTGTTCTATCCTTTATCATTATGTTAAGCGGCATGATGGTTGCCGCTCTGTTCATATCCTCTTGCTTCATCTTTTCTTCCCTTCGTGTACTGATGACAATGTACATGCTTTTCTCCTGAATTCTCCTCAAATCTCTTCCTTCGGTTGTTGAGAAGCTGAAAATAGTCGCCGAGGGATATATGAGGGTTGATCTGACTAGCGCCACGTATATTTTTATTTTCTTCTTTACGCTGAGGTTTCTGAATGTATAGAGTGTTCTAACTGCCGATTTTCCTCTCTGACTCCGTTCTATGAGCTGCTTCCTTGGTTTATTCTCAACTAGAGTATCTTATATTGCACCCCTTTAGGAATACTATATCAAACACCTTTGATACGTCCTTTCATACGATGACGATGCAGCTCCTATTTTCCCTTGCTCGTACCATCTTCTCGGTGATGACGTTTATTGCCACTTCGGTGCTTCCATTGTTCCTGAAGCCATTTTGATGCTTGTTCCTAAGCCATTTTTTTCCATTTGTTTGAAGAGTCCCCTATTTAGGATCTTCTCGAAGAGTATCTTCCCAAATTCCCAAAGAGATATTTGGCGATAACTCTCCTTCCTCGTCAGGAGTTTCCCTGTAATTGGCTATAAAAATCATTTTTTGCCATTTTGTAAGAGTCGGGAATGTATCCTACATTTAGGCTGACATTAAGGATTTTAAGCATTCCTTCCAGAATGCATTTCTGTGCGTTGGTGAAATAAAGCTTCGCCAGTCCTGACCGACCCGGTGCTTTTTCTTTGAAGGAAAGAAGCGCACTTTCAAGTTCATCGAGCTTCACTCTTTCTACATCCTCATTCATCTCGTAACTTTACTTGTTGGTTTGGATGCATCCACTCGATGTTTGCATTCAGCTGGTCTATTATTTGATCTTCAAAATCAATGGCAAAGTCTTCCTTTTCTTTGTCGCTGATTGTGAAGACCTGTTATGTGTTCTCTAAAAAGCTTCTCTATTTCGTACTCCTTTGATAGCTTTGTTCTGATAGCTTCGTTACATTTTTATTCTTGTTTTAGAGTACATTGCTTCACTGGAGGCTCCCGTTATGATGCTCATTTAATATATCTTTTTCAGTTCAGGGTGCAAACCTTTCATTCGATTGTACGCAGAAATTGTACCCTACACTGTTTGGGAAATTGACTCTTTGTCTGCCTCAATCATCTTATCATCCTTCCAGTTTGGTGGTATGTAATTCCTCAGCAAACGCTCGTACTTATCCAAATTTTCCCTATTGTAATTCTTTCTTGTGTGGGATTCCAGTTTTAAAAGAGAGAAGCACATCTTAATATTGTGGAATTTCTCTATTTCATTATTTTATGACGGGATTCTCATGTCAAACGCTAAAATTCCTTCTGCCTTCCCTTATGTGCAAACTCCATAGTCTCTAACGTGATCTTGAATACATGGGTTTGATTATTAAAAAAGATATAGGTTCTTTTAATCTTTGCTGCCCATGATTGTGTCGTTTCAATTTCCTTTTTTATTTCTTCAGTCGCTCTTTCTCCTATCCAGCTTTCAAATTTGCTGCAAATGGCGCTTTCGTTAGCCCCTACCTGTCGAGATATTCTTGATTCCAGTCCTATGATGAGGTGAAGGGATGAACGAGGGAGGGAATTCTCCAAAGAGGTGAATCATAGCAGACTTGATGAGAGATGAAGGCCGAATCAACTGCCTCCAACCCAGGGGTGCTGCCTCATTTTTTTTAAATTAGCGACTGCTTCTTTCATGCACAGAGACAGTTTTGTTTTACTCTAGGGTTTCGAGTGGGCCCCCGTCAATTTGGTTATAGGATTCCTCAACGAGGATTGCAGGCCGTCCCTATTCCCGGGATTCTTCTGGTATTGAATTTGGCTGTGGGCCCTTGCTTAAACCAGCTCCCTTCAATACCACTAATTATGTCTAATCACAGTCGAATGGCATAGTTGGGACGAGGGTTATGGGGCAGTCATGTTTCACGGTCGTATGTTGATCGGCAGCCATAGATAAAGGAGGTAGCTTAGGCGCTCTTGACCGTTTCACGCGTAAGAAGAACAGTATTTTAAAACTCTTTATTTTAGGGTGCTCTAGTCTAGCTTGGATATTTTAGTGCTTGCTTTAGGCGTAAGAATAAACAATATTGCGGATATTTTAAGGTACGATGCCTAGCGTGTAAACGACAAGTATCGTGCTAATAATATCCTTTTTAATTTTCATGTCGATTTTTGTAGCTTTTTGTGGCGCGGCTCAAATAAGAATACGCAAATACTTTAAGAAACCTTCTTTATAAATAATCTACATTAGCATATCCATTATCGTTAAAATAGCTTTTTGAATTGATTTATGAGGAGGAATGTTATTAAATGTTCAATTTGTTAATCTGGGTCAAATCTATAACCAATATTGCCACTTTTATCTTCAGTAAGGTGATAAACATTTCTCGTCGCATTTTACTATTAGTTATTAATATTTTATATTTGGTTTGTTGATTTTTTAGTTCAAATTATTGGCGTCCTTTGAACTTAGATTAGCTGGCGATTCCACTATTAATGACGATTTTTCAGCACTTGAGGAAAATAATTGAATATTCTCCAGATGGGAGCTTAAATATCTACAATAAATTTAGATGATCGCAATTCTTAGCTAAAAGTATTTAAAAACTTCCCAAGTATTCCGGGATAATTAGTTTGGTTTAATTGGATTTTCCTCTTCTTATTTATTTGCAATTTTCTATTGAATAAGTGGCAGTTTAGTGACGATATATCATGACTAAGAAGATGTGAGTGTTTAGCAATGAAAGTCATATAATATGCCTTGTTTATAGTCTAGAGAGGAATCAATAATTCTTGAATTATACTTCTTTTACTGTCAATGATTGCTATTATTAGTTCCTGCAATAAACGTTGGGCTGCTTGATCATGGTCTTAGGGAGCTTATTTCCACCAAATGCTGGTGTTACTCTGTTGATTATGAAATTTTAAGGATTTTGTATGTTTCTTGGAAGTGATTTATTAGTCCAAGGACTCTTTTAGCACTTCTTTGTCACCTTTTTTAATTAATCACCAACGGAGAGTTAAATGGTCGTTTTATTCTCGTCAAACTTACAGGAAAAGAAACCGTGAGCCTCAGATCATTCCTACGCGGGAGAGGGGGAAAAAGTTGGCATTGATAGTTAACGGTTAAGGCTCAACGCCGCGGAAGTCCCCCACGACGCGGGGGACTTCCGCCGCGTCGTCACACGGTTGCCGAAGCCCTTTCTCTTGCTTGGAGATCTGAACGGCAAACATCCAATAAATTCCAGGGGACTAGTCCTTGCCGAACTGATCGAAGAGCTTGAGATAGGTGTCCTAAATGTGGATGAGTTTACGTATCACTGCCAGAGAACCACTTCATTTTCTTGCCTTGATCTATCTTTGTGTCTTCGGATGCACAGCCTGATTTTGATTGGGGGGTCGGCGATGACCTCCATGGTAGAGATCACTTTTCTATTCAAATATCATTTTAAGGGCAACTACCGCCTAAGATGGTGCTTGACGCGTGCGCGATGGCCTGATTTTTAGGAAACGACTAAATTCGCTATCTCAGTCAAAGAGTTTAGGTCGGTAGATGAGGCCGTTGAGTTTTTATCCGGTAACCTCATCGCCGCGGGCCCGACTACTATTCCTAGAACGTCTGGCCGTTTTGCACGCCGAGCACTCCCATGGTAGTCAGCCGGGTGTGAGATGGCCCTCAAACAAAAGCGTTGACCTACATGCGCTATAAACGCCATCTAAACAAATTCACTCTCGGTAAATTTCGTTGGGCTAGGGCTATTTTTAATTTTTTTTTTTTTAGAGCTCATCTGGCGACTGCCTACATAGTAATTAGTCGCAGTATTGAAACTGGCTTAGTTCTAGGCTACTTTAAAATAAAATTAAACAGAAAAAACCCGACTCCAAATAAGGGAAAGGAAGAAAGCTCCTGCGTCGGGGAGAGGTCCCCCTGGCTCAGGAGCGTGCAACCTAAAGGAAAAAAAAACAAAAAACAAAAACAAATGCATAAAACAAAACACAAAAAAAACCCTACATAAATAATAGGGAAAAGGCCGGCCTCCCCAAAAAAGTCAATAAGTCCACCAGTCGATGTGCACGCACTCATCCCGAGTACAAGGGACAGGCGGTAGCGACCCCGCCCATCCCGGTACCAGAACAAGTGTCTTGTGCGAAGATCACCCAGACTGAAACATTCGACAAGAATGTGGCGAACAGTCTGAGGGACGAAGCAGTCGTCGCAATAGGGCGCTGGCGAGCGCTCCATCAGATAGCGATGCGTCACACGAGTATGTCCGATTCGGAGACGACAGAAAGCGACCTGAAGCCGTCGCGGCGCAGCGCAATGGCACGCAACTTTAAGTTCCCTTCGACCGTCTCACATCTTCTTTGCCAAGCAGTCCAAAGAGCTGCCCGTATTCCTGCCATGTAGTCAGTGTGAGGAAGAGCGAAACGCTGGTCCGGTCGCAGAGTCCTCACGGACTCTTTGACGCCCTCAGCGGCGCGCTTATTCCCCGCAATTCCTACATGTCCAAGAACCCAGCAGAAGATAATCTCGACATCTGCCCGGCTTGCCAAAACCGTGGCGTCACGGATGTCGCAAACCAGGAGATGCGGAGATTCCGAGGCCCCGAGAGCACTCAGGGCGCTTTGTGAGACGCTATAGATCACAATCTGTTCTCCGAACCGGGCACGTCGCGTAATCTCCCGTACCGAGTGGTGTATTGCCACCAGCTCGGCCGTGAAGACAGACGCAGCGCCTGGCAGAGCCCCGCTGACTTCAAACAGAGAGGATACGGCGTGGAAGCCGACCCCCTCTTGGGACCTGGAGCCATCCGTATACACTGGCACCGTTTCAGCGTGACACGATGTATGCTCTAAAAAGGTCGAAAGCAATACTCCCGGCGCAGTACAAGCTTTGGAAGCAGAGGCGTAGCGACAAATAGCCAAATGTGGTACCCTCCAGGGTGAAGTCCTGGGCAAAACCAGGGGCGCCACCGGCCCGAAAGCGATATCTACCTCTCGAAAGAGTTTCCTGGCCCTAAACGCAAAGGGCTTAGGGTATGACTGGCGTTTCTCGGCGGCATAGGCACCATCGAGATCAGCTTCGGATGCAGTGAGGGCTGTTAGTGACTGAGAGAGGCGCCGAGCTCACGTGTACAAGCGTGTGATGCACTGCACGTGGCGCAGAGCGAGTGGCATGTCCCCAGCATCGACCAAAAGGCTCTCAATGGGGGAAGTGCGAAAGGCACCGGTCGCAAGGCGAAGGCCGGTATGATAGATCGAATCCACCTTCCGCAATAAACGATCGGCTGCGGAAACATAAAACTCGCATCCGTAGTCGAGCTTCGAACGAACAAAAGATCGATAAAAAAGTAGGGCAGTAGCCCTATCAGCGCCCCAAGCACTGGACGACACGGAACGGAGAATGTCCATAGCGCGTTCAAGAGACCCTAAGGCTGCGAATATGAGCCTCCCAGGTAAGGCGTCGGTCGAATACAAGACCAAGGAAACGGTGCGACTCAACCACATCCAGGCGCACCCCATTAAGAAACAAATCTTGGTAGCGGTAAAGCCGTGGATAGCAGTAGAAGTGCACCACCTTAGTCTTGGCCGAAGAAAACCAAAACCTGTGCGCTTCGGCATAGCGAAAGACGCGGTTCAATGCCTGTTGGAGTCGACGCTCCAGAGTTGGCATCTGGGCCGCGCCAAAAGAGATAGAAAGGTCGTCCACGTAGAGCGTAGCAAGAACATCTTCTGGCACCAAGGTGATGCCGTTGATGCTCAGGGCCAAGAGAGTGACACTGAGGACAATTTTCTGTGGGACACCCTCTTTCTGCTCCTTTGTGCCGGAGAGGGCTCCCCCCACACGTACGCGGAATCGACGATCTCGCAAAAATTCAGATATAAACATTGGGAGGCGTCCCCTCGCCCCTATCCTGTGGAGAGTCTTCATGATACCGTATCACTATGCGATATCATAGGCCTTCTCCAGATTGAAAAAGACCGTGGCGTAGTGCTGTCTACGAAGGAAAGTTTTGCAGACCGCATTTTTCAGTCGTTGCAGAGCATCCGACGTGAAGTGGAACTTGCGGAAGCCGCACTGTGCGGAAGACAGATGGCCTCCACTTTCCAGGAAAAAGGCTAATCTAACATTTACCAATTTCTCCATCAACTTGCACACGCAAGAGGTTAGAGAAATTGGGCGGAAACCGGTCGGAGTAGAATGATCTCTCCCCGGTTTGTGAAAGGCGAGCACAGTAGCGATTCGCCAGGAGTCTGGGAGAAGACCTTCCACCCAGATCCTTTCAAACAAATCTAACAGAAAGGCCATGCCTCGCTCACCCAGGTGTTGAAGCATGGCGTACGGGACATCGTCCGGACCATGGGCGGTGTCCGCGCACCAAGTGAGAACGGAACGCAACTCGCTCACAGTAAACTATTCGTTAAAGGGTTCTCCGCCTCTTGAAGTAAAGTCCAGCCGGTGGCCTTCCGCGGCACACGACGTGCATTGAAGGCTGGCATTGCAGCATCACGGCCCAGAAAATGCGGAAAAAGCGGTCGCTTAGGATTCCGCCACGGACGGGGGTTCCAAGATTGCGGTCCCATTCTCCTAGAGACCGGGAGAAGGGTCCTGCGAGAATTTGCCCCGAATTCTTTTGACTCGCTTTCACACCTTAGCTAAAGGAGTCTTCCAGTTCAGTGAAGACACGTATGCCCACTAAGAAAAGCGGTGGGCGTGCTTCGAAATATAAAGAAACCTAGCCCTAGCCCGACGAAATTCAGTGACAGTGAAATCGTTCGGGCGGCACTTATAGCTCATGTAGGCATAACGCTTCTTTTTGAAGGCCGTCTCACACTCGGCCGACCACTATGGGAGTGGTCGGCGTGAAAAACGGCAAGACGTCCTAGCAATAGTAGTCAAGCCCACGGCGATGAGGTTGCCAGAGAAGAACTCAACAGCCTCATCTACCGACCAAAACTCCTTGACTGAGATAGAGAATTCAGTCATTTCCTGAAATGCAGGCCACCGCGCCTGTGCCAAGCACCACTGAGATGGTCTCTCAGGCGGCAGTTGCCCTGAAAATGATATTTGAATGGGAAAGTGATCACTACCATGGAGGTCATCGACCACCCCTCAATCAAAATCAGGCTGTGCATCCGAAGAGCACAAAGATAGTTCGAGGCAAGAAAATGAAGCGGTTCTCGGACAGTGATGCGTAAACTCATCAACGTTTAGGACACCCATCTCAAGCTCTTCGATCAAATCGGCAAGGACTTGTCCCATGGGATTTATGGAGTAATCTCCCCAGAGAGGATGCCTGCCGTTCAGATCTCCAAGCAAGAGATAGTTCCCTCGGCAACCATGCCACGACGCGGCGGAAGTCCCCCGCGTCGAAGTCAGCTAACGGTGGAATGTACGCATAGTATACCTCCTATCCAGGTGCAGCGGAACAGCTACTGCCTGAAAGGAGGTATCTAAAGAGAACGGAAGAACGGAGACATCATGCCGGGTGTAAACCGCGCATCCCCCAGCCCGGCCATTCCACGGTGGTGGGGTCGCAAGACTTTTATACCCCTGAAGCGCGGGCAGGGGGCACGCGCCTAGCATGGCCTCCTGAAAAACGATAGCTAACGGTGAACGGGACGAGACAAGCCTCCGCAGCTCCTCTCAGTTCGCTTGGAGTCCACGGAAATTCTATTGAAGGAATATGCCCTCCAGGCCTAGCTCAGAGGAGACGCGACGGCCCTCCTCGAATTGAAGACCCTCACGGGAATGGCCGCACGCTTCCCGGGGGCAGAACCCCGGGCGCTGTTGGCCGGACAAATCGCTGAAGGTGCTGTCGCCTTCGAGGACTTATTGGGGGAGGTTGGGCTCGCCATGCGAGTCTTTTCCTCCCTCCGCCTCGAAATTTCAGGCGGGCGTTTCAGCTTCGGAGGCGGGGGGCCCTCTTTTCGAGGAACCACCGTTTCCGAGCCACTCGCTCCACCTTGCAACGTGGGCGAATGAGCCGAAGCTTCTTTGTTGCTGTCCTCCTTTCGGGGGACAGCGTTAGGAACCCTGGAAGATGGCCTAGTGACCCTCTTCAAGGGTGTTGCTTCCTGTGAGTCTAACGACTATTTGAAGGCGCGTGGCCGTTTCGCCTTACAGGAAACGGTCACGCTGGGGAAAGAGAGGGGAGCCCTGGTTTTAGCCGGGGCTAAGTATGAACCCTTTTTGCCGCCAGCTTTACCAGGGAAGCGCCCGGGTTGGGTAGAGCCCACAGAAGAGCTCCGAATGGGCGCGAAAACAACCGTGCTCGTTGGCCTGGATGGGCCAGGAGCAGAGGGTGCCTTTCTAACTATTGAGGCATATGAAGTCCCAGGCAGAGCCGGGCGCGCCAGGACCAAGTCCTTTGCCTCGCGGAATGAGAGTCGATCCTGGGACTGGATGGCCAGGATTTCTTTCTCAAGGAGATATGCACCACATTGTTTTGAGGAAGCGGGGTGCGGCTCTCCGCAATTGACACACTTGGCCACACACGATTTGGACTTATCGTGTGCGACCTTGGAGCAATTTACACAGACTTCGGGTGACCCCGACTTTGCACGTCTACATGAGCGATTCGTATGGCCGAAGCGGTGACAGTAATAGCACCGCCGCGGCAGTGGCACGAATGCCTTCACGCGGTAGCGGTACCAACCGGCACGCACCGACTCAGGGAGCTTGTCACAGTCGAACGTGACGAAGAGTGTAGGGGTGGGTCTCGAGGCCCCTCCCTGTTTTCTCATCACACGTTTGACCTTGACCGCCCCATGGTCGGCCAGCTCTAGGATGATGTCCTCAATGGAGTAGTCAACTAGTTCTTTCGCATAAACTACTCCTTTTACAAAGTTTATGGAAGCGTGCGGCGTCATACTCACCGGGGTGCCATGAAGTGCCTGAAGAGCACTTATCTTGGCCGCCTCGGCGGGATTCGCTGCATTTGCCAGAAGGCTCACGTCTGAGAATCGGATCACCTTTAGCTCTCTACTAATTGCACTAGCTAATACTCTCCTCTGATGGATCATGTTGCCCTTGGACAACATGGTGCCATAAGTGGAGCGAATAACGAGGAAGCACTTGAAGCCAGCGGCCTTGAAAACGCCAGGTTACCTCTGAATGAGGGGCCCCGATGTCATCAAGGCTCCGTCCTGTGCACTCTTGGTCTTAGTCTTAGTCCTGGGCTCCGCACACGGGGGGGAGGGTAGAGGGGCTGGATGTCCCGATCTTTGCTTGTTGACCTACCAAAGTGGCAGCAGACACATCCGTCCCCACAGCCCCCGCGGATGGAGAGGAGCCCCGAGTCTTTTTGTTCTTTTTAGTCTTTTTTATCTTTTTCTTTTTTGGAGAGGAGGGCGGGGAATGAACCCGCTTTTCACCTCCGCCGGCAGAAGCCCCCAGGCCAGATGGACCGGCCTCAGCCAGGTCCCTCTCCGAAATGGAGAAGGTCCTGGTTGTCGTGGGGGCACCTGTCGGAGGATATCCCTCCCCTCCTTTTACTGCCTCGGAGCCCTCAGCCATTCGAGGAGGACCTTGCATAGGGGCGGATTCGGGTTCGGTGCTTGGCGCCGAGCCCGAATTCCCCCCCATGGAAGGCCCTACCGTCTGAGGCTGGGGTTCCTCAAAGACCATGTCTATCACAGGATGGGCCTCCAGTTAGCCATATCCTCACAAGACATCGCAGGTCCCGTTAGCTGTATTGTCACTAGTCTTGTGTGGGGAGGCACAGGCCTTGACCCCGGCAAGGTTCAATATTCTTGCCAGCAGGTCTTTTGAGGGAAGCGACCGAAGGGGCCTGGCTCATCTTTTTTCCTTAAGGAGGTTTGCCCTACCGAGCCGCTTACACAAGGAGCGGTCGGCAGTGGGCTGCCTGCTGGCTTTCTTGGCAGTCCCCTTGGAAAGAAAAGAGGGGACTGCCGCTGGAGATAGGGAGGTGCCCGAAAGCACCTCCAGAGAAGGGGGTGAGGTGGAGTCTTCTGCACCCGTAAGTGAAGGAGAGGAGTAAGCCGCCTCTCTGGTTAGAGAAATATAGAGGGTCCCTTGTGACAGCACATGCGGGGGGCCTCCATCTTTTCTGTGGAGCTGCCCGAGTGCAGCTCCGTCGTTCTTATAGGAGAAATTAAGGGAAGATAGTTTTTGTTTTTGCATCATTGGGCATGGTGACCCTCGTTGTTTTATGGGACACGATCGCTCACCACCTCTTGCAGTAGCCCGCACTACAAGAGGTGCTTAAAGGCCCGGAAGAGCCAGGCGCCGCCATTTGGGACCACCCCTCCCGCCTGGTGGCCTGGCAGTCCTTTGGCATGACGGCTTCACCTTGAACACGGCTTAAAAATGATAGATGTTGAAGACGAGAGGAAAATGGACTTGAGGAAGGTAAAAACCAACCACCCCAGACCGGAGCTCAGGGGTTAGCGGTAATTGTCCCCTCCCCCTCAGCCTCGATCCGGGACGGTTGGCTGAGAAGAAGGTCAGCTTCTACCCTGTGAAATTAGAGGTTTACCAGATAAAGTTGTGGGAGAGGTTGTATGAAAAGCGACGAGGTAGGATAGGAATACAGGCTATCTGAAGGAAGGAAAAGAGGCTAAGCTGGGGCCGGACGGGCGCTGGATCCCATCTGCAGTGCGGCCAGGCTGGCAATTCGCCGCGCCCCTTACGGGGTGGGCTAGGGCTAGATTACGATATATTTTTAAGCACGCTAGCCACTCTTCTTGGCGAGTATACCTATCTTTAATTAACGGGAAAAACCCCTCTAGCAGAGGTTTGAAAGCAAGTCAAAAGGATTCGGGGAAATTTCTCGCAGGACCCATTTCTTGTTCTCAAGGAGAATGGGACCGCAAATCTCAGACCCCGCCTATGTGGCGGAATCCTTCGCGACCGCTTTCTCGGCATTTTTTGGCCGGGATGCTGCTCCGCCAGCATTTAATGTTCGTCGTGATGTCGCGGAAGGCCGCCCACTGGACTTTACCTGCAGAGGCGGATAACTCTTCAACGACAGGTTTACCCTGAGAGAGCTGTGTTCCGCTATTGCTTCGTGCGCAGGCACCGCTCATAGTGCGGACGATGTCTTGTACGCCATGCTTCGACATCTGGGTGAGCGAGGCATAGCCTTTCTGTTAGATTTGCTCAACAGGATCTGGGTGGAGGGTCTCCTTCCAGATTCCTGGCGAATGGCTACTCTGCTCGCCTTTTGCAAACTGAGGAGAGATCACTCTACTCCTGCTGCTTTCCGCCTAATCTCTCTAACCTCTTGCGTGTCCAAGTTGATGGAGAAATTGGTAAATGTTAGATTAGCCTTTTTCCTGGACAGCGGAGGCCATCTGTCCTCTGCACAGTGCGGCTTTCATGAGTTCCACTCCACGTCGGATGCACTGCTCCGACTGGAAAATGCCGTCTGCTAGGCCTTCCTTCGTAAACAGCACTACACCAGGATGTGTTTCGATCTGGAGAAGGCCTATGATACCGCATGGCGATACGGTATCATAGAGAGTCTCTCCACGATAGGGCGAGGGGACGCCTCCCAATGTATCTAAATTTTTGCGAGATCGTCGATTCCGCGTAAGGGTGGGAAGAGCGCTTCCTGGCCCAATGGAGCAGGAAGAGGGTGTCCCGCAGGGAAGTCTCTTCAGTGTCACACTCTTTGCCCTAATCATCAACGGCATCACCTTGGTGCTGCCGGAAGATGTTCTCGCTACGCTCTACGTGGACGACCTTTCGATCTCCTTTGGCGTGGTCTAGATGCCAACTCTGGAGCGTCGACTCCAACAGACATTGAACCGCGTCTCTCGCTATGCCGAAGCGCACAGGTCTCAGTTTTCTTTGGCCATGACTAAGGTGGTGCACTTCTGCCGCCATTCACGGCTTCACCCAGACCCAGATTTGTCTCTTAATGGGGTGCGCCTGGAAGTGGTTAAATCGCACCGTTTCCTTATCTTGTATTTGGCCGAAACCTCACCTGGGAGGCTCATATTTGCAGCCTTAAGGTTTTTTTTACCCCCGTCATTAATATTCTCGCTCGGTAACGTTCAGCGCTTGGGGCACTGATAGGGCTACTGCCTTACTTTTTTATCGATCCTTTCTTCGCTCGAAGTTTGACTACGGATGCGAATTTTATGCATCCGAAGCCGAGCGTTTATTGCGGAAAGTGGACTCAATCCACCACACCAGCCTTCGCCTGTTGACCGGTGCCTTCTCGCACTTTCCCCATTGAGAGCCTACTAGTCGATGCTGAGGAGATCTTACTCGCCCTACGCTGCGTACAGTGCATGACTCGCCTGTACGCGCAAGACCAGCGCCTCCCTCAGTCGCCAACAGCTCTCACTGCATCCGCAGCTGATTTCAACGGTGCCTATTCCGCCGAGAGACGCCAGTCATACGCTAAGCCCTTTGGGGTTAGGGCCAAGAAACTCATTCGACAGATAGGTATTACTCTCTGGCCTGTGTTGCCTCTGGTTCTGTCCAGGACGCTACCCTGAAGGGTACCACATTTGGCTATTTGTCGTCACGCCTCTGCTCCCAAAGCTTGTACAGCGCTGGGAGTATTGCGTTCGACCCTTTTGGAGCACACTTCGTGTCTCGCTGGAACTGTGCTAATGTATACGGATGGCTCCAAGTCCAAAGAGGTAGTCGGCTTTCAAGCCGTATCCCTTCTTTTTGGAGATAGTGTGGCTCTGCCTAGGTGCTTCGTCTGTCTTCACGGCCGAGCTGGTGGCAATACACCACTCGGTACGGGAGATTACGCGACGTGCCCGGTTCGGAGACCGGATTGTGATCTATAGCGATTCACAAAGCGCCCCGAGTGCCTTGGGGGCATTGGAATATCCGCATGCCCTGGTTTGCGATATCCGTGCTCCACGGTTTTAGCGAGCCGGGCGGATTACGAGATTATTTTCTGCTTGGTTCCTGGACATGTTGGAATTGCGGGGAATGAGCACGCCGATCAGGGCACCAAAGAGTCTGCTAGGATTTGGGTGACAGGACCAGCGTTTCGCTTTTCCTCACACTGACTACAGAGCAGTAATACGGGCAGCTCTTCGGACTGCTTGGTAAAGAAAATGGGAGACGGTCCAGGGAAACTTAAAGTTGCGTGCCATTGCGTTGCGACTGTTCCCATGGACCTATCCCCCAATGCCGCGACGGTTTCAGGGCGCTTTCTGTCTTCTCCGAATCGGGCACACTAGTGTGAGGCAACGCCATTTGATGGATATCTACGCCTGCGCCCTATTATGACAACTGCGTCGTCCCCCAGACTGTTCGGCACATTCTTGTCGAATGTCCCAGTCTGGGTGATCGTCGCGCACGTTACTTGTCCCGCTACCGGGATGGGCTGGGTCGCTACCGCCTCTCTCTTGTACTCGGGATGGGTGCATGCACCTTGACTGGTGGACTTCTAGACTTTTGAGGCTAAGCCTGCATTCTCTCTTTTATTTAACCAGTTCTTTTGTTTTTTTGTTATTGTTGTTTTCTTTGTAGGTCACACGGGAGGACCTCTTCCCGACGCCGGAGTTTGCTTCCTATTTGTTGTTATCTTCCCTTTTTATCGTCGTTTTGTTTTCATATTTTTATTTTAAAGTAGCCTAGAGATAGGCTATTTGATTGCGGCGTCTTATGCTCAAGTGGGCAGTCACCAGATAGCACAAAATATATACAAAAATAATAAACTAAAAAATTTGTTTGTTAGGTGATCTTGTCTCGATGTTGTCTTCTTCTAAATTTGTGCTGAGTAAATTAGGCTGTTATAGTTTTGTTGAAATTTGGTAGTAAATAATTTATTGCTTGATCTTTAGCTTTGTTACACTTGTTTGCATTTTGAAAGATATATATTTTACTTTGTAGTTCAGGTTTCTCTAATTTTACCTCTTTTTTACAGGTTTTACTCTGTTACTTGTTTTATCAGGTTATGACGAAAGTAATGTCCGATTCTCTATAATAAAGTTTTAGATATAATTTATTATAGTAGTGGCT
The DNA here is from genome assembly GCA_963969495.1 of Ceratothoa steindachneri. NCBI lineage: Eukaryota > Metazoa > Arthropoda > Malacostraca > Isopoda > Cymothoidae > Ceratothoa > Ceratothoa steindachneri. The sequence continues at coordinate 58,034,481 of OZ018329.1, forward strand.
CCTGTTATCATTTAGGAATGCTACAATGAGTAACTTGTACCGTTTTCTTTCAAATTATAATGATATTGTTCATAATCTTTCTCCGATATTCACCCGTTTATTTTTCCCATATAAAGATCACATATAAACATCAATTATGGGGATGATGAAGTAAATGAATGAAGTTACAAGAGGTGGTTTTGTCCTGTCTGAAGTGGGGATTTCAGTATAAAAGAAAGAGCAAAAGAAGGTCATCCAAAAAAACTTGATTCCGATAAGCGAATGATGAGTACAATAATTAGATTTGCAATTGCCGTTAATTTTTCACCATCTTTTATTATTTGCCTAACATTACGCTTCTTAGAAAAATTTCCTTATGAAGCATTAATTAGGCAACTGAGAGAGGCTTTTTACAATTTCAGAATTTACCTATTTAAGGATAGAATTGACAGAATGGTTTTTATTTCGAAAGGATTGTCATATGGTGTGTTACGGTTGTAAGCTATGAACTATCAAGGTAGTTCCAAATAGAAGCAAATGTACAAAATAATGGTTTACTTTTGTTTACATACTCACGTACCATATATTCAGAATTTCTGTGCTAACAACTCGATGATATAGGTTGGTATAGAGAGCCTTCATTTGAACTATGCTTATTTTAAAGCTGTATGTTATGTTTTCTATTAAGAGTAAGTCCTTTTTATTGTTATGAATGTGTTTTGATCCACTCTTTTTCTCTGTGTGTCCTAATTTTAGACACTCTAACCTAGAAAAAATATGTTCTAAGTACATATAAAACATCTCGTACTTACACCTAACAACGTTTAACATATTTTGTGCCAAGGAGAAATTCTATATGTTGAAGGCGCTTAGGATCCTAGTCGTCAATGCTCTAATCAGTGCCGTCTAGCTTTATCGGACAGTAATCCCTCTATCGACTTTTCCTTCCCCTACCTATATGAATTTATTTATGAAACTCTCCTAATAAACGCATATGTCTTCACCTGTCTTCACTTTTCATTTTAATCAAATATTAAGTTTTCTTACTCACAGTGAGCAATTTTTGACTACAAACTAAGAATAGAGGCAATATGCGAGCAGCAAAGGGAAGAAGGTTTAAAATCTCCAAGATGGACATGATTATTGATGCGCCTGAAAAGTTAACAAAGTTCTAGGGCGAATACTTACCTACTAAATGAATTCAACGGCATTTTTAACTCTTAGCAGCTCAATTGCGATAACCTTGATTGCATTTTCTCACATTATAAATTTGAATGATTGAGAGAAAAAAACCTTGAAAAACAGCAATAGGAAACAGCTATGAAAATGCGTAATGGACAAATTAGGAGACGTAACAAGAAGTATAAACTATGAAACAAAGCGGAAACTAGAGAAGATATCAGAGAGATAGAGAGCTATATAATATGAGCGACATATATTCAAGTAAATGTAACTCATTGGGATAGAACTGCTTACTCCCAATATTAAATTATTAAATTCACCTAAAGAAGCCATCATTAAAGTTGGGAATCCATCTTTAAAAATGGAATTCAGGTATGATTAGTTAGTGTGAAGTGTGCGAAAATCTCGTCAAAAAAAGTGAATACAATTTGACTAATGTAGACAGTGAAAATACCATTTGCACATACAGAAATTCTGATAATATTTTATAGAACACCTCCCCTAAGCAAGTGCAATATTACGTATATGTACATATTTATAATTTTAGAGACCAAAAGATAAAATCGAGGTTAAAAAAAAGTAGGGCAAATGCCAAAGCTCAAAGATTTAGAGTAAGTAAAGGAAGAGAGTCTATAGACAAAGAATTAATTTTACAACATGTATTTTGGCAAGCTGATATTTTTAATATTATGGATCTATTCTTAAACATATTTACATTTTAATACGTTACCTAAGTCTTCTTTCAAGTTATCAGTCCTACTATAATATTTTCCCCTAAGTCTAACTTTTGGACTGGACGAATGATTTCGCCCTTTTATGATTTGGGTAACATTTTACCATTATTGATACAAATCATATGATGGCTATTAGAGTGATGAAGTAATATCGTGGTACTATTGGTGACATATTAAAGAAATACATATGATTGATAACTAGTGAAGGTTTGGTTCGATATATTTAAGCTGTAAGGGCCGAAGTTCAGGTCTATCGCAGCCCATTCGATCACAAGTCAGCGACGTTAATCAATTTGCTAACCAGAAACATGAGTACATATGCAAAAATATCTTCCATATACTCAGAGGGCAGTTCGCATTTTAATTCATATATGTAATTATATGTAATATATTATCTATCAACTTTGATTTCAATTTAATTTTTTTTATTTCCCAGAAATTTAAGAGTGAATCTTTTGGTGGAGTTCTTTTCCAAATTTCGTTTTACTGGTCGCCTACGAACTAGAATTAAACTTTGTTAATCCTTAATATGTAAGACCAACGCAAAGAATATTATTTTACACGAAATTATGCTCCAGGTAAAATTTAGAAATAAAGCACCGTTCTTTAAAAATTCTTCCCATTGGTGCTTATCTCAAGATTGCGTATTGCTATGAAACTACTGCTGTTCTTTATTTCTGTAATGAAAGTATGCTCAGCCAGGGCGTGACTGGTTTAATTCCATTGCAATTAAGAAAGATTATTGTCTGTATATCATATGCGTTGAGTGGAGGAATGAATTATAGAGAGGGTGCTTCCATCTCCACTTTTAGATTCCATTGGCTGATATTACCACACGCCCTTTGTCAGTGTGTCTATTCGACGGCTTTCAATGAAAGAGACGTGTCTATTCTACAACAGGGTCGCAGCCAGTTGCTGATGCTGCTGTGCGACGGAAGTCAGCTTCGATACCTACCCGCCAGGCATTTGCTATCATCCACTTGCACTAATTATAATTCATTTATAGATCAAACAAAGTTGGAACAAAAAATATTTTCAAGTGTTTAAGATACTCGTAAGGTAAATATGCTTTGTAAGCTTATAAGTGTCTTTATTTAGCCCTCTTTAGTTCCTGAGAGGTGAAGTAATCTGAAGCTTGGAGCAACAGTATTTTCGAAATTGTTCTTTAAAATGTGTCAGTTTTCATTTTGAAGTGGTACTTTTGTTGTTTTAACTTAAAGGTTTAGAATAAAATTTTATGTGGTGGTACGTATTTTCTTTGTCACAAATTGAAGTAGATGAGGAGTTTTAGGAAAGGAATTAATCTACAGGCTAACTTCCTCAAACTTAACCACACCAAAACTGAAGTTCTGGTTGGTACCCCCGCTCTAATATACAAAGTTAAATCCTTCTTTCCCTCCCTCCCCCTGGGTGCAAACTTTCTCTGACTCTGTTAGAAATATGGGCGTTGTGTATGATGAGCATCTCTCTTTTAAGCCCTACATCCACGATATTAGTAAATCTTCCCTTTGTTTCCTTCGTCACTTCTCCCGCATTCGCTCTCACTTCGATCGCCAAAGTCTTGAGACTTCTGTCCACACCTTCATTACCACCCGCCTTGATTACTCTAACTCTCTTCTTGTAAATCTACCAGCTTCCTCTCTACGTCCCCTTTAGCTAGTACAGAACTACGCTGCCCGACTACTCCTCCGTCGCTCTCGCTTCTTCCCTTCTAAGCCCCTGCTTCAGGAACTTCACTGGTTACCTGTCAGATCTCGTTCTCATTTCAAGATTCTTCTTTTCACTTTCAAGGTCCTTCACCAAAAGGCCCCAACCCACCTTTCATCTGCCCTTTCCCAACGCCTTGCCCCTCGGGCCCTTTGGTCATCCCATGCTCCTCTCCTGAATACTCTTCACTCGCCCTTCGGCTTAATGGGCGACCGCTCCTTCTCAGTCTGTGCCCCCAAGCTTTGGAATGCTCTTCCAGCCGAAATTAGACCTGCTGCCTCACTTACCACTTTCAAGCAACTCCTGAAAACGCATCTGTTCAGGATTGCCTACTCACCCATCTGATCTTAGCCCACAGCCGAATGTGCGCTCTATGAAGGCCTCTGGCCTTGAAGAGTGTATTATAAGAAATTTATTATTATTATAATTATAGACTAGAGTACCTCAAAATATGTTGCTGCTTTTGGAATATTGCATAAAAAATCCCAATTTTCCTCAACTCAATGGTAAGTAAATCTAAGAGGAATATAAATGTACCATACTCAAAAATCGCAACGTTATTTATGATAGCACGCCCTGAAATAGGAACCTGGCCTGTTATGGGGGATAAGGAACACCCTAGGGTCGGTTTAAAGGGAGAGATAGAGGGAGTCACCTATCCGAAATCGTTTTATTTAAAAAAGCATTAATGCAGCTCTGAATTAGGGTAGGGTTACCATGAGCGAAGTATAGTTAATCCGGTTAATTATGCTAAAGTAGGAATGGAATGAGTATGTACATATAATATGATAGGTATACATATTTGATGAATGAAAAGGGGGAAGTATTTAAAGAGATTAAAACATTTTAAATTAAGATACTAGCATTGTTTAAAATAAATATGAAAGACAAAGAATAGTTCGTGTACAAACGAGCAAACGTAACGCAAATAAGTGTGAATTGTAAGTGCAGGAACAAAAAGAGTGCGGCTGTTCTAGCGATGAAGATTGACATGATGAAATGCTTTGGCAGAGATTTTTAAGGTGGCTAATAATAGGGTAAGAGTTTTAGTTGGATGTATAGTCTTTGTAATGATAAAAGTAATGCCGAAAAGGATTGATTTTTGATTAACTTGGCTTAATTGGCAGATTAAATCGAGAGTTGGCTATGGTTAATGAGTGTAAGATATATGAATGGGCAAAAAGGCAAGGTAGCGAGAAATAGAATATAAAAAGATTTTGACTCACCTACCGAAAATGAGAATGGTTGTTTTCTGTACTGAGAGAATCTTCTCTAAGAAAAATCTATCTTTCTAACATAAAATTACAGATCTTTGATGAAAATGGGTTAGACACTATAGTATGACTGGTGTGCTCTTGGTGGGAAGGTGCCGATGAAAGTGTTTGATGGGAAATTCATGAGAGTCAAGAGAATTTTCCTAACGGTACACATAGTTGTGTTGACTATGGTTAAGTTGATTTTCTTTGTGAGGGATATGATGTAACTAGGTGTTAAGGAATAAATAATTCCAAGTAAATAGCGAGAACTAGGAGTATTTGAGATTTGCTTGAAAGATAAAAGAGGAAGTATATGAAAATTTGAGGATAGAGCAATGTAAAAGAAGTATAAAGAAAACATTTTACTAGTTCAATGGCTGTATTAAGCTATGAATGAAACGGAAAGATGAAGCTTAAGAACGTATTTGTGTAAAATGATAGGATATGTTGCGCAGAGAGGATGAAAGAAGCTTCGTATAAACTTCTCATACTTTGGAGGAGAGTTTCAGGAAAATGTTTACGAAAACATACCAACAAAAGAATCTTGATAGCAACACGATGTTATTTGGGATGTATGTGAGAAAGAGGAAGGTAGATAGGAGAGTACCATGGAGGCTTAAACCAGATTGCCCTACTACTTTCTTAAGCTACCATAATAAGTATTCAAGATGAAGTACTGAGAATTTGATTCAGAAGTGCCAGCCAGGTGGATGTGTCAGTGCATGTAATCGATGAGCATGCAATAGGTCAAAAACTCCTGAAAGTAATGATAGAGTAACTGAAATGACATCAAATGGTATTAATTTGGTAGTTTACAGAATCTGGTTTTGTATGAAGCCTATGAATGTGTCACTATATTGAAGCAGGGGAAAGATTTTTCGATAGCACAACTGTATGAATGAAAAACAATAGTACTGTAGATGACAAAATTGCAGAGTGGTTAGTTTTTTACCTATTTTTTTCTTAATTATAAATAGTATATCTAATTTATGGATCTGAATAGGGGAACACACTGGCATGTATTAAGAATGCATGGATAGGGTTGGTATTGTGAGATGTCATAATGTTGGATATATGGCACCTATTAACATAAAATATGACTGAAGCGAGTGGTTTATATCTATTGGAGGTGTGAGGGAAGAAGGCGATATATCAGTATGGCAGTTTAATGCCTTTGTTTATAGTTGACTATAAGTTAAAGTGGTGATCGACAGATTTGGGAGAAAAATTAGAAGTGTAAAGGATGAGTTTTGTATTGTATTGATGTTGTGATGTTAATGACTGAGTGTGAGAGTGATTTAAAATATAGATTGAAACGTTTAAAGTGTTATGCGTTGATTATATTGAAAGAATATTAATTAAATTTACTTGTCATAACCAGAATAAACATAACTTAAGCCAATTAAACCCACCCCAAGCAACCGCAGTTTAATTAATTATATTTAAAATTTTCAATTGAATAAATACTGTAACTGATTAATTAGCATTGCTACAGCCAATGGAATAAGTGAATATTACTGTCCCTAAATTTATAATAACTCTTTTAATAACTCCTAATACAAAATTTTCTCAGTTTATTAAGTTTCTGTTAAAGTATCTACCAATAAGTAGATATAAATGTTGAAGTCATCTCGAAAGATAAAGAAGTTCTCACAATCATAAACATGCCTCGCATCTCACCCAGCGTCAGATTCCTTGCAAAACAACGAGGTAAAATTCAATTTCCTAAATACTTCAGATACGGATCTCTGCTGATTAATTATTATTTGCTCGATGGAAAATCCCAGGAACCTCAAATCCCATTATTTCATGACTCTTTCTTTACCTCGGATATCAGCTCTGTTAAAATTCATGCGGAGGTGTCTCCATGATCGCCAAAGGGACTTGGTTCAGCATATCGGCACGTGACCCAAACCTGACACTTTAGCCCAAATGTTAAATTAGGACTACGTTCCCTTTCTAGTGGTCGAATATAATATCTCATTCGGTAAATATTGTTATTGTATCCATCATTTAAATAATGTCAACCTATCTTAAATTTATAATTACGATTCATTTTAACATTACGTGTACCATTACTTTAATGTTACTAGAACAGTTACTATTACTACCACTATTTGAGACCATTTATTCTTGTTCATTGAATATTCACGCTTCCAGTGCCTCCGCTTGAATAAATACTGTTACTGATTAATTAGCATTGCTACAGCCAATGGAATAAGTGAATAAGTGAATGGTCCCTCAGTATTATTCAACATTACAGTAGTCTTTGTATATGGTCATGTCTATGATTAATCATTAACAAGATATTTTTTTATTAAATCTGTTTTGTAACTCAGGAGGTGTTCAGAGCATTCACAAGAAATTGGACGCCTAAGTCGAGTCCAAACATCTTTTCACCATCTCTAAAAGTCTTGTCAATCACATAAAGTGACCCAAAATATATATATATATATATATATATATATATATATATATATATATATATATATATATATATATATATATATATACTGGGTCATTCTAAAGTCCCAATACATTTTCTTTTTCAGATTTAAAACCGAAGACTTCAATTTCGTAGTATAATTTATATACATAGTTCATTAAATTAGAATTTGTTGGTGTATGAGTTGAATCCTATATCTGCTCAAAATGGGTGATCATTTGAATTTGGAAAAGTCTAAAATCTCTGCCTGACAGGAAGTTTACCTTTGCCAATCTCCAACCGAAATTCAAAGAAGATTCCGTGCTTTTTATAAGACGCCTACTTACCCAACAGGCTATACAATTTTTTCTAATCCTAAGAGATTTGTGGAAACAGGCTTTGTGGTTGATAGACCAAACACAAGACCGAGAGGTAGCCGTTCTGAGAAAAACATTACTATCATTGACGAAGCTTTTAACAGAATCCAAGGGAAGTCCATAAACACAGCCTCGGAGCAATTAGCCATTCATGCTTCAACCATCCAATGGATACTACGTAAAGACTTGAAAATGTTTCCCCTTTAGGTACAAGTTGTTCCTAAACTTATGGAAGAGGTCTTTGATCGAAGGTTAGAACTATGTGAGACACTCATACACCATCACGAAAATGACCCTTCTATCTTGGCTAACATGTTTTTCAGTGATGAAGCAATTTTGCACTTGGAGTAAAGGCAACCCAGTTGTTGATGAAGAGTACAAGCGTGACTCTCCAAAGCTCGTTTTATGGTTCGCTATCTCTTCTAAACAGCTTATTGGACCATTTTCATCAAAGATCATCAGCAGCGGACTGTTAATGTGGGAGATGTCAATCTAGCGATGATTTTGCAACCTTTTCTTCCCTCAATTAAAACGTGTAACCAATGTTGGTGATTGTTTTTTCCAACAAGATGGTACACCTCCACATGCTAAAACAGTTCGCGATTTCTTGAATCACAAGTTCCTGATAGATGGGTTTGTCGCCGAGAATCTCTGCAGTGGGAGCTACGTTCTCCAGATTTGACACCCTGTGAATTCTTTCTGTGGGGCTTCCTGAAAAGCAAAGTCTATGCATCAAGGCCAAGGAGTGTTAAAGAGTTAGAGGAACGTATAAGGAATACCTGCAATCTTGTAAAAATGAAGATGCTAACCGGAGTTGGAGAGGAATGCATGAAGAGGTGGGTAATGTGCTTCGAAAAAGATGGCACTCAAGATGAAGTCTACAGAGCGTGAGAAAACATACGAGGAGGAATTCTTTTCGTTATGAGACTAATTCTAGCAGTCTAAAGCAAGTTCACGACTAATATTGTTTTAAAAATTATCATATTCAAATATTTCCAGATATAGTTAATTTAATTTTATGGTGCGTAATTCGAAAATTCAATCAAGCCAAAATAATAATACAAATAATAATAATGACATCCATTACTTTAATAAAACCTTAATTTTTGTCAGATAATTCTCTTTCTTCCATTCATTTTTATCATTTAAATAGTGGCTTTATTTTTGACGCCACGGTTACACGGGTCCATTCTTCTCTCGCATTTCTTCAAGAAACTTGAAATGAGGCTTTATTGAGTAAAGACATTGGATTTGTATCATCAGCGAGGATAAATTTACCGGGCGGAAAACACCGAAAGAATAAGTAAAAGAAACATTTTTCCCCATAAAAATAAAAGTGTTTAGCTGGCTTTCATTTTAAGGAGTCTAGTTATGGAATTCTATTACTCTACCATGTTCCCGAGTCGTTATCAACACTAACAGTAACAATATTCAATTTAAAACTACCATTCTTTGTTACTCTATATGTATAATAATTAATTTCAGCCCTCTTGAAAAAATTTTGGGTTCGTCTTCCTTAATTTTATTGGAAATGTCGGACGATGTAAATTTTCACTAGAGGAAGAATTTTGTTCAGCGTCTTTTCCTTGGATTTTAATAGCTTATTTTGGATCAGTGCCAGAGAGAAATCTGTGTTTTATTCCATGTCAAGTTTAATTAAGATTAAAGTTTCCATGAGAGGGGAAAAGCAGATAAATTTCCGAGTCATAAACCTGATTTTCAGTGGATTTCGTCTGAAGAGTTTCATTTCATTTGGCAATTGTAGTCATTTCGGAATGGATAAAAACAAGAACTTTGGGGTTTTACGTTAGGATGTTAGTTAAAAGAATCATAATAGTTGAAGCATATAGGTATGCATAGAATTATATTATTAGAAATAAAGTTGATTATTTTTCTATTATTATTTACTTAAAGCGAGAAAAAGCTACAAAGAGCAAAAACAAATGTGAGTTTCTCCGTTGGAGTGTTTTGAGAGAAATTTTAAATAATGTCGAAAATTGAAACTGGAAGTGTAAATTGCCGCAGGTAAACAAGAGGGTAATTGAATCGCTCGGCTTAGCGCGATTCAAATCTAATCGCTCTAGAAAGCCGCAAACTACCCTCAAGTTATATTTCGCCTTTAGTTGTTCCATTTACGAATAAAAAGACTTAATATATGACTGCGTCCAATAATCACTGACCTTTTATGTTATATGGATCGCAAAAATTGTGGAACAAAGGGATTGGTTTTGAGAGGGGAAATTTCGTAATTCACTAGTGTATGCGAATAAAAGCGAGTCAGTTTTTTGGTAAAATTATATGGCGAGCCTAAGTCGGGATTGCACTTTTTGGTGATTCTATGCAATCGAAGATCGAAAACGCTTAGTTATGGATATTTTTATCTATTTCTAAAAGATATGCAAACTACTGTGGAGTATAAATCAAATATATATACTATATAGCATTTTCCGTATTTATCAAAGTATAAAACGAAGATATATACTATATAGCACTTTCATATATTAAGGCGCGTAAATTTCTAATTATGCTGTTATAATGAAAAATTGATTGGCAGCCATCTTGTCATTAATAGCTTGTTTAGAGCTGATAATATAATGTTAGGGTTAGGTGGGAGTTTGGCGGATGGTTATATTTTTAGTTTATGTTTAGGCTAAGTAATATTTTTGGGGTTCGTTTGTTTTGTCTTTACTACGTTTTGTAAGGTTTGTGAGCTGTTTTTTTCGGGTGCAAAATAAACAAACAAACAGCCTATTTTATGCGACGCGGTGTGGTTGGGAATTTAGTTAAAAATGGCTGATCTTTTTGACTGTTATGAAATAACGTTGTTTACGTTCCCACGTGAATATTTTGGCCGGTTCCAATCTCTAATTAATTTGGGCCAATACATGGCCTAATTCCAAAATAACAGATTTGTGTAGAAAGGTATAAAGGTTGAATTAGATTTAACGCGATGATGTAAATAATTTTCACCGACAATTCTCCTGGGATGAAATATATATTTTTCCCACTAAACTTGTTTAAATAACCTACTACCTCTAACTTTCTACATCCTAGTTAAATATGCTTTTTAAATGGAACGTGTATTTCTTGAATAAATGTTAAAAGACTACTTTCAAGTGCTAATATCTCGGAAAATAATTGCTTCCCTTGCCGAATAAATAGCACCAAACAATTCAGAAAGAGCTATTGATAGATTGAAATTAAATTTTCTGTAAAAAGGTGGAGTCATTAATCTGTAGATTTTCCCGTTCAGCCAATTTCGTGAGTCAAATAATGCAGATCTCATAATAGGCAAATCTCGCGTCTTTCATGATTCATCCATGATATCATTTACTAACAGCCATTGTTGTTATTTAATTTTATTTTTACAAAATTTATATCATCGATTTATTGAAAGAACTAACAAATGATTCAAAGTTGAATATTTTAATCATAGGGCCTATTGATAGAGCAAATGTCATCTTAAACTAAATTAGAAATTTAAGACATCAAAAATGTTTTCATGTGCCATCAACGCATTTTACTTGTAGTTAATTATAAATATTATAGAAACGACTCACTAGAATCTTTCTAAGACTAAAATTTTTAATGTACGTTTTGCTGCAAATCACTGTAATTCTACATTGTCTTTATTAGTCTGCCAATATAAAATATTTTATGTTTTAATGGTCACTTTTATATCAAACATTATATGATAATAGTAAAAAGTACATATTTTCTGTCACAAGTCCCTTTATTTTGGAGGTCAAATTTAAAAAAAAACATTTCACTGAATTGATATAACAAACTTTATTGTGAACATTTTACTGTTCTTTTCACTTTTTTTTGCAAAAAACTTTCTATTCGTATAGAAATTTCCCTGATTTTGGCCCCAAATTATAATAAGTCACTGACAAGCGTCACTTATGTTTTATGCAATCGAAGTTTTTGCTTATTTGATCCGCCTGCTTTTGAGGGTAGTGTAAAAGATAATTTTATTGAATCTCTTGGATGATGCAAAAAATAATAGAAATATATTTTCCATCTGCCCATTAATTTAAGTCGACATTTGTTAAATTCTCAAGTATATAATTTTCAAATTAGTAAAACAGTTAATATTGCGAAACTTATATAGGCAATATAGCAATCTGAATTTAGTTAATGTAATAAACTAGATTAATTTTATTAAATATTAATAAAAAATACAAAAATAAAAATGGTAAGATTTTTTGAAAAGTGGAAAGGTGAAAAGAGAAAATCAATACATGCTTAATAGTAACGTTAAAGCATCTGGTAAATACGACAGGCATGGGAGAAGCTGTTATGTCACATCATTTTTAGAACCTCTGACTGTTCTTATCTTGAGACAGCACATATCGCGTTGCTTTTCGCAATGTAGCACCGTGAGCCCCGCAAGAACACAATACAAACTTATGAAAGAACGAGAATAACCGAAATAAAGCAATCTGTAGCGGTTGGTTTAGTAAACACCATCACAATTTATCTTTTTACAAAGTATATGGTTGGAATTCTTCTTAGTTGTCTCAAGACAGAGGGTTTGCATCTCACGTGGATGGAGAGCTTTCTTGGATGTCGTGGCATGACATTATATTATATCAATACCATATTATATCTATGGGGGAGGGACCAATAACTTAAAGGCGAACCGACAAAAGGGACGGAACACCACAAGTTTAGACCGGCGAAAATGCGAGATAAGAGTGCAACGAGGTCGGGTAAAATATGGGTAATGGCAAAGCTCAAGGTTATTTAAAGAGGCATGTACAAAAATATAATTTTATTTACATAAAAATGATGAAAGAAATGATGGGAAAAATTACTTCAGAGAATAAATGGGCAAGATTACTTCAGGTGAGTTAATGGAAAAAATTACACCGGTAAACGAGGGGGTGGAATTGTAGGTAGCAATCAGACTATGAAGTTAAAATTAATGTATTACGGGAGGAGACTATTCAAATGGGGGGAATTAACTCAAATGGGTTACTGAAGGAGAAGAGGGGTTGGTTTACGGAGGATTCCGGGTGAGAGGTCGGAGTAAGGCTTCACGGATGTCTTCTGCACGTGAGGCGAGGCCGCTCGGAGCTTCTGAGCGGGATGTTAAAGTGATGACGATTCTCCAGAAAAGGAGGGGGGGCGGTAACGTTCGGTCCAGGGGAGAGTATTTCGGCCAGCCGAAAACGAGGGGCGAACGAGGAGGGCTTCGGCAGGAGTTGATGAGTGAAGTCGGAAAAATCGCTCGGCAGCGATAATTAATGGAATTACCTCACCCTCTGGGGCTAATTCCAATACACAAATAGTCCAGCCGTCACTTTGCTTTGTTGTTAGCACCTGACTTGGAACTTGGGGAATCTTCTTCGGTCCAGGTGAAACTTCTTAACTCTGTCTGCCTCATGGAAAACGAGCACTATATATGTCTGAGGCTCTCCCCGCGGGGGGGGGGGGGGTAGTGCGAAACAGCTGTACTCTCGAATGACCTCGAATCTTCTTGCCGAGGATATTCTAACCAGTGTAAAGGCAGACCGTGGTGGACGCGGTTTGAGGCTACCGCTTTTGGAAAGTGTGGGTTAGGCTTACCAATTTAAGCCTAACATAACCTCTTACAGCGCATGGAAGTTCCGTGCTGGACAAGAAATTCCACGTGGGATTCCTCCGCATTGGAGGTTGACCTGTCGGTTGTTTCTTGGCGTGGAACGATGGTGGCAGCGAGAGAGTTGTGTAAATGACAATAATCTGCCTCTCTGGAGAAACAAAATAAAGAAGCCAAGAAATGGCGTGAAGTTGCCATGTATGACCTTAATGGAATTGCCAGAGCCCTTCCCTAATGGAAGTGCCATAAGCATTTTCTAAGGATTCGATGATTTTAATCGCAGAGGGAAGAAGGAAAATTTGATGTATAGTTTTTGATGTCGTTATTACCTATCACATTATACGACATTTTATTGTTTGATTAGTCGATATTTGCGCAAAGTTCTAGTTTAAGGTTTCGTTGTGGTACCCATGTGACTGGTTCCCAATCGTGTGTCATTAGCATTTTTTATGATTATAAAAATACTTTTCAGAAGTTGGAGAAAAATGTGCAAAGTAAAGCTAAAAGGGTCACTTGAATGTCTACTCACTGTGTATTTAAAATTTGTAGAGAATCTGTCATTTTTTTTTTACTTTTACGTTAAATAACACTTTTTCACTTTTATATTCCATGAGAGCAAAAGTTTAAATGAAGAAAGTTGGAAAAATAGTAAATTGTAAAAGTGTTTTAAAAGCCGAAATTCATAGTTCAGAAAAAAATTCGAATGTCAACAATTTATTGTTTAGGGTATTTCAAAATATGTAAGCTCTGCAAACAAAATATTAATCATGTTTTTAGGACTATTTAAACACTCCATTTGACTAATATTTTGTCCAGGTATGCCTGTTTTTATATATAGGTGGCAGACTATACAAATGCACCTCTTAGGATAAGGAGAAACAAACCAAATAGGAGCTCCCGCTAGCCTATTGGATACGCAGTTGGATTTCTGACGTCATGGGGAGGGTTTATTTCCAAAAAGCTCGGTCACAAACCCTCAGGGGCAACTTGAGTAACCCGCCCATTGGGTGGAGAGGCTTATGCACGCATTATCTTCCACAACATAGCCACTCTTTCCTCTGTTTCTGGAGCCACCGAAAGAATACTAATATGTCCAATGAGGCCACTCAAACCCACATGCCCCTGAGGTGGGAAGTGTGCCACATCCCGTGTGATCATGGATGGTTGATATTAACACTCATTACGACTCTGATCAACCCAAAGAAGATCTCCTGTGCTGCCTTCGGGCTCACTTTGGATTGTTATTCCGATCTATATGTAAATTTCATTATAAAGTGGTAGATTTCATTTATGATGCAAGAGGGACGAAGACGCTACATATACACTAAATAAATGATATAACATCAAGCCGCACTCCAGTTGCAACATGAATGGCTTTTGGCCGGCCGGATCAATCCCTGAATTTATGTATAACCCGCCAGAAGCCGCTAATCAACCTTCATCAAAAGCGACGTCAATTGGGCTGGGCCCGAGCTCACCGCAACCTGATTATGCGTCAATTAGGAGGACTTCACTTATGTTCAGAAGAGTCCGCGTTACAGTAGAACAATGGAATAAAGACTTAATAGTGACAAACAGCCGAGAATGTTGGTGGCTCTGTAATTGTATGTGGCAGCATGTAAAGTTCAGTGGTGGGTCGTCTTACCGTTTGTGAGAGTATCATCAATTCAGAGAAATACCAACTTTTCCTGAGAGATTACTGTTGCCCTCAGCATGAAACCTGTCCAGAAATGATCTGAATGTAATTTAATAGCTGGACAATTTCCGAAGTCTGTGGCCACTATGTTTTGGTTCCGGAAGAACTATAGTACGGTGATGGAGTGGCCACCTTAGCCTCTTAATAAGAATCGACTGGCAAACATCACAAAGGCTAAATTCCCGCAAGGGCCGAAATCGCAAAATTCAAAATTCTGAAAGGCCAAAATCTCTGATCACCTGGAAGCGAATCATTCACCCTGTATAAAAATTCAAACTAGATCTATATTCTCTTTTCCTTTGCTGTATAGATGGAATGTATGCAGGGATGAAGAGAATGCACGCGGATAATTAAATAGAAAAAGACAAATCGAACCTAACCAATAAGACGAAGAGATTTAAACTCCTGTGGGAGAACGTGAACATCGATTTTTTAAAATAATTGAAAGCATTGGGGATGAGAAAGCATAGTGGAGCTTCATGAAAAGGATTTATACATCGATGACAAATAATCAGAGAACCAATAAATAAATTAAATTTGAAATAGAAAAGTAATGAAATCATTTGTAATCAAAATCCTTAATTGCAATTTTATTGCTCTTCCAATAATTTGTGTTCAGAAAAAGTAATACAGTTTATTGTTCCGTTGCAGTATAGATGAATTTCAGTTTCATGTAATGATAGTTTAAGTTAACATATATACGCATACATTGTTTTTAAAAATATATTCTAAGCTAAATAATAGAACGATTTTCCTTTATATAAATATTTTAAAAGTTATGATGAGTCGTTAAATGCAATTTCTATGCTACATAAAGTATGCATTTAATGTATTTTATGAAGATTGCAATCGTATATTCAAGAAATTATACTGAATAAACTGAAAAATAAAATATTCACTCGTGCAAAATAAGAGAACAAATTTATCAGGAACATTTTAGAAGTTTCTTGAAATCATCTGGCAATATTTTGCTCAGTAGGTAAGGACTGTACAACCGCCATTGTTGTCGTACTTACTCTACTGAGGTGCCACTCCACGTAAAAGAGACTCCTGAGCTCCATTAGAGAATTGTTAATTTGAAGATTCGGAGAGGACTCCTGCAGCGATTTCAAGATAGGTAGTAATGTACAAGAGTGTGATTTTGCACTTCTGAATTCATAAAAAAAACACCCTAAATATCTCCTTAAATGATAGTTCCCTCTGTATTACCACCTTCCAAGAAGACAGGGCTATTATGAGCTTCTATATGAAGGATCCCTTCGAGACTGGAGAAAAATTCTCGAAATATTGAGACCGATAGTGACAAAGAAGTAAGCCGTTTTACGGTGGCCCGTCGCCTTAATGCATCTGGTTTAAAATCTTATTCTCCAGCAACCCATTCAATCATCATTAAAAAGAACAAGAAGGCGAGATTCGAATATGGTGAAGCTCATGTTGTTTATTGGCATGACGAGTGGAAGAGAATTCACTTCAGCAACGAAGGTAAATTTAATTTAGATTAATCTGATGGCAGACTGTTTGTTTGAGCTGCTTCAGGTGACAAAGTTAAGCCTAATTGTGTTAAAATGTCTGAAAACCATAGCAGAGGCAGCGTCATCGTATGTAGGATGTTTTTTTTATGACTAGGTGGATCGCTAATGCAAATAATTGGAACGGTAAATGCAAATATGTACCTAAACCTCGTTTAACTACATTGTTATACGAGGAGCATCTCTGAACCAGCCAGCAGTATCTATGCAGGTCAACGCGCAATGACATTCTACAAAGCGAGTAAAATACTATTTAATACAAGAAAATATCGTAGTAATAAAGTGGCCTGCTGAGATCAAGGATCAAATCCCAATTGGGAGTCTCTGAAAGATTATTAAGGGCAAAGTTTAAGAGCAGCAGCCTTCAAATGTGAAGGAATTATGGAGGAAAATTGAACTAAATGGGAAGAAGATGAAACCAGAATTTGACAAGAAACTGAGGAAACTTTCTGGTCGTCGTTGCTCTCGAGAAATAGAAAATAAAGGCTTCAACACCTCATATGAAGTGTTTAAATTTTTATCGTTGTCAAATCTTGCTTTTTTCTAGTGTTTTTGCTTGCTAGGCAACTCTGTGAATGATCGTTCTCTTATTTTGGTCTTCCGCGTAGCTGGTTCGAATCACACCGCAGTACGGGTTTTCGAATTAGGAAATAACTTTTACCGAAGAAAAAAATTATTCTGTTTTCTACTTCTTGCAGTATGCTGGAATTATTATATATATATATATATATATATATATATATATATATATATATATATATATATATATATATATATATATATATATATATATATATATACATATATATATATATATATATATATATATGTATATATATAAATTCAAAGTAAAATATATAATTAAGCTGAATAAACTGTTTTAAATAAAACAGCAAAAGCAATTTAAAGAGAGGAATAGGAAAAATATTTGCTAACGAAGGACTAAGAAAATGACACATTCCAACCCTTTAAAGATGTTCATATACAACATTATTAAACCAAAAAAAGGATTTCCAAAAAGAAAGTTTAAGGTGATTTTTTAATAAGGTCTTTGTTAGACGTTTGTTACAAACTTTTCTCATGGCCAGCTTTGAGTTTGTTGGTTTTTCACTAATACTCCTGTTACAGAAACGATCAAAATTTGTCTCAATTCTCTCTTCTGTAATTCTATACACGTAATTTATTCAGAAAAAGCCATAGGGAGAAGCACCTATTATGATTTCCAAAGGATTTACTGGATCTCAATGTCCTACGATAGGAAATTGATAACATCTTAATAAACCAGTTATAAAGAGTTCATCTTTTCCGCAATAAAATTTAAATCACATTCGGAGATTACTTGTCTGCTACACAAATCCGATTCAATTTTTCCATCATTCTGAAGTAGTGGAGCTATTTTGATATATATATATATATATATATATATATATATATATATATATATATATATATATATATATATATATATATATATATATATATATATATGTATATATATATATATATATATATATATATATATATATATATATATATATATATATATATATATATATATATATATATATATATATATATATATATATATATATATATATATAAATATATATATAAATATATATATAAATATATATATAAATATATATATATATATATATATATATATATATATATATATATATATATATATATATATATTGTGTATGTCACAAACGACTCCACTACTTTACAATTTTAGAAAAATAGAATCTGATTTGGAAGGTGGACAAATAACACAGGGCAACAATTTTAATTACATTTTCTAGTGACTTATATTTATCTTCCAATTTTAATTCGATTTTCCATGCTGATTACAAATATATAATCCATTTTTACCTACATGCTATAGTTATTTTGTAATTTCTATTATCTTGGTTCCTAAAAACTACCCTCCGGACGGACAGAGAGGGTGCGTGTAGAAAGCAAATACTTCACAGTACATAGTAGTAAGATAGTAATAAGTGTTATTGTGCAAAATATTGATATTATTGTTTCTTTATTCAGGACTCATGTTAGAGTTATGACTTCGTCAAGAGGAAATTGCGTTAATGATCCAGACACCTTCTGCGACATATGTGGCTGTTACATGCTAGTTAGTCAAAGGCTAAATATATCAAACTTTGTGGTCCGCACTTATAAGGCATATTTTGATGTTCCTCTTGGGATCAAGATAAGAAGTGGGCCCCACATGCTGTTTTCCATAGTTGTGTGGAACATCTTCATCAGTGAACGAAAGGAAAGATAAATTGTGTTCCTTTTGGAATCCCCATGGTGTGGCGAGAGCCAAAAGATCATGTATCGGACTGTTATTTCTGTCTAGTGAATACTAAAGGGATTGGCAAGAAAAATCGGCACATGATCGACTACCCCAATATTCCCTCGGCTATCTGGCCAATACCTTATTCTGAATCTTTACCAGTTCCAATTTTCGGTATATATGCTTCCTCCGAGGATGAAAATGATATACCTTATATGGACGTCAACGGAATGGATTCAGAGACTGAGAATCACCATAAGATACTGAACAGTCATTAGCCTCTCACTGTTTAAATCAAGAGGATTTGAATGACTTGATACGTGATTTGGCGCTCTCCAAGAAAGCTGCAGAACTTTTAGCCTCCAGGTTGAGTGACAGACATATGCTTGACAGGTCGATACTGTATCATATTACTGAACAAGGGAGAGTTCATTTGTTAAGTCTTTCTCCTAGGACAAACAATTTGTATACTGCCATGATGTTCCTGGTCTGTTTACGGAGTTGGGACTTATAGCACCTATAGCCCTGCTGAGTGGAAACTGTTTTTAAAAGCTCCAAGCGTAGCCTCATGTATGTTCTTTTGCATACTGGCAAAGACATCGGTGCAGTTTCTCTCGGTCACTCTGTCCATCTGCGAGAAACTCACGATGAAATAAGAATGGTCATGGATTTACTTAAGTACCATTGACACAATGGGTCATATGTGTAGACCTTAAGATGGTCAACTTCCTCCTTTGCCAGGAGAAGGGATATAAAAAGTTTCCATGCTATATCTGTATGTGGGAAAGTGGAACCCGTGACAAACACTGGTCCCCAAAAGATTGACCAGTTCGGGAAACTTTGAAGCAGGAATGCCAAACATTGTTAATGAGCCAATCGTAAGTGGAGAGAAGATCGTTTTCGCTCCACTTCATCTCAAACTGGAGTTGATAAAGCAGTATTTCAAGGCATTGAGCACTTACAATGATAGTTTTCAGTACATAATATCGGCGTTTCGTGCTTTGTAATACAAAAAAATAAAAGCGGCAGTATTTTATGATCCCTAAATGCTAAGACCTCTGATTGATTCTAGATTCGTGAACAGCATGAATGAAAAAGAGGAGGGAGAAGGCTCTCATTTTCTGCCGTTGTTCGTAACTTCTTGGGAACAAAATGCTCATAACTACGAGGATCTGGTTACTAATATGCTTTGAGCATATCGTAATTTGAGATACAACATGAGTGCGAAGTTGCATTTCCTTCGTAGTCACCTCGATCGATTCCCAGAGAATCTGGGAGCTGTGAGTGACGAACAAGGGCAGCGCTATCAAGGTCACTGGGATAGATACATGATGGGGGACTACTGTTGAACGATTAGAAGAGATCCGCCAGAAAAGACTTATAAGAGAAAGAGTTACAAACGCAAATCTTTGCCCGATTGAATTCACGAATCGGTCCTCCAGCCTGATGTACAGTCATTAATAAATTAGCATTGATTTGATTACAGTATTTGTAATCCTAATGTGTAATTCAAGTTTCTTCTCATATGCTATAAAATGTTTGTGAAAAAAAACCTGCTTGACTATAAATAACGCAAAAGGATGATTCAAAATTACTTCAAGGCATGATGATAGGCGTGATAAAATGAAAATTATTGTATAATATTAGTTATTGATATTACGAAAGTTTAAAGCATTTAGAGAGAATCTGATTTCAGATTTGAACTCAGTATGCTCGAATTAGGTAGGAAAATGTACTTTTGTCAATTTTGTAAATTCACCAAATACATTGTTCTCCAGGGTAATCTAAAGGATCACAAAAATATCAAGTTTAACTAGTTTCAGATATTATTCTTTATTTATTAAACTATATTTTTCTATGTTGAAATGAACTTTAATCTATTGTGTAGGAGTTATAAATCTTAAGATGAAAAATGTCTTGGCGTTATACGAGGGGCGGTCAATAAGTTTTGCAATTCGGATATAAGGAAACGAGATATGAGGAAAAGGGATTATTATTTTTCAATATAACTACCCTCGACTTCAATGCACATGCGCCACTTGTCCCTGAGGCTTCGAAATCCCGACAACAAGAAATCTCCCGACTGCTGTTCATTCCACTCCTGGACGGTGAGCTGGACATCTTCATCATCCCCAAACCGGTATCCACGCAGTGCAGCTTTGAGCTGGCGGAATAAAAGGTAGTCGCTAGGGGCCAGATCTGGACTGTAGGGGGTATGGTTGAGCTTCTCGATCCTGCACTCGCCCTGGCAGCTTGTGCAACTCTGGCCTTGTGGATTTGACGACGTTGAAGTCAATCATGGGGCGTGAGGTTTCTAGGGACCCAACGGGCAGAGACCTTGGTCATGTCCAAATTGTCGTGGATGATGTTGATAACACTTCCATGTGATATTCCAAGTTCTCGGTCGATTTTTTCGACCTTCATCTTTCGATTTTCGAGGATGATCCTCTCCACACGGGCCACATTGTCCTCGTTGGTCACGTCTGACGGGTGTCCTGGACGGGCGTCATCTTCAAGGGACTCACGACCATGGCGGAACTCCCTATTCCAGCGAGCAATGCTTGCATGGGATCGGGTGGTGTCAATGTACACTGCAACCATGCGTTCATGGATCTCTTTTGCATTTTTGCCTTCCTTGGTCAAAAATTTGTTCACTGCGCGGTGCTCAACCTTCTCCATTGTTGAAAGATTTGCGACTGACGATCTGCGATCAGCTACTGCATCTTCAAAAGAGGAGGCAGTTGCGTGCAGCTGCAGGTCCTGACTGGTCATAACTTGTCCTAACACCCCCACAAACAGCTATCTCCCTTCCTCTGTTTTGCCCTACCGATTCGCAAAACTTATTGACCGCCCCTCCTACATTGATGGCATATGCACCCTTTCTGGATTTTTTTTTTCAAAATATCTGATCTGGCGACTGCCTTCTAGGGCAAAAGTCGCCGCAATCATCCTAGCCTAAATCTAGGCTATATTAAAATCCAAATAAAAAAATAATACAAACAGAAAAAAAGACTAACAAATTGAAAAAATATAAAACGAGCTTCATCGACGGGGGAAGGCCCACCACCCCTCACCGAAGAAGACCGCGATGCATAGTTAAGTTTTAAATAATAGGGAGAAGGGCGGCCTCATCCAAAAAGTCTAAAACTCCACAGGTCAGTGTGCACAAATCCGTCACCAGTACAAGGGACAGGCGGTAGTGACCCCGCCCATCCTGGTACCGGGACGGGTATCGTGCGCAAATATCACCCAGAATAGGACATTCGGCAAAAATGTGCTGAACAGTGTGGGGGACGACGCAATTGTCACAATAGGGCGCAGGCGAGCGCTCCATAAAAGAGCGATGCGTCCACGAGTGTGTCTGATTCAGGGACGAAAGAAAGCAACCTGAAGCTGTCGCGGAATTTGGGGATAGGTCCATGGGAACAGTCGTGGTGCAATGGCACGCAACTTTAAGTTCCCTTCGACCGTCTCCCATGTTCTTTGCCAAGCAGTCCGAAGAGCTGCCTGTATTTCTGACAAGTAGTATGTGTGAGGAAGAGCGAACCGCTGGTCCGGTCGTAGAGTCCTCGCGGACTCTTTGGCACTTTCATCGGCGCGTTTATTCCCCGCAATTCCTACATGTCCAGGAACTAAGCAGAAGATAATCTAGACCTCCACCTGGCTCGCCGAAACCGGGGCGTCACGGATGCACTTCTTTAACCCAGCCTAGTTGCTCGGCGTAATATTGGCCTGTGATGGTCTTTCCACGAGGTGCATACTTCACCATCAACACTCCCTCAGAATCCCAGAAAATGGTGGCCATGATCTTCCTGGCTGAGGGGGTTTGGTCCGGAACTTGATGAGGGTCGGAGAGCCCCTGTGCTTCCAGGCCATGCTTTCGAGCTTGGTCTCGGGATCCCAGTGATGTACCCACGTTTCATCACCTGTCACTATGCATAATTCGAATCCCGCTGGGTCTTGGTTGTACATGAGCAGCAGCTCCTCGGAACTTTGACAACGTTGAAGTCGATCATGGGGCGTGAGGTTTCTAGAGACCAAACGGGCAGAGACCTCGGTCATGGCAAAATTATCGTGGATGATGTCAATCACACTTCCATGTGACATTCCAAGTTCTCGGTCAATTTCTTCGACCTTCAACCGTCGATTTCGAGGATGATCCTCTCCACACGGGCCACATTTTCCTCGTTGGTCACGCCTGACGGGCGTCCTGGACGAGGGTCATCTTCAAGGGACTCGGAACCGTGGCGGAACTCTCTATTCCAGCGAGCAATGGTTGCATAGGAAAGGGCGGTGTCGTTGTACACTGCAAACATGCGTTCATGGATCTCTTTTGCATTCTTGCCTTACTTGGTCAAAAATTTGATCATTGCGCGGTGCTCAACCTTCTCCATTGTTGAAAAATTTAAAAAGAACGATGAAGGAGCGTACGGCTGCAGGTCCTGACTTGTCATAACTTGTCCTAACACCCCCACAAAGACCAATCCCCCTTCATCTGTTTTGCCCTACCGATTTGAAAAACCTATTGACCGCCCCTCATATAATCGAAACGATTGGAGGTGAAGGGTCTTTGGACACCAGATCTATCTTTTCACTCTATATATGTATTGATAGATAGAAACTTGTTTTAGCGTCCGTACGTGTGTTTTATAGCTGGAATTGGGTTGGTAACGTCACAAAATTTGTCTCATACTATTCATTCATTGGGTATTTAAATATTTTGCCTTTGTTTTTTATTGCTTTTCAAACTTAAATTCCTGTTCTGCCGTAATGAAATAGTTACATCAATTTGGATGTATAATTTATTTCTACCAGCCTTATAGTTAGTTCAGTTAGTATATAGCAAAGATTTGACGACCAACAAACACTCTTTCAAGCTCCATGGAGGACGGGCATCGTCCTCTCCAGGGAAGGTTTATTCACAGTACCTTTTTAATTCACGTGGCAAGGACAAAGATGCTAGAAAGTTCTTTAGTTACTATAAAATTAATAACAAGTCTGGAGGAGTTAAAATAGGACCTATAAAATATGAAGGGGTTGTGAGAGAAACTGATGAGGAAATAGTTGAGGTACTAAATGGTTATTTTGCATCAGTATTTACAGAGGAGAAACTAAATAGTCTTATGTATAGTACTCATGGGTCAGGGAAAGAGGTGTTTACTACCATTAGTGTGGATCGGATGACGATAAAAGGACTAATAGGTGAGATAGATGCTACCAAGGCCTCCGGCCCTGATAATATTCATTCTAGGATACTTAAAGAAGGGGTAGAACGTATCTCAATAGCTCTGGAGAAGTTGTATACTAGGTCATTGGAATATGGAGAAATACGAGGGGGAGTCAAAAAGTTCTCAGATAAATGGCATAAAATTTTTATTTGTAATAATACTGTAATCATTTTTCTACATAAGCTCCATTAACATCTATACACTTTCTTAATCTATGAATCCAACGGTAAAGACCATCTTTGTAGAATTCACGGGGTTGTCTCTGGCACCAAGTAATGACCTGCTTTTTTGCTTCATCTAATGATTGAAACCGGGTTCCTTTTAGGTGTCCCTTTAAATTTGGAAACAGAAAAAAGTCAGAGGGTGCTAAATCAGGGCTATAAGGGGGATGAGCAAGAGTTTCCCATCGAAATTCCCGTAGCTGAGATCTCACAGCTTTGGACGAATGTGCAGGGGCATTGTCATGGTGGAACAAGATTTGCTTGTGGAGCTTTCCTCGTCGTTTTTTGGCTATTGAAGTTTTCAGCTTCCTTAAAACTCCTTCGTAATAGCTGGATGTAACAGTTTTTTGTCCTTCTAAGAAGTCTATTAAAATAATTCCCTCCGAATCCCAAAAAACTGTAGCCATTATCTTCTTAACGGACCTCTCTGTCTTGAACTTGATAGGCCCTGCTGCCCCCCTTGGGTGCCACTCTTTTGATTGATTTTTACTTTCAGGATCAAACTGATACACCCAAGTTTCATCTCCCGTTACGAGGCGCTCAAAAAAACTATCCTCGTTTGCTTCAATCTTGGTCAAAATAGCCAAAGAAAGGTTGGCCCTATGATTCAGCTGGTCTTCTCGCAACGCTTTTGGGACCCAACGTGCTGAAAGCTTGCTCAGGCCAAGATTTTCAGTTAGAATTCCAAATGCTGAGCCATGAGAGATTTCACATGCATTGGCAACTTCATCAATAGTAATACGGCGATCTTTATCCACTAGATTCCTCACAAGCTCGACATTTTCTGGGTTAATGGAGGTGGAGGGTCTCCCTTCACGTGGATCATCTTCAACTTCTTCTCTGCCCCCCTTGAAGCGCTTAATCCAGTCGTAAACTACCGCTCTACATGGCGAAGAGTCACCATAAACCTGTTGTAGAGCGTCAATAATCTTAACAGGCTTCCAATCAAGTTTAGTCAGGAATTTAATGTTCGCTCTTATCTCAAAATTTGCCATTTTATGGGTTCAAAAAAGTAACCTTTTTGTAGCACATCTAATACAAAGAGTCTCGACAAATTGAATGACGAATTTTGTAGGAATTGTTCAGAAAACATGAAAGTCTTGTTTGACCCTGTATTTACTTGTACAAAATCGAACATTTCAATAATCTGGCATTTGTCTGAGAACTTTTTGACTCACCTACGTACCTGATGATTGGAAGAGAGCGAATGTAGTCCCCATTTTCAAGAAGGGTAGTAAAGAGGATCCAAATAACTTTAGACCGGTTAGCCTAACTCCTGTAGTCTGTAAAATTCTTGAGAAAATAGTTAAAAAAGGGATTTGCCAACATCTAGAGAGGGAGGGGTTAATCAGCGATGCTCAGCATGGGTTTAGATCAGGTAGATCATGTTTGACTAATTTACTAGACTTTCTGGAGTTCGTAACAAATCAAGTAGATAAGGGAGAGAATGTAGATGTAATTCACTTGGATTTTAGTAAAGCATTTGATAAGGTACCACATAGGAGATTAGTTCATAAATTAAAAAAGATTGGGATATGTGGGGGTGTTTCAAATTGGATAGCTGATTTGCTGAAAGATAGGAAGAGAAGTTAGTGCTAAATGGTGTTAAGTCAGAGTGGAGGGATGTTATCAGTGGGGTTCCTCAGGGATCAGTTCTCGGTTCATATTATTTGTCATATATATAAACGATCTTAGGGAGGCAGTTAATAATAAAGTGTCAATTTCTGTGGATGATACCAAATTAGCAGCTGTAGTTAAAGATATTGATGATAATTTTAAAGTGCAGGGTGATTTAAATATATTGTTATCCTGGGCACATAAGTGGCAAATGACTTTCAACCTTGATAAGTGCAAAGTTATTAACATGGGAAAAGATAATAGAGAATTTAACTATAAAATAGATGGGCATTAGCTAATCCCAGTAGAGGATGAGAAAGATCTAGGGGTAGTAATAGATAAGTCATTAAGGTTTTATAAGCAGTGTATTGAAGCAAGAATTTTTGTTTAATTTTATAGAGCCCATCTGGCAACTGCCCACTTGGGCATAAGTCACCGGAAACACGACAGCCTAGAACTAGGCTACTTTAAAGTAAAAAAAAAAGAAAACATTACAATGATATAAATTGGAAAAACTTAACGATTAGGAAGCAATCTCCAGCAGCGGAGGAAGGGCCCCCTCACCCCGGTGCAGGAGAGTGCAACCTACAAACAAAACAATAACAAATAAAAAACAAAAAAGAACCTTAAATAAAGGGGAGAAGCCCGGCCTCTCCCCAAAAGTCAACAAGTCCACAAATCAATGTGAACGATTCCGTCCCGAGTACAAGGGACAGGCGGTAGCGATCCCGCCCATCACGGAACCGGCACAGGTATCGTGCGCGAAGATCACCCAGACTGCGACATTTGACAAGAATGTGACGAACAGTCTGGGAGAAGAGGCAGTCGTCGCAATAGGGCGCAGGCGAGCGCTCCATCAAATAGCGATGCGTCACACGAGTGTGTCTGATTCGGAGACAACAGACAGCAACTTGGAACCTCCGTGGCATTAGAAGATATGGGTCCGTGGGAACAGTCGTGGCACAATGCACGCAACTTTAAGTGACCTTCGACCGTCTCCCATCTTCTTTGCCAAGCAGTCCGAAGAGCTGCCCGTATTCCTACCATGTAGTCGGTGTGAGGAAGAGCGAAACGCTGGTCCAGGCGCAGAGTCCTCGCGGACACTTTGGCGCCCTCATCGGCGCGCTCATTCCCTCGCAATTTCTAGATGTTCAGGAACACAGCAGAAGATAATCTCGACTTCTGCCCGGCTCGACAATTTTTTTTTTTTTTTTTTTTTTTTTTTAAGGGCTCATCTGGCGACTGCCTACTTGGGCATTAGTCGCCGTATTAAAACTGGCCTAGTTCTAGGCTACTTTAAAATAAAATTAAAGAAAAAAACAAAACAAAACACCCCAAAATGGGGAAAGGAAGCAAGCTGGTGCGTCGGGGAGAGGTCCCCCCGGCGCAGGAGCGTGCAACTAAAGGAAAAAAACAAACAAAAAACAAAACAAAACAAAACACAAACCTTGCTTAAATAATAGGGAGAAGGCCGGCCTCCCCCAAAAAGTCAGCAAGTCCACCAGTCAAAGTGCACGCACTCGTCCCGAGTACAAGGGACAGGCGGTAGCGACCCCGCCCATCCCGGTACCGGGACAGGTGTCGTGCGCGAAGATCACCCAGACTGGGACATTCGACAAGAATGTGCCGAACAGTCTGGGGGACGACGCAGTCGTTGCAATAGGGCGCAGGCGAGCACTCCACCAGATAGCGATGCGTCACACGAGTGTGTCCGATTCGGAGACGACAGAAAGCAACCTGAAGCCGCCGCGGCATTGGGGGATAGGTCCATGGGAACAGTCGCGGCGCAATGGCACGCAACTTTAAGTTCCCTTCGACCGTCTCCCATCTTCTTTGCCAAGCAGTCCGAAGAGCTGCCCGTATTCCTGCCATGTAGTCGGTGTGAGGAAGAGCGAAACGCTGGTCCGGGCGCAGAGTCCTCGCGGACTCTTTGGCGCCCTCATCGGCGCGCTCATTCCCCGCAATTCCTACATGTCCAGGAACCCAGCAGAAGATAATCTCGACATCTGCCCGGCTCGCCAAAACCGTGGCGTCACGGATTTCGCGAACCAGGGGATGAGGAGATTCCAATGCCCCGAGAGCACTCAGGGCGCTTTGTGAGTCGCTATAGATCACAATCCGGTCTCCGAACCGGGCACGTCGCGTAATCTCCCGTAGCGAGTGGTGTATTGCCACCAGCTCGGCCGTGAAGACAGACGCAGCGCCTGGTAGAGCCCCGCTGACTTCAAACAGAGGGGAAACGGCGTGGAAGCCGACCCCCTCTTGGGACTTGGAGCCATCCGTATACACTGGCACGGTACCAGCGTGACGCGATGTGTGCTCCAAAAAGGTCGAACGCAATACTCCCGGCGCAGTACAAGCTTTAGGAGCAGAGGCGTGGCGACAAATAGCCAAATGTGGTACCCTCTAGGGTGGCGTCCTGGGCAGAACCAGGGGCGCCACCGGCCCGAGAGCTATATCTACCTCTCGAAGGAGTTTCCTGGCCCTAAACCCAAAGGGCTTAGGGTATGACTGGCGTCTCTCGGCGGCATAGGCACCATCGAGATCAGCTGCGGATGCAGTGAGAGCTGTTGGCGACTGAGGGAGGCGCCGGGCTCGCGCATACAGGCGAGTGATGCACTGCACGCGGCGCAGAGCGAGTGGCATCTCCCCAGCATCGACCAACAGGCTCTCAATGGGGGAAGTGCGGAAGGCACCGGTCGCAAGGCAAGGGCCGGTGTGGTGGATTGAATCCACCTTCCGCAATAAACGCTCGGCTGCGGATGCATAAAACTCGCATCCGTAGTCGAGCTTCGAGCGAACAAAGGATCGATAAAAAAGTAAGGCGGTAGCCCTATCAGCGCCCCAAGCGCTGAACGTCACGGAACGGAGAATGTCCATGGCGCGGGTACAAGAGACCCTAAGGCTGCGAATATGAGCCTCCCAGGTGAGGCGTTGGTCGAATACAAGACCAAGGAAACGGTGCGACTCAACCACATCCAGGCGCACCCCTTTAAGAAACAAATCTGGGTCGGGGTGAAGCCGTGGATGGCGGCAGAAGTGCACCACCTTAGTCTTGGCCAAAGAAAACCGAAACCTGTGCGCTTCGGCATAGCGAGAGACGCGGTTCAATGCCTGTTGGAGTCGACGCTCCAGAGTTGGCATCTGGGCCGCGCCAAAAGAGATCGAAAGGTCGTCCACGTAGAGCGTAGCGAGAACATCTACCGGCAGCACCGAGGTGATGCCGTTGATGCTCAGGGCAAAGAGTGTGACACTGAGGACACTTCCCTGCGGGACACCCTCTTCATGCTCCTTTGGGCCGGAGAGGGCTCCCCCCACCCGTACGCGGAATCGACGATCTCGCAAAAATTCACATATAAACATTTGGAGGCGTCCCCTCGCCCCCATCGTGTGGAGAGTCTCCATGATACCGTATCGCCATGCGGTATCATAGGCCTTCTCCAGATCGAAAAAGACCGTGGCGTAGTGCTGTCTACGAAGGAAAGCCTCGCAGATGGCATTTTCCAGTCGGAGCAGAGCATCCGACGTCGAGGGGAAACTTGCGGAAGCCGCACTGTGCCACAGACAGATGGCCTTCGCTGTCCAGGAAAAAGGTTAATCTAACATTTACCAATTTCTCCATCAACTTACACACGCAAGAGGTTAGAGAGATTGGGCGGAAACCGGTCGGAGTAGAGTGATCTCTCCCTGGTTTGCGAAAAGCGAGCACAGTAGCGATTCGCCAGGAGTCTGGAAGAAGACCCTTTACCCAGATCCTGTTAAAGAAATCTTGGAGAAATGCCATGCATCGCTTACCCAGGTGTTGACGCATGGCGTACGGGACATCGTCCGGACCATGGAAGGTGTCCGCGCACGAAGCGAAAGCGGAGCGCAACTCACTCACAGTAAACTTGTCGTTGAAGAGTTTTCCGCCTCTGGAGGTAAAGTCCAGCTGGCGGACTTCCGCGACAAGACGACGTGTATTGAATGCTGGCGGAGCAGCATCACGGCTAGAGAATGCGGAAAAGGCGGTCCCTGAGGATTCCGCTATGGACCCGGAGTCTAATATTTCGGTCCCATTCTCCTGGAGAACGGGAGTGGGGTCCTGTGAGAACTTGCCCCGAAACCTTTTGACTAGCTTCCATACCTCTGCTGAAGGGGTCTTCCCGTTAAGTGAAGACACGTATGCATGCCAAGAAGAGCAGAGGGCGTGCTTCGAAATATACCAGAACCTAGCCCTAACCCGACGAAATTCACCGGCAGTGAAATCGTTCGGGGGGCGCTTATAGCGCATGTAGGCATAACACTTCTGTTTAAGGGCCGTCTCACACTCAGCCGACCACCATGGGAGTGATCGGCGTGCAAAACCGCCAGACGTCCTAGGAATAGTTGTCAGGTCTACGGCGATGAGGTTTAATGGAGAAGAACTCAACGGCCTTATTTAGCGACCTTAACTCCTCGACTGAGATAGAGGATTATGTCATTTCCTGAAATGCAGGCGCCTGCGCCAAGCACCACCAAGGTGGTCTCTCAGGCGGCAGTTGCCCTGAAAATAATATTTAAATGAAGAAGTGATCACTACCATGGAGGTCATCGACCCCCCCCCCCTTCCCAATCAAAATCAGGCTGTGCCTCCGAAGAGCACAAAGATAGGTCAAGGCAAGAAAATGAAGCGGTTCTTGGACAGTGATGCGTAAACAACTCATCCACGTTTAGGACACGTATCTCAAGCTCTTTGATAAGATCGGCAAGGACCTGTCCCCTGGGATTTATTGAGTAATCTTCCCAGAGAGGATGCCTGCCGTTCAGATCTCCAAGCAAGTGAAAGGGCATCGGCAACCGTGCCACGACGCGGCGGAAGTCCCCCGCGTCGAAATTAGCTAACGACGAAATTGGGTCAGAAATGATAGTATACCTCCTATCCAGGTGCAGCTGCACAGCCACTGCCTGAAAGGAGGTATCTAAAGAGAAAGGAAGAACGAAGACATCATGCCGGGTGTAACCCGCGCATTCCCAAGCCCGGCCATCCCGCAGTGGTGGGGTCGCGAGACCCTTATACCCCAGGTAGGATGGCAGGGGCACGAGCCTAGCATGGTCTCCTGCAGAAAAAAATAGCTAATGGGGAACGGGACGATACGAGCCTCCGCAGCTCCTCCCAGTTGGCCCGGAGTCCACGGCAATTTTATTGAAGAAATATGCCCTCCAGGCCTAGCTCGAAGGAGTTCAGAGGAGCCCTCCTCGTACAGATGACCCTCACGGGGAAGGCCGTACGCTTCCCGAAGGCAGAACCCCGGGGACTTTTGGCCGGACAAAGCGTTGAAGGCGCTGTCGCCTTCAAGGACTTATTGGGGGAGGTTGGGCTCGCCATACGAGTCTTTTCCTCCCTCCCCCTCAAAACCTTAGGCGGGCGTTGTGGCTTCGGAGGTGAGGGGGCGCCCTCTTTTCGAGCAACCACCGTTTCCGAGCCACTCGCTCCACCTCTAGGCGTATGCGCGGAGCCGAAGCTCCTTTGTTGCTGTCCTCCTTTCGGGGGACAGCTTTAGGAACCCCGGAAGATGGCCTAGCGACCAACGTCAGAAGTTTTGCCTTCTGTGAGTCTAATGACTCAGTGGAGGCGCGTGGTCGTTTTGCTTTAAGAAAAAACAGTCACGCTGGGGGAAGAGGGGGGAGTCCTGGTTTTAGCCGGGGCTGGGTATGAACCCTTTTTGCCACCAGCTTTACCAGGGGAGCGCCCGTGTTGAGTAGAGCCCGCAGAATGGCTCCGAACGGGCGCGAAAACAACCGTGCTCGTTGGCCTGGATGGGCCAGGAGCAGAGGGTGCCTTTCTTACTATTGAAGCATATGACGTCCCAGGCAGAGCCGGGCGCCCCAGGAACAATTCCTAAGCCTCGCGGAATGAGAATCGATCCTGGGCCTGAACGGCCAGGATTTCTTTCTCAAGGAGATAAGCACCACATTGCTTCAAAGAAGCGGGGTACGGCTCTCCGAAATTGACACACTTGGCAACAAATGATTTAGACTTATTGTGTGCGGCCTTGAAGCCATTTAGACATTCTTCGGGCGACCCCGACTCTGCACGTCTACAAGAACGATTTGTATGGCCGAAGAGGTGACAGTAATAGCACCGCCGTGGCATTTGCACGAATGCCTTCACGCGGTAGCGATACCAACGGGAACGCACCGACTCAGGGAGCTTGTCACAGTCGAACGTGACGAAGAGTGTAGGGGTGGGTCTCGAGGCCCCTCCCTGTTTTCTCATCACACGTTCAACCTTGACCGCCCCATGGTCAGGCAGCTCTAAGGTGCTGTCCTCAATGGAGTAGTCAACGAGTTCCCTCGCATCAACTACTCCTTTCACAAAGTTCATGGTAGAATGCGGCGTCACACTCATCGGGGTGCCATCAAGTGTCCCAAGAGCACTTATCTTGGCCACCTCGGTGGGATCCACCGCATTAGCCAGAAGGCTCCCGTCCGAGAAACGGATTACCTTCGGCTCTCTACAAATTGCACTAGCTAATCCTCTCCTCTGATGGATCATTTTGCCCTTGGCCAAAATGGTACCATCAGTGAAGCGAAAACGAGGAAGCGTTTGAAGCCAGCAGACTTGAAAACACCAAGGAAACCTTTGAATTAGGGGCCTCAATGTCATCGAGGCTCCGCCCTTGCACTTTTTGTCTTTGTCATACTCAGAGGCTCCGCACCCCGGGGGGGGGGGGGGGGCAGAAGGGCCAGATGTGCTGATCTTGGCTTGGTTGCTTACCGTAGCAGCAGACGCATCCGTCCCCACAGCCCCCGCGGTTAAAAAGAAGCCTCGAGTCTTCTTTGTCTTTTTCTTGTTATTTTTTGGGAGAGGATGGCGGGAAATGAACCCGCTTCTCACTTCCGCCGGTAGGAGCCCCCAGGCCAGATGGACCGTCCTCAGCCATGTCCTTGTCCAAAATGAAGAAGGTCCTGGCAGTTGTGGGGGCACCGGTCGGAGGAGATCCCTCCCCTCCTTGTGCTGCCTCAGAGACCCCATTCGTTTGAGAAGGACCTTGCATAGGGGCAGTTTCGGGCTCGCTGTTTGGAGCCGAGCCCGGATATTTCCCCATGGAAGGCCCTACTATCTGAGGCTGGGTTTCCTCAAGGACCATGTCTATCACAGGAGAGGCCTCCAGTTGGCAAGCCCCTACCAGGACATCGCAGGTCCCCTTGGCCGTTTCTCCAGTCTTGTGTGGGGAGGCACAGGCCTTGACCCCGGCAAGGTTTAAATTTTTTGCCAGCAGGTCTTTTGAGGGAAGCGACCGAAGGGGCCAGGCTTTCCTTTCCCCCTTAAGGGGGTTTGCCCTACCGAGCCGCCCACAAGAATAGCGGTCGGCAATAGGCTGCCTGCTGGCTTTCTTGGCAGTCCCCTTAGAAAGAAAAGGAGGGACTGCCGCTGGAAATAGGGAGGTGCCCAAAAGCACCTCCAGAGAAGGGGGTGAGGGGGAGTCCCCTTCACCCGTAGGCGTAGTAGATAAGTAAGCCCCCTAGCCGGTTATAGAATTTTATAGGGTCCCCTGCGCAAGCACAGGGGGAGGGGACCTCCATTTTTTCGGTTGAGCTGCCCGAGGGCGGCTCCGTTGATGAGCAAGGGGAACTTGAAGGTTTTTTTTTTTAGTTTTTGCATCATTGGGCATAGGGACCCTAAATTTTCTGCGGGACGCAATAGCTCATCACCTCGCACAGTTGCCCGCACTGCAAGAGGTGCTTACAGGCCCGGCAGAGCCAGTCGCCGCCATTTGGGACCACCCCTCCCGCCTGGTGGCCTGGCTGTCCATCGGCATTTTTTTTTTTTTTTTTTAATTAAGGGGCTATCTGGCGACTGCCGACTAAGGCATGAGATGCCGTAAACAAACAGCCTAGTTCTAGGCTACTTAGAAAAATTAAAACAGGAAACAATAAAAAGAAATAACAATAACAAAGCAATAACAAAAACAATAACAAAAACAACAACAATTAAACCAGGTTAAATGAAAGGGAGAAGGCCAGCCTCCCCCCAAAAGTCAATAAGTCCACCAGTCAAAGCACACGCACTCGTCCCGAGTTCAAGGGACAGGCGGTAGCGACCCCGCCCATCCCGGTACCGGGACAGGTGTCGTGCGCGAAGATCACCCAGACTGGGACATTCAACAAGAATGTGCCGAACAGTCTGGGGGACGACGCAGTCGTTGCAATAGGGCGCAGGCGAGCGCTCCATCAGATAGCGATGCGTCACACGAGTGTGTCCGATTCGGAGACGACAGAAAGCAACCTGAAGCCGCCACGGCATTGGGGGATAGGTCCATGGGAACAGTCGCGGCGCAATGGCACGCAACTTTAAGTTCCCTTCGACCGTCTCCCATCTTCTTTGCCAAGCAGTCCGAAGAGCTGCCCGTATTCCTGCCATGTAGTCGGTGTGAGAAAGAGCGAAACGCTGGTCCGGTCGCAGAGTCCTCGCGGACTCTTTGGCGCCCTCATCGGCGCGCTCATTCCCCGCAATTCCTACATGTCCAGGAACCCAGCAGAAGATAATCTCGACATCTGCCCGGCTCGCCAAAACCGTGGCGTCACGGATATCGCGAACCAGGGGATGCGGAGATTCCAATGCCCCGAGAGCACTCAGGGCGCTTTGTGAGTCGCTATAGATCACAATCCGGTCTCCGAACCGGGCACGTCGCGTAATCTCCCGTACCGAGTGGTGTATTGCCACCAGCTCGGCCGTGAAGACAGACGCAGCGCCTGTTAGAGCCCCGCTGACTTCAAACAGAGGGGATACGGCGTGGAAGCCGACCCCCTCTTGGGACTTGGAGCCATCCGTATACACTGGCACGGTACCAGCGTGACACGATGTGTGCTCCAAAAAGGTCGAACGCAATACTCCCGGCGCAGTACAAGCTTTGAGAGCAGAGGCGTGGCGACAAATAGCCAAATGTGGTACCCTCCAGGGTGGCGTCCTGGGCAGAACCAGGGGCGCCACCGGCCCGAGAGCTATATCTACCTTTCAAAGGAGTTTCCTGGCCCTAAACCCAAAGGGCTTAGGGTATGACTGGCGTCTCTCGGCGGCATAGGCACCATCGAGATCAGCTGCGGATGCAGTGAGAGCTGTTGGTGACTGAGGGAGGCGCCGGGCTCGCGCGTATAGGCGAGTGATGCACTGCACGCGGCGCAGAGCGAGTGGCATCTCCCCAGCATCGACCAACAGGCTCTCAATGGGGGAAGTGCGGAAGGTACCGGTCGCAAGGCGAAGGCCGGTGTGGTGGATTGAATCCACCTTCCGCAATAAACGCTCGGCTGCGGATGCATAAAACTCGCATCCGTAGTCGAGCTTCGAGCGAACAAAGGATCGATAAAAAAGTAAGGCGGTAGCCCTATCAGCGCCCCAAGCGCTGAACGTCACGGAACGGAGAATGTCCATGGCGCGGGTACAAGAGACCCTAAGGCTGCGAATATGAGCCTTCCAGGTGAGGCGTCGGTCGAATACAAGACCAAGGAAACGGTGCGACTCAACCACATCCAGGCGCACCCCATTAAGAAACAAATCTGGGTCGGGGTGAAGCCGTGGATGGCGGCAGAAGTGCACCACCTTAGTCTTGGCCAAAGAAAACCGAAACCTGTGCGCTTCGGCATAGCGAGAGACGCGGTTCAATGCCTGTTGGAGTCGACGCTCCTGAGTTGGCATCTGGGCCGCGCCAAAAGAGATCGAGAGGTCGTCCACGTAGAGCGTAGCGAGAGCATCTTCCGGCAGCACCGAAGTGATGCCGTTGATGCTCAGGGCAAAGAGTGTGACACTGAGGACACTTCCCTGCGGGACACCCTCTTCCTGCTCCTTTGGGGCAGAGAGGGCTCTCCCCACCCGCACGCGGAATCGACGATCTCGCAAAAATTCAGATATAAACATTGGGAGGAGTCCCCTCGCCCCCATCGTGTGGAGAGTCTCCATGATACCGTATCGCCATGCGGTATCATAGGCCTTCTCCAGATCAAAAAACACCGTGGCGTAGTGCTGTCTACGAAGGAAAGCCTCGCAGACGGCATTTTCCAGTCGGAGCAGAGCATCCGACGTGGAGTGAAACTTACGGAAGCCGCACTGTGCAGAATACAGATGGCCTCCGCTGTCCAGGAAATAGGCTAATCTAACATTTACCAATTTCTCCATCAACTTGCACACGCAAGATGTTAGAGAGATTGGGCGGAAACCGGTCGGAGTAGAGTGATCTCTCCCCGGCTTGCGAAAGGCGAGCACAGTAGCGATTCGCCAGGAGTCTGGGAGAAGACCTTTCACCCAGATCCTGTTGAACATATCTAACAGAAAGGCCATGCCTCGCTCACCCAGGTGTCGAAGCATGGCGTACCGGACATTGTCCGGACCATGGGCGGTGTCCGGGCACGAAGCGAGAGCGGAACGCAACTCACTCACATTAAACTTGTCGTTGAAGGGTTCTCCGCCTCTGGAGGTAAAGTCTAGCCGGCGGCCTTCCGCGACATCACGACGTGCATTGAATGCTGGCGGAGCAGCATCACGGCTAGAACATGCGGAGAAAGCGGTCGCTAAGGATTCCGCCACGGACGCGGGGTCCGAGATTGCGGTCCCATTCTGCTGGAGAACGGGAGGGGGGTCCTGCGAGAACTTGCCCCGAATCCTTTTGACTCGCTTCCACACCTCAGCTAAAGGGGTCTTCCCGTTAAGTGAAGACACGTATGCCCGCCAAGAAGAGCGGCGGGCGTGCTTCGAAATATACCGGAACCTAGCCCTAGCCCGACGAAATTCAGCAACAGTGAAATCGTTCGGGCGGCGCTTATAGCGCATGTAGGCATAACGCTTCTGTTTGAGGGCCGTCTCACACTCGGCCGACCACCATGGGAGTGGTCGGCGTGCAAAACGGCCAGACGTCCTAGGAATAGTAGTCAGGCCCACGGCGATGAGTTTGCCGGAGAAGAACTCAACGGCCTCATCTACCGACCTAAACTCCTCGACTGAGATAGAGAATTCAGTCATTTCCTGAAATGCAGGCCACCGCGCCCGCGCAAAGCACCACCGAGGTGGTCTCTCAGGCGGCAGTTGCCCTGAAAATGATATTTGAATGGGAAAGTGATCACTACCATGGAGGTCATCGACCACCCCCCAATCAAAATCAGGCTGTGCATCCGAAGAGCACAAAGATAGGTCAAGGCAAGAAAATGAAGCGGATCTCGGACAGTAATGCGTAAACTCATCCACGTTTAGGACACCCATCTCAAGCTCTTCGATCAGATCGGCAAGGACTTGTCCCCTGGGATTTATGGAGTAATCTCCCCAGAGAGGATGCCTGCCGTTCAGATCTCCAAGCAAGAGATAGGGCCTCGGCAACCGTGCCACGACGCGGCGGAAGTCCCCCGCGTCGAAGTCAGCCGACGGTGGAATGTACGCAGAAATGATAGTATACCTCCTATCCAGGTGTAGCTGCACAGCCACTGCCTGAAAGGAGGTATCTAAAGAGAAAGGAAGAAAGGAGACATCATGCCGGGTGTAAACCGCGCATCCCCCAGCCCGGCCATCCCGCGGTGGTGGGGTCGCAAGACCCTTATACCCCGGGAGGGCAGGCAGGGGGCACGCGCCTAGCATGGTCTCCTGCAAAAAAATAGCTAACGGGGAACGGGACGAGGCGAGCCTCCGCAGCTCCTCCCAGTTAGCCCGGAGTCCACGGCAATTCCATTGAAGGAATATACCCTCCAGGCCTAGCTCGGAGGAGACGCGGGGGCCCTCCTCGAATTGAAGACCCTCACGGAAATGGCCGTACGCTTCCCGGGGGCAGAACCCTGGGCGCTGTTGGCCGGACAAAGCGCTGGAGGCGCTGTCGCATTCGAGGACTTATTGGGGGAGGTTGGGCTCGCCATGCGAGTCTTTTCCTCCCTCCGCCTCGAAACCTTAGGCGGGCGCTGCGGCTTCGGAGGCGGGGAGGCCACTTTTCGAGGAACCACCGTCTCCGAACCACTCGCTCCACCTCGGGGCGTGGGTGAAGGAGCCGAAGCTCCTTTGTTGCTGTCCTCCTTTCGGAAGACAGCTTCAGGAACCCCGGAAGATGGCCTAGCGACCATCTTCAGGGGTGTTGCCTCCTGTGAGTCTAACGACTCGGTGGAGGCGCGTGGCCGTTTCGCCTTGCAGGAAACGGTCACGCTGGGGGAAGAGGGGGGAGCCCTGGTTTTAGCCGGGGCTGGGTATAAACCCTTTTTGCCGCCAGCTTTACCAGGGGAGCGCCCGGGTTGGGTAGAGCCCGCAGAAGGGCTCCGAATGGGCGCGGAAACAACCGTGCTCGTTGGCCTGGATGGGCCAGGAGCAGAGGGTGCCTTTCGAACTACTGAGGCATATGACGTCCCAGGCAGAGCTGGGCGCGCCAAGACCAAGTCCTTAGCCTCGCGGAATGAGAGTCTATCCTGGGCCTGAACGGCCAGGATTTCTTTCTCCAGGAGATATGCACCACATTGCTTCGAAGAAGCAGGGTGCGGCTCTCCGCAATTGACACACTTGGCTACACACGATTTGGACTTATCGAGTGCGACCTTGGAGCAATTTACACAGACTTCGGGTGACCCCGACTTTGCACGTCTACATGAGCGATTCGTATGGCCGAAGCGGTGACAGTAATAGCACCGCCGCGGCAGTGGCACGAATGCTTTCACGCGGTAGCGGTACCAACCGGCACAGACCGACTCAGGAAGCTTGTCACAGTCGAACGTGACGAAGAGTGTAGGGGTGGGTCTCGAAGCCCCTCCCTGTTTTCTCATCGCACGTTCGACCTTGACCGCCCCATGGTCGGCCAGCTCTAGGGTGATGTCCTCAATGGACTAGTCAACGAGTTCCCTCGCATAAACTACTCCTTTTACAAAGTTCATGGTAGAGTGCGGCGTCACACTCACCGGGGTGCCATGAATTGTCCGAAGAGCACTTATCTTGGCCGCCTCGGCGGGATTCGCCGCATTCGCCAGAAGGCTCCTGTCCGAGAAACGGGTCACCTTCGGCTCTCTACCAATTGCACTAGCTAATCCTCTCCTCTGATGGATCATGTTGCCCTTGGACAACATGGTGCCATCAGTGGAGCGAATAACGAGGAAGCGTTTGAAGCCAGCGGGCTCGAAAACGCCAGGTAACCTCTGAATGAGGGGCCCCGATGTCATCGAGGCTCCGCCCTGTGCAATTTTGGTGTTAGTCTTGGTCAGGGGCTCTGCACACGATGGGGTAGAGGGGCCGGATGTGCCGATCTTGGCTTGGTCGCCTACCAAAGTGGCAGCAGACCCATCCGTCCCCGCAGCCCCCGCGGATGGAGAGGAGCCCCGAGTCTTTTTCGTCTTTTTAGTCTTTTTTATCTTTTTCTTTTTTGGAGAGGAGGGCGGGGAATGAACCCGCTTTTCACCTCCGCCGGCAGAAGCCCCCAGGCCAGATGGACCGGCCTCAGCCAGGTCCCTCTCCGAAATGGAGAAGGTCCTGGTTGTCGTGGGGGCACCTGTCGGAGGATATCCCTCCCCTCCTTTTACTGCCTCGGAGCCCTCAGCCATTTGAGGAGGACCTTGCATAGGGGCGGATTCGGGTTCGGTGCTTGGCGCCGAGCCCGAATTCCCCCCCATGGAAGGCCCTACCATCTGAGGCTGGGTCTCCTCAAGGACCATGTTTATCACAGGAGGGGCCTCCAGTTGGCCATCCCCTCTCAGGACATCGCAGGTCCCCTTGGCAGTGTCGCCAGTCTTGTGTGGGGAGGCACAGGCCTTGACCCCAGCAAGGTTTAATATTCTTGCCAGCAGGTCTTTTGAGGGAAGCGACCGAAGGGGCCAGGCTTCCCTCTCCCCCCTAAAGGGGTTTGCCCTACCGAGCCGCTTTGATGGGGAGCGGCTGGCTAAGGGCTGCCTGCTGGCTTTCTTGGCAGTCCCCTTGGAAAGAAAAGAGGGGACTGCCGCTGGGAAAAGGGAGGTGCCCGAAAGCACCTCCAGAGAAGGGGGTGAGGGGGAGTCCCCTGCACCCGTAGGCGAAGGAGAGGAGTAAGCCTCCTCTCCGGTTAGAGAAATATGGAGGGTCCCCTGTGCAAGCACAGGGGGGGGAACCTCCATTTTTTTGCTGGAGCTAACCGAGGGCGGCTCCTTCGATGGAACAGGGGAAGTTGAGGGTTGGGTTTGTTTTTTTTTATCATCATTGGGCATGGTGACCCTTTTTTAAACACGGGATGCAATCGTGCACTCCTCTCGCAGTAGCCCGCACTGCGAGAGGTGCTTACAAGCCCGGCAGAGCCAGGCGCCGCCATTTGGGACCACCCCTCCCGCCTGGTGGCCTGGCAGTCCATCGGCATGGCGGCTCCACCTTGGACACGGCGTAAAAATTAATAGATTGTGAAGAGGAGAGGAAAAGGGATGTGAGGAAGGTATGGGTGGGGATGAAGCAGGTAGTTAAAAACCAGCCAGCCCAGACCGGAGCTCAGGGGTTAGGGAACATTGTCCCCCACCCCCTCAGCCCCGATGCGGGACGGTTGGCTGAAAGGAAGTTCAGCATCTACCCTGTGAAATTAGAGGCTGACCAGAGAAAGTTGGGGGAGAGATTGTGTGAAAATAGAGGAAACAAGTCTTTTGAAGGAAGCAAGAGAGGCTAAGCTGGGGCCGGACGGAGTGCTGAATCCCGTCAGCACGGCGGCCAGGATGGCAAATCGCTGCGCCCCTTACGGGGTAGGTACCATCGAGATCAGCTGCGGATGCAGTGAGAGCTGTTGGCGACTAAGGGAGCCGCCGGGCTCGCGCGTACAGGCGGGTGATGCACTGCACGCGGCGCAGAGCGAGTGGCGTCTCCCCAGCATCGACCAACAGGCTCTTAATGGGACAAGTGCGGAAGGCACCGGTCGCAAGGCGAAGGCCGGTGTTGTGGATCGAATCCACCTTCCGCAATAAACGCTCGGCTGCGGATGCATAAAACTCGCATCCGTAGTCGAGCTTCGAGCGAACAAAGGATCGATAAAAAAGTAAGGCGGTAGCCCTATCAGCGCCCCAAGCGCTGAAAGTCACGGAACGGAGAATGTCCATGGCGCGGGTACAAAAGACCTTAAGGCTGCGAATATGAGCCTCCCAGGTGAGGCGTCGGTCGAATACAAGACCAAAGACACGGTGTGACTCAACCACATCCAGGCGCACCCCATTAAGAAACAAATCTGGGTCGGAGTGAAGCCGTGGATGGCGGCAGAAGTGCACCACCTTAGTCTTGGCCAAAGAAAACCGAAACCTGTGCGCTTCGGCATAGCGAGAGACGCGGTTCAATGCCTGTTGGAGTCGACGCTCCAGAGTTGGCATCTGGGCCGCGCCAAAAGAGATCGAAAGGTCGTCCACGTAGAGCGTAGCGAGAACATCTTCCGGCAGCACCGAGGTGATTTCGTTGATGCTCAGGGCAAAGAGTGTGACACTGAGGACACTTCCCTGCGGGACACCCTCTTCCTGCTCCTTTGGGCCGGAGAGAGCTCCCCCCACCCGTACGCGGAATCGTCAACCTCGCAAAAATTCAGATATAAACATTAGGAGGCGTCCCCTCGCCCCCATCGTGTGGAGAGTCTCCATGATACCGTATCGTTCTGCGGTATTCGAATCCTTCTCCAGATCAAAAAACACCGTGGCGTAGTGCTGTCTACGAAGGAAAGCCTCGCAGACGGCATTTTCCAGTCGGAGCAGAGCATCCGACGTGGAGTGGAACTTACGGAAGCCGCACTGTGCAGAAGACAGATGGCCTCCGCTGTTTAGGAAATAGGCTAATCTAACATTTACCAATTTCTCCATCAACTTGCACACGCAAGAGGTTAGAGATATTGGGCGGAAACCTGTCGGAGTAGAGTGATCTCTCCCCGGCCTGCGAAAGGCGAGCACAGTAGCGATTCGCCAGGAGTCTGAGAGGAGACCTTCCACCCAGATCCTGTTGAACGCATCTAACAGAAAGGCCATGCCTCGCTCACCCAGGTGTCGAAGCATGGCGTACGGGACATCGTCCGGACCATGGGCGGTGTCCGCGCACGCAGCGAGAGCGGAACGCAACTCACTCACAGTAAACTTGTCGTTGAAGGGTTCTCCGCCTCTGGAGGTAAAGTCCAGCCGGCGGCCTTCCGCGACATCACGACGTGCATTGAATGCTGGCGGAGCAGCATCAAGGCTAGAGAATTCGGAAAAAGCGGTCGCTAAGGATTCCGCCACAGACACGGGGTCCGAGATTGCGGTCCCATTCTGCTGGAGAACGGGAGGGGGGTCCTGCGAGAACTTGCCCCAAATCCTTTTGACTCGCTTCCACACCTCAGCTAAAGGGGTCTTCCCGTTAAGTGAAGACACGTATGCCCGCCAAGAAGAGCGGCGGGCGTGCTTCGAAATATACCGGAACCTAGCCCTTGCCCGACGAAATTCAGCGACAGTGAAATTGTTCGGGCGGCGCTTATAGCGCATGTAGGCATAACGCTTCTGTTTGAGGGCCGTCTCACACTCGGCCGACCACCATGGGAGTGGTCGGCGTGCAAAACAGCCAGACGTCCTAGGAATAGTAGTCAGGCCCACGGCGATGAGTTTGCCGAAGAAAAACTCAACGGCCTCATCTACCGACCTAAACTCCTCGACTGAGATAGAGAATTCAGTCATTTCCTGAAATGCAGGCCACCGCGCCCGCGCAAAGCACCACCGAGGTGGTCTCTCAGGCGGCAGTTGCCCTGATAATGATATTTGAATGGAAAAGTGATCAATACCATGGAGGTCATCGTCCACCCCCCAATCATAATCAGGCTGTGCATCCGACGAGCACAAAGATAGGTCAAGGCAAGAAAATGAAGCGGATCTCGGACAGTGATGCGTAAACTCATCCACGTTTAGGACACCCATCTCAAGCTCTTCGATCAGATCGGCAAGGACTTGTCCCCTGGGATTTATGGTGTAACCTCCCTAGAGAGGATGCCTGCCGTTCAGATCTCCAAGCAAGAGATAGGGCCTCGGCAACCGTGCCACGACGCGGCGGAAGTCCCCCGCGTCGAAGTCAGCTGACGGTGGAATGTACGCAGAAATAATAGTATACCTCCTATCCAGGTGCAGCTGCACAGCCACTGCCTGAATTTTTTTTTTTTTTAATTAAGGGGCTATCTGGCGACTGCCGACTAAGGCATAAGTTGCCGTAAACAAACAGCCTAATTTAGGCTACTTTAAAAAATTAAACAGAAAACAATAAAAAGGAATAACAATAACAATAACAAAGCAATAACAAAACAATTACAAAACCAACAACAACAATTAAATCACGTTAAATAAAAGGGAGAAGGCCGGCCTCCCCCAAAAAGTCAATAAGTCCACCAGTCAAAGTACACGCACTCATCCCGAGAACAAGGGACAGGCGGTAGCGACCCCGCCCATCCCGGTACCGGGACAGGTGTCGTGCGCGAAGATCACCCAGACTGGGACATTCGACAAGAATGTGCCGAACAGTCTGGGGGACGACGCAGTCGTTGCAATAGGGCGCAGGCGAGCGCTCCATCAGATAGCGATGCGTCACACGAGTGTGTCCGATTCGGAGACGACAGAAAGCAACCTGAAGCCGCCGCGGCATTGGGGGATAGGTCCATGGGAACAGTCGCGGCGCAATGGCACGCAACTTTAAGTTCCCTCCGACCGTCTCCCATCTTCTTTGCCAAGCAGTCCGAAGAGCTGCCCGTATTCCTGCCATGTAGTCGGTGTGAGGAAGAGCGAAACGCTGGTCCGGTCGCAGAGTCCTCGCGGACTCTTTGGCGCCCTCATCGGCGCGCTCATTCCCCGCAATTCCTACATGTCCAGGAACCCAGCAGAAGATAATCTCGACATCTGCCCGGCTCGCCAAAACCGTGGCGTCACGGATATCGCGAACCAGGGGATGCGGAGATTCCAATGCCCCGAGAGCACTCAGGGCGCTTTGTGAGTCGCTATAGATCACAATCCGGTCTCCGAACCGGGCACGTCGCGTAATCTCCCGTACCGAGTGGTGTATTGCCACCAGCTCGGCCGTGAAGACAGACGCAGCGCCTGGTAGAGCCCCGCTGACTTCAAACAGAGGGGATACGGCGTGGAAGCCGACCCCCTCTTGGGACTTGGAGCCATCCGTATACACTGGCACGGTACCAGCGTGACACGATGTGTGCTCCAAAAAGGTCGAACGCAATACTCCCGGCGCAGTACAAGCTTTGGGAGCAGAGGCGTGGCGACAAATAGCCAAATGTGGTACCCTCCAGGGTGGCGTCCTGGGCAGAACCAGGGGCGCCACCGGCCCGAGAGCTATATCTACTTCTCGAAGGAGTTTCCTGGCCCTAAACCCAAAGGGCTTAGGGTATGACTGGCGTCTCTCGGCGGCATAGGCACCATCGAGATCAGCTGCGGATGCAGTGAGAGCTGTTGGCGACTGAGGGAGGCGCCGGGCTCGCGCGTACAG
The DNA here is from genome assembly GCA_963969495.1 of Ceratothoa steindachneri. Taxonomy (NCBI): domain Eukaryota; kingdom Metazoa; phylum Arthropoda; class Malacostraca; order Isopoda; family Cymothoidae; genus Ceratothoa; species Ceratothoa steindachneri. Next base: position 58,078,712 of record OZ018329.1, read on the forward strand.
GCGAGTGATGCACTGCACGCGGCGCAGAGCGAGTGGCATCTCCCCAGCATCGACCAACAGGCTCTCAATGGGGGAAGTGCGGAAGGCACCGGTCGCAAGGCGAAGGCCGGTGTGGTGGATCGAATCCACCTTCCGCAATAAACGCTCGGCTGCGGATGCATAAAACTCGCATCCGTAGTCGAGCTTCGAGCGAACAAAGGATCGATAAAAAAGTAAGGCGGTAGCCCTATCAGCGCCCCAAGCGCTGAACGTCACGGAACGGAGAATGTCCATGGCGCGGGTACAAGAGACCCTAAGGCTGCGAATATGAGCCTCCCAGGTGAGGCGTCGGTCGAATACAAGACCAAGGAAACGGTGCGACTCAACCACATCCAGGCGCACCCCATTAAGAAACAAATCTGGGTCGGGGTGAAGCCGTGGATGGCGGCAGAAGTGCACCACCTTAGTCTTGGCCAAAGAAAACCGAAACCTGTGCGCTTCGGCATAGCGAGAGACGCGGTTCAATGCCTGTTGGAGTCGACGCTCCAGAGTTGGCATCTGGGCCGCGCCAAAAGAGATCGAAAGGTCGTCCACGTAGAGCGTAGCGAGAACATCTTCCGGCAGCACCGAGGTGATGCCGTTGATGCTCAGGGCAAAGAGTGTGACACTGAGGACACTTCCCTGCGGGACACCCTCTTCCTGCTCCTTTGGGCCGGAGAGGGCTCCCCCCACCCGTACGCGGAATCGACGATCTCGCAAAAATTCAGATATAAAAATTGGGAGGCGTCCCCTCGCCCCCATCGTGTGGAGAGTCTCCATGATACCGTATCGCCATGCGGTATCATAGGCCTTCTCCAGATCAAAAAACACCGTGGCGTAGTGCTGTCTACGAAGGAAAGCCTCGCAGACGGCACTTTCCAGTCGGAGCAGAGCATCCGACGTGGAGTGGAACTTACGGAAGCCGCACTTTGCAGAAGACAGATGGCCTCCGCTGTCCAGGAAATAGGCTAATCTAACATTTACCAATTTCTCCATCAACTTGCACACGCAAGAGGTTAGAGAGATTGGGCGGAAACCGGTCGGAGTAGAGTGATCTCTCCCCGGCTTGCGAAAGGCGAGCACAGTAGCGATTCGCCAGGAGTCTGGGAGAAGACCTTCCACCCAGATCCTGTTGAACAAATCTAACAGAAAGGCCATGCCTCGCTCACCCAGGTGTCGAAGCATGGCGTACGGGACATCGTCCGGACCATGGGCGGTGTCCGCGCACGAAGCGAGAGCGGAACGCAACTCACTCACAGTAAACTTGTCGTTGAAGGGTTCTCCGCCTCTGGAGGTAAAGTCCAGCCGGCGGCCTTCCGCGACATCACGACGTGCATTGAATGCTGGCGGAGCAGCATCACGGCTAGAGAATGCGGAAAAAGCGGTCGCTAAGGATTCCGCCACGGACGCGGGGTCCGAGATTGCGGTCCCATTCTCCTGGAGAACGGGAGGGGGGTCCTGCGAGAACTTGCCCCGAATCCTTTTGACTCGCTTCCACACCTCAGCTAAAGGGGTCTTCCCGTTAAGTGAAGACACGTATGCCCGCCAAGAAGAGCGGCGGGCGTGCTTCGAAATATACCGGAACCTAGCCCTAGCCCGACGAAATTCAGCGACAGTGAAATCGTTCGGGCGGCGCTTATAGCGCATGTAGGCATAACGCTTCTGTTTGAGGGCCGTCTCACACTCGGCCGACCACCATGGGAGTGGTCGGCGTGCAAAACGGCCAGACGTCCTAGGAATAGTAGTCAGGCCTACGGCGATGAGGTTGCCGGAGAAGAACTCAACGGCCTCATCTACCGACCTAAACTCCTCGACTGAGATAGAGAATTCAGTCATTTCCTGAAATGCAGGCCACCGCGCCCGCGCCAAGCACCACCGAGGTGGTCTCTCAGGCGGCAGTTGCCCTGAAAATGATATTTGAATGGGAAAGTGATCACTACCATGGAGGTCATCGACCACCCCCCAATCAAAATCAGGGTGTGCATCTGAAGAGCACAAAGATAGGTCAAGGCAAGAAAATGAAGCGGTTCTCGGACAGTGATGCGTAAACTCATCCACGTTTAGGACACCCATCTCAAGCTCTTCGATCAGATCGGCAAGGACTTGTCCCCTGGGATTTATGGAGTAATCTCCCCAGAGAGGATGCCTGCCGTTCAGATCTCCAAGCAAGAGATAGGGCCTCGGCAACCGTGCCACGACGCGGCGGAAGTCCCCCGCGTCGAAGTCAGCTGACGGTGGAATGTACGCAGAAATGATAGTATACCTCCTATCCAGGTGCAGCTGCACAGCCACTGCCTGAAAGGAGGTATCTAAAGAGAAAGGAAGAACGGAGACATCATGCCGGGTGTAAACCGCGCATCCCCCAGCCCGGCCATCCCGCGGTGGTGGGGTCGCAAGACCCTTATACCCCGGGAGGGCAGGCAGCGGGCACGCGCCTAGCATGGTCTCCTGCAAAAAAATAGCTAACGGGGAACGGGACGAGACGAGCCTCCGCAGCTCCTCCCAGTTGGCCCGGAGTCCACGGCAATTCCATTGAAGGAATATGCCCTCCAGGCCTAGCTCGGAGGAGACGCGGGGGCCCTCCTCGAATTGAAGACCCTCACGGGAATGGCCGTACGCTTCCCGGGGGCAGAACCCCGGGCGCTGTTGGCCGGACAAAGCGCTGAAGGCACTGTCGCCTTCGAGGACTTATTGGGGGAGGTTGGGCTCGCCATGCGAGTCTTTTCCTCCCTCCGCCTCGAAACCTTAGGCGGGCGTTGCGGCTTGGGAGGCGGGGGGCCCTCTTTTCGAGGAACCACCGTCTCCGAGCCACTCGCTCCACCTTGGGGCGTGGGCGAAGGGGCCGAAGCTCCTTTGTTGCTGTCCTCCTTTCGGGGAACAGCTTTAGGAACCCCGGAAGATGGCCTAGCGACCATCTTCAGGGGTGTTGCCTCCTGTGAGTCTAACGACTCTGTGGAGGCGCGTGGCCGTTTCGCCTTACGGGAAACGGTCACGCTGGGGGAAGAGGGGGGAGCCCTGGTATTAGCCGGGGCTGGGTGTGAACCCTTTTTGCCGCCAGCTCTACCAGGGGAGCGCCCGGGTGTAGTAGAGCCCGCAGAATGGCTCCGAATGGGCGCGGAAACAACCGTGCTCGTTGGCCTGGATGGGCCAGGAGCAGAGGGTGCTTTTCTAACTATTGAGGCATATGACGTCCCAGGCAGAGCCGGGCGCGCCAGGACCAAGTCCTTAGCCTCGCGGAATGAGAGTCGATCCTGGGCCTGAATGGCCAAGATTTCTTTCTCAAGGAGATATGCACCACATTGCTTCGAAGAAGCAGGGTGCGGCTCTCCGCAATTGACACACTTGGCCACACACGATTTGGACTTATCGTGTGCGACCTTGGAGCAATTTACACAGACTTCGGGTGACCCCGATTTTGCACGTCTACATGATCGATTCGTGTGGCCGAAGCGGTGACAGTAATAGCACCGCCGCGGCAGTGGCACGAATGCCTTCACGCGGTAGCGGTACCAACCGGCACGCACCGACTCAGGGAGCTTGTCACAGTCGAACGTGACGAAGAGTGTAGGGGTGGGTCTCGAGGCCCCTCCCTGTTTTCTCATCACACGTTCGACCTTGACCGCCCCATGGTCGGCCAGCTCTAGGGTGATGTCTTCTATGGAGTAGTCAACGAGTTCCCTCGCATAAACTACTCCTTTTACAAAGTTCATGGTAGAGTGCGGCGTCACACTCACCGGGGTGCCATGAAGTGTCCGAAGAGCACTTATCTTGGCCGCCTCGGCGGGATTCGCCGCATTCGCCAGAAGGCTCCCGTCCGAGAAACGGGTTACCTTCGGCTCTCTACCAATTGCACTAGCTAATCCTCTCCTCTGATGGATCATGTTGCCCTTGGACAACATGGTGCCATCAGTGGAGCGAATAACGAGGAAGCGTTTGAAGCCAGCGGGCTCGAAAACGCCAGGTAACCTCTGAATGAGGGGCCCCGATGTCATCGAGGCTCCGCCCTGTGCACTCTTGGTCTTAGTCAGGGGCTCCGCACACGAGGGGGTAGAGGGGCCGGATGTGCCGATCTTGGCTTGGTCGCCTACCAAAGTGGCAGCAGACCCATCCGTCCCCGCAGCCCCCGCGGATAGAGAGGAGCCCCGAGTCTTTTTCGTCTTTCTTGTCTTTTTCTTCTTTTTAGGAGAGGAGGGCGGGGAATGAACCCGCTTTTCACCCCCGCCGGTAGAAGCCCCCAGGCCAGATGGACCGGCCTCAGCCAGGTCCTTCTCTGAAATGGAGAAGGTCCCGGTGGGCGCAGGGGATTCATCCGGAGGAGATCCCTCCCCTCCTTGTCCTGCCTGAGAATCCACAGCCGTTTGATGAGGACCTTGCATAGGGGCGGATTCGGGTTCGGTGCTTGGCGCCAAGCCCGGATTCCCCCCCATGGAAGGCCCTACCTTCTGAGGCTGGTTTTCCTCAAGGACCATGTCTATCACAGGAGGGGCCTCCAATTGGCCATCCCCTCCCAGGACATCGCAGGTCCCCTTGGCAGCGTCATAAGTCTTTAGTGGGGAGGCACAGGCCTTGACCCCGGCAAGGTTTAATATTTTTGCCAGCAGGTCTTTTGAGGGAAGCGACCGAAGGGGCCTGGCTTCCCTCTCCCCCCTAAGGGGGTTTGCCCTACCGAGCCGCTTTGATGTGGAGCGGCTGGCTAAGGGTGGCCTGCTGGCTTTCTTGGCAGTCCCCTTAGAAAGCATAGGAGGGACTGCCGCTGGAGATAGGGAGGTGCCCGAAAGCACCTCCAGAGAAGGGGGTGAGGGGGAGTCCCCTACACCCGTAGGCGTAGGAGAGGAGTAAGCCTCCTCTCCGGTTAAAGAGGTATGGAGGGTCCCCTGCGCAAGCACAGGGGGGGGGACCTCCATCTTTTCTGTGGAGCTGCACGAGGGCGGCTCCGTTGTTGTTATAGGGGGAATTAAGGGGAGATGGTTTTTTTTTTCATCATTGGGCATGGTGACCCTCTTTGTTTTACGGGACGCAATCGCTCACCACCTCTTGCAGTAGCCCGCACTGCAAGAGGTGCTTACAGGCCCGGCAGAGCCAGGCGCCGCCATTTGGGACCACCCCTCCCGCCTGGTGGCCTGGCAGTCCTTCGGCATGGCGGCTCCACCTTGAACACGGCGTAAAACGGATAGATTTTGAAGACGAGAGGAAAAGGGATGTGAGGAAGGTATGGGTGGGGATGAAGCAGGTTGTTAAAAGCCAACCACCCCAGACCGGAGCTCAGGGGTTAGGGGACATTGTCCCCTCCCCCCTCAGCCCCGATCCGGGACGATTGGCTGAGAAGAAGGTCAGCTTCTACCCTGTGAAATTAGAGGCTGACCAGAGAAAGTTGTGGGAGAGGTTGTATGAAAAGCGACGAGGTAGGATAGGAATACAGGCTATCTGAAGGAAGGAAGAGAGGCTAAGCTGGGGCCGGACGGGGCGCTGGATCCCGTCAGCACGGCGGCCAGGATGGCAAATCGCCGCGCCCATTACGGGGCCACTGCCTGAAAGGAGGTATCTAAAGAGAAAGGAAGAACGGAGACATCATGCCGGGTGTAAACCGCGCATCCCCCAGCCCGGCCGTCCTGCGGTGGTGGGGTCGCAAGCCCCTTATACCCCGGGAGGGCAGCCAGGGGGCACGCGCCTAGCATGGTCTCCTGCAAAAAAAAATAGCTAACGGGGAACGGGACGAGGCGAGCCTCCGCAGCTCCTCCCAGTTGGCCCGGAGTCCACGGCAATTCCATTGAAGGAATATGCCCTCCAGGCCTAGCTCGGAGGAGACGCGGGGGCCCTTCTCGAATTGAAGACCCTCACGGGAATGGCCATACGCTTCCCGGGGGCAGAACCCGGGCGCTGTTGGCCGGACAAAGCGCTGGAGCCGCTGTCGCCTTCGAGGACTTATTAGGGGAGGTTGGGCTTGCCATGCGAGTCTTTTCCTCCCTCCGCCTTGAATCCTTAGGCGGGCGCTGCGGCTTCGGAGGCGGGGGGCCCTCTTTTCGAGGAACCACCGTCTCCGAGCCACTCGCTCCACCTCGGGGCGTGGGCGAAGGAGCCGAAACTCCTTTGTTGCTGTCCTCCTTTCGGGGGACAGCTTTAGGAATGTCCGAAGATGGCCTAGCGACCATCTTCAGGGGTGTTGCCTCCTGTGAGTCTAACGACTCTGTGGAGGCGCGTGGCCCATTTGCCTTGCGGGAAACGGTCACGCTGGGGGAAGAAGGGGGAGCCCTGGTTTTAGCCGGGGCTGGGTATGAACACTTTTTGCCGCCAGCTTTACCAGGGGAGCGCCCGGGTTGGGTAGAGCCCGCAGGAGAGCTCCGAATGGGCGCGGAAACAACCGTGCTCGTTTGCCTGGATGGGCCAGGAGCAGAGGGTGCCTTTCGAACTACTGAGGCATATGACGTCCCAGGCAGAGCTGGGCGCGCCAGGACCAAGTCCTTACCTTCGCAGAATGAGAGTCTATCCTGGGCCTGAACGGCCAGGATTTCTTTCTCCAGGAGATATGCACCACATTGCTTTTATGAAGCAGGGTGCGGCTCTCCGCAATTGACACACTTGGCCACACACGATTTGGACTCATTGTGTGCGACCTTGGAGCAATTTACTCAGACTTCGGGTAACCCCGACTTTGCACGTCTACATGATCGATTCGTATGGCCGAAGCGGTGGCAGTAATAGCACCGCCGCGGCAGTGGCACGAATGCCTTCACGCGGTAGCGGTACCAACCGGCACGCACCGACTCAGGGAGCTTTTCACAGTCGAACGTGACGAAGAGTGTAGGGGTGGGTCTCGAAGCCCCTCCCTGTTTTCTCATCACACGTTCGACCTTGACCGCCCCATGGTCGGCCAGCTCTAGGGTGATGTCCTCAATGGAGTAGTCAACGAGTTCCCTCGTATAAACTACTCCTTTCACAACAAAGTTCATGGTAGAGTGCGGCGTCACACTCACCGGGGTGCCATGAAGTGTCCGAAGAGCACTTATTTTGGCCGCCTCGGCGGGATTCGCCGCATTCGCCAGAAGGCTGCCGTCCGAGAAACGGGTCACCTTCGGCTCTCTACCAATTGCACTAGCTAATCTTCTCCTCTGATGGATCATGTTGCCCTTAGACAACATGGTGCCATCAGTGGAGCGAATAACGAGAAAGAGTTTGAAGCCAGCGGGCTCGAAAACGCCAGGTAACCTCTGAATGAGGGGCCCCGATGTCATCGAGGCTCTGCCCTGTGCACTCTTGGTCTTAGTCTTGGTCAGGGGCTCCGCACGCGAGGGGGTAGAGGGGCCGGATTTGCCGATCTTGGCTTGGTCGCCTACCAAAGTGGCAGCAGACCCATCCTCAAGGACCATGTTTATCACAGGAGGGGCCTCCAGTTGGCCATCCCCTCCCAGGACATCGCAGGTCCCCTTGGCAGTGTCGCCAGTCTTGTGTGGGGAGGCACAGGCCTTGACCCCGGCAAGATTTAAAATTCTTGCCAGCAGGTCTTTTGAGGGAAGCGACCGAAGGGGGCCGGGCTTCCCTCTCCCCCCTAAGGGGGTTTGCCCTACCGAGCCGCTTCGATGGGGAGCAGCTGGCTAAGGGCTGCCTGCTGGCTTTCTTGGCAGACCCCTTGGAAAGTAAAGAGGGGACTGCCGCTGGGAAAAGGGAGGTTCCCGAAAGCACCTCCAGAGAAGGGGGTGAGGGGGAGTCCCCTGCACCCGTAGGCGAAGGAGAGGAGTAAGCTTCCTCTCCGGTTAGAGAAATATGGAGGGTCCCCTGTGCAAGGACAGGGGGGAGGCCCTGCATTTTTTTGGTGGAGCTGCCCGAGGGCAGCTCCGTCGATGAGCAAGGGGGAGTTAAAGGGGTTTGAGGTTTTATTGATTCATCCGTGGGCATGGTGACCCTATTTTTGCCACGGGACGCAATAGCTCATCACCTCTTGCAGTTGCCCGCACTGCAAGAGGTGCTTACAGGCCTGGCAGAGCCAGGCGCCGCCATTTGGGACCACCCCTCCCGCCTGGTGGCCTGGCAGTCCATCGGCATGGCGGCTCCACCTTAGACACGGCGTAAAAAATATATGTTTGTGAAGAAGAGAGGAAAAGGGATGTGTGGAAGGATTGGGTGGGGATGAAGCAGGTTGTTTAAAACCAGCCACCCCAGACCGGAGCTCAGGGGTTAGGAAACATTGTCCCCCACCCCCTTAGCCCCGATGTGGGACGGTTGGCTGAGAGGAAGGTCAGCATCTACCCTGTGAAATTAGAGGCTGACCAGAGAAAGTTGTGGGAGAAGTTGTATGAAAAGCGACGAGGTAGGGGAGAAATCGGGCTATCTGAAGGAAGGAAGAGAGGCTAAGCTGGGGCCGGACGGAGCGCTGGATCCCGTCAGCACGGCGGCCAGGATGACAATTCACCGCGCCCCTTACGGGGTTTTATTGGACAAAGTTTTGGTTCGCTACTTTCCAGTCGAAAACCCTTTATTCAGAGGCACATATAAAATAAAGAACACTGGGGAACCCCCTGTATTTGGTGAATTGACAAAGGTATATTTTCCTACCTAATTCGAGTCTAGTGAATTTAAATCTGAAATCAGATTCTCTCTAAATGCTACAAATTTTTCGTAACATCAATACTTATTATTATACAATAATTTTCATTTTATCACGCCTATCATCATGCCCTGAAGTAATTTTGAATCATCCTTTTGCGTTATTTATAGTAAAGCAGGTTTTTTGGCACAAACATTTTATTTCATATGATAAGAAACTTGAATTACACATTAGGATTACAAATACTGTAATTAAATAAATGCTAATTTATTAATGACCGTACATCAGGCTGGAGGACCTCTTCTTGATTTAATTCGGGCCAAAAATTGCGTTTGTAACTCTTTCTCTTGTAAGTCTTCTCTGGCTGATCTCTTCTAATCGTCCAGCATAGTCTGCCATCATTTGTCTATCACAGTGACCTTGGTAGCTCTCTTCCATCGTCATCAAATCCTGATGGAAGTGTTCCCCTTGTTCGTCGCTTACGGCTCCCAGATTCTCTGGGAATCGGACGAGGTGACTATTTAGGAAATGCAGCTTCACACTCATGTTGCATACCAGATCACGATATGCTAAAAGCATATTAGTAACTAGATCCTCGGAGTTATGTGCTTTCTTGTTTCCCAAGAAGGTACGAACAACGGCAGAAAATAAGAGCCAGGCTGCATTCTCATTTTCATTCATGAGGTTCACGAATCTAGATTAACTCAGAAGTCTTCGGATTATGAGAAAATCAAATACTCCTTCCTGCTTGGATTTTTTCGTATGACAAAGCATAAAAGGCCGATACTATGTACTGAAAACAATCATTGTCAGTGTTCAAGGCCTTGACATACTGCTTCATCAACCCCAGTTTCAGATGAAGTGGAGGAAAAAGATCTTCTCTCGACTTACGATTGGCTCATTAACAGTGTTTGGCATTCCTGTTTCCAAAGTTCCCCGAACTGGCCAATCTTTTGGTGACCAGTGTTTGTCACGAGCTCGACTGTCATACATACAGATATAGCATGGAAACTTTGTATATTCCTTCTGCTGGCCAAGGAGGAAGTTGACCATCAGGTTTACACATATTATCCAATTGTGTTCATGGTACTTTGGTAAATCCATGACCATTCTTATGCCATCGTGAGTTTCTCGCAGATGGACAGAGTAACCGGGAGTTACTCGGTAAACAGACCAGGAACATTGTGGCAGTATAAAAATTGTTTGTCCTAAGAGAAATACCTTACAAATGTACTCTCCCTTGTTCGGTAATATGATAACCGTACCGACCTGTAAAGCATACGTCTTTCACTAAACCTGGAGGCTAAAGGTTCTGCAGCTTTCTTAGAGAGCGCCAAATCACGTATCAAGTCATTTAAATCCTTTTGATTGAAACAGTAAGGAGGTAATGACTGCTCAGCATTTAATGATGAATCTGTAGACTCTGACTCCATTCCGTGGACGTCCATATCAGGTACATCATTTTCATCCTCGGAGGAAGCATATACACTAAAAACTGGAACCTGTAGAGACTCAGAATGAGGTACTGGCCGGATCGCCGAGGAAATCTTAGGGAAGTTGATCTTTTTTCGATTTTTCTTGCCAATCCATTTAGTATTCACCAGACAGAAATAACAGTCCGATACATGATCCTTTGGCTCTTGCCACACCATGGAGATTCCAAATGGAAGACCATTTCTCTTTTCTTTCGTTCACTCATGAAGATGTTCCACACAACTATAGCAAACAGCATGTGGGGCCCACTTCTTATCTTGATCGCCAAGAGGAACATCAAAATATGCCTTATAGGTGCGGATCACAAGGTTTGATATATTGCGCCTTTGACGACCTAGCATGTATCAGCCACATATGTAGCAGAAGGTGTCTGGATCATTAACGCAATTTCCTTTTGACGAAGTCATAACTCTAACATGAGTCCTGAATAAAGAAACAATAATATCAATATTTTGCACAATAACACTTATTACTATCTTACTACTATGTACTGTGAAGTATTTGCTTTCTACAAGCACCCTCTCTGTCCGTCCGGAGGGCAGTTTCCAGGAAACGAGAAAATAGAAATTACAAAATAACTATAGCATGTAGGTAAAAATGGATTATATATTTGTAATCAGCATGGAAAACGAATTAAAATTGGCAGATAAATCTAAGTCACCAGAAAATGTAATTAAAATTGTTCTCCTATGTAATCAATAAACTAAATAAAAATACACATCCAAGAACTGATACTCTTAATCTCTTTAGTAGTGATTAAATTAATGTTTAATCCTCTCTGCCTAATTATTTCAGCTATGGTTTAACAAAAAATATGAAAGTAAACGAAAATGCGTTTTGCTTTAGGATTTTCTTCAAATTTCAATACACTCCTTCCTAATTGCTCCAAGGTAGTTTCATTTCTAAAGTTCTTATACCATGTATCTTCCTCAGAGTTTTATACCCTTTACTTTAACAACTTGTCCACAAATATCTCTAACCGTTTGATCGCTATCCCCACGTTGGCTTTCTTAATTTAATTAAAAGTATACATATAATAATGCCTCAAACCTCCAGTTATATCTGAATACTTGGATTTATTTTCTTAAGTATTTTTGGACTTAAAACCTTTTTTGCCTCTTTTGTATACGCAAAAATAATTAATTCCCTGAGCGGAGCTTTTGGGACCAGGAGGAAACTAATATTCCATTTTCTTTGACGCAAATGAACCTCTGTTGATTTTCCTTTAAGCAAAAAGAGGTTCCTTTACAGACATCAACATAATCCTTCTCGTTATTGCTAAATCAAAGAAGTTGTGCTGACAAGAAGTGAGGGTAACAAAATCCCCTCACTTTCCTTATCAAACTTTCTTTCCTATTTGCCGAAGTAGATATGCAAGTGTATTTTTCAAAGGATGAATTACTGAAAGAGGCAGAGTTCAACTTGCACGAAAAGATTTGTCTCGTTTTGAATTATTCAAATATCATAATATTTCCTGCGAGAAAGAATCAAATTATTATATATAAAAGAATCAAATTATTATGCCTTTAGAGTGTAATATTAGAATGTAAAATACACTTAAATACTATGATACTATAGGCAAACATTTTTACTACGGTTATTATCACTAAACATCCGAATTATGTCATATATAACTTGCAAAATCGAACATTAATTTCTAACTATAATTTATATTAATGTTTGCTTACAAATATTTTTAATCTCATAAAGAGTAGTTCAGATATTTTTATTTTATTATTAAAAATACTGATTTTAAAAGAGTTGTCGCATGAGCTGGATATTGTGTAGTATGATTACATAAGTAAATATAATTTATAAGAAACCATACATTATATGAAGAAACTTACAAAGCATTCGATGCATTCACTTCCCATATAATATTTTACTTTAAATATATATTAACAGAGACGTTGTTTACAAAACCATTAATAAGTGAAACCTGAGAGGAATATTATTTTCTTCCGTACCTATACATATATTATAGTATTAGTTTTAACTGTATAAGAGCGCTAGAAAAGTTAATGGAACTAAGTAGACACCTTCACAACTAGTCGTGCAGTCGAAGATCGCGGCTATACAGACCTAATGAAAAATTGCGATACAACAACTGATTAATTGGCTATTTGAACCTTTACATTTGGTGTTGTAGTAGACGAGGTTTTGCCATATGTTACGATTGACATGAATGAAGCACTCTCTCTACTGTTAATGAAATCATTGCAGTAATAACTGTATATCATCTCGGTGTTCATTACGGGTTAAATAAAATTTGGAACAGAACCAACTCATAATTACGAAATAGATGAAATCACAACGAATCACAAACGTACGGAAACTTTCCCCATTTAGAAATAATGACATCTTCCATAAAAGTTTAAGAAAATTTAGGATAATTTGAGACTCAATCGATAATAATCTTAACGTGGTTTCAAATCAAAGGGCAGAAATATTTTTACACAAGGTTGGAATTTAACTGAAAATAAAAGTGGATTTACAGAAACATTACAAATAATCGAGATAAAAAGGTATTTGTCTATTTAGACTGTAAAGCCGGAGAAGCATCATCCTCTATTCACAGCGAAGATAAGGATCAAAAGAACAAGTGAAAAAGAGACAGGGAAACATTAAGAGATAAAGCTCATTGAACCGCTTGTTATCGTTTTTCTTGGAGTGGTATGGAATGGAAAATGAATAAGCAAGTAGAAAAAAATAACAGCAGGAGGATAAGGGTTTAAAGGTTGCTGGCACCGGGAGAGCTCATTTGGTTGCTTAGGGAACACACAGAGAAAGAGAAAGGGGAAAGGAAAGGAAAAAAAGGGAAACCAAAGGGAAGGGGAAAAGGAAAGGTGTTGATGAATTAATTATGGGGGTACTAGCTGCCTATGAGTCTGTACACTAATAAATAGGTGGCCGAAAGCTGAGAGGCCGCGCGTGAATGAAGAGTGGGGAGGTAGGCCTCGCTCCAGTTCAACGGGGGGCTCGAACAAAAGAGGCCGTAAGCGAGTGCGTGAGGTTGGCCTTAAAGGGTTCGTAAAATGCCAGGATTCATTCAAGGTTATTTAAAGAGACTACCCCAAAATAAATGATTTAATTACCCCCCTAAAAAAGGTAATCACAAAAATATATACACTGGTCAAGATTGAGGTACATTATGCAATTGCAATGAGCCGATCTGGCATGGACTAATTCAATAGGAAAATGAAAATGGGACTCGGTAATTAAAAAATTATGGACAGCGGGTAATAACCTTCTCGAAGAAGGGGAAGGTGGTGACGGAACCGAGCCTCGGATTGCACGGGATGAGATTTTGCAGCACGGCGATGAGATCTTGCAAAGGAAGTCGGTTACCTCAAGAAAGAGCGAGGTGAGGTTGAAGAAAGATGAATTACAGGTGGGTGGAGTAGTCAGATACTCTTAGGCTTAGGGTAGTGCACTCAGACGGGGCGCGTACTTTTGTGAATGGGATGAGAGGAGTATGTCACACGAACTCTTCAAATAAACCACTTCACAAACTTGCCTATAGATGATGGTCAAAACTTCATGGTGGTGATCTAGCCGACGAGCCCTTAAACCTCAGGGGGTCAACTCAAGACGATAGGTGGACTTATCTTCGAGGGACGTGAGCTGTACTCTCTCTCGAGTAACGGGGGACCCTGAATATATATACTCAGCCGGCTAAGTCGCTAAAAGGCTTCCGGGCACGGCTGCTCTCTCAAGGGAAATCATGGCGCCGAACGGATTAGCTCTGTTTCAGATAAGGGATTGAAAAATGCTCGTCTGGCGCCAATTCTGATCTCGAGGCATGGGGTTGACTGGAGACTCCTTTCTGGCGAGGGAGTAATTTGTCCACGGGTTATGGGGGGCGGGGGATTCAGCTGATTTAGGCAAACGCAGGCGCAGTGTCTCACCGGCTTCCACGTGAGAATCTTCGTTATTGTCCTTCTTTATGATTTTGTTTGAGACCACACGGTCTCTGCTCAAAAAAGGAGGGGGGGTCAAGGTGGTCCTTCGAGGTCGTTCTCCTACAAAAGAGAAAGGAAGGGGAAATGGAAATGGAGAGAGAACGAGAGAGTGTGAGAGAGGGGAGAGGAAAGGGAGAAAAATAAAGAGGCAGAGGAAGATAAAGGGAGAAGTAAATAGAGAGAAAGGGAGATTTTTTTTTTTTTATGGAGCCCATCTGGCAACTACCCACTTGGGCATAAGTCGCCGAAAAACACGACAGCCTAGAATTAGGCTACTTTAAAGTTAAAATATGAAAACTTAACAATCAATATAAATTGGAAAAACTTAACAATCGAAGCAATCTCCGGCAGCGGGGGGAGGTCCCCCTCACCCCGGTGCAGGAGAGTGCAACCTAAAACAAAACAATAACAAAAAAAAGGAACCTTAAATAAAGGGGAGAAGGCCGGCCTCCCCCAAAAAGTCAATAAGTCCACCAGTCATGGTGCACGCACTCGTCCCGAGTACAAGGGACAGGCGGTAGCGACCCCGCCCATCCCGGTACCGAGACAGGTATCGTGCGCGGAGATCACCCAGACTGGGACATTCGACAAGAATATGCCGAACAGTCTGGGGGACGACGCAGTCGTTGCAATAGGGCACATGCGAGCGCTCCACCAAGTAACGATGCGTCACACGAGTGTGTCCGATTCGAAGACGACAGAAAGCAACCTGAAGCCGCCGCGGCATTGGGGGATAGGTCCATGGGAACAGTCGCGGCGCAATGGCACGCAACTTTAAGTTCCCCTCGACCGTCTCCCATCTTCTTTGCCAAGCAGTCCGAAGAGCTGCCCGTATTCCTGCCATGTAGTCAGTGTGAGGAAGATCGAAACGCTGGTCCGGTCGCAGAGTCCTCGCGGACTCTTTGGCGCCCTCATCGGCGCGCTCATTCCCCGCAATTCCTACATGTCCAGGAACCCAGCAGAAGATAATCTCGACATCTGCCCGGCTCGCCAAAACCGTGGCGTCACGGATTTCGCGAACCAGGGGATGCGGAGATTCCAATGCCCCGAGAGCACTCAGGGCGCTTTGTGAGTCGCTATAAATCACAATCCGGTCTCCGAACCGGGCACGTCGCGTAATCTCCCGTACCGAGTGGTGTATTGCCACCAGCTCGGCCGTGAAGACAGACGCAGCGCCTGGTAGAGCCCCGCTGACTTCAAACAGAGGGGATACGGCGTGGAAGCCGACCCCCTCTTGGGACTTGGAGCCATCCGTATACACTGGCACGGTACCAGCGTGACACGATGTGTGCTCCAAAAAGGTCGAACGCAATACTCCCGGCGCACTACAAGCTTTGGGAGCAGAGGCGTGGCGACAAATAGCCAAATGTGGTACCATCCAGGGTGGCGTCCTGGGCAGAACCAGGGGCGCCACCGGCCCGAGAGCTATATCTACCTCTCGAAGGAGTTTCCTGGCCCTAAACCCAAAGGGCTTAGGGTATGACTGGCGTCTCTCGGCGGCATAGGCACCATCGAGATCAGCTGCGGATGCAGTGAGAGCTGTTGGCGACTGAGGGAGGCGCCGGGCTCGCGCGTACAGGCGAGTGATGCACTGCACGCGGCACAGAGCGAGTGGCATCTCCCCAGCATCGACCAACAGGCTCTCAATGGGGGAAGTGCGGAAGGCACCGGTCGCAAGGCGAAGGCCGGTGTGGTGGATCGAATCCACCTTCCGCAATAAACGCTCGGCTGCGGATGCATAAAACTCGCATCCGTAGTCGAGCTTCGAGCGAACAAAGGATCAATAAAAAAGTAAGGCGGTAGCCCTATCAGCGCCCCAAGCGCTGAACGTCACGGAACGGAGAATGTCCATGGCGCGGGTACAAGAGACCCTAAAGCTGCGAATGTGAGCCTCCCAGGTGAGGCGTCGGTCGAATACAAGACCAAGGAAACGGTGCGACTCAACCACATCCAGGCGCACCCCATTAAGAAACAAATCTGGGTCGGGGTGAAGCCGTGGGTGGCGGCAGAAGTGCACCACCTTAGTCTTGGCAAAAGAAAACCAAAACCTGTGCGCTTCGGCATAGCGAGAGACGCGGTTCAATGCCTGTTGGAGTCGGCGCTCCAGAGTTGGCATCTGGGCCGCGCCAAAAGAGATCGAAAGGTCGTCCACGTAGAGCGTAGCGAGAACATCTTCCGGCAGCACCGAGGTGATGCCGTTGATACTCAGGGCAAAGAGTGTGACACTGAGGACACTTCCCTGCGGGACACCCTCTTCCTGCTCCTTTGGGCCGGAGAGGGCTCCCCCCACCCGTACGCGGAATCGACGATCTCGCAAAAATTCAGATATAAACATTGGGAGGCGTCCCCTCGCCCCCATCGTGTGGAGAGTCTCCATGATACCGTATCGCCATGCGGTATCATAGGCCTTATCCAGATCAAAAAACACCGTGGCGTAGTGCTGTCTACGAAGGAAAGCCTCGCAGACGGCATTTTCCAGTCGGAGCAGAGCATCCGACGTGAAGTGGAACTTACGGAAGCCGCACTGTGCAGAAGACAGATGGCCTCCGCTGTCCAGGAAATAGGCTAATCTAACATTTACCAATTTCTCCATCAACTTGCACACGCAAGAGGTTAGAGAGATTGGGCGGAAACCGGTCGGAGTAGAGTGATCTCTCCCCGGCTTGCGAAAGGCGAGCACAGTAGCTATTCGCCAGGAGTCTGGGAAAAGACCTTCCACCCAGATCCTGTTGAACAAATCTAACAGAAAGGCCATGCTTCGCTCACCCAGGTGTCGAAGCATGGCGTACGGGACATCGTCCGGACCATGGGCGGTGTCCGCGCACGAAGCGAGAGCGGAGCGCAACTCACTCACAGTAAACTTGTCGTTGAAGGGTTCTCCGCCTCTGGAGTTAAAGTCCAGCCGGCGGCCTTCCGCGACATCACGACGTGCATTGAATGCTGGCGGAGCAGCATCACGGCTAGAGAATGCGGAAAAAGCGGTCGCTAAGGATTCCGCCACGGACGCGGGGTCCGAGATTGCGGTCCCATTCTCCTGGAGAACGGGAGGGGGGTCCTGCGAGAACTTGCCCCGAATCCTTTTGACTCGCTTCCACACCTCAGCTAAAGGGGTCTTCCCGTTAAGTAAGGACACGTATGCCCGCCAAGAAGAGCGGCGGGCGTGCTTCGAAATATACCGGAACCTAGCCCTAGCCCGACGAAATTCAGCGACAGTGAAATCGTTCGGGCGGCGCTTATAGCGCATGTAGGCATAACGCTTCTGTTTGAGGGCCGTCTCACACTCGGCCGACCACCATGGGAGTGGTCGGCGTGCAAAACGGCCAGACGTCCTAGGAATATTAGTCAGGCCCACGGCGATGAGGTTGCCGGAGAAGAACTCAACGGCATCATCTACCGACCTAAACTCCTCGACTGAGATAGAGAATTCAGTCATTTCCTGAAATGCAGGCCACCGCGCTCGCGCAAAGCACCACCGAGGTGGTCTCTCAGGCGGCAGTTGCCCTGAAAATGATATTTGAATGGGAAAGTGATCACTACCATGGAGGTCATCGACCACCCCCCAATCAAAATCAGGCTGTGCATCCGAAGAGCACAAAGATAGGTCAGGGCAAGAAAATGAAGCGGTTCTCGGACAGTGATGCATAAACTCATCCACGTTTAGGACACCCATCTCAAGCTCTTCGATCAGATCGGCAAGGACTTGTCCCCTGGGATTTATGGAGTAATCTCCCCAGAGAGGATGCCTGCCGTTCAGATCTCCAAGCAAGAGATAGGGCCTCGGCAACCGTGCCACGACGCGGCGGAAGTCCCCCGCGTCGAAGTCAGCTGACGGTGGAATGTACGCAGAAATGATAGTATACCTCCTATCCAGGTGCAGCTGAACAGCCACTGCCTGAAAGGAGGTATCTAAAGAGAAAGGAAGAACGGAGACATCATGCCGGGTGTAAACTGCGCATCCCCCAGCCCGGCCATCCCGAGGTGGTGGGGTCGCAAGACCCTTATACCCCGGGAGGGCAGGGAGGGGGCACGCACCTAGCATGGTCTCCTGCAAAAAAATAGCTAACGGGGAACGGGACGAGACGAGCCTCCGCAGCTCCTCCCAGTTGGCCCGGAGTCCACGGCAATTCCATTGAAGGAATATGCCCTCCAGGCCTAGCTCGGAGGAGACGCGGGGGCCCTCCTCGAATTGAAGACCCTCACGGGAATGGCCGTACGCTTCCCGGGGGCAGAACCCCGGGCGCTGTTGGCCGGACAAAGCGCTGAAGGCGCTGTCGCCTTCGAGGACTTATTGGGGGAGGTTGGGCTCGCCATGCGAGTCTTTTCCTCCCTCCGCCTCGAACCTTAGGCGGGCGTTGCGGCTTCGGAGGCGGGGGGCCCTCTTTTCGAGGAACCACCGTCTCCGAGCCACTCGCTCCACCTCGGGACGTGGGCGAAGGAGCCGAAGCTCCTTTGTTGCTGTCCTCCTTTCAGGGGACAGCTTTAGGAACCCCGGAAGATGGCCTAGCGACCATCTTCAGGGGTGTTGCCTCCTGTGAGTCTAACGACTCGGTGGAGGCGCGTGGCCGTTTCGCCTTACGGGAAACGGTCACGCTGGGGGAAGATGGGGGAGCCCTGGTTTTAGCCGGGGCAGGGTATGAGCCCTTTTTGCCGCCAGCTTTACCAGGGGAGCGCCCGGGTTGGGTAGAGCCCGCAGAAGGGCTCCGAATGGGCGCGGAAACAACCGTGCTCGTTAGCCTGGATGGGCCGGGAGCAGAGGGTGCCTTCCTAACTATTGAGGCATATGACGTCCCAGGCAGAGCCGGGCGCGCCAGGACCAAGTCCTTTGCCTCGCGGAATGAGAGTCGATCCTGGGCCTGAACGGCCAGGATTTCTTTCTCAAGGAGATATGCACCACATTGCTTCGAAGAAGCAGGGTGCGGCTCTCCGCAATTGACACACTTGGCCACACACGATTTGGACTTATCGTGTGCGACCTTGGAGCAATTTACACAGACTTCGGGTGACCCCGACTTTGCACGTCTACATGAGCGATTCGTATGGCCGAAGCGGTGACAGTAATAGCACCGCCGCGGCAGTGGCACGAATGCCTTCACGCGGTAGCGGTACCAACCGGCACGCACCGACTCAGGGAGCTTGTCACAGTCGAACGTGACGAAGAGTGTAGGGGTGGGTCTCGAGGCCCCTCCCTGTTTTCTCATCACACGTTCGACCTTGACCGCCCCATGGTCGGCCAGCTCTAAGGTGATGTCTTCAATGGAGTAGTCAACGAGTTCCCTCGCATAAACTACTCCTTTCACAAAGTTCATGGTAGAGTGCGGCGTCACACTCACCGGGGTGCCATGAAGTGTCCGAAGAGCACTAATCCTGGCCGCCTCGGCGAGATTCGCCGCATTCGCCAGAAGGCTCCCGTCCGAGAAACGGGTTACCTTCGGCTCTCTACCAATTGCACTAGCTAATTCTCTCCGCTGATGGATCATGTTGCCCTTGGACAACATGGTGCCATCAGTGGAGCGAATAACGAGGAAGTGTTTGAAGCCAGCGGGCTCGAAAACGCCAGGTAACCTCTGAATCAGGGGCCCCGATGTCATCGAGGCTCCGCCCTGTGCACTCTTGGTAGTAGTCTTCTTTGTCAGGGGCTCCGCAACTGGGGGGGGGGCAGAGGGGGCGGATGTGCCGATCTTGGCTTGGTCGCTTGCCAGAGTGGCAGCAGACCCATCCGTCCCCGCAGCCCCCGCGGATGGAGAGGAGCCCCGAGTCTTTTTGGTCTTTTTAGTCTTTTTAGTCTTTTTCTTTTTCGGAGAGGAGGGCGGGGAATGAACCCGCTTTTCACCTCCGCCGGCAGAAGTCCCCAGGCCAGATGGACCAGCCTCAGCCAGGTCCCTCTCCGAAATGGAGAAGGTCCTGGTTGTCGTAGGGGCACCTGTCGGAGGAGATCCCTCCCCTCCTTCTACTGCCTCGGAGCCCTCAGCCATTTGAGGAGGACCTTGCATAGGGGCGGATTCGGGTTCGGTGCTTGGCGCCGAGCCCGAATTCCCCCCCATGGAAGGCCCTACCGTCTGGGGCTGGGTCTCCTCAAGGACCATGTCTATCACAGGAGGGGCCTCCAATTGGCCATCCCCTCCCAGGACATCGCAGGTCCCCTTGGCAGTGTCGCCAGTCTTGTATGGGGAGGCACAGGCCTTGACCCCGGCAAGGTTTAAAATTCTTGCCAGCAGGTCTTTTGAGGGAAGCGACCGAAGGGGCCTGGCTTCCCTCTCCCCCCTAAGGGGGTTTGCCCTACCGAGCCGCTTTGATGGGAAGCGGCTGGCTAAGGGCTGCCTGCTGGCTTTCTTGGCAGTCCCCTTGAAAAGAAAAGATGGGACTGCCGCTGGGAAAAGGGAGGTGCCCGAAAGCACCTCCAGAGAAGGGGGTGAGGGGGAGTCCCCTGCACCCGTAGGCGAAGGAGAGGAGTAAGCCTCCTCTCCGGTTAGAGAAATATGGAGGGTCCCCTGTGCAAGCACAGGGGGGGGGACCTCCATTTTTTCGGTGGAGCTGCCCAAGGGCGGCTCCGTCGATGAGCAAGGGGGAGTTAAAGGGGTTTGGGTTTTTTTTTTTTGTTGTTCATCTATGGGCATGGTGACCCTATTTTTGCCACGGGACGCAATAGCTCATCACCCCTCGCAGTAGCCCGCACTGCGAGAGGTGCTTACAAGCCCGGCAGAGCCAGGCGCCGCCATTCGGGACCACCCCTCCCGCCTGGTGGCCTGGCAGTCCATCGGCATGGCGGCTCCACCTTGGACACGGCGTAAAAAATATAGGTTGTGAAGAGGAGAGGAAAAGGGATGTGAGGAAGGTATGGGTGGGGATGAAGCAGGTTGTTAAAAAACCCCCATCCCGAACCGGAGCTCAGGGGTTAGGGGACAATGTCCCCTCCCCCCTCAGCCCCGATCCGGGGTGGTTGGCTTGAGAAGAAGGTCAGCATCTACCCTTTGAAATTAGAGGCTGACCAGAGAAAGTTGTGAGAGAGGTTGTATGAAAAGCGACGAGGTAGGGGAGAAATCGGGCTATCTGAAGGAAGGAAGAGAGGCTAAGCTGGGGCCGGCGGACGGAGCGCTGGATCCCGTCAGCACGGCGGCCAGGATGGCAAATCGCCGCGCCCCTTACGGGGGAGAAAGGGAGAAAAATAAAGAGGCAGAGGAAGATAAAGGGAGAAGTAAATAGATAGAAAGGGAGAGAAGGATACAGAGAAGGAAGGAAAAGAGAGGGCAAGGGAGAGTGAGAGAAAGAGAATATATTTTCCCAAAGTTGATTTCTATTGGCATTTTGAAGGAGTGTCAGAAATTCTAATTTCCCATTAAAACGAGTGAGGAAGCAAATGGTCCTTATTTTATTTTATGAGTCTTTTGCTCAGGTCTTATACTTATGGGTATTTCGTAACTAAAATTCTAAATTATTTTCTGAACCCGGGTATCGATTTAGCTTGCCTATTATGAAATGCAATAATGTATTAGAAGTGTATAACCCCACACACCTTCAATCAAATTATTCCCAATTATTTTATAGCTCAAACTTTTGACAGAATGTTCACTCGACGAGTTTTGATCATTATTATTTCTTCTAATTCTAGATAACATCCTGTCTTTCTAAGATTTATTTTCGCCAGACTTTTATTTAGAAAGTTCTGTAGTTCTTGTTTTTGTGTGCCTGACTTTCGTTTATAACATCCTTTCTTTTTATTGAATCAGACTTTCTCTATAACTCCCGTATTTCAATTTTTGCGGTAGAGTTTTGTTTATAGCGTCCTCTTTTTTCAGTATTTTGCGCCTGTTTTTTTTTTATAACATCCTGTTTTTCTATCTTTTACGCCGGACTTTTGTTTATGACATGTCTTTCTGGTGTTTTTTGCCTCCAATTTTGATAATAACCTAATTTTTTGTTCTTTTACACCAGCTATTTTTGTTTATCATCCTGTCTCAGTTTTTTCTGCTCTTGATTTTTGTTCATAATGTCCTGTCTTTCTGTTTGTAGCAACATACTTTTGTTTTTAATGTCCTGACTTTCTATTTTCTGTATGTCCTGTATTGTCTTTTTATTCAAGTATGAATTAATTTTACTTCTGTCCTTTCTCCCACAACACGTTTCTGAGTGCAGTTGTCCTAAACTAATTACAAGCATTTAAAATAAGTCGAAATAATAAAAGTGACACATATACAGATTTTGTTGAGGAATAAAATTAATACTAGGAATTACAGCAACTTAAGAAAGGTTCTCCATTTTAGCCACATAAATATAGTTTTGGGAAATAATTTTTTCCTAAAACAGAGCTATCTCTAAAATTCTCGGACTCTTCAACATAATGGTTTATTTGAAATAATATCAAAATAAGCAAACAAAGTGAATAATCTAATAGTTTACACATATCGAAGTATAAAAATAAAAGCAATAAAATTGGTGAGCTATCAAAACCTTTTGTTTTGGGATTAGATTTCTCGTCTCTTAAAAGATTAGACTTGAACAGAGAATATATTGGCATAGTAATCCATGAAATATTGTTCAATTCGGTGATATAAATTAAAATCAGTAATAATCATATTTTAACATAATTGAACATATCAATTTCAGCCTATGAGGCACGTTATGGTACCCTTTTGTTAATGGTGGTATTTATGGGGCAAAATCACTAGTTTTCCATTTACCTTAAATAAGAAACAGACCCAAGCATGGAGAATTTCCGGATAATTCACCGTCAGCTTAGCACAGGACTCGGAAAATACCTCCCCTTTTCTCCTTCTAACGAGGGGTCTTCCAGAAGCTCCAAACAAACTGAAGGGACTGAAAATCACCACCTAAAAGTACAAGACCAGAGATGGATTTGGGATTCAGCAATGGAATGCACTGTTTTTTTTATTATTTTTTAAATACTGAAGTTTTAATAAATCCGCAATAATTTAAATATTATATTATTTATTCCTCTCACGAATATTTTCAAAACTACGGAAAATTTAAATATTTATATTAAGCACAAAACATTTGGACTAATATTACTACGTTATTAACATTTCTATAACAAGGCCTTAAGACCAAAAAAAAGCGTGCTCTCATTTATTCTGATTTATGACCTTAAGACCTTCAAAACTTTCACTAATTCCCGGAATAACCTTGGGAGGACCTTAGCAATTCTATCATTCAAAAGAGAATGTAAAATAACATAATGGTTTCAAATTTCGTTAGAATCAGCCGAATAGTAAGAATGTTATTATAAAAAAAAACCCAAAAAGCAAAATGGGGACAAGCATAACGGGGACTGACCGACCGACATATTGAGATGTAGTCACCTGCGACAAGACTCGCACGCGACTAAAAAAAACCCTCAAGGTATAGCTCAAATCTAGATATCAAACATAAACGAATGAATTGATAATAAAATACAAATAGCAATTTAGTTTATAGCCGACCATAAATTCTAATTTATTTGCAATTCTGAGTAAAATTTGCACTCTTTTTCTGGATGGCTTTATTGGTTTCATAGTAACAATAGTTACGACTATCATTCTAATAGAATTTAACCTTTTTATTAAAACAAAGTCTAGAATAAAAATTATATGTCATTTTGCCTGAAGAGAGCGGCTGGTTTTAAAATGGAGAGCAAGACCATATTGGTTGCTGTTATCGTTATTTTATGTAAATAAGACTATTTGTAAGCAAAGGTATTGGAAATCAATGTAGAAAAAACTCATGTTTTCATCTCAAAATTTTTACTCGTATCTCAAGGTGGGACATGAAACTAGGACAATTGATGCCATTCACCTATATAATATACTGAACTCATATTTAGGACTAGGGAAAAAATAAAATTTGTGCAAAGGATTAGCAAAAAACAATATTTACATAAGCAAAATTGAAATATTTGAACTATTTCTTGTTAGTTATGGGGTAATTACAAAAGGTATTTACTAAGTGTATTTAAGAACTCGCCCCATTAAAATATATGTATATCATAATTCCGAGATGTGTCTGTGGAAGTTTCATCACTTCACATCGACGTGACTATGTGTCACCCTGGAAATACTTAGATTCCCTGACCACATGTTAGCCCGACCGCAGCGCATTCCAAGCAAACAGCTCAAGAATTGTCCAGTTCACAAGGCAGCATCTTCACGCGCCCCGGCCCAGCACGAATGGTTTCTACCAATGATGAGCCTACCATATAAGAATTGAAGCGACGCTACAAGGATATCAATAACATACATAATATGTCTATCAACCAAAGGTACGATATACGTTCCGTTCGCTGACGACATATCGCAAATTTGTACCGCCGCTTATGTTCACAGGGAATTTATGGCGAGAAATATGGCTAGGGATATATCTAACATTAACTCTTTTGAGAGGAAATGGAAGATATCAACCAATGCCGCAAAATTCAAAATAATTCCCATGTTTTGCAATACCTTCAGCGATATACGGGTAGAAGAAAAGCGAATCCCCTACTGCCTGGAAGGGACGGTTCTGGGGCTCAAAATCACCCCTGGGGGCTACAAGAGTCATATCGAACGAACATTCGCGAATAGCAATAGAGATTTGAGGGAGTTTTATAGGTTCATTGACCTAAATCGCTCGAAATAAACTCAATATATTCAATGCGTGCATTCGCTCGAGACTCTTGTACCCCCCCGGTGCCGTTGAACGTGAGCGCCAAGACCCACATTGCGAAACTTCAATTCATCCAGAACAAAGCGGTGCTACTCATTACAAACACCCGAAGAAGAGAACGAAAAAGACAGAGGGAGCTCCACGACTCGGTTGGATTATCTCCGATCAACGTGGCGCTCCACGAGAGAGCTAAGAGGATATGGCAAGCCATTGGCGCCCGCTTGACCCCTGAATTCTTTCGTACACACTTAGAAATCGAAGTAAACCGACAAGTAAAACCATTCAAGAGTAGTAAACTACAGTCTGACGGTGACGTGACTCCGAAATACACGTGATAAAACCGACAAAAGACAGAAAACAACCAATGTAATGCGCAGGTTCCTTTAGTAAAATAAATCCCAGATTAAACAGAATTTTTGCCAAACTTAAACTAAAATTCAAACTCACAATTTTAATTCAATTTAAATTAATTTATATTAAAATGAAAATAAAATTTTTCGAAAACCCACAGCAGGAATAAAACCCCCGCCTAAAATAAAGGCTTGAATGCCAAAAGATCATTAAGATCAAAAACTAATAATGATAATTAAATTAACTGTTAATTTAATTAAATAAACTATAAATTTATAGTTTATTAAAAAAACAAAAAACTAACAAAATCCATTAAAAACACAAAACAACAGAGCTACCCTTTCACCAGGGACCTTTTTATTCTGTCTCCCACACATCATCTTTTTTTTAAATTCACCCTTTAACCACTTTACTCTCTTACTATTTTCTCTCTAACTCTACCTAAATTTCACCACCTATTATGTCCAATGTCCACAAATATAAAATTTGCTTCATCATTCGTACCCATCTCGATCGTGAATTCATGACTCTTAACGTCGTTTCCCGTAAGCCTTTTTTTGGTTAAGCGCCTCACTAAAATTAACGTTAATCTATCATCTCTAACGAAGAATGAACTGTAAAATTACCTGTAATTCCAAAATCGAATTTTGAGCCCTATTCTATATAGTAGCATAAACCAATTATTTCTATCTATCTATGTGTAAAATTTAGAGCATGTTATTAAATAAGAGTTAAGACAGTTTCTTCTCCTAAATGTAATATCGTTGACCTTATTTACAATTCCATCGACGTCTAGAAATCTTGCAATCGTGAATCTGACCGATTTGACTCAGCTCGCAGATTTTCTACTATTATACCTATATAGGGTGGTTTCAGATCATGAAGTTTTACTCATACATTTTCCTTTCCTTTCTCGACTCACGCGTACCTTTTCTAGCTGGCTCGAACTCATACTTAACCAAGTAGAGAGCTGGTACCTACATTACTTAACTCTAAAAGTATGCATCTAAATAAAACTATTGCAAATTTATGGATTTTCTTCCTAAGTAATTTCTTATGTTCGCTATTATATATTCAGTTTGTCCCCAAACCATATAACATTTTTAAAAAAAAATCACAACAGGCGAACGCACTATCAGATCGATAGTTTTAATTTTGCATAGCGCATAGTCTAAGGAAATACAACATCTAAGGAGTTCCAATTAGAATTCAGTAAATACTTTGCTTGCTTAAAGTAAACATAGAAGTATGCGCTTATTATTTGAGCAACAAGAATAGCTACTAAAGTCGTAATTTAAATTTGAGAAGATATCGAATTTTAAGGATCAATGGAGAGACAATATAAACTAATTAACTAACTCGATACTATTTGACGTATTAGTGATAAATCTGAAGTACAAATGCGGTATTTTATACGATCTGTGCCAAAAAGAGACATTTATTCAAATCCATCAACAGGAAAGAGACAAGTCGCCATAAAATTCTCATGAATGTTAAATGGACAATTATATCCACCGATTGTTATGTACCATGAATGGTTTTGAGTAAAAACAGAAAAACTGGACCCAGTTTACAAACAAAAATGTGTGAACTTATGAAGCTATATTTAAGTTGAAAAGTATAATAAATTACTATATTTGCTCGTATATGCTGGCCACAGGAAATTTCACGTATTTATGTGGAATAACATGTGACTTTATAAAATTAAATGTCTGTTGAAGATCTTCTTCTAAAGGTTCGGTTGTTCCATTCACTTTCAATCTCACATTTACCAGCATGGCTACCTCAACATGCTTAGAGGTAAAGGTTTCCTGAAATTCACCAGTTATAGGGAGAAGAGGACCTTTAATTTCAATCAGAGGAAAATCTCAGTACTATTATGATGTCAGAAACTGCATTAATCAAACCGTTCAAAATCGGTGATTGGGGATGGGTATCGAGTATCCATTACGTTCACCAAATTGGAACTCACATTAGTTTCTAAGGTGTTTTTTTTCAAATTAAAGCAACCAGTAGAAGATCTACATCACGTGAACAATAAAAAAGTACATTTGAAGAAATGAGTAGAAATATCTCTTATAAACATTTTTATTGAAGTTAGCCAATCAATGAATCACAGAGCGCTTTATTGTGAATGGTCGAGAGTTCGAACAGTTACATGTTTAAAACAAGTTAACCATTTATTTTGATGTTGTATAAGTTATAAATAAAATATTAATACTGAATCCTTTAGTGGGTTCTCCTGGTATAGGTTTGTAGTGCCACTGTGCAAGGTAGAATAGGTTTGGAAATGAGGCCTCACACATGAGCATCATGTGAATCCTATGAAGGCTTGTAACAGGCACGCTCATAACTACGCACATGTAAATAATCGGAAAATATGTATAGCAGTTTTTATAAATAATATTAACTATTAAAGTAAATAATATGTAACATCTTGGAAAATAATAATGTATATCATTTGTGACAAAGAACCTATAACAATAGTCGATGTAAATAATAATATATATGTTGTTTGGAAAGGCAAGGCGAGAAGAATGGATTCAAGACGTGCACATGTTTGCAAACCTGGGCACATGTACACACACATACACAGTAAAACGAAACAAAGCGATTTCCACAGACACGCCTAAAGGTCAGCTGTTCAAAAAACCTTGGTAGCAGGTGCAGAGCCGAAAACACGATAGTCGCTAATGGTAATCTGCATTGATTCTCTTAACCAGCCTACCTAACATCAAACCGAGGGAGAATGTTATCTTTCCTCGAAAAATGGAATCAACCTCACGTTAGCGTCATGTTGTGGTGTGGCCCTGTAACGAGATCGTCACTGTTAAGCAACATAGGGTCGGATTAGTACTTGGATGGTTCACCGCAAAAGCCGTGGACAACATCACAACTGCACTCGCCTCAAGTGAAACTCTCATAACTGGTGGCGCACCCATATTCAAGCTACTACAACCTAACGCTACCAACCTCACTTACCTAACAATAATAATACAACCACCAACAGAAACACCCTAAGTTTAAAAAAAATTATACAGCGTTTTGGGGAAAAAAAAAAAATATATATATATATATATACAAGCCATACTTCGTATTCTTTCTTACAGAAAGAACTTGGTTCCACAAGCACTCCTTCAGCGCGTGGCCTACGGCCTATTTGTTATTCTGAACCGCTTTTTTTTTATCCCCTTTATAGAGTCTTTATTTTAACACCCTGAACACTCTTTTCAACATAGATACCCCTGAACATTTTTAAAAGTTATTTCACATTTTATTATATTGTTTATCCCTTGAAGATTTAAATATAGTTAAGAATTTCCCAAACACTTTTTTCAACATAGACAACCTGAAACCTTTTTTTAAAGTTATTTCACCCGGTTTGATCTATAGAAAAACCTTCGTCAGATCTCTTTTTTCATCTAAATTTGTTTTATATACGAAATGATAGTAAAAAAGCGCCAAAGCCCTAATTTTAATACATTTTTGAACTTCACGATTTGTATGTTTTTTCATTCCAAATCATTCGATAATTATATTTATTTTTTTCTGAACTCTAAGAAAGAACTTTGATAAAAGCTCGAAATAAACAAAAAAACAGCCCTGCGGATAAAAATTTCAAATAAACCTAAACTGAAAAACATGAAAGGTTACTTGTCCACTAAGCAAAAAAACATTTTCAAAAATTCACTAAGTTAAATTATAGTTATTTATATATATATATATATATATATATATATATATATATATATATATATATATATATACATATGGAAAAAGATCTAAGACAAATTGGTACGGTTAATGTAGTGGCATTATTAGACAACTGCTCTACTACAGGTCCAGCGTTACATTCTTTCGTCCTCGAACTGGAAGACTACATTTAGAGGATAGCTAATCCACTAGCTCAAAAATATATAATACTCGTACCTTTGACCAAAAAGATAAAACTCGAGTTGCAAGCCATTCTTTTCGATTGATACGGTTAGATCGTGAGGAATTGCCATCCGAACAGTCTCAATATTTTCTGCTCTGTTATTGATTTTCCCATCACCCAAACGACCTTTGTTTAGATTTAGACATACACCTCCTTCTTGGTACTTCAGGACATTTTTCCAAATCCATATATATATATTCAATCAAGGAAACGTGGCTAAATAAATCTTGTACTTGTTTAATACTACCAGTCCTAATAAAGTTTCTGATAACAAATACTCGTTGATTTTTTCCCCCGATTTGCTGTACTAATGATGAGAAATACTATTTTATGCATTGCATTGATATCAAAGTTACTTAGAAAAATAAAAGAGAATTATGGGGTGCTGCATTTCGAATTATCTTTCTTCAGATAAATTTGTTGATTTTTAATTGCGGACTTTCATTATAAGACTTCCTTGCGATTTTTTTGCCTCCACCAAAACCATTTGTATACCAATATCGTAAAAGTAAATTATATGAAACTTTTTACAATCGAACTAAATAGTTGTTAGACAAAACACATTTTACAGGACCCCCCAAATTTCTAATACAGTAGGTTTTGAAGAGGGGGCAAAGATCAATTATCATGTTTATTCGGAAATGTAGAAGGATAAAATTATCCTTTGGGTGAACGCCAACATAGGAAATTACACTGTAACTATTCATCAATATGAAGCAACCTCACACGGCAAACAAATTTTAAAAACTAGTGGCAATAAAATTTAAGGGATTTTCGTTAAAGGAACTTTGGCCACGTAGCTCATCAGATTTGAACAATCCCATGGACTTTGGATTGCGGCCAATGCTTAATTAGAAGTCTTGTACCAAATATCATTAAAGTGTCGAAGTTATTTAGTGAAAAAAAGAAAAATGCTGGAGGAAATATATCAGCTGAAACCCTGTACAACACTTGCGCTCAGGTGATACTAAGACTTCATACTGTCACCAACGGAGAAGGTGATAACATTAAATAACATTAATTATTCTTACGTTTTGTCTATGCTTTATCTAATATTACATTGCATTCAAAAAATACTAGAATATATATCAGTCTACAGTTCCCATTTCCACTCTGAATATACTCGTACATATGGATTCTAAACTTTCCCTTAAATGATAATGAATTTAAAAATATCTTTATTTAGGTACTTAAGTTCTTTCTGATACCAAGCTCTTTTCTAAACTTCGTTTCTAACTTTCTCATCCTTTCAAGTAAACTAAAGTTTAAATTCAATCATGTTTTTAACGCTGCTTTTAACTTCTCGAGTGATGAAAAAAAAATCCACTTGATGCTTTACTTCGAATTGAAAAACAAGAAAAAGTAAGTGGAAGGTCAAAATAGAAGTGAAACACGGACATGACATCAATTCCAATCAAATATTAGGCAGTTTTGACCTCACGATTCTTCCTAAAGTATATTAGGAGTTAAATTAGGGTAATATTTCCCCCCCGCAATGATTCATATTAAGGATAGCTAAGGGGGTCTATTAACACACTGTTTCCAACAATATGATACCTTAGGAATGGAAAAGACGTTTCTCATTTCGAAAAAAGGATCGTAAAGATAATAACGAAGGAGGAAGTCCTTCTACTTCCTCCAAAGAAAGATATATCGATCGTGTGAGAGCAATTTTGTAGCAAATGCAGAAACGTTGAAAAACATTACAGGAGGCGAAAACTTTGCAGTAAGATCAGTTTGCTCAATCTTGAAGGATCTTCTTGAGGCAAAAAAGCTTTCTGCCATTTGAATGTCAAAATGTTTATAAGAAGATACACTCGTAACGAGGTCAATCTCTTAATTCACATTTTTAACAAATGGAAATGCTGCTGAATCTTTTGCAGCGCATTAGTTACTGGTGAAGAAATATGGATGTAGCAATACATAAGGTTTAAGGTAACGAACCAGTGGGTTGCTGCACAATCCAAGTGGATTCTATATTAGCAATTTATATGTAGATATACAAAAATTAGGCATTTTGTCACTCTATAATAGAAAATTCATAAAAATCAAAAGCAGAAGTGGGATATGAACGTGTGCTGTTGATTGGTTTCATTGAAATTTAGAGAAGTTCAATGCCACCGACTACGAACGCGTTTCACAAAAACGCCCAATTAACTTGGAAATAAACACCGAGAAACGCTTACCATCTAAATTATTTTAGATAGTTTTCTCCTCCTGTTATGTTTTTCAACATGTTTCTGCGTTTTCAACAAAATTGTTCTCACACGATCGATATATCTTTCTGTGGAGGAAGTAGAAGGTCTTCCTCCTTCGTTATTATCTTTACGATCCTTTTTTTGAAATGAAAAACGTCTTTTTCATTCCTAGGGTATCATATTGTTGAAAACAGTGTGTTAATAGACCCCCTTAGCTATCCTTAATATGAATCATTAGGGGGGGCGGAGCCTAATTTAACTCCAATGTCTCCTAATCCATATAGATTTGGAAGGGTTATTTATTGGAAAATACCTAAATCCTACATTTTTATTCCTTTTTTCTTGGATTTATATAGTAATTTACATAGGATTAGGTTAATATTATGTTAAATTGCAAATTTTACATCGATTTGGACGTGGGCAGAAGATATTTTCAACGAAGTAAAAAAGAGCTGCAGCCAAAGATTTACGGAAATGAGATAAATGCAGAGTCGTAAAGGTTTTAATTGCATATCGATATAAATATAATAGAGAAATAAGGGGGAATAATCAACAATAATTTATATATCTTCCCCAAAATAACCAAGAAGAATTAAATAAATACAATATGTGACAAAGCATGTAGATCAGTAACATATAACAGATAAAGCTATGTAAAAATCACAGCAACACCAAACTGATACAGGAACCTCAGTAGCGTATCAAACATCCCTTGTCAGAAATTTTAGCCTCTGTTGTTTGAGGCAAGCCCTCCACTAGGGCTTCTCCCCCGAGGGGTGTAATGCTGTCCCACTCGTCGGTGATGACTGCCTTCAGCTGCTCGTTAGAGGCTGGCTAACGACGTCTTACGGCCTCTTTCTGGGCATGGCGCAGGAGGTTTTTCAATATACGGAGACTGAGTTTACCGCTCCATCACTATGAAATTTCCGTCATGGAACTACTGTATGGTATTGTCCTATTGCATGGGTATTATCCTACTGGACAATCACATGCCAGGCATATTTGGAGAGGTCTCGGGCTGCGTGCAGTATGTAATCTCTAGGGACAGATTAGCACTTCTCGGAATTCCTGGTGCCATCACAAACGCTGAAACGATTCACCACTGCACTTGGCGTGCAGCCTTGTACCATTACCTAGCAGCCCCTCGCTTTGCTGTTAGCACAATGCAATTACGATTCCACTTTCACGTTGTTTGTGGTTGAGAACAACTGGAACTTGGACTTTTTGGACCATAAGCCACTTACCCTCTGATCATGATCCAGTTACCGAAGGCAAAGGCCCAAATTAGTATAAATTGCTTCTGCTGAAATTTGATTAGTGGCTTCTGGCGGGCTTTAGATGATTTCAGGCCTTGTGAAAGCAGTCTGTGACAACAGACTGTTATGATGTATGCATTAAACTGGCGTCCCTCAGTCCATTGATGTTGCAACTGAACTGCAGTTTACTTAAGATCCCAAAGTACCATACGACGCAGAGTCACGGTGCATACTGACCTTGGGTTGTCCAGAACGAGGTAGCTCTTGGATGTTCCAACTTTCCCGGATCCTCTTCTACATTTATGAATCACCAGAATGTGATTCGTCGAACTTTGGGGCAATTTGTCGATATCCTCTCTATTTACCTAAAACATGATTAGACGTAACTTCATTGACGTTTCAGTAAATATAGAGGATAGAGGTTTAAAAACATTCGTATACCGAAAACCTACAACTACCTTTTTAGGGG
Source organism: Ceratothoa steindachneri (assembly GCA_963969495.1). Classification (NCBI taxonomy): domain Eukaryota; kingdom Metazoa; phylum Arthropoda; class Malacostraca; order Isopoda; family Cymothoidae; genus Ceratothoa; species Ceratothoa steindachneri. Next base: position 58,111,568 of record OZ018329.1, read on the forward strand.
CTACCTTTCTTACCTATGTACAAATAAAATTCAAATAGCTTGTCTAAAGAAAATATATTTTGAGCCTACAAAATCACCTAACTGTACATGTTAGAATTAAATAAAAAAATAGTGTCTGAAACCTAATTTCGAACTAATATGTATCTCATTAATTCTTTAAACAATTACTTAAAGGAATTTTAAAAAAACATAATAATATCTGTTATTTCTTCCCTTAAAGAGCAATAAATCTTTGATGTTAAAATCGTCTATTGTTTACAAATAAAGGGTCTAGACTGCAATCCTGCTACCTGATCCGAACTAGCCTACATTTTATGGAAACGATCAACAAATATCTAGAAATCCCTAATAAAACTCAAAACTACTCTGCACTGTAGAATTATATAGTGTGCGGAATAATTCGCAGAGTACAGAAAACTCGACACCATTGGATCAATTCACTATTCTCTGCGCTGCTTCTCTATGTTCCATATTAAAAGATTAGAATCACTCAATCTAAATAAAACTAAACCATCACTTAATAAGACGGACTCCACCATCCCTTCCATATTCTTTAACTCAAAACTAAACGAGTCCCAATTTAAACTTCCATTTCCGCTTCTTCCTTCATTCTCGGAATGGACGACGCAATCTAAGGTGCGTTAATTTTCCATTTATATCACTTCTACTTTGTCCCAATTACACTATTAATCCTTTGACCTCTCTTGATGCATTTTAATTCTGCGTGATTAACTTAAATCCTGTGAAATTTAATCAGCGGGATTACCTTATTATTTTTCTTTAATTTATTACTTTTAAAAAATTAATATATTTTAGTATAGTTAGGAGAAATTTCAATGCTCGCTTGTATCCTCTATACAGAATTCGGTGAAATGTTCCGAGTTACGGGAGGAAACTTCGTACTCCTTGTATGCTTATGGGCCTTCATTTTCCTGATTAGAATAAGGTTTCCTCAAAACAAACCGATCATTACTATTCTTATCTCTCTCCCCCCCCCTCTCTCTCTCTCTCTCTCTCTCTCTCTCTCTCTCTCTCTCTATATATATATATATATATATATATATATATATATATATATATATATATATATATATATATATATATATATATATATGTGTGTGTGTGTGTGTATTTATATATAAAGATTCAGAAAATTGCCGTGATAAAGTGGCAATCTGAGAGCGTTGATAAAGATTAATAGAGACTTCATGTGGATTTCTTGGCCAACAATGGGATTAATTTGGTTGAAGAAGATAATGATATAGATATTTACTACCCGTGTTTGACGTTAGCCAAACCATTAATTTTGAAGCAAAGGTTATCCCAGTTAAATGTGATTTTTTTATGACAATAAATGAAACTAAGGAAAAAGAATTACTTACTCAAACTATTACTGCCGATTGAATTCAGACTTTTCTCTGAGAGTTTAGTTGCGTAGAAAAGTGAGTTTGACACAACACGTACCTGGAATGATAATTATTTGTAAATTTCATAGGTATCAACTAATAAAAATGTGTCAGGCAAACAAGTATTAAAACAAATAAACCACAGCTGCAGTGATATTAAAGTAAATCCGAAAATGAAAATTATTTTAATGATATTTTCTTTTCTATTTAGAAGTTGTCTCTAGGACAATAAACATTTAGGTCGGCAAAATAAATTCTTAAGTGTAGAAAATTAATATACAAAACAATAATAAAATCAAATAACTTGAAAAGTGTCAATACTAAATATGACAATGATTATATCAGATATTTAAACCCACAAAAGAGAAACTATTATTTCACGAATTTTATTTGTTACCTAATACAAATTGTTTTTTTTGTTTCAGAAACCTTTCCCAAACAAAATAAAAGTATTAATATGACTCATGAGTATAACTCCTTAAGCTCTGAAGAAAAAACGTTTTTCTCTTCTTAAGTACGGCCTTATCAAAGAATCTTTCAATGCCAACCTGATTGTAATAAAATAAAATTAAATTATACGCAGCACAATAGTGAAGCTTCTGAAGTGAACTTATGCGAAAGAATCCAACGCTGGTCAACCGCTTCATATTTGTGTCTTTGTGAAATAATGCAAGGTCACACCACTCGTATAGTGCAATGTGTGCCTAAGTTGAGTGCTATCAGATTATCCGTAATGCTCTCCTAAAAATCCCCCCCCCCTAATAAGTGTTTAGCTCTGCTACTTCAAGGGCGTCCTTATTAAAGAATATTTCATTGCGAATATGATTGCCTGATGAGTCTTTTACAGATTGAGAGTAACACGACTCATCAATAATGTCTAGGCGTGTATTGTCTTGCAGAAACAAGACTTAGCGGGTGACCAACGCTGGGTGCTTTCGGATAAGTTCACTTAGAATTAATTCTTCACTGTTGTGCGTATAATTCAATTTTATTTTGTTACAATTAGATTGTCAAAGAAAGATTCTTTGATAAAGACGTACTTGAAGAGAGACTTCAACAGAATTTTGTATTCAAAAGGTTTATATATACTTTTATTGCATGGGGGGGGGGAGTGAGAGATCTATCAAAAGGAAGGAAACAATTTTGTATTAGGTAACCAATAAAGTTCGCGAATTTTGGTTATATTTATTTTAGAAAAACAAAAAAACACACGAACTTTTGGGGTTAATTAATAAGTTTTATGATAAATAATCTATGTATATTTCTACAAATTTATTTTTTGGCAATTTTTCCTGTAAAGTATTCATTTTAGAGAGTTTATATTTCTTTAATTTCCTGTCATTGCTTGCGTAATTTACATATCTTCTTATAATATGATATAGGATAAATTATAATTAGTGGTGTTACATAGTGTCTATCAATTATAAGGTTTAAAAATACCTGTGTTAGAGAGAAGTAGAGAAAACTAAAGAGTAGAATTAGAATTTAGTAAAATACTAATAGTAATAGCAACGCTCTATTTACATTAGATTCAAAACCTCTGATCAAAGACTTCTCTCGTGATCTAATATAGCAAATTTATCGATTACTGTGCAGCATTAAAGCATCTTTTCAATTTCGACATCTATTCAGCAGATCAATGAGGGAGCGCGTACTGGCTCTACCCGTCGTTCTTTTCACGACCTTGCAACTAAATTAACGTGATTCATAATGAAAATCCTGAATTGCATTTCATAGTTTCGCCGCCAAAGGTATATTCTCGATGGCGATCACCTTCATCTGAAAAAGAAGCCTTATACTCTACGATGAACTTTCCATAATCCCTCCTCCCCTACATTCCAACCATATGCAAATTCGAAGATCCATACATATGACATACATACGAAGCCGGAATAACAGCCTAAGAGGACGGAAAGTGCAGGATGGATGTGACTTTCATAATTGAGTTTGAAGCTTCATTATAATTCGGTTGGATTATGAAATGAGTTTATTCTTCTTTCGAAAGAGGTTATTGCAACCTCGTTCCGCTCTCACATATGAATATCAATTCTTAGATACCAAATATAACTTTAATTTTGTTAGTAGGGTCTAATATGCGGGCATTTCCGCTCTAAATTGAATTAAGTTCTGCTATATTCATTTAGACTTGTAGATTTTCTGAGAATCATATTATAAGGATTCTGTTATTAACTAACCGGGTGAAAATGAATCTAATCGAAGTGAAGCCATATTGGTTATGGTTAGTTAAAGATAGTGAGAAAATTTGGGTCGGATTGACTTAGCATTTTCAGCCATCCATTGTAAGTATCATCTGTTGGGATCCGATGTTACTCTACATCTCCATCGAAAGAGGCAACAGTCATTACAAATTCATGCTAGAAGCTTTACCAAAATATTATACTTTCTGATTATTAAATTTAGACCTCCAAGAATCATTTAATTTTTCCTTCATCGGAAAATAAATCAAGCTCTTTTCTTTCATGCTTTTACTCATTTACTTATTGACAAAAAGGTTTGGTTTTCCGCTTAATTATTTTCAGCGAAATTTAATTTTAAATTGAAAAAAAAAGAAGTTGCTGAGGTAATATTAAAGGTAAGCAGCCAATAAAAATTAATGAGAAAAAGAAAAAAAATTACTAGGGCTAATAGTGAGTGAAGAAAAGAATAATAATGTAACAAAGAGGATACTTAATATTGAGCTGAAAGAAATTCGAAAAAAGTAAAAGGTAAACTGTAGTGCATTGAAGTTATAAGAAACAGGAAGAAAAGAAGATCATAATATGTAAAAGAAGCGAGGAGAGCTATGATAAAAAATGATGGCCAGTGGTAGGAATAGATTTTTATGGACTTGAATTGGTGTTAGAGTGAGAGAGTAGAAAAACGGCAGGAATAAACACAATGTGGAGCAGAAGCGTAAACACACGTCAGTGGCCTTTTAATTATTTACTTGATGTAAATTTAAATAAGTTTGGTGATATATAAAAAGTTTTATATTTGTTCCGAAGGCAATTTAAAAATCCAATCTAAAGTTTTCCGGATCCCAAAAGATTCGATTTTAGTAACTGCTGCTAAAATTAAACAGAAGAAATATTTATTTACACTAACGAAAAATAACGATTATTACTTTGCCATATGAACTTTGTCACGATTTACAACTGGCAAACATTAGTTATTTACAATAGCCCTCACTAGAAATTATCGTTAAAATTTTCTATGTGGTTCAGGTCAGAAATTCCTGATGGTTATTTTAAAACATTAATTTTTAATCATGAAACCCTTTCGTCACCGCTTACTCAATATTAGCCATTTGCTGAAGTTAGAAATTACCTTTCAAATTACCCCAATAATCTTCTTTCCCTTACCCTTAGAATCCAACCAAGCGTATATAATTATTTCCAAAATCGTATGCAGATTTAGTATTTTGTTCAATTTTAACATTACTTCGATCCATCGATGAGAAGGTTTCAGAAGGGATAAAGGATATGATAAAATATATGGTCATCACATAAGTAATATGGCATATTTTCATGTTTAAATTTATGGTAATACTTCAGTTTCGGGGCGCACGGTAGGTGGCGCTGTTTATAGGCTAAAATATATCTCTTATGACGTCAGATGGTTGCGCCATATGTGAACAATGACGGCGTTATATTTTTTTTGTATATGAGTATATACTGGGGCGCTGCGCCCCCTAGACCCCCCAATCGATCAATCGATTGAAACTCAGGATCACGACAGGGTAGTTCCCCCGCAGTGATATCTTCCCCACGAACAGTCCCCTTGAATTTACTGGGTTTTTTCCCGAACAGCTTTTTACTGGCAGAAAAACTTAACAATACTTACTTTTATAGGTTTCTTGATTAGTTTATGCGCCTCTAAATAATCTAAAAGTTTTTCGCGGTCATGCAAAATAAACCCGAATTCGAATAACAAAGAAGCACAACTAGAGCACGAAAAAGCCATAACCAAAGAGAAACAAATGCTAAGCGGGTTCTATTTATAGCTACGACGTTGCCAGTAAGAAGCTGTTATCGTTCGCAGTAAACAAAAAATGCGAAAACAAAACAAAAAACAATAAAAGATATCAAGAAACCTTACCTAACTTAGAAAAAAAACTATAAAAGAGCACAGGCGCAGATATTTAGTAAATAATATAGACTAAAAGTTGCAAATCCTTAAAACAACAAAAAAATATAACGCCGTGATTGGTAACATCTGAAGCTACCGTCTGACGTCATAAGAGATATGTTGTAGCCCAAAATTGTAGCCTACTAACAGCGCCACCTACTGAGCGCCCCAAATCTGAAGTATTATAAATTTATTTTATGAAGAGAAATAATCGAAAGCAAGGGTTGTTTTATACTAGTCTACTAAACTTGAAGCATAGGTGCCCATTTCTTATCTTAACCAAAAGCTTACATTTCGACATACCTCGTTCGACATTTTCCCTCCTATTAATTTAGCATAATTATTGTTAATTTGATTTGCTTTATCGTTAAATGGTGAATATTCCCTGTCATAAATCGCACATTTGCAACGTTATGCTTTGCAAGTTTAGAAAAGGTAGCAATGATAAGTTATGGGTAGCCCTTGCCAAAGATGGTTTCAGAAAGTTGGCTTGAAAAACTTTGTTTCAATGATTAGTCTTGTTCAGGACAACCAGTGAAATATGATCAAGATCTTATAAAATATCAATATAAGAAAATTAGATTGTAACTATTGAAAGAAATTGTCTGATAACTCAAATTCAACATATTCCACTCTGGATCGGCATTTAAAGAAGGTAGGAAAGATTTCAAGATTGTTAAAGTAGACAAATATTAGTTTAGGAAAAATGATATTTAAATTTCTGGACACGCAATTTTTCCTAGATAAAAACAATACCCCAGCAGAAGCAAATGCCTCATTCACGGTAAATTCTATTGTCCTTTTCGACATATTGAATGTACTGCTTTCAACTACAATCTTATGCAATTTTTACCATGTTATTTCGCACTAATCATACTTCTTACTAAATGTCAGCCTTGAGGCAAAGCTATAATTAGGGATCTGGCTTAATTATACCATAGTAGCCTTCCAGTTCACTTTAGCATCCAAACTTTTCAGTGTCGTCTTTCTGACATTAAATAAACCTGCAACCAAACCTTGAAATATATATTTCCAAATGGTGTGTTTGGTAGCTATAACTTTTCTTATACTGCTACGAATAACATTTGGTGGCAACCCTGTTTTTTTCTTTCTAGTGTTTCAATACTTTTGTATAATTGTCCAAACTGATAAATTGATTGTTTATCTACTTGCATTTTTTTGTCTCTAAGTGCAATAAAACACTTATTTTGTGTTCGTTCTTTTTTTATTTATCTTGTTTTTGCCCATTTAGAGGTGTGGAAAAAGTTCAGAATAGCACTGGTATGATGAAAGAGAACCCTGTACACAGAAGTTGAATTTATAGCTTACTCCAGAATGTAAGGTTTGCTGATCAGGCCTCGAACGATTTATCGAGATAAAGCTCTGTGTCGTAGAATGACTCCCGACGATACCATATATACACTATTCGTTGAGGGAACTTCCTTAATTATCTTTAGAGTGCGTTTACTGTCTGGCGGCCGATATTATGTATCTTCGATATGCTTAAGAAGTGGAACTGAGCTCAAGGATAATAATATTGCTATCATTAATAAAAAAGAGTTTTATTAATAATAACTATAAACAATACACAAAAACGGAAAATATTGACATAAACAGAATGGAAAGGGTCGTGGAGACTCGGGCTAATCCAAGGATTTAAGGGATTAAAAAAGGTAAAACAAATATAGAGTTAAAGAGATGGGATGGTTCGATAAACAATTTAAAGCACAGGATAGAATTGACAAAAGGGATCAATACTCAAAAGGTGACGTTTGGCTTACGTAACTTTTCATTAGGGTGCAGTGGAAGGTACTTGAAGGAATATTCGGTCCGCTGGCGAGTTCCAGCCGAAGGGGGGGGGGATAAAAGGATCCTGACGAGGCGTCTTGTAAAGGAGAACCGTTACTCGACGAACGGCTTGAAGAACAATGGCTGTTCTACTTTGTTCTCTTCTGAACAAAGGTGGGAATGAGAACCGTCTCTTGTCTACGGGCTCAAGAACAATGGCTGTTCTAATGTTGTTCTCCTCTGAACAACAAGGGGGGGGGTGAGAACCGTTTCTTGGCGAAGGGCTCAAAACGAACAATGGCTGTTCTAATGCTGTTCTCCTTGAACAACAGGGGGGGGGGGGGAGAACCGTTTCTTGGCGAAGGCCTCAAAACGAACAATGGCTGTTCTAATGCTGTTCTCCTTGAACAACAGGGGGGGGGGGCCTTGGGGACTTGGCGTCGGAAAGGCTCGAACCTTTGGCACTCAAGGAATATTGTCCTCCTTCTGGACAAGTGATGGTGAATCTCGAGGTCGAGGTCCCTTGGCGCACAAAGGGAGAGAAGGTCGTGGTGATGTTTCGTGACGAAAATCTGGATCTCCAATCTGATCTTAGTGGTAAAGTTTCCATATAAATAGCCAGGACATCTCCTTGGCGTGGGGGAAAATGGAGTGGAAGCTTGGAGGGAACGCACAGCCGGGCCGGGGAACAATGCCTTATCTGTTCATAAGCCTAACTCGATCTGGCGAGGTCGGCGTATGGGGGCGAACGGGGGGACGATAACCTCCTTGTTTAAACATTGGCATCCGGTAGCTGAGATAAGACTCCAAGCCTCGAATCGAAGATGCACGTGGGCAGCATCGTGGTTTTAAATAATACGGGGTAGGAGTTGAAATTAAACGCAGCTTCAACACGTTCTATCACACCCCTCCATTCCAGCGGAAGTTGTCACTTCGAAAAAAAAAGAGAGAAGGGACAACGATAGAGCTCCGATGTGGGGAACTCGTTTTCTTGTACCAACCGTACCTTCCTGCACCTAACTAGTATTACCTCAATACATATGATTATTTTGATCTTTAGATTACAGGGGAAAATAACCTTTAATACAACTTAATCAAAGAAAAAAAAAGGGGGCATGGAACAATGAAATGATATAAACTTAGTACATACGGGACAAAATAATTTATACGTAAATTAATAAGAACAAATATATAGACATACAAAAAATTAGACATTGAGCGTTACAAAATTCAGACATATACATTAATTAATTATATTACAAAAGAATCTTAAATTAAGTCGTACAAGACGGTATATACCTTCATGGAGATACTAATCCTATGAATACAATTATTCTACGCTATTCGGTAACGCATTCCTACTGAGTGCGTCAGCGACCTGGTTATCGGAACCTTTGATATAATTTATTTTAAATTGATACTCTTGCAAGAGTAAACTCCAGCGCATGATGCGGCCGTTTGAGTGTCTCGAATTCCTAATATAGGCTAACGGACGGTGGTCGGTTCCTATTTGAAATTCTTTACATATCAAGTACAGCTTGAATTTGTCTATGACCCAGATAATTGATAGAGCTATCTTTTCTCTAGTGGCATATCTCTTTCCGCGTGGTAATAATTGACGACTAGCATATGCAACTGGATGACTCGTTCTGTCATCCACGTATTGAAGGAGTACACCTCCAATGCCCTCGTTGATCACGTCGGTCTTAACCCCAAAGGATTTTTCCGGGTTGGGCAACTTAAAAATGGGGGCAGAAATGAACTTACTTTTGAGCTGATTAAAATGGGAAACAGCGACATCATTCCAACGTAAACGATCGGGGAAATTCTTTTTCTGAAGGGGGCATAGGGGGGCCAAAATTGCAGCGAAATTCGGAACAAATCGCTGATAGGGAGAAGCTGATCCTAGGAACGATCTTAATGGCTTCTTTGTAATCGGGAGGGGCATGTGGGCGATTGCCTTAATCTTGTTCTCGTGGGGACCTAACTTGCTTTGTCCTATTTTGAAACCCAAATATTTGATGGTTTCATTATCAAAATGGCATTTGCTGGGGCCAATGCTGAGGCCATTTTTACGCAGTCGCTCAAAAAGAGCTAATAGGGCGGGCAAATGGTGATTCCAATAAATTAGTTCTTGTAGCTGACTCTTCGGACGTGGTGTCAGCTGCGCGTCACTATCCAGGTCAGAGGGTTCTAAAGACTCGCCTGGTAGGGAAGGAGGAGGGTAATCGGCATCAGGTTGGATGCACACTGTCTGGATTACCTTAAGGGACTTCGCGGGGCAATCCTCTTCAAGCGCCGATGCTTCGTCCAATTCTACGAAGGTATCTCCATGGGCGCGTTGGGGGTTCTTTTTTTCTTGGGGTCCAGGGACAGTCTCCGTGTCCTTGTCTGGGGCCCTATCGCCTAAGGGTGTTAGTGATTCACACTCCTCATTTTCTGTCCTAAAGTCCTGGTTAGGGGTCTCCGAGAAATCGGACGGTATCGGGGTTCTGATGGAGACGGGCTCCTGGGCTTCTTTCTTATCTCGGCCTTGAGGAAGGGCGGCCTGAAACACAGGGTCGAAACTTACTTGGGGGCTCTGTCCTATAAGTACGGAACAGAATTGTATGGGTGCTACAATGACTTCAGCCCAGCCATTATAATATTGACACTGCAGGTAACATCTAGCGACGGGGAATCGGTTCGCCCGCTCAAGTTGGTCATGTACCACCGCAAATTTTTCGTGGTTAGAGGCCACTGGGAGGAGTTCGTCGGACACGATGAAACACGTACATCCTGTGTCCCTGACGAGAGTCAATACTCGGCAGCTGTCCACGCTGCCCTCCTCATATTTCAAAGTTCCCGATGAACTTTTACCAAAAACAAAATTTACCTGGTGGCCTGACGGAGGAGGAGAAGTTTCTGCTTGGGTCTGCACCACCGGGGGAGCCGGGGTTGCATTAATCTGGTGAACTTGGTGGGCTGGTGCGCTTTTAAGCCTAGAATTTTGGGGGCAATTCCAGCTCATGTGGTTTTCTACACCACAGGTGAAGCATCTGGTTGGTCGCTTCGGGAAGAGAGATGGAGGAGAAGTCTTAACGGGAGGTTTGGAGTCCCGTTGTTGGTTTTGGGGAAAGAAGTTTGGGGGTTTTACGGGGCTCGGAAACTTTGTCAGCTTTCCTGGGAAGGGGCGTGAATCCTTCCTTCTTTCTTTTCGTTGGATTTCTCTTTCTCGTTCTTCTCGTTGTATTTTTCTTTCTCGTTCTTCTCGTTGTATTTCTCTTTCTCGTTCCCCTCGTCGGATTACTCTTTCCCTTTCTATTACTTCCATTTTTCTTTGAAATTCTGCTTCAATCCGAGCTAATTCAATCTGATGGTCAGCTTGTCTTATCCGTTCCTTTCTTTTTCTTTCTTCTTTTTTTCTTTCTCTTTCTTCCTCTTTTCTTTGCTCCTCTTGAATGTACTCAGTTAGTTCTTTTCCGGAGAGTCCACAGGACTCTCCTTGCGCTTTAAAGATTTCGAACTGAGTCATCTTGGCACTTGGGGGCGCACTAGTCAACCAACTAAGATTCCTTGCAACAAGAATTATGCCTCTATAGAGTTAGCCTACCTAAATATAGGCACTGACCTATTCGTACTTGGTTTCTCAATCTAAATAACCACTAACTAAAATCACACAAAAAACAAACAAATTATTATAACAGTTCCTTGAGCTACTCCAGCTTCTTAAGTTTCAAAAAAAGGGGATAGCAATCGTTAAAACAAAAGGGAACTACTATATTCTATTATTATAACGAATAACACTATGCTTTACTCGACTGAGACCAGTGTTTGCAAAGATATAGCGTTAAACCTTACACACCTGATACCAAATTTAAATAGTATATATATATATGTCGTAGAATGACTTCCGACGATACCATATATACACTATTCGTTGAGGGAACTTCCTTAATTATCTTTAGAGTGCGTTTACTGTCTGGCGGCCGATATTATGTATCTTCGATATGCTTAAGAAGTGGAACTGAGCTCAAGGATAATAATATTGCTATCATTAATAAAATAGAGTTTTATTAATAATAACTATAAACAATACACAAAAACGGAAAATATTGACATAAACAGAATGGAAAGGGTCGTGGAGACTCGGGCTAATCCAAGGATTTAAGGGATTAAAAAAGGTAAAACAAATATAGAGTTAAAGAGATGGGATGGTTCGATAAACAATTTAAAGCACAGGATAGAATTGACAAAAGGGATCAATACTCAAAAGGTGACGTTTGGCTTACGTAACTTTTCATTAGGGTGCAGTGGAAGGTACTTGAAGGAATATTCGGTCCGCTGGCGAGTTCCAGCCGAAGGGGGGGGATAAAAGGATCCTGACGAGGCGTCTTGGAAAGGAGAACCGTTACTCGACGAACGGCTTGAAGAACAATGGCTGTTCTACTTTGTTCTCTTCTGAACAAAGGGGGGAATGAGAACCGTCTCTTGTCTACGGGCTCAAGAACAATGGCTGTTCTAATGTTGTTCTCCTCTGAACAACAGGGGGGGGGGGGTGAGAACCGTTTCTTGGCGAAGGGCTCAAAACGAACAATGGCTGTTCTAATGCTGTTCTCCTTGAACAACAGGGGGGGATGAGAACCGTTTCTTGGCGAAGGGCTCAAAACGAACAATGGCTGTTCTAATGCTGTTCTTCTTGAACAACAGGGGGGGGGGGGGAGAACCGTTTCTTGGCGAAGGGCTCAAAACGAACAATGGCTGTTCTAATGCTGTTCTCCTTGAACAACAGGGGGGGGGCCTTGGGGACTTGGCGTCGGAAAGGCTCGAACCTTTGGCACTCAAGGAATATTGTCCTCCTTCTGGACAAGTGATGGTGAATCTCGAGGTCGAGGTCCCTTGGCGCACAAAGGGAGAGAGGGTCGTGGTGATGTTTCGCGACGAAAATCTGGATCTCCAATCTGATCTTAGTGGTAAAGTTTCCATATAAATAGCCAGGACATCTCCTTGGCGTGGGGGAAAATGGAGTGGAAGCTTGGAGGGAACGCAGAGCCGGGCCGGGGAACAATGCCTTATCTGTTCATAAGCCTAACTCGATCTGGCGAGGTCGGCGTATGGGGGCGAACGGGGGGACGATAACCTCTTTGTTTAAACATTGGCCTCCGGTAGCTGAGATAAGACTCCAAGCCTCGAATCGAAGATGCACGTGGGCAGCATCGTGGTTTTAAATAATACCGGGTAGGAGTTGAAATTAAACGCAGCTTCAACACGTTCTATCACACTCTGTATTTATGTACATATATGAGAAATATAGATCAAAGTGTCGGTTGTTGCCCGTATCACGTTTCTTTTTATGTACACACCCTTTAAATATTAATGATAAAGATTTATGATGAGAAATGTAAACAAATTTTACTATACTGCTAGAGGGACTTAATGAATCAATCAATTTATTGATACCTGGATAAATCTTTCTCCAATCACAATGATTTAGTTTTGAAATTTTAATATTTATTAGTTATATGATTTTACCTTTTTATTAAAAAACTATCTAGTTCATTTTTATGATATCATTGCGATAAATAATTCAACACATGAACGAGGGTTGTCGTTGATGTTATTTTTAGCTGTCTGAGAGCATATGGCTTCTCTGCTCCCCCTGACTGCTTTGGAGATTGATGGACAAAGCTTTGACCCTAGGGCCGGTGTTGTAGGAGGCTCCGCCAACCTTGCCACAATTAAGTGGGGCCCGCCCGCTCTCTGAGGCTGTCTTAAGGGACCAGGTTAGAGTGGAGGGAAGCTGTTGAATACTGTGGGAATTGTATAGCATCCCCCTCTGCTAGCAGTTCATGCAACAGCTAGGAAGCGGAACTTAAATTGCATCTTAACCTCACACGGAGTATATCAGAGTGTGGTTGAGCCACTCTTCGATTGCACCCAGGTAGGATAGTTGCAGATCATATCCACTCGAGAAGGACGGACTCCTATATACCTCTATTTCTCTTGCCCGACGGTGTGGCTAGAGTTTAAAAGACACCACTCTGCCTGCTAGGCATCCTGCCTGCCAAAGGCAATACAACCTTATGCATCCATAAACGGCGGCAGGGAGGTTTTCAACCCATTACACGCAGAAAAGGGGGTTATTGGGGACAAAAACCGATCTTCCCATTAATAAAAAAGAAGGGGAATGAAAATTTCCCAGTCAGTGCCCTAATATCGCCTATATTCCGACAAAATGGAACAGATAATAGATAAAAGCGCCGATGATGATGATGGTGGTGGTGATAGTAAGTCTGAAAATATACAGGGGACTAGTAGGCAGACCATCGCTTGCCTGTTATTCCAAACTAATTACTTTTTCTTCTAATTTTTGTTCTACGTTCCCCCTCTATGTATATATTTATAATTTCATATCCTTGTATCTTAGATATTTTATTCCGCTTATCAATTTTTAGGAGGGTATTGCACATCTTTTTTTAAGGGCACAAATGTATTTGAGTAAGTATATGAAGATAAAAGGAGCCTGGTTAATGGTAATAGCATAGTTGTCTCTTTCTGTGACTAGAAAAAAAATCATTTATTGCACTGTGAACAAAATTGCACTTTTGTCTTGTGCTTAGGTTAAAAGTGTTACTTCCCAATTGTTTGTGTCTCTATTAAATAAAAAGTCATTTTTAATCCCAAAACTTTACTTTTAGGCTAAAACATTGATTTTTTAAATTAGCTCATTTATGGTAAATAACATTATTTTGATGCAAATAGTGAAATTTATTTTTTTAGAATTTTAAGAGCCTAACTGGCGACTGCCCACTTGGGCATAAGTCGCCGAAAAACACGACAGCCTAGAACTAGGCTACTTTAAAAGAAGAATATAAAAAAATAACAATGATAAAAAAGGGAAAAATGTAACAATTAGGAAGCAATCTCCGGCGTAAGGGGAGGTCCCCCTTACCCTGGCGCAGGAGCGTGCGACTAACAAAAAAAACAAAACAACAACAACAAAAAACCTAGTTAAATAAAGGGGAGAAGCAGGGCCTCCCACGAAAAGTCAACAAATCCACAAGTCAATGTGCACGAACTCGTCCCGAGTACAAAGGACAGGCGACAGCAACCCAGCCAATCTCGGAACGGAGACAGACTTGGCAATTCGATAAGAATGTGCCGAAAAGTCTGGGAGACGAAGCAGTCGTGACAAGAGGGCAAAGGCGAAGGCTCAATCATATTGCGATGCGTCATACGAGTGTGCCCGATTCGGAGACGACAGAAAGCGACCTGAAGCTGTCGCGGCATTGAGAGATAGGTCCATGGGAACAGTCGCGGCACAATGGCACACAACTTTAAGTTCCCTTCGACCGTCTACCATCTTCTTTGCCAAGCAGTCCGAAGTTCTGCTCGTATTACTGCAATATAGTCGGTGTGAAGAAGAGCGAAACGCTGGTCCGGTCGCAGAGTCCTCGCGGACTCTTTGGCGCCCTCATCGGCGCGCTCATTCCCCGCAATTCCTACAGGAACACAGGAACACAGATGAAGATAATCTCGACATCTGCCCGGCTGGCAAAAACCGTGGTGGCACGGATATTGCGAACCAGGGGATGCGGAGATTCCAATGCCCCGAGAGAACATACGGAGATTTCAGAGTCGCTATAGATCTCACTCCAGTCTCCGAACCGGGCACAGAGCGTAATCTTCCATACCGAATGGTGTATTACCATCAACTCGGCCGTGAAGACAGACGCAGCGCCTTGCAGAGCCCCGCTGACTTCAAACAGAGGGGATACGGCGTGAAAGCCGAGCCCCTCTTCGCAGTGGAGCGATCCGTATACACTGGCACGGTTCTAGCGTGACACAAGGTGTGCTCCAAAAGGGTCGAACGCAATACTCTCGGCGCTGTATAAGTTTTGGAAGCAGAGGCGTGGCGACAAAGAGCCAAATGTGGTTACTTCCAGGGTAGCGTCCTGGGCAGAACCAGGGGTGCCACCAGCCCGAGAGCTATACCTAGCTCTCGAAGGAGATTCCTGGCCCTAAACCCAAAGGGCTAAGGGTATGACTGGCGTCTCTCGGCGTCATAGGCACCGTCAAGATCAGCTGCGGATGCAGTGAGAGCTATTGGCAAACAAGGGCAGACGCCGGACTCGCGCGTACAGGCAAGTAATGCACTGCACGCGGCATAGAGCGAGTAAAATCTCCCCAAAATCGACCAACAGGCTCTCAATGGGGAAAGGGCGGAAGGCACCGGAGGCAAGGCGAAGGCCAGTGTGTTGGATCGAGTCCACCTTCCGCAATAAACGCTCGGCTGCGGATGCATAAAATTTGCATCCGTACTCGAGCTTCGAACGAACAAATGATCGATACAAAAGTAGGACAGTAGCCCTATCAGCGCCCAGAGTGATGAACGTCACGGAACGGAGAATATCCATGGCGTGGGTACAAGAGACTCTAAGGCTGCGAATATGAGCCTCCCAGGGGATGCGTTGGTCGAATACAAGACCCGGGAAACGGTGCGATTCAACCACATCCAGGCGCATCCCATTAAAAAACAAATCTGGGTCGGGGTGGAGCCGTGGATGGAGGCAGAAGTGCACCAACTTAGTCTTGGCAAAAGAAAACCAAAACCTGTGCCCTTCGGCATTGCGAGAGACGGGGTTCAATGTCTTTCCCAGTCGACGCTCCAGAGTTGGCATCTGAGACGCTTAAAAAGAGATCTAAAGGTCGTCCACGTAGACCGTAGCCAGAACATCTTTTGGCAGCACCGAGGTGATGCCGTTGATGCTCAGGCCAAAGAGTATGATACTGAGGACACTTCTATGCGGGACATCCTCTGCCTGCTCCTTTGGGCTGGAAAGGGCTTCCCCATCCTTACGCGGAATCGACGATTTGGGAAAAATTCAGATATAAACATAGGGAGGTGTCCCCTCGCCCCCATCTTGTTGAGCGTCTCCATGATACCGTATCGCCATGTGGTATCATAGGCCTTCTCTAGATCGAAAAACACCGTGGCTTAATGCCTCGCAGACGGCATTTTCCAGTCGGAGCAGAGTATCCGACGTGGTTTGGAATTTGCGATAGCCGCACTGTGCAAAACACAGATGGCGTCCGCTGTCCAGAAAAAAACTAATCTAAATTTTACCAATTTCTCCATCAACTTTCACACGCACTAAGTCAGAAAGATTGGGCGGAACCCGGCCGGAGTAGAGTGAGCCCTCCCCGGTTTGCGAAAGGCGAACGCAGTAGTGATTCGCCAGGAATCTGGGAGGAGACCCTCCACCCAGATCCTGTTGAACAAATCTAAGAGAAAGGCCATGCCTCTCTCATCTAGATGCCAAAGCATGGCGTACGGGACATCTTCCGCACCATGGGCGGTGTCCGCGCACGGAGCAAGAGCGGAGGGCAAATCACTCACAGTAGACCTGGCGTTGAATGGTTCTCTTCCTCTGGAGGTAAAGTCCAGCCGGCAACCTTCCGCGACATCGCGACGTGTATTGAAAGCTGGCAGAGCAGCATCTCGGGTAGAGAATGCGGATAAAGTGGTCGCAAAGGATTACGCCACAGTCGCAGGGTGCGAGATTGAGGTCCCATTTACCTGGAGAACGGGAGGGGGATCCTGCGAGAACTTGCCTCGAAACCTTTTGACTAGATTCCACACATCTGCTAGAGGGTCTTCCCGTTAAGTGAAGAAACGTATGCCCACCAAGAAGAGCGGCGGGCAAGCTTCGAAATATACCTGAACTTAGCCTTAGCCCGACGAAATTCACCGTCCTTGAAGCGCCCGGGTTGGGGACAGCCTGCAGAAGGGCTATGAATAGGCGCGGAAACTACCTTGCTTGTTGGCCTGGATATGCCAGGAGCAGATGGTGCCTTTCTAACTCTTGAGTCAGAAGACGTCTAATGCAGAGCCGGGCGTGCCAGGACCAAGTCGTTAGCCTCGCGGAATGAGAGTCGATCCTGGGCTTGAACGGCCAGGATTTCTTTCTCAAGAATCTATGCACCGAAGTGCTTCGAAGAAGCGGGGGGCGGCTCTCCGCAATTGACACACTTGACCACACACGATTAGACTTATCGTGTGCGGCCTTGGAGCAATTTACACAGACTTCGGGTGACCCTGACTTTGCACGTATACAAGAACGATTCTTATCGCCGAAGCGGTGACAGGAATAGCACTGTCGCGGAAGTGGCACGAATGCCTTCACGAGGTAGCGGTACCAACCGCCACGCACCGACTCAGGGAGATTGTCACTTCCGAACGTGACGAAGCGTGTAGGGGTGGGTCTTGAGGCACCTCCCTTTTTTCTCATTACACGTTCGACATTGCCTGCCCAATGGTCTGCCAGCTCTAAGGTAATGCCCTCTATGGAGTAGTCAACGAGTTCCCTCACATAAACTAGTGATTTCACAAAGTTCATGACAGAGTGCGGCATCACACTCACGGGGGTGCCATGAAGTGTCCGAAGAGCACTTATCTTGGCCGCCTCGGCGGGATTCACCGCATTGGCCAGAAAGCTTCCGTCCAAGTAACGGGTCACATTCGTCTCCCTACCAATTGCACTAGCTAATCCTCTCCTCTGATGGATCATGTTGCCCTTGATCAATATGTTGCCATCAGTGGAGAGAATAACAAGTAAACGTTTGAAGCCAGCGGGATCGAAAACGCCAGACAACCTCTGAATGAGGGGCCCCGATGTTATCGAGGCTCCGCCCTGTGTACTTTTGGTCTTAGTCATAGTCAGGGGCTCCGGATCCGGTGGTGCAGAGGGGACGGATGTGCCGATCTTGGCGTGGTTGCTTGGAAAGTAGCAGCAGACCCATCAGTCCCCGCAGCCTCTGCGGTTGAAAAGGAGCCCCGAGTATTCTTTGTCTTTTTCTTGTTATTTTTTTGGAGAGAAGCGCGCGGAATGAACCCGCTTTTCATTTCCGCTGGTAGAAGCCCCCAAGCCAGATGGACCGGCCTCAGCCAGGTCCTTTTTCGAAATGTAGAAGGTCCCTGCAGTTTTCGGGGCATCGGTCGGGGGAGATCCCTTCCCTCCTTGTAATGCCTCGGAAACCCTAGCTCTTTGATGAGGACCTTCTATAGGGGCGGATTCGGGTTCGCTGCTTGGCGCTGGAACCGGATTCCTCCCCCATGGAAAGCCCTACCGTCTGAGGCTGGGTTTAATCAAGGACCATGTCTATCTCTGGAGGGGACTCCAGTTGGCAATCCTCTCCCAGGATATCGCAAGTCCCGTTGGCAGCGTCACCAGTCATGTTTGGGGAGGCACAAGCCTTAACCCCGGCAAGTTTAAGTATTCTTGCGACTAGGTCTTTTGATGGAAACGACCGAAGGGACCTGGCTTCCCTCTTCCCTCTAAGGGGGTTTGCCCTACCGAGCCGCTTCAATGAGGGGCAGTCGGCAATGGGCTGTCTGCTGGCTTTCTTGTCAGTCCCCTTCGAAAGAAATGGATGGACTGCCGCTGGAAATAGCGAGGTGCCCGAAAGCACCTCCAGAGAAGGGGGTGAGGGGGAGTCCGCTATACCCGCAGTCGTAGGAGAAGAGTAAGTCTCCTCTCCGGTTAGAGAAATATGGAATGTCCCCTGCGCAAGCACAGGGGGGAAGGAAGACCTTTATTTTTTCGGAGGAGCTGCCGAGGGCGGCTCCGTTGTTGGTACATGGGGAATTAAGAGTAGATTTTTTATTTTTTTCATCAGTGGGCATGGTCACCCTAAATTTTCTACGTCTTGCAATAGCTCATCACCCCTCGCAGTAGCCCGCACTGCAAGGGGTGCGTCCATGCCTGGCAGAGCTGGTGCCGCCAATCCGGACCACCCTTCCCGCCTGCTCGCCTGGCAGTTCATCGGCATGGTGGCTCAACCTTAGACATGACGTAAAATTGATAATGTGTGTAGAGGAAAGGAAAAGGGATGCGAGGAAGGTATGGGCGGGGATGAAGCAGGTTGTTAGAAAAAAACCATCCGGAACCAGAGCTCAGGGGTTAGGAAACATTGTCCCCTTCCCCCTTAGCCCCGATCCGGGACGGTTGGCTGAAAAGAAGGTCAGCATCTACCTTGTGAAATTAGAGGCCGACCAGAGAAAGTTATGGGAGAGGCTGTATGAAAAGCGACGAAGTAAAGCAGAAATACAGGCTGTTTCAAAGAAGGAGAACAGGCTAAGCTGGGGTTGGACGGGTGCTGAGTCTCGTCAGCACGGCGGCCAGGATGGCAAATCGCCGCGCCCCTTACGGGGCATCGTAAATTTAAGGCGAAGTGACAGCTTCTCCCACGCAATAATAAAAGGTGACTAGTCCTTGATGAAATGATATCTCGTTTCTGAAATGTGCTGAGTTTTTTTAAAATTTGTTTGCTATCTGAATGATAACGTATTTTAATTACAATAAGTGATTCCATATGTTAGCATATTAAATCAATTTTAATATGTAATAATTTTCTTTTTCTTCAATTCTAATTTTTACTGTCAACAAAATTTGCCACCGAAATAAAATAAGCTTTCAGTAAGTAATTAAACAAATGCTCAATATAGATTCAATTTAGTTTTCTACTTCTGTAAGAGCTTTTACCCTAATTGTGTCTAAACATCAAGTTTTATCTGAACTTATTAATTCCATCCATTACGTCGGTACTTTTAACTATTCTATTAGACTTTTATTTCATTTTTTGTTAACTTTTAATATTTTGATGTAATCGATCTGCCTCCCTAAGCATTTGATGTGGCAGTTTATTGCTGTATAATGAAAAAAATGGCTAATCATTTTTCCTACCTTCGCTTAGCTGCAGGAACTTTTCTATGATTTTGAAAGGTGATAATCTTTGCCTTATTCACTGCTCGAATTTTCGCAGATGAAAAATTACCTTGTTTCTCCTATCTCTGCTTTAAGTACATGGTTAATCAAAGGTTGTCTTCTCAAAATTTTGAAGTTTTTTGTGAAGAGTGTATATCTTATGTATGAATATTGTTTATATGGTCAATAAAAATACTTTAGTCAAATCAAATACTTTATTGATAAATTCCATGTTAATTTAACGCTTTTAAGCTATAAGCGAAACCTTAGAATACCAATATGCGGCTGCCGCCGTGAGAAAATTCGGCATAAAAGACTGCGTTTTTGAAACAAAGGCCTAAAACAGCCCACAGAAGACCCTGTGATGAGCCCCCAAAAGATCCCCATGGATCCCTTTGGGAAAGATTTACATTTCACGCATTGCTTACAACTGGTTTAGAGAGGAAAGATAGTCCCTAGTGGCCGCAACAGGCTTTTGGGTAAAGCACAAGAATATAAATATAGACAGAAAATAGATAGACAGATGGCATAAAAAGTTCCTTCCTGTGTTCTTAAGGACATCCTGCCCTTTGGGGCTTGTGCCTAAAAAGGGTTCACATTATGATCTCAAATGGATGTAGAACATAATCAAAATTATATAAAAAAAATCGAGAAAAATATTGGCATCTTTTTGGGGGGGTTGATGGTCATGATTTTCCCGGGTTTTTTTGTTTGCCGGTATGGATGATACGAGAAAAAAGTCGATACCACTCACTCGATCACGATCGAATAAGTGTCTTTGGTTAGTTTTACATAGTCAAGTCAGCATCCTCATATTCTCTCAAATATTTTGCATCTCTTCCTAACCTTCCCATTCCTAAAGCCCTTACGAATAAAAGACATTTTATTTTGAATTCAACTTAATTAAATTGATCACTTTTCTTTTGTTACAGCCATTGTTGCGAATCCAAGGAATTCTCGCTGTACTCACTTGGCTCGTCAAATGAAAAGGGCGAAGAGATGAAGAAGAGGAGGGAATGATTACATTTATAGAAAAAGAGAGGAGGAGGTGGTGGTGGGCAAGGGCGTTGGTTGTGCTGGTAGGTAGGGGTAGTGGTGGTGGGTGGGTAGGGGTCCTGATGGTGGGCAGGTGCGGTAATGCTGGTGGCTGGCAAGTGAAGGGTGGTGATAGTGGTGTGCAAAGGCGGTGCTAGTGTGTGGGTAGGGTTCCTGTTCATTTTCGTCATATGCAGTTCTTGCTGGTGGTGTGCAGGGGCGGTGGTAGTGTGTGGGTAGTGCTCATGTTCTTTTTAGTCTTATGCGGTTCTTGCTGGTGTTGGGCAGGTGCAGTGGTACTAGTGGTGGGCAGGTGCAGTGGTACTAGTGGTGGGCAGGTGCGGTTGTGCTTCTGGTGGGCAGGGGAAATTGTGGTGGTGAGCAGGGGTGGTGGGTAGGGGTAGTGGGCAGGGGTGGTGGTGGTTGGCAGTGGTAGTGGTGGAGGGCAGGGGTGGTGGGCAGGGGTGGTGGTGGTGGGCAAGGTTTTTTTTTTTTTTTTTTTTTTTTTTTTTTTTTTTTATAGAGCCCATCTGGCAACTACCCACTTGGGCATAGGCGCCGAAAAACACGACAGCCTAGAATTAGGCTACTTTAAAGTTAAAATATGAAAACTTAACAATCAATATAAATTTGAAAAACTTAACAATCGAAGCAATCTCCGGCAGCGGGGGGAGGTCCCCCTCACCCCGGTGCAGGAGAGTGCAATCTAAAACAAAACAATAACAAAAAAAGGAACCTTAAATAAAGGGGAGAAGGCCGGCCTCCCCCCAAAAGTCAATAAGTCCACCAGTCATGGTGCACGCACTCGTCCCGAGTACAAGGGACAGGCGGTAGCGACCCCGCCCATCCCGGTACCGAGACAGGTATCGTGCGCGAAGATCACCCAGACTGGGACATTCGACAAGAATATGCCGAACAGTCTGGGGGACGACGCAATCGTTGCAATAGGGCACATGCGAGCGCTCCACCAAGTAACGATGCGTCACACGAGTGTGTCCGATTCGAAGACGACAGAAAGCAACCTGAAGCCGCCGCGGCATTGGGGGATAGGTCCATGGGAACAGTCGCGGCGCAATGGCACGCAACTTTAAGTTCCCCTCGACCGTCTCCCATCTTCTTTGCCAAGCAGTCCGAAGAGCTGCCCGTATTCCTGCCATGTAGTCGGTGTGAGGAAGAGCGAAACGCTGGTCCGGTCGCAGAGTCCTCGCGGACTCTTTGGCGCCCTCATCGGCGCGCTCATTCCACGCAATTCCTACATGTCCAGGAACCCAGCAGAAGATAATCTCGACATCTGCCCGGCTCGCCAAAACCGTGGCGTCACGGATTTCGCGAACCAGGGGATGCGGAGATTCCAATGCCCCGAGAGCACTCAGGGCGCTTTGTGAGTCGCTATAAATCACAATCCGGTCTCCGAACCGGGCACGTCGCGTAATCTCCCGTACCGAGTGGTGTATTGCCACCAGCTCGGCCGTGAAGACAGACGCAGCGCCTGGTAGAGCCCCGCTGACTTCAAACAGAGGGGATACGGCGTGGAAGCCGACCCCCTCTTGGGACTTGGAGCCATCCGTATACACTGGCACGGTACCAGCGTGACACGATGTGTGCTCCAAAAAGATCGAACGCAATACTCCCGGCGCAGTACAAGCTTTGGGAGCAGAGGCGTGGCCACAAATAGCCAAATGTGGTACCCTCCAGGGTGGCGTCCTGGGCAGAACCAGGGGCGCCACCGGCCCGAGAGCTATATCTACCTCTCGAAGGAGTTTCCTGGCCCTAAACCCAAAGGGCTTAGGGTATGACTGGCGTCTCTCGGCGGCATAGGCACCATCGAGATCAGCTGCGGATGCAGTGACAGCTGTTGGCGACTGGGGGAGGCGCCGGGCTCGCGCGTACAGGCGAGTGATGCACTGCACGCGGCGCAGAGCGAGTGGCATCTCCCCAGCATCGACCAACAGGCTCTCAATGGGGGAAGTGCGGAAGGCACCGGTCGCAAGGCGAAGGCCGGTGTGGTGGATCGAATCCACCTTCCGCAATAAACGCTCGGCTGCGGATGCATAAAACTCTCATCCGTAGTCGAGCTTCGAGCGAACAAAGGATCGATAAAAAAGTAAGGCGGTAGCCCTATCAGCGCCCCAAGCGCTGAACGTCACGGAACGGAGAATGTCCATGGCGCGGGTACAAGAGACCCTAAGGCTGCGAATGTGAGCCTCCCAGGTGAGGCGTCGGTCGAATACAAGACCAAGGAAACGGTGCGACTCAACCACATCCAGGCGCACCCCATTAAGAAACAAATCTGGGTCGGGGTGAAGCCGTGGATGGCGGCAGAAGTGCACCACCTTAGTCTTGGCCAAAGAAAACCGAAACCTGTGCGCTTTGGCATAGCAAGAGACGCGGTTCAATGCCTGTTGGAGTCGGCGCTCCAGAGTTGGCATCTGGGCCGCGCCAAAATAGATCGAAAGGTCGTCCACGTAGAGCGTAGCGAGAACATCTTCCGGCAGCACCGAGGTGATGCCGTTGATGCTCAGGGCAAAGAGTGTGACACTGAGGACACTTCCCTGCGGGACACCCTCTTCCTGCTCCTTTGGGCCGGAGAGGGCTCCCCCCACCCGTACGCGGAATCGACGATCTCGCAAAAATTCAGATATAAACATTGGGAGGCGTCCCCTCGCCCCCATCGTGTGGAGAGTCTCCATGATACCGTATCGCCATGCGGTATCATAGGCTTTCTCCAGATCAAAAAACACCGTGGCGTAGTGCTGTCTACGAAGGAAAGCCTCGCAGACGGCATTTTCCAGTCGGAGCAGAGCATCCGACGTGGAGTGGAACTTACGGAAGCCGCACTGTGCAGAAGACAGATGGCCTCCGCTGTCCAGGAAATAGGCTAATCTAACATTTACCAATTTCTCCATCAACTTGCACACGCAAGAGGTTAGAGAGATTGGGCGGAAACCGGTCGGAGTAGAGTGATCTCTCCCCGGCTTGCGAAAGGCGAGCACAGTAGCGATTCGCCAGGAGTCAGGGAGGAGACCTTCCACCCACATCCTGTTGAATAAATCTAATAGAAAGGCCATGCCTCGCTCACCCAGGTGTCGAAGCATGGCGTACGGGACATCGTCCGGACCATGGGCGGTGTCCGCGCACGAAGCGAGAGCGGAACGCAACTCACTCACAGTAAACTTGTCGTTGAAGGGTTCTCCGCCTCTGGAGGTAAAGTCCAGCCGGCGGCCTTCCGCGACATCACGACGTGCATTGAATGCTGGCGGAGCAGTATCACGGCTAGAGAATGCGGAAAAAGCGGTCGCTAAGGATTCCGCCACGGACGCGGGGTCCGAGATTGCGGTCCCATTCTCCTGGAGAACGGGAGGGGGGTCCTGCGAGAACTTGCCCCGAATCCTTTTGACTCGCTTCCACACCTCAGCTAAAGGGGTCTTCCCGTTAAGTGAAGACACGTATGCCCGCCAAGAAGAGCGGCGGGCGTGCTTCGAAATATACCGGAACCTAGCCCTAGCCCGACGAAATTCAGCGACGGTGAAATCGTTCGGGCGGCGCTTATAGCGCATGTAGGCATAACGCTTCTGTTTGAGGGCCGTCTCACACTCGGCCGACCACCATGGGAGTGGTCGGCGTGCAAAACGGCCAGACGTCCTAGGAATAGTAGTCAGGCCCACGGCGATGAGGTTGCCGGAGAAGAACTCGACGGCCTCATCTACCGACCTAAACTCCTTGACTGAGATAGAGAATTCAGTCATTTCCTGAAATGCAGGCCACCGCGCCCGCGCCAAGCACCACCGAGGTGGTCTCTCAGGCGGCAGTTGCCCTAAAAATGATATTTGAATGGGAAAGTGATCACTACCATGGAGGTCATCGACCACCCCCCAATCAAAATCAGGCTGTGCATCCGAAGAGCACAAAGATAGGTCAAGGCAAGAAAATGAAGCGGTTCTCGGACAGTGATGCGTAAACTCATCCACGTTTAGGACACCCATCTCAAGCTCTTCGATCAGATCGGCAAGGACTTGTCCCCTGGGATTTATGGTGTAATCTCCCCAGAGAGGATGCCTGCCGTTCAGATCTCCAAGCAAGAGATAGGGCCTCGGCAACCGTGCCACGACGCGGCGAAAGTCCCCCGCGTCGAAGTCAGCTGACGGTGGAATGTACGCAGAAATGATACTATACCTCCTATCCAGGTGCAGCTGCACAGCCACTGCCTGAAAGGAGGTATCTAAAGAGAAAGGAAGAACGGAGACATCATGCCGGGTGTAAACCGCGCATCCCCCAGCCCGGCCGTCCCGCGGTGGTTGGGTCGCAAGACCCTTATACCCCGGGAGGGCAGGCAGGGGGCACGCGCCTAGCATGGTCTCCTGCAAAAAAATAGCTAACGGGGAACGGGATGAGGCGAGCCTCCGCAGCTCCTCCCAGTTGGCCCGGAGTCCACGGCAATTCCATTGAAGGAATATGCCCTCCAGGCCTAGCTCGGAGGAGACGCGGGGGCCCTCCTCGAATTGAAGACCCTCACGGGAATGGCCGTACGCTTCCCGGGGGCAGAACCCCGGGCGCTGTTGGCCGGACAAAGCGCTGAAGGCGCTGTTGGCCGGACAAAGCGCTGAAGGCGCTGTCGCCTTCGAGGACTTATTGGGGGAGGTTGGGCTCGCCATGCGAGTCTTTTCCTCCCTCCGCCTCGAAACTTTAGGCGGGCGTTGCGGCTTCGGAGGCGGGGGGCCCTCTTTTCGAGGAACCACCGTCTCCGAGCCACTCGCTCCACCTCGGGGCGTGGGCAAAGGGGCCGAAGCTCCTTTGTTGCTGTCCTCCTTTCGGGGAACAGCTTTAGGAACCCCGGAAGATGGCCTAGCGACCATCTTCAGGGGTGTTGCCTCCTGTGAGTCTAACGACTCGGTGGAGGCGCGTGGCCGTTTCGCTTTACGCGAAACGGTCACGCTGGGGGAAGAAGGGGGAGCCCTGGTTTTAGCCGGGGCAGGGTATGAACCCTTTTTGCCGCCAGCTTTACCAGGGGAGCGCCCAGGTTGGGTAGAGCCCACAAAAGGGCTCCGAATGGGCGCGGAAACAACCGTGCTCGTTGGCCTGGATGGGCCAGGAGCAGAGGGTGCCTTTCTAACTATTGAGGCATATCACGTCCCAGGCAGAGCCGGGCGCGCCAGGACCAAGTCCTTTGCCTCGCGGAATGAGAGTCGATCCTGGGCCTGAACGGCCAGGATTTCTTTCTCAAGGAGATATGCACCACATTGCTTCGAAGAAGCAGGGTGCGGCTCTCCGCAATTGACACACTTGGCCACACACGATTTGGACTTATCGTGTGCGACCTTGGAGCAATTTACACAGACTTCGGGTGACCCCGATTTTGCACGTCTACATGATCGATTCGTATGGCCGAAGCGGTGGCAGTAATAGCACCGCCGCGGCAGTGGCACGAATGCCTTCACGCGGTAGCGGTACCAACCGGCACGCACCGACTCAGGGAGCTTGTCACAGTCGAACGTGACGAAGAGTGTAGGGGTGGGTCTCGAGGCCCCTCCCTGTTTTCTCATCACACGTTCGACCTTGACCGCCCCATGGTCGGCCAGCTCTAGGGTGATGTCCTCAATGGAGTAGTCAACGAGTTCCCTCGCATAAACTACTCCTTTCACAAAGTTCATGGTAGAGTGCGGCGTCACACTCACTGGGGTGCCATGAAGTGTCCGAAGAGCACTTATCTTGGCCGCCTCGGCGGGATTCGCCGCATTCGCCAGAAGGCTCCCGTCCGAGAAACGGGTTACCTTCGGCTCTCTACCAATTGCACTAGCTAATCCTCTCCTCTGATGGATCATGTTGCCCTTGGACAACATGGTGCCATCAGTGGAGCGAATAACGAGGAAGCGTTTGAAGCCAGCGGGCTCGAAAACGCCAGGTAACCTCTGAATCAGGGGCCCCGATGTCATCGAGGCTCCGCCCTGTGCATTCTTGGTCTTAGTCGTAGTCATGGGCTCCGCACACGAGGGGGGTAGAGGGGCCGGATGTGCCGATCTTGGCTTGGTCGCCTACCAAAGTGGCAGCAGACCCATCCGTCCCCGCAGCCCCCGCGGATGGAGAGGAGCCCCGAGTCTTCTTCGTCTTTTGAGTCTTTTTAGTCTTTTTCTTTTTAGGAGAGGAGGGCGGGGAATGAACCCGCTTTTCACCTCCGCCGGCAGAAGTCCCCAGGCCAGATGGACCAGCCTCAGCCAGGTCCCTCTCCGAAATGGAGAAGGTCCTGGTTGTCGTAGGGGCACCTGTCGGAGGAGATCCCTCCCCTCCTTCTACTGCCTCGGAGCCCTCAGCCATTTGAGGAGGACCTTGCATAGGGGCGGATTCGGGTTCGGTGCTTGGCGCCGAGCCCGAATTCCCCCCCATGGAAGGCCCTACCGTCTGGGGCTGGGTCTCCTCAAGGACCATGTCTATCACAGGAGGGGCCTCCAGTTGGCCATCCCCTCCCAGGACATCGCAGGTCCCCTTGGCAGTATTGTCACTAGTCAGGTGGTGTGGGGAGGCACAGGCCTTGACCCCAGCAAGGTTCAAAATTCTTGCCAGCAGGTCTTTTGAGGGAAGCGACCGAAGGGGCCTGGCTTCCCTCTCCCCCCTAAGGGGGTTTGCCCTACCGAGCCGCTTGCACGAGGGGCGGTCGGCAATGGGCTGCCTGCTGGCTTTCTTGGCAGTCCCCTTAGAAAGCAAAGGAGGGACTGCCGCTGGAGATAGGGAGGTGCCCGAAAGCACCTCCAGAGAAGGGGGTGAGGGGGAGTCCCCTACACCCGTAGGCGTAGGAGAGGAGTAAGCCTCCTCTCTGGTTAAAGAATTATGGAGGGTCCCTTGCGCAAGCACAAGGGGGGGGACCTCCATTTTCTCGGTGGAGCTGCCCGAGGGCGGCTCCGTAGATGTTTTTGGGGAAGTTGGGGGTTGGGGTTTTTGTTTTTTTTCATACATGGGCATGGTGACCCTCTTTTGATTACGGGACGCAATAGCTCATCACCTCTCGCAGTTGCCCGCACTGCGACAGGTGCTTACAAGCCCGGCAGAGCCAGGCGCCGCCATTCGGGACCACCCCTCCCGCCTGGTGGCCTGGCAGTCCTTCGGCATGGCGGCTCCACCTTGGACACGGCGTAAAAAATATAGGTTGTGAAGAGGAGAGGAAAAGGGATGTGAGGAAGATGTGGGTGGGGATGAAGCAGGTTGTTAAAAAAACCCCATCCCGAACCGGAGCTGAGGGGTTAGGGAACAATGTCCCCTCCCCCCCTCAGCCCCGATCCGGGGTGGTTGGCTTGAGAAGAAGGTCAGCATTCTACCCTGTGAAATTAGAGGCTGAACAGAGAAAGTTGTGGGAGAGGTTGTATGAAAAGCGACGAGGTAGGGGAGAAATCGGGCTATCTGAAGGAAGGAAGAGAGGCTAAGCTGGGGCCGGACGGAGCGCTGGATCCCGTCAGCACGGCGGCCAGGATGGCAAATCGCCGCGCCCCTTACGGGGTGGTGGGCAAGGGTGGTGGTCGTGGGTAGGGGAGGTGGTGTTGGGCAGGGGCAGTGGTTGTGGTGGTGGACAGGAGCATTGGTTTTATGCCATTATATTTAGTAATAAATTCCCTTTCAAATCATATATGGCATCCTTCCTATTTTAAAAATTTCATCCTTTAACTTTGCTTAAATATGATATTTGGGGATTTAATTTAAATGTGGTTAATTTACACAGATTTCAGAGGAAATAGCGGTTAAATTTCCTCTCAACCGATTATATTCCTGAGATCAATTGGATGGATGGGAGTTTTATTTCTTTGGTAAAGGTCAGAAAGGTGGCCATATACATGAATTAATCTACATCGTTAAACTTAAATTACTAATTTCGTGCACCTATCTTTCATTGATCAATTTTCATCATTTGTGCGATTACTATCTGGCCTAACCATAATTTGTTCAAATCGAAATGAGGTTTTCGTGTCTCTCCCTTGAAGTGATATATGAGTGAAGGTGCTGAGATTAATAGTTATTTTTTAATGAGTTTTTATTTAAAGTGAAAGTATGAAAAATTGATTATTCTAGCTCTCTGAACTTCAGAGTCAAAGTCTATGCGATTATGAACCATACTTTTACATTCCTTTGAATTAAAAAACAACAACTTTTGCTTAGTTTCATAAGATAACAAATTATCTAATTGGGGGGGAGGGAGGATACTAGTCACGTAGATGAGATAATTAGAATACCATGATTTCCTAAACTCCTCAAGCGAAAAGAAAAACCTGATATTTCCACGAAGACAAAAATCGGCGTAACAAAAGTTAAAACTTTCTGCCGATTTTTCTGATAATACTTATGCCAACAACTCTTAAATAATGAGGTAATACTAACATTCAACTCAGTTGATCCGATACTTGGGGAATTAAAACCCTTTTCTCATTTTTTTCTATAAAATAATCTTTTTGCTAACAAATTAGGGACTTTTTAGTTATTACAATCTAACATATGACTTACTTCCACTGGTGTCATTGAAGGGAAACCTACAGTTTAATAGTGAATAATATCCAAACACCCGTTTACTACATTTAACTATAAACAATTTTAATTTAGATAATATTCGCAATTTTTTATCTTTTCATAAATGGGAAGGGGCGAAATTTTCTTATTTGACTGCGTGGAATTGATTTGGAAATCATTTCTAGGATTACAATATTACCCCAGGCGATTGGACAAACCAGACCTAATTAAAGGCAATTTGAACAAAATGTTTGACTTCTCTAGCTGTGATAAACAATAGTGTAGAGGTACCTCTTTAAAATACCATTTTCTTAATTTCGAGCATAGAGACATTTTTTAAGCGGTCCGCATCATCTTTAGTCTCTGAGAGGTTCATAACTTGAAATAAAGATTAATCCATTTCAGATTTATGATTTTAAAGTTAATCACAACAAAACGTGAACCGTAAATCAAACTGAAATTGGCCAAACATGTTTTTTGATCGGATCTTTCAAAGCCGTAAATTAAGTTAAAAATATTCAGCTGAGACGGAAGTAATCAGGGTTGCGACTCTCTACTTGTACATGTAATTGGGCTCAAAGTTACCCTGTTTTACTTTAGCAATATTTGTATACTTTCTTTTGCAAGCAGATTTGCTTTCACCCCATTTACATGGTGTGTCTCAAGAATTTTTGGATGAAGCACGTAAGTTCTTTGCCCTAATTTTGTCATTTTGGTTTTATTCCCAATTTTTTTCTTTTCTTTCTGAATGTTTCAGCTCATTGATATTTTTCCTCTCTTCATTGTTAAGCACTTACTTCATTTTTTGTTTCCCAAACAGAATTTTGGTTTAGGAAGTTTTAATCCTCAAGATAAGAAGATTTTTCTAACTTTAAAAAGTTATATTTCAGAAGCCAATTTTAGTGTTATACAAACATTACCATTAAAGTTTCGTAAGAAAACACTGTCTAGTTTTAAGTTTCATAACAAGTTGTTTATCTTTAATGTGCTAACTTAAAAATTAGGTAAGTTTAAATAAAGTAGCATTTGCTGTAGGTAATTTGTTAACGGAAAAATATGCAAGTTCGCTTTTTTGTAAGAAATGGTAAAAAATAGCTTCTATTTTTCTGCAGCATTTAATTTAAGGAATATTTGTATTTTATATATTTAATAAAAATATAAAATCAGTTTTATTGTTTATTTTTCTTTCTTTGTTTATAAAGCAAATGAACTTCTCTATGTACTTGCATATGCTTCCTGCCCACCTGCCAATTGATTTCGAACACCTAGTAGAGATCATAAGCGAAGAAAGATCATTATACATACAATATTATGTTTTTATTTTCACACCTTCTTCGAATTAAAGTTATTGAATTTATGACAAAATTTTTGTAAATCACACTTTCTTTGATTTTAATTGTGACAAAGCTCCAAAATAATTTTTAAATGCTTAATAATAAACTTAAGCAATAAAGGAACATCAAATAAGCTGGAAGGCAATCATTTCATCGTGTGGTCTATAATAAAATTTGTTTTAGTAGATTTATGGTTTAAACTAAGGCATATGGAACTACACAACTTATACCACTATGTTATCACAGATTTTATTTATATTTCAGCAAAACAATACTTCATGCCATACACCAACCATACCAAAAAATGGTTTAAAGAAATGTTGATCTCCCTTGAGAGAACTGCTTGGAAAAACAATAAGTAGCCCGAATACAAATGAAACAGAACTATGTGAAAATTAAAATCAGAGGTATTAAAAGTTGATTCAGAAATTGGTTAATGTTTTTGTGAAATCTATGCCAAGAAAAGCAAATGGATCCAAATAAGTATTCAAAGAATTACCAATTACTAAGTATATAATACAGCGTGCGGTGAAAATTTGAGCCGTTTGAAACTTTCAATTCCTCGCATGCGTGTTGTCTAGCGTCGATTCTCTCTGTTTATCATAGCAGACTCAGTTGTGCATTGTCAGAAAAAAGTACAATCTTTACAAAATTGGAAAAGGCATAGGCAAATTGGAATTTGCACCAATGCTACCTTAAAAATAATGAAGACTTCCGTCTGAAGATGCGTGAAGATTGGGAAAAGCTCATGGCCATAATTTGTAAAAAGTTTGAATATTTTAAATAATACCAAGTAAAATATATCTTCCTCAGTTTATTTTTAATCTTCATCCTCCTATTAAAATACTGCATTCGACAGTAAAAATGCGCTAAAATAAAATTGGTAAAATCGAAATTGCAACCTAGTCTTTAACAAAATATATATAGAAGAAAAGCTACTCCCATCCTACACCAATATATATATATATATATATATATATATATATATATATATATATATACTCGTATATATAATTTAAAACTAAAAATTATAAATCTTCGGATATTCATCATTTGAATGATTCTAGAGTTGGTAAAAATAGAGAATTAAAAACTTTATAGTTTCCATTTAATATATGATGCTTCGTGTCCCAGATGCACTCCATGATTTAATTAATGATGAAGAAATATTTGAGATAAGGAAAGGATGGAAATATCCTATATAAAAATACGACGAAATTATCCCAACTTAACAATATTTTTTAATAAATAAAAAGAACGAGCCAATAAAAGAGAATTAGATTTACAAAACAGGGAGCTCCAAAATAATGTAATTTTTAAAAGTTCTTTTAAACAGCTGTACAACTTTGCTTGCAGATTCCCTCATTAAACCCAGAACAATTAATACTTACATAGCTATTGAAGAAGCGTAACTGAATTTAGAGTGAAATACTATCTTCGCTCTGAATCAAAATCTTGTAACAAAAAATCTAAATTACAGATACGCACAATGAGCCCGATCTTGGTATTAATGCACAGGAGGAAAGTTTAGAAAATCTAAGAATGAGAAGATAGAATCATTTCATACAAATGGTAGCCATTTGCGTGATAGAAGCCGTTTTGTGAATACTGTTTCCATTAACATAAATGAGAATCCATTCATGCCCCTCTCGCCATTGTTCTTGTATTTCATTCAGTATTAATGTCAAGAATTGTTTCATCTCGTTGAATAATAGTAACAACCGAAGAGGGAAGAGAGAGATGGAGATTTTTTGTGTAAATAATAAAGAAAACAATGAAATGTAGAGTAGGATAAGGAAGAAAGAAAAAGTAGAGCAAAACGCTAAACCCAATTCTGCAACCCCAAAATGTATAAAATGTTCGAGAAAAGTGATCACCAATGTAGGACCTGGGAAACTTTGGATGTTGTTTTGGCGTTGGATCAAAGATCTTTTGGGGCACAATCAGAATCCATCTATTTTTTTATAATTTTGCTAAATGAGAAAAGGAATATGAACTGCTAAAAATATGTGTTCTATGTTGGATTTAGCTCAGTCGCTTCAACTTACTTATCTTTGGTATGGGTGGTAAATTATGAGTGACAACGTATTTTCTGTTTTGGTGGCAGTGTTTGAGTGGCAAATAGGCTACTAGGAATTTATTTTTATTTGTGTATTTCTTAGTAGTCAATAAATATGTTAGTTTGATTCTTTTGTACCCAATAATTAATATTTAATTATTGAAAATAGTTATAATTCTTTAAACTTATTTTCATCCACCGAGGGCATAGCTTTTTAAAAATAAAATTATAGTGTGCTTAAGGCCTAATGAAGGGTTTGGGAAACTACTCTAGAAGAAGTGAGCATAACGGGAAAAAGCAATGATTTCTACTATATACGACCTATTCTCCGTATTATTTTCCGCCAAGTTTTGACTCACCTTCCATGGCCATAGCATCTTCGAACGTTCAGATTTGGTGAAACAGATCTCTCACACTTTTTTTACCTCTTCTCTTTTCAGCTCTTTTAGTTGGTTGAAAGAGATCCCTCACGTCCATTTTACCTCCACCCTCTTCAGCTCTTTTAGTTAAATTCAACAGATCGCTCACACCTTTTATACCTCTCTTATTTTCAGTTCTTTTGTGTGTGTGACGTAGATCCCTCACTCATTTACTCTCTTCAGATCAGTTTTCTATCCTAGGAACCTAATCTTAAACAATTTATTTGCGTCAAGTTCATTGAAACCAAGAAAACCAGTCGCTACCTACTCAAAAAACATTGACGTGTGCGAAATATATAAAGGTTAATTTAAAGGCAAGGAATTATTGTAGAATTCATAAATACATAAATGGGTCCGTTTCAAAATGAGTATGTAAAAAGGCACGATTAGAAACTTTGTAAAAAAATATTAGTATGCAAATAAAAAGAAGTTTTTGCTGTTCCCATAAATATAAATTAAAAGCAATCACAATTATCTAATAGAATATCAAAGTTTCTAAGCTTGAGAGCTTATCTTTATCTTCTTCTCTCACGCCAAGCTTTTTCCATCTTCCTATGGATTCTCTGATTTTTGTCAGCCGCTTCCAATCCATTCGATCGAACACCCCTTTTCCGTCAATCCTCTCTCCTACAGATTTTGTGTTACCATGTCTTTCTACCTTAAACTGGACTTTCATTTCCTTCATTTCTCATCCAATTATATTGTCATTCTTCTTTAGCCACATAGTCCTCATCTCCTCACATAACGTGCCATGCCAGTGCAATCTCTTCTGCTGCCATTTCTTCGATACTTCATCTACTATTACTGTCCCTCTTCTTCTTTCGTTCCAAAATTTATCCAATCTAGTTACTCTACATATCCATCGCGACATTCTTATTTAAGCCACTTCCATTTTTAGTCGCGTGCTACTCTATATCTCACTATGTGGGTAGGTCGGTCTTCATTTTGCTTTTTTATTGTTTTGGCAATAACATTGTAGCTATTTGGCCAATTCTAACGAAATTTGAAACCCTTATGTTGATTACATTCTTCTCCGAAAAATATAATTGTCAAAGTCATCTCCAGGTTAGCCAGCTAATTATTATTGGAAGTTTTGACGGTTATAAGGCCATAAACCAGAATAATTGAGAGCACGCAACTTTGGTCAGAAGACCTTGTTCCTTTCCTGTGCCCTCTTCATAGGCTACGCTTCTGCTCCAAAGGGCATTACTCACATCTAACAACAGTTTTAGGCTTTTTACCTTTTACTCTCGACTAATCTTCTTGTCTAATATAACTCCTGACATTTTCTTCCAAATATTACACGGCGATTGAATTCTTTGGTTGATTTCCGCATTCACCTCTCCTCCTTCAGTCCGAATCTTACTTCAGCCACTTAATTCTCACCAGTGGGCCACAATAAATCAGCTTACTCCTTCTAATTTTCATCTCTTTATCATACAGTGGCTCTCTAAATGCACTAATATGGGTTTAATAATCCGAAAGTTATTTGCCTTTTCTCAAACCTCGAACTCAAACATATAAACATATGATTTTATACAATGCAAGAAAAAGGACGAAGAAGCTTTTTCTTCCGCCGTTTCTTCATAAGATTGACTCAGGGAGAGGATTTGCTATTAACAATGGACCGAGAGGAGAGATTGTGGTGAAACCCAATACTAAAGCTTTGCCTTCGACGAGTATACGTTTCTTCTCTTCAGCATTTCTAGCAGTGAATAAATGTGAAATACTTGTTAGCATTTTTTTACATATATATATATATATATATATATATATATATATATATATATATATATATATATATATATATATATATATATATATATATATATATATATATATATATATATTAGTGATGGAGTCGTTCCTTGGGAACCTTATTCGTAGTAGGAATATGAAGACATATGCGATGGTTTTGAACATTTAATTTTCCGGACGTTTCGGTCATTGACGATGACCATCATCAGCGAATTCTAAATACCAAAAATTATTTTTAGAAGAATAACTAAACACAGAAATCAAATTAGTGAAAATCTATTAGAAATTGATGTAATATCTTAAAAAAAAAAAAAATAAATAAATAACTAAATTAAATAATAATCCCACGAGTTTTTTTAAATGTGCATAATAAACATGACTTAAATGACTATCGAAATACAAAAAATTATAAACTATAGCAATAAAGTTGAAAGACATGAAGAAATCGATTAATAAGACAGAAAAAGATTAAATAATCCCATGAGCAACAAATATGAATAGTAAACATGAATCAAGCGTAATACAAAAAAAAAAAAAATCACTATAAAACACAGCAAGAGAATTATATGGGCAGGGCGAACAATCGAAAATAAGTTAGATCAGGGGGAATGTAATCCAAGCGGATATTAATAAATGGAGCGAAGCAAGTAGTTCAATTAAGTTAAATTTTAAGTGATTGAACATCAAATAATATGAGTAGACTAAGGCACGAAAGTTTAAATAGTAAATAATCAATAATGGAGGGTTCAAAAGGACGACTAAAACAATAAATTAAGGAAAAGTCAATAATAAACCAGATCGTTAGATATTAATGGGACAAACTAAAATAGAAATAAAAATTTATCTGCACCAGTACTGACCTTATAACGGTTAAGCTGGGAGTAACAACTGATAGTATGGACAAAATTAGGCAAAAAGAAAACTATTAAGGGGGATGTGGTTGGTTGTACATTTGTCTATATAGTGAATAATTTAAGGGATGATGAATAATCATTGAGTTCCGGGTTAATTTGTTTGATGTAAAGAGATTCAAGAATTTTTAAACTTAGAGAAGAGGAGGCAGAAGAGAGTATACTAAAGGAATCAGGGTCAAGCGGGTGGTTAAGTTTTAGAGAATGTTCTCGAATAGAGGAGTGTTCGGGTTTGGAGATGGGAATGCTGGTTCTGTATGATACTCCGATATGCTTAGCGATCTTACATCTTAATTGTAGACTTGTTTGGCCTACATAGCGACTTTGGCAGGTCGCACAAGTGAATTGATAAATGATGGAGGAACGCAGGCATAATGGGAGTGATTCTTTGTGCCGAAGGAAAGTATAGACAGCAAAAGGATTAGAATTAATTAGGAGAAACTTGCATTGGGGAAAGTATTTATTAAGAGTAGAGAGTAAAGCTTTGTTGAATTTTGTGTCAAGTGGAAGATAAGGCAGTTTTAAGAATAGTTTTTGTTTGGGGACAGTTATTAGAGGGGTTTTGCGAGAGAACATTTTAAATAAGAAATTGGAAGTAAGTTTGTCAAAAAGATGGTCTGGGAAAAAATTAAAATGGAAAAAGCTCCTAAGATATTCAATTTCAGAATGAAAGTGAAACCAATTTGAGCTGATTTTGTAAGCTCTGTGTATACTGTTTATGATGGCAGAATGTTTGAAATTAGTAGGAGTACAACTAAAGAAGTGGGTGCCAAGTTTGGTGGTAGTGGGTTTCCTGTAAACTGATGTGTTAAATTTAGAACTAACTTTTGAAACAGTGACATCCAGAAAAGAGATTTTATTGTTTAATTCTGTCTCCATGGAAAATTTAATATTAGGGTGTTGTTGATTTAAATAATTTAAAAATAATGGGGCATGGTCTTTGTGTTTAAAAATAAGGAAGCAGTCATCGATAAATCTTTTAAACACTAACGGTTTATATTCAACCGGACAGTCCCTTAACCAGTTTTTTTCGTGGTAGGATAAAAAAGCATTAGCGAAGCTGGGACCCAATGGAGAGCCCATGGCCATTCCATCGTGTTGAATGTACAAAGTCTCATTAAAAAAGAACACTGTATTTTCTACGGACAATTTTAATAAGGTAGAAAAAAGAGACTTAGGTAGACCTAAAATGCTATCATTTGATTGAAAAAGGGTATCGGTTATGATTTTGCAAGTTTCCATGACAGGTACATTAGTAAATAGAGACTCTACATCGATTGAAGTCATAAACGAGTGGTTCAAATCTAATTGAGAAATGTAGCTGACAAATTCGAATGAATCTTTCAAAGTGAATTCGTTGCGAGTGAGAGGTTCAATTATGGGGACTAGAAACTTGGCTAAGTTAAAGCTAGGGGTGTTAATGGCAGATAATATTGGACGGAGAGGTAATCCTACCTTGTGAGTTTTTGGCAAGCCATACATAATACCTGGCGATGTACCCGAGGCAAACAGTTGGTTGTAAAAATAATTTTTGGTATTTAGAATTCGCTGATGATGGTCATCGTCAATGACCGAAACGTCCGGAAAATTAAATGTTCAAAACCATCGCATATGTCTTCATATTCCTACTATATATATATATATATATATATATATATATATATATATATATATATATATATATATATATATATATATATATATATATATATATATATATATATATATATACATATATAATCATTGTTTTAAATTTTGAAGAATATTAAATTTTTACATGAATATGAAGGCACTTTGTTAAGATATATTATGATTCATTTAAAAACTCAAGCTTCAAAATGTACCACAATATATAATTATTGGTCTAGAGTATTATTTTTCATGTGAAATTAAGATAGCATTCCAGATAAGAAAAGGTATGTTACCCTGAATTCCAAAAACCTTCTCAATGAGAGTACCAAAGATTGTATCCGATAAGGTAATTATTATGTTTTTTATGTTACAAACTTTGAAAATTGTATTAGGTTTTAATGCCATCACTTTATATGAGATACACCATTATATATTTTTTTAAGAGCTCATCTGGCGACTGCCTACTTGGACATTAGTCGCCGTATTAAAAACTTGCCTAGTACTAGGTTACTTTAAAATCAAATTCCAAACCACAAACACAAAACAAAACCCGAACCCAACACCAAAGATTAAAAAAAAGGGAAAAGCCAACGAGCATGAAGCAAGCTCCTGTGGCGAGGGGAGGTCCCCCTGGCGCAGGAACAAGAAACTTAGAAGGGAGAAAAAACATGAAAACAAAAGGAAAACAAAAGGACTGGTTGAATAAAAGGTCGAAGGCCGCCCACCACCCAAAAAAGTGTAGAAGTCCACCAGTCAAGGCGCACGTACGCGGCCCGAGTAAAAGGCAAAGGTGGGAGCGACCCCGCCCATCTCGGAACCGGGAACGGTAACGTGCGCGAAAATCACCCAGACTGGGACATTCAATAAGAATCTGCCAAACAGTCTGGCGGACAACGCAGTGACATAATAGGGTGCAGGCGAGCGCACCATCGCATGGCGATGCGTCACACGAGTGTGCCCGATTTGGAGACGACAGAAAGTGACCTGAAGCCGTCGCGGCATTGGGGAATAGGTCCATGGGAAGAGTCGTGGCGCCATGGCACGCAGCTTTAAGGTCTCCTAGACCGCCTCCAATCTTCTTTGCCAAGCAGTCCGAAGTGCTGCTAGTATTCCTGCAATGTAGTCGGTGTGAAGAAGAGTAAAATGCTGGTGCGGTCGCCCAGTCTTAGCATACACTTTGGCGTCCTCATCGGCGCACTCATCCCCCGCAATTCCTACATGTCCAAGAACCCAGGTTAACATAATCTCGACCTCTACCCGGCTTGCCAAAACCGCGGCGGCACGGATATCATGAACCAGGGGATGCGGACATTCCAATGCCCCGAAAGGAATCAGGGCGGGCGCCTTGTAAGTCGCCCGGTCTCCGAACCGGGCGGGTCACATAATCTCCCGTAACGAGTGGTGTATTGCCACCAGCTCAGCGGTAAAGACAGAGGCAGAGCGTGGCAGAGCCCTGCTGACTTCAAACAGAGGGGATACGGCGTGGAAGCCAAGCCGCTCTTCGGACTTGGAGCCATCTGCAAACACTGACACGGTTCCAGCGTGACACGGGGTGTGCCCCCAAAAGGTAGGAAGCAATACTCCCGGCGTTGTACAAGCTTTGGGAGCAGAGGCGTGGCGACAAATATCCAAATGTGTTACCCTACAGGGCGGCGTCCTGGGCAAAACCAGGGGCGGCACCGGCCCGAGAGCTATATCTAGCTCTCGAAGGAGTTTTCAGGCACTAACCTCAAAGTGCTTAGGGTATGACTGGCGTCTCTCGGCGGCATAGGCACCGTCAAAATCAGATACGGATGCAGTGAAGGCTGTTGGCAACTGAGAGAGGCACCGGGCTCACGGGTACAGGCGAGTGATGCAATGTACGCGGCGTAGAGCGAGTGGCATATCCCCAGCATCGAATAGTAGGCTCTCAATGGGGTAAGTGTGGAAGACACCGGTCGAACGGCGAAGGCCGGTGTGGTGGATCAAGTCCACCTTCCGCACTAAAAGCTCGGCTGCGGATGCAGAAAAATTCGCATCCTTAGTCGAGCTTCGAACGAACACAGGATCAATACAAAAGTAAGGGAGTAGCCCTATCAGCGCCCAAAGCGCTGAACGTCAGGTAGCGTAAAATATGAGCCCTTCAGGTAAGCGTCGGTCAAATACAAGACAAAGAAAACAGTGCGATTCAACCACTTCCAGGCACACCCCATTAAGAAACAAATCTGAGTCAGGGTGGAGCCGTGGATGGCGGCAGAAATGCACAACCATAGTCTTGGCCAAGAAAAACCAAAATTAGTGCGCTTCGGCATAGCGAGAGACGCGGTTCAATGCCTGTTGGAGTCGACACTACAGAGTTATAATCTGTGCCGCGCCAAAAGAGATCGCAAGGTCATCCACGTACAGCGTAGCGAGAACATCTTCCGGCAGCATCGAGGTGATGCCGTTGATGCTCAGGGCAGAGAGTGTAACACTAAGGACACTTCCCTGCAGGACACCCTATTCTTGCTCCATTCGGCGGGAGAGGGCTCCCCCGACCCGAACGTGGAATCGACTATATCGTAAAAATTCAGATATAAATTTTGGGAGGCGTCCCATCGCCCCTATCGTATGGAATTTTCCAGTCGGAGCAGAGCATCCGACGTGGAGTGTAACTTGCGGAAGCCGCAGTGTGCAGAACACAGATGGCCTCCGCTGTCCAGTAAAAAGGATAATCTAACATTTACCAATTTTTCCATCAACTTGCATACGCAAGAGGTTAGAGAGATTGGGCGGAAACCGGCCGAAGTAGAGTGATCTCTCCCCGGTTTGCGAAAGGCGAGCACAGTAGTGATTCGCCAGGAGTCTGGGAGAAGACCTTCCACCCAGATCCTGTTGAACAAATCTAAGAGAAAGGCCAAGCCTTGCTTACCTAGGTGTCGAAGCATGGCGTACGGTAAATTGTCCGGAACATGGGCAATGTCTGCGGACGAAGCAAAAGCGGAGCGCAACTCACTTACAGTATACCTGTCGTTGAAGGGTTCTCCGCCTCTGGAGGTAAAGTCCAGCTGGCGGCTGGACGGCGACATCACGACGTGCATTGAATGCTGGTGGAGCAGCATGTCGGCTAGAGAATGTGGAGAAAGCGGTCGCGAAGGATTCCTTGACGGAAGCGGGGTCCGAGATTGCGGTTCCATTCTCCTAGAGGACGGCAGGGGGGTCCTGCCGAGAACTTGCTCTGAATCCTTTTGACTTGCATTAAACCTCTGCTAGAGGGGTCTAAGCGTTAAGTGAAGACACGTATGCCCACCAAGACGAGCGGCGGGCGTGCTCCGAAATATACTGGAACCTAGCCCTAGCCCGACGAAATTAACCGACTCTGATACCATTCGGGCGGCGCTAATAGAGCATATAAGCATAACACTTTTGTTTTGGGGCCGTCTCACACTCGGCCGACCACCATGTGATAGGTCGTCGTGCAAATCGGCCAGACATCCTGGGAATAGTAGTCAGGCCCGCGGCGATGAAGTTGCCGGAGAAGAACTCAACGGCTTAATCTACCGACCTAAATTCCTCGACTGAGATAGAGAATCCAGTCATTTTCTGAAATGCAGGCGACCGCACCCACACCAAGCACTACCGAGATGGTCTCTTAGGTGGCAGTTGCCATAAAAATGATACTTGAATGAGAAAGTAATCATTACCATGCAGGTCATCAACCACCCCCAATCAAAATCAGGCTGTGCATCCGAAAAGCACAAAGATAGGTCAAGGCAATAAAATGAAGCGGTTCTCGGGCAGTAATACGTAAACTCATCCACATTTAGGGCACCTATCTCCAGCTCTTCGATCAGATCGGCAAGGACTTGTCCCCTGGGATTTAGTTAGTAATCTCCACAGAGAAGATACCTGCCGTTCAGATCTCCAAGCAAGAGAAAGGGCCTTGGCAATCGTGCCACGACGCGGCAACACTACCGCGTCAAAGTTAGCTGACGGTGGAATGTACGCAGAAATGAAAGTATACCTCCTATCCAGGTGAAGATGCACAACCACTCCTTAAAAGGAGGTATCTAATGTGAATAGAAGAAAGGAGACCTCATGCCGGATGTGACCGCGCATCCCCCAGCCCGGCCATCTCGCGGTGGTTGGGTATCAAGACCCTTATACCCCGGAAGGGCGGGCTGGAGGTACGCGCCTAGCATCGTGTCCTGCAGAAAAATCGCTAACGGGGAACGGGAAGAGACGAGCCTCCGCAGCTCCTCCCAGTTGGCCCGAAGTCCACGGCAATTCCATTGAAGGAATAAGCTCTCCAGGCCTAGATCTGTGGAGACGCCGGGGTACTCTTCGAAGAGAAGACCCTCAAGGGAATGGCCGTGCGCTTCCCGGAGGCATAACCTCGTGCGCTTTTGTCCGGACAAAGCGCTGAAGGTGCTGTCGCCTTCTTCGAGGACTTATTGGTGGAGGTTTGTATCGCCATGCGAGTCTTTTCATCCCTCCGCCTTAAAACTTCAGGCAGGCGTTGCGGCTTCGTAGGCGAAGGGGCCCTTTTTTGAAGACCCACCTGCTCCGAGGCACTCAGCCCACCACAAGGCGTAGTCGAAGGAGCTAAAGCTCCTTTAATGCTGTCCTTCTTTCGGGGGACAGCTTTAGGAACCCTGGAAGATGGCCTAGCGATCAACTTCAGGTGGGTTGCCTCCTATGAGTCTAACGACTCAGTGGAGGCGCGTGTCTGTTTCGCCTTACGGGGACCGGTCACGCTGGGAAAAGAGGGGGGAGCGCTAGTTTTAGCCAGGGCTTGGTGTGAACTTTTTTTTGCCACCAGCTTTACTATGGGAGCGCCCGGTTTGAGTCGACCCAAGAAGGACTCCGAATGGGCGCGGAAACAACCGTGCTCGTTGGCCTTGATCGACCAGGAGCATAGGGTGCCTTTCTAACTATTGAGGCATAAAACGTCCCAGGCAGAGCCGGGCGCGCCAGGACCAAGTCCTTAGCCTCGCGGACTGAGAGTCGATCCTGGGCCTGAACGGCCAGGATTTCTTTTTCAAGGAGATATGCACAACATTGTTTCGAAGAAGCGGGGTGCGGCTCTCCACAATTGACACACTTGGCAAAACATGATTTAGACTTATCGTGTGCGGCCTTGGAGCAATTTACACAGACTTCGGGTGACCCTGACTTTGCACGTCTACAAGAACGATTTGTATGGCCAAAGCGGTGACAGTAATAACACCGCCGCGGCAGTGGCACGAATGCCTTCACGCAATCGCGGTACCAACCGGCACGCACCGACTTAGGAAGCTTGTCACATGCGGCAGAGGGGCCGCATGTGCCGATCTCGGCTTGATCCCTAGCCAAAGTGGCCGCAGACCCATCCTTCCCCGCAGCCCGCGCGGATGGAGAGGAGCCTAGTTTTTTTTTAGTCATTTTTGTTTTTTTTTTGTTTTTCGGAGAGGAGGGTGGTGAATTAACCCGCTTCTCACTTACACCGGTAGAAGCCCCTTAGCCAGATGGAGCGGCCTTGGCTGGTCTTAGGAGTACCCTCCCCTCTTTGTTCTGCCTCGGAAACCCCAGCCATTTGAGAAGGACCTTGCATAGGGGCGGATTCGGGTTCGGTGCTTGGCGACGAGCTCGGATTTTCCCTCATGGAAGGCCCTAACGTCTGAGGCTGGGTTACCTCAAGGACCATGTCAATTCAGTAGAAGGCCTCAAGTTTGCCATCCCCCACATGACATCGCAGGTCCCGTTAGGATCATTGTCAATTGTCAGGTGGTGTGGGAAGGCACAGTCCTTGACGCCGGCAAGGTTTAATATTCTTACGAGCAGGTCTTTTGAGGGAAGCGACCGAATGAGCCTGGCTTCTCTCTCCCCTCTAAAGGGGGTTTGCCCTACCGAGCCGCTTCAATGGGGAGCGTTCGGCTATGGGCTGCCTGTTGGCTTTCTTGGCAGTCCCCTTGAAAAGAAGAAGATGGACTGCCGCTGGAAGCAGGGAGGTGCCCGAAAGCACCTCCAGAGAAGGGGTAAGGGGAAGTCCCCTTCACCTGTAGGCGTAGGAGGGGAGTAAGCCTTCTCTCTGTTTAAATAAATATGGAGGATCTCTTGTTCAAGCACAGGGGATGTGACCTATATTTTTTCTGTGGAGCTGCCCGAGGGCGGCTCCGTCGATGGAACAGGGGAAGTTGAGGGTTGGTATTTTTAAATTTGTTCATCCTTGGGCATGGTGACCCTGTATTTTCTACGGAAAGCAATAGCTCATCACCCCTCGCAGTAGCCCGCACTACAAGGGGTGCGTACAGGCCTGGTAGAGCCAGGTGCCGCCATTCAGTACCATCCCTCCCGCCTGGTGGCCTTGCAGTCCATCGGCATAGCGGTTCCACCTTAGACACGGCGTAAAATTGATAGTGTGTGAAGA
This sequence comes from Ceratothoa steindachneri, assembly GCA_963969495.1. Lineage (NCBI taxonomy): Eukaryota > Metazoa > Arthropoda > Malacostraca > Isopoda > Cymothoidae > Ceratothoa > Ceratothoa steindachneri. Next base: position 58,155,632 of record OZ018329.1, read on the forward strand.
GGAAAGGAAAATGGATTTGAAGAAGGTATGGGTGGGCATGAAGCAGGTTATTAAAAAAAACCCATCCCGGACCGGAGCTTAGGGGTTAGGGAACATTGTCCCCTTCCCCCTCAGCCCCGATCCCGGACGGTTGGCTGAGAAGACGGTCAGCACCTACCCTGTGATATTAGAGGCCAACCAGAGAAAGTTGTGGGAAAGGTTGTATGAAAAGCGACAAGGTAGGGCAGAAATACAGGCTGTCTCATAGAAGGAGAAGAGGCGAAGCTGGGTTTGAACAGGGTGCTGAGTCTTATCTGCACGGTGGCCAGGATGGCAAATGGCCGCGCCCCTTACGAGGGTTTCATGAGGAAATTATTATTTTCTTTCGCCGGTACCTTCATGATTATATAACTATAAGATCAATTTTGATTCTTCTTGTACCATATGAGCCTTATTATGGTTGAGGGTAAATCTAGTTTTTTAAATAACTAAGAACATGGTAGAAGACTTCAGTTTTAAATAACCTAAGAGGTAATGAGGAAGATGGACATTCGAATAATCCTCCTACAAAACATGTTGGAATCGAAGGACATTTTATTCGATACGATTCCTTCACCCGAAATGCATTTAATGAAATTTCTGAGGTCGAAGGAATGTAAATCGTAGAAGCCTTTTTGGACGCATACAAAACAGCTCAGCCGGAGTTTCATGTAAAGGCTACCAAATTGGACTTGTGTTTACTTTATATATTTCATTACATTTCTGTCACGATACTGGTCAAATGTATGTTATTGATGTCCATGATACGTGAGCCTTGCGTGAAACTTGGAAATTACTTGAGCATAATCATATTGAATTTAATTCATTTCGTCATATTGCGTGGGATGATGGATTATTTTACTATTAATCACCTTAATTGAATGCAATCCAAGAAACATTGGGAGTCAGTCGAGGAGTGATGATCACCTTCATTACCATTATTTATAATCCTCCAACAGAAAATTATATAACGAAAAGGACTAATTCTAATATAAAAGCCACTTCTTTGAGTAAATTTACATTCTTTTCGTCGGATATCTCAAATTAATGTATTTTGTTCAATTGAAAATAAAAATACTGGAAACGCAGGAAAATTTGCGTTAAACATTTTGGAACATTAAATTTAAATAAGAGGGCAAGGAAAAAGAAATAAACCCAAGAATGAATAAATAAAAGCTTGTAGAGTAACTAAGATTCGTGAAAGTGTCAAGTTATACATATAATGAGAGAAGTGAATTAGAAAAAAGATGAATAAAAGACAGCGCATACCATTCTTTATATCCCTTGTCGAAATGCAAAAAAACGGGTATCACGTAAGAGCGAAGTAAACGCTGAAATGATAGAGGTGGCGAGGCTGAGTAAAAACAAATTATTTCATAAGAAAAGATTGTAATATGATGAAAAGATGTAAACATTATTGAATAAAGAGTATTTTAAATGAAGTGGAAATAAAATAATTAAAATAAGATGCTCATTGAAGACTGTTGGATTTGTAGACATTCGGTAGGAAAAGGAGAGAAAAAGTGAAAATACAGTGGCGTAGGGTGACCGTGAAGAGGGCAGGCCAGAGAATAGGGATACACATCCCAGTGCGAGGGTTAAATAAACAAAGATTCAAGTGCGGGTGGCCTAAATAATCAATTCTTAGAGGTTCTGGGATTACAGAAACTAATGGTAGAAAAGTATATAACTGAACTATATACAAAGAAAATATTAATAGCACAAGGAAATAAATGACAATAAATAAAATCAGACCCGAGGTACCAAACGGTGGGTGGGAGATACAAATGACTCGACGGGTACGAGAATCCGAGAGAGGATGCACGGATGCTTCCAGAGAAAATGGGAGAGTCCAGTTATCGGGGAAAGTCACGTAAAGCCTAATTGACTAGAGGCTTGAATACGGCGAGTAAACGGAGCGCTGCCAAGTTGAAATTGCAAGATTCCTTCTTCTTACACATCGCTGAGAAATGAGCGAGGAGTACTCCAGTCGTTAAACGAAGTCGATAACCGAGTGATAGATGCCTGGCCGTGTCTATCGTCTGTCGGGCTGGAATTCTGGCCCTGAATACGAGCAAGTGCGAGAAGAGAAGTGACGTATCGCGTTCATAGCTGGAAGCAGTTGAGAGGCGAGGAGGGCGTACGAGACTGTACGTGACTACTAACCAAGATGGGGTTGTATGGTTCTGCTTTCTTAAAGTTTTTCTCGAAGTATTTATACTGCCTCGGCGGAAGCAGCTCGCCGGGGGCCCCCAAAAGGGAATGAGGACTTCATTAGACTTGGCCCGTCCGGAGAGGAGGGGGGGACGGCAGGATAGTCTCGGCGGCCTCACAGCTTTGCGCAAAGGTCTATCGCCGTAGGTCTGGCGTCAGTCAGACGATGAGACGGGAAGATGAAGAGAACCCAACCCGGCTCAGCCGACCGCGCGAAGTCTCGATGATCCCTTGGGGTTGTCTGACCGTACAGGTGCATCTTTCTCATGCACCACGGGTAAACGTTGGGTTCTAAGGAGGGGGGGGAAACTTTCTCTCACTGACATACAGAATAAAGCTTTTTCTCGAGATGCTGTCAAACAAAGATTGGTGCTGGTTAAGTGAGGGGTCTATCACAATTAAGCTGTTTATGTTAACTTTGGCTAAAATCAAAGCAGATTCACCATTGGTCCATTCTTAGATTACAATTTTATCAAAATATTTAAGGAAAGTAATTAAAATTAAAGAAATTTATATTTCAAGCTGAGTATTAAATTACAAAATTGTGTATATTATACGATTGACCTGAAAGTCCTGACTCACTTAGGACGCTGAAAGTAAACAACACCAACATATATTTTTTAAAATAAAGTCTATCATTCTCTACAATCTTCTTCCAGCGATCAGCCAGCATCCGAATCTGTCCCAGATACCACTCAGCTGGCTTTAAATAAAAAAAAAATTTAAACAAGCTTCCTTCAGTCCATCAAAAGTGTTGAAGTGCTGGTCACGGAAGAAGTGTGCTATTGAGTGGAATAGACCATAGTCGCTCGGAGCAGCATCAGGGCGGAGCAAGAGGTTTGACATCGTTTTCGAGAGCATATAAAAACAAGTCTGAATTCTCCATTTTTGTTGAATTGTCCTTTCGCATTTGGTGTGACAGATTCACATTTTTTTATTACCTTTATCAAATCATGCCCTAATAAATATGCAAGCGCCTCTTCTTCATTAACAAGGATCTCCATATAAAAAGCCTTTCGCGAGTATGGGAGGGCCGATGAGAGGGAAAAACTAAGATATATTTTCGAGTTTATCGTACCTTCAAGGAAAATTTAAATTAAGTTTGCTATAATATTATCGAAGCAGAGATTGGGACCATAGGGCCACTTCTGGTCTATATAGCCCAGGGAATCTCCTATTTGGGTTACTAGGAATATGTATCTTCGAAAAGTACCTCGACATCAATACTTCTTATTAAACCTCCCTTCGAATATTATAAGCTGGATTTTCCCTTGCTGGTTTTCTCATGCTTTAATTGAAAAAAATGTATGCAATATCCTTAACTGAATTATGTAAAATAATTAGAACAATTGGTGGAATACTTTCTCGCGCACAAATTTATCTTTTCTCTAGACAGAGAACTATGGTATTTTATTATAAAATCACATCACAATAGTTATGTTACATTTCAATTTCATGTTATTCATATATTTAAAGCGTGTAATATATGCGGCGCACATGTTAAAAATCATGTAGCCACCCAATGCACGCATAAAATTTATTCCGTCTTAAACGCTGGTCTTGAAGCTCAGTGTAGAGAAATGGCTACATTAGGCATCCCGAAGGAGGAGATGTACATTAAAGCCCCCCCCCCCTCCTCGTGGAGAAAGCCGGAGGAGTGATCTCCCCCATGAGGAGAAGCGTGGGAACGGTAGCTGGCGAATTACAGTAACTGCCTACCCTGTTTGATCTCCCCGCCGCTTTGGGCAGTTGGAGCTAACATCTGTTATAAGGCGACCACATAAGGCACTTGAACGACGCTCTAACGATCCAAGTACCTACGAGACCCATAAACCCGTGTTTAGGTCACAATAAAAAGCGGTGCTAGTCAAAGGGCACGCCACGTAGTGGTGCGGTTGAGAGTCTCTCTAATTAGCAAGCCGACTTGGGCCCCCCAGTGCCATCCTCTGCACTTCGCGCTCTGACCATTCGCGTTCCCCTTCCTGTGGCCTGGTCACTTATCCCTTAGATGGGGCGGTGATCCGCCTATAAATAAGCCCGGAAAAGAAAGAGAAGGCATTAGAAGTCAATACTAAAGTAGAAGGATCAGTTCGTGAAGATCGATCCTTCAGCCAGACAAGCAGATTAAATTTCGATAAGAGAGAAGAAGGTTCAGTTCGTGAAGATCAATCCTTCAGTCATACATGACTATTTCCGTGAGAAACGATAGGATCAGGTTGTAAAAATTGATCCCCCCTTCCCGGGCCGAATTAACATAAATAGTCAATCTTGATATCGGTGCCATACCGAAGAATCCTCTACAGACTGGAGAAAAGTCTGACTGAAGAAAAGTAAACCCGCTCACACTCGAGTGACTCTCACATCTCAAGCTCCGTAAGAGTGAGAGGAGAAGAACCCAGCCTCAATGCTCTCCCGTTCTTTAACTATGTTGAAGAATCATACACCAAGAGGCGTCAAGGTCATTCCCAAGGGGACTGTTGGAGCAAAAAGCCCCGTAACTCTCGCCGTCTTCTTAATTTGACAAAAGGCAAGTGTGCAATAAGAAAATACATCGCCGCCTCTCTCTCTCTCTCTCTCTCTCTCTCTCTCGACGTACCACCTCGACGAAATTCAAGGATCGGTCAAGACAACACGCCAAAGTGAGATATAAGCCCTCCAGCAACATCCGGCAATCCCTAATATCTCCTGTTATGTAAGTTAGAAAGAACATTTATATTCATATTGCGATAGTAGAAGACTAGTACGTCTCGCGTTTTAAGAGGAGTAGAAACCATTGTTCGTGAACCTCGGTCATATTTGCTTGTAGACGAGCGTACGTTAATTTAACGTTTAACGCTAATCAAATAGAATCGCGATAAAAATAATAATCGGCAATTGGTGTGTTTACGTGTAGCCTATTTGTTTATTTTTGTCATGGTATCCGTGCGATAGGCCTATATTCCAACAAGAATAGTCGAGTTTAGCATTGAAACAAAGATATAAATGTGTTAACTGTTTGTTTGTCATAGTTAAGTGTTTCATTTAAAACATATGTATATTTTGGTATAAATCCTGTGTTTCCTTTTATCCTTACGTATTGAAATAGCTCTTCCTTCAGAACAAAACTACTGAATTAGCACTCTTAGATCAAAGCCTACTTCATCAAAGAAGTACATCACGTACCACAAAGCATACCACGACAAAAGTGGTGTCAAAGTGTGGAGTGATCAGAAAAGGGCATCCTGTTTCACTCAGTTTGTCCAGACAGCCTCACTACTTAATCACTGCTAGTTCCTCGCCCCCCCTCTTTTTGAAAATTCTTGATTTATATGCATTCAACCTCATTATCAAGTTATTTTCATCAGTATTATTAAGGGTTTAAGATTATCTTCCCATTAAAACATCTTTACCTCCACCCTACAGCTTGCTTATGTAGTAGATACAATCTATCTACGAACGTGCAGGAGTGGTCTTATATCAATCGGCGGTCGCGCTTATCCTTCTCGGGGAAGCAGCTGGTAACTACACATCATCACACACTAACCATTCTACCGTCACTACGCTCTTTTGCTAACCCATTGCTTATTCCTACGCGTTTGTGGCCCCTACTCGTTTCACCACAATCACTTGTGAATTACAGAAGAAATGATATTTTTTCAAATCACCGCACTCACTTTATATTTCGCAATTATCGGACTATTTATGTGCCGCAATGTTAATTCTATTTGAGACTTTAATTACTGAGATTATAAATAAACCCCAAGACATCCCAGTCACCATCCAACTTCTCGTACAACTCTCAGGCTGCCGGCCCAAGCCCCATTTCAATTATCGATTCAAAATATCACTTACCAATTCTCCGATATACAACATAATCTCTCATCTAATTTAATTTTAGTGAAAATAACAAAAGTACTTTAATTGTGGTAGAGTGCTCGAAGCAAGGTAGACTGTTTACTTAACCAGAACATTAAATTTTCGAGTAAGGTAACATAAATTCCAGGTTTTAGAAGATGATAAAAAACGCTCCAGATTAATTGCCCTTAGTTAATTAACGAACAATAAATGATATTTATCCCTGTGTAAAGGCTATCGCGGAAACCGATTCACAGAGCCCAAGTGAAATACACACAAGAAATTTATAGAAGACCAGGGATCTAAAGGCCTACCAGAAATTCACCATAATTTATCAGGACGGTGCTAAATTACGAGGTATCCGCAAGGGGTTAAATAAATGCACACATAAAAGTATTTAGAGTATTATTTACATCAAAATTAAAATGAAATAAATTGACGGCTAAAAAATTATACGGAGGTGCATCAAATAATAAGAAAAGTCACAAATGCTTATCACCATCTAATGATCACAAGTCGTACTAACCAAAATAGATATTCGAGTATACAAAATTGGGTGCTATGAATAGCTTGCTTAAAGCCAAAACGATACGCACCGTTGAAGATTAAATAGGCTTCGCCACTCTAGTGACAGGTGTCCCCGGAATGAACTCCCTGTCTTACGTCCCTTACCCCAAGGTCCAAAGTTACACGAATAAAACTTAATTAATTTAAAAAGGTCCATAAGAAGAAATAAATACTCCATTATCCCTGATACTGGAGCAGTGAAGCAATAACCAAGGTCGGAAACCCAGGCGAAAGGGCGAAAGAGGCTCGGCGACGATGAGTGAAATCAACCCAAGTCTACAGGGGTGAATGCGATGACGGTCTTCGGTGAGGAGAAACCCACAGACGGCGATATTGGCGCGATTTTTTTTATATATTTAAGGGGCTATCTGGCGACTACCAACTTAGGCATAAGTCGCCGTAAACAAACAGCCTAGTTCTAGGCTACATTAAAAAATTGAACAGGCAACAACAATAAAAAAAAATAACAAAACAATAACAAAAACAATAACAAAAACAACAATTAAACCTGGTTAAATTAAAGGAAGAAAACCGGCCTCCCCCAAAAAGTCAACAAGTCCACCAGTCAAAGTGCACGCACCCGTCCCGAGTACAAGGGACAGGCGGTAGCGACCCCACCCATTCCGGTACCGGAAAAGGTATCGTGCGCGAAGATCACCCAGACTGGGACATTCGAAAAGAATGTGCCGAACAGTCTGAGGGACTACGCAGTCGTTGCAAGAGGGCGCAGGCGAGCGCTCCATCAAATAGCGATGCGTCACACGAGTGTGTCCAATTCAGAACGACAGGAAGCAACCTCAAGCCGCCGTGGAATTGGGGGATAGGTCCATGGGAACAGTCGCGGCGCAATGGCACGCAACTTGAGGTTCCCTTTGACCGTCTCCCATCTTCTTTGCCAAGCAGTCTGAAGAGCTGCCCGTATTCTTGCCATGTAGTCGGTGTGAGGAAGAGCGAAACGCTGGTCTGGTCGCAGTCCTCGCGGATTCTTTGGTGCCCTAATCGGCGCGCTCATTCCCTGCAATTCCTACATGTCCAGGAATCCAACAGAAGATAATCTAAACATCTGCCCGGCTCGCAAAAACCGTGGCGTCAAGGATATCGCGAACCAAGGGATGCGGAGATTCCAATGCCTCAAGAGCAGTCAGGGCGCTTTGTGAGTCGCTATAGATCACAATCCGGTCTCCGAACCGGGCACGTCGCGTAATCTCCCGTACCGAGTGGTGTATTGCCACCAGCTCGACCGTGAAGACAGACGCAGCGCCCGGTACTTTTCCGCTGACTTCAAACAGAGGGAAAACGGCGTGGAAGCCGACCCCCTCTTGGGACTTGGAGCCATCCGTATACACTGGCACAGTTCCAGCGTGACACAATGTGTGCTCCAAAAAGGTCGAACGCAATACTCCTCCCGGCGCCGTACAAGCTTTGGGACAAGAGGCGTGGCGACAAATAGCCAAATGTGGTACCCTCCAGGGTGGCTTCCTTGGAAAAACCAAAAGCGTTACCGGCCCGAGAGCTATATCTACCTCTCGAAGGAGTTTTCTGGCCCTGAATGCAAAGGGCTTAGGGTATGACTGGTGTCTTCGGCGGCATAGGCGCCATCGAGATCAGCCGAGGAAGCAGTGAGAGCTGTTGGTGACTGAGGAAGGCCCTTGGATCGCGCGTACAGGCGAGTGATGCACTGCACGCGGCGCAGAGCGAGTGCGATCTCCCTAGCATCGACCAATAGGCTCTCAATGGGGGAAGTGCGGAAGGCACCGGTCACAAGGACAAGGCCAGTTTGGTGGATCGAATCGACCTTCCGCAGTAAACGCTCGGATGCGGATGCATAAACTCGCATCCGTAGTCGAGCTTCGAACGAACAAAAGATCGATAAAAAAGGAGGGCAGTAGTCTTATCAGCGCCCCAAGCGCTAAAGGTCATGGAACGGAAAAATGTCCATGGCGTGGGTACATGAGACCCTAAGGATGCGAATATGAGCCTCCCAGGTGAGGCGTCGGTCAAATACAAGACCAAGGAAACGGTACGACTCAACCACATCCAGGCGCACCCCATTAAGAAACAAATCTGGGTCGGGGTGAAGCCGTGGATGGCGGCAGAAGTGCACCACCTTAGTCTTGGCCAAAGAAAACCGGAACCTGTGCACTTCAGCATAGCGAGAGACGTGGTTCAATGCCTTTTGAAGTCGACGCTCCAGAGTTGGCATCTGGGCCGCGCCAAAAGAGATCGAAAGGTCGTCCACGTAGATCGTAGCGAGAACATCTTCCGGCAGCACCGAGGTGATGCCGTTGATGCTCAGGGCAAAGAGTGTGACACTGGGGACACTTCCTTGCGCGACACCCTCTTCCTGCTCCTTTGGCCTGGAGAGAGCTCCCCCCACCCGTACGCGGAATCGACGATCTCGCAAAAATTCAGATATAAACATTGGGAAGCGTCTCCTCGCCCCCATCGTGTGGAGAGTCTCCATGATTCTCTCTTACCATGCGGTATCATAGGCATTCTCCAGATCAAAAAAGACCGTGGAGTACTGCTGTCTAGGAAGGAAAGCCTTGCAGACGGCATTTTCCAGTCGGAGCAGAGCATCCGATGTGGAGTGGAACTTGCGGGAGCCGCACTGTGCGGAAGACAGATGGCCTCCGCTGTCTAGGAAAAAGGCTAGTCTAACAATCACCAATTTTTCCATCAACTTGCACACGCAAGAAGTTAGAGAGATTAGGTAGAAACCGTTTGGAGTAGATTGATCTCTCCCCGGTTTGTGAAAGGCGAGTACAGTAGCGACTTGCCAGGAGTCTGGGAGAAGACCTTCCACCCAAATCCGGTTTAACAAATCTAACAAAAAGGCCATGCTTCGCTCACCCAGGTGTCGAAGCATGGCGTACGGGACATCGTCCGGACCATGGGTGGTGTCCGCGCACGAAGCGAGAGCGGAACGCAACTCACTCACAGTAAACTTGTCGTTGAAGGGTTCTCCGCCTCTGGAGGTAAAGTCAAGCCGGTGGCCTTCAGCGACATCACGACGTACATTGAATGCTGGGGGGCAGCATCACGGCTAGAGAATGCGGAAAAAACGGCCGCTAAGGATTTTGTCATGGACGTGGGGGCCCTCCTCGAACTGAAGACCCTCACGGGAATGGCCGTACGCTTCCCGGGGGAAGAACCCCGGGCGCTGTTGGCCGGACAAAGCGATGAAGGCGCTGTCGCCTTCTAGGACTTATTGGGGGAGGTTGGGCTCGCCATGCGAGTCTTTTTCTCCCTCTGCCTTGAAACCTTAGGCGGGCGTTGCGGCTACGGAGGCGGGGGGCACTCTTTTTGAGGAACTACCGTCTCCAAGCCACTTGCTCCACCTTGGGGCGTGGGGGAAGAAGCTGAAGCTCCTTTGTTGTTGTCCTCCTTTCGGGGAACAGCTTTAGGAACCCCGGAAGATGGCCTAGCGCCCATCTTCAAGAGTGTTGCCTCCTGTGAGTCTAACGACTTGGTGGAGGCGCGTGGCCGTTTGGCCTTACGAGAAACGGTCACGCTGGGAAAAGAGGGGGGAGCCCTGGTTTTAGCCGGGGCTGGGTATAAACCCTTTTTGCCGCCAGCTTTACCAGGGGAGTGCCCATGTTGTGTAGAGCCCGCAGAAGGGCTCCGAATGAGCACAGAAACAACCGTGCTCGTTGGCCTGGATGGGCCAGGGGCAGAGGGTGCCTTTCTAACTATTGAGGCATATGATGTCCCAGGCGGAGCCAGGCGCGCCAGGACCAAGTCTTTAGCCTCGCAGAAGGAGAGTCGATCCTGGGGCTGAACGGCTAGGATTTCTTTCTCCAGGAGATATGCACCAAATTGCCTTGAAGAAGCAGGGTGCGGGTCCCTGAAATTGACACACTTGGCCACACACGATTTGGACTTATCGTGTGCAACCTTAGAGCAATTTACACAGACTTTGGGTGTCCCCGACTTTGCACGTCTACATGAGTGATTTGTATGGACGAAGCGGTGACAGTAATAGCACCGCCGCGGCAGTGGCACGAATGCCTTCACGCGGTAGCGGTACCAACTGGCACGCACCGACTCAGGGAGCTTGTCACAGTGTAACGTGACGAAGAGTGTAGTGGTGGGTCTCGAGGCCCCTCCTTGTTTTCTTATCACACGTTCGACCTTGACCACCCCATGGTCGGCCAGCTCTAGGGTGATGTCCTCAATGGAGTAGTCAACGAGTTCCCTCGCATAAACTACTCCTTTCACTAAGTTCAAGGTAGAGTGCGGCTTTACACTCACCGGGGTGCCATGAAGTGTCCAAAGTGCACTTATCTTGCCTGCCTCAGCGGGATTCGCCGCATTCGCCAGAAGGCTCCCGTCCGAGAAACGGGTCACCTTCGGCTCTCTACCAATTGCACTAGCTAATCATCTTCTCTGATTGATCATGTTGCTTTTGGATAACATGGTGCCATCAGTGGAGCGAATAACGAGGAAGCGCTTGAAGCTAGCGGGCTCGAAAACGCCAGGTAACCTCTGAATGAGGGGCCCCGATGTCATCGAGGCTCCGCCCTGTGCACTTTTGGTCTTAGTCAGGGGCTTCGCATCCATGGGGGCGGGGGGGCAGGATGTGCCACCTCGGCTTGGTCACTTGTCAGAGTGGCAGCAGACCCATCCGTCCCTGCAGCCCACGCGGATGGAGAGGAGCCCCGAGTCTTCTTTGTCTTCCTGGTCTCGGTCTTTTTCTTTTTTGGAGAGGAGGGCGGGGAATGAATCCGCTTCTCCCCCCCGCCGGTAGAAGCCCCTAGGCCAGATTTCTTGGCCTCAGCCAGGTCCTTCTCTAAAATGGAGAAGGTCCTGGTGGTCGCAGGGGCATCATCCGGAGGAGATCCCTTCCCTCATTGTACTGCCTGAGAATCCCCAGCCGTTTGATGAGGACCTTGCATAGGGGTGGATTCGGGTTCGGTGCTTGGCGCTGAACCCGGATTTCCTCCCATGGAAGGCCCTACTATCTGAGGCTGGTTTTCTTCAAGGATCTCCAGTTGGAGATCCCCTCCCAGGACATCGCAGGTCCCCTTGGCAGCGTCATGAGTCTTTTGTGGGAGGCACAGGCCTTAACCCCGGCAAGGTTTAATATTCTTGCCAGCAGGTATTTTGAGGGAAGCGACCGAAGAAGCCTGGCTTTCCTCTCCCCCCTAAGCAAGTTTGCCCTACCGAGCCGCTTACACAAGAAGCGGTTGGCAATGGGCTGCCTGCTGGCTTTCTTAGGAGTCGCCTTAGAAAGCAAAGGAAGGACTGCCGCTGGAAATAGGGAGGTGCCCGAAAGCACCTCCAGAGAATGGGGTGAGAAGTAAGCCTCCTCTCCGGTTAAAGAAGTATGGAGGGTCCCCTGCGCAAGCACAAAGGGCGGCTCCGTTGATGTTCTTGGAGAAGTTATGAGTTGTGGTTTTTTTTATTTTAATCATTGGGCATGGCGCCGCCATTTCGGACCACCCCTCCCGCCTGCTGGCCTGGCAGTCCATCGGCATGGCTTAAACCTTAGACATGGCTTAAATAAGATAGATTTGTAAGACAAGAGGAAAAGGGATGTGAGGAAGGTATGGGTGGGGATGAAGCAGGTTGTTAAAAACCAACCACCCCAGACCGGAGCTCAGGAGTTAGAAAACATTGTCCCCTACCCCATCAGCCAGGATCCACGACGGTTAGCCGAGAAGAAGGTCAGCATCTACCCTGTTAAATTAGAGGCTGACCAGAGAAAGTTTTGGGAGAGGTTGTATGAAAAAAGAGGAAACAAGTGTTTTAAAGGAAGGAAGAGAGGCTAAGCTGGGGCCGGACGGGGTGCTGAGTCCCGTCAGCACGGTGGCCAGGATGGCAAATCGCCGCGTCCCTTAAGGGGGATATTGGGTCGAAAGGCGAGACCACGGAGAACGATGACTCAAAGGCCCAACGATAGAGATAAGGAATTTGAGATGACAGAATTCCCCAAAGAGGAGATTGCGAGGTGACTAGGGGAGAGTTTTCACGTGCCTAGTGTGAACGGCTTCCCAAAGGAGAACACTTGCAAACGTAACTGCAAGAGCACAATTCGATACCAGCCGACAGAGGTGCAGCGACAACGCTGGCAGGAGTCAATGGCAAAAAAATCCTCGCTGCACGAAGGAATCCAGTACGGGTCTCCACAAAATGAACAACGCCAAAGGCAAGTGACGGAAAACTATTCAGCGGAGCAATCAAGGCAGAATCTTCGCAACAGAATAAATTAAAAGGCCTCATGGCCCCATTTATATCCTTCCGTCGGAAAGGAAAAAGGGGGCTAAAAGAGGGGTGTATCAGTCGTTTCCCTTACGCAAATTAGGATGGTAAGTTACGGAAGTTTAGGCCAAAAATGGTAGCCTCGAAGCGGGTCGACCTGCGATAAACACCGTAATCTATGATGAGCAAGGGAAGGCATGGGAATATGAGAGCCTACCCTTTACATCCTGTTTACTTTATATTTATGTGATTTCTTCTTTTACCAGTATCTTTTACACACTATCTCATGCAGCTATTGGCTATCTGAACAACAAATTCTATGAAGATTTAGTAAAGGTGCTAAATTTTTAGTTACTGGAATGTTCAATAAAAAGGCTAAATTAAACAGATACAACAAATACTGAATTCCTTCCATGTATTCCAACCTCTAAACTGATCTACTTAAAGGTTATCACATATAATTATATAAAGTGTTTGAATATATCTTGTGGCAAATATAAATGTTTAAATATTCATATTAATTGGGGTAGGGGAAATATACTTAATGGCCTTTGTTGGCCCATATTTTTTTAATTATATAAATATAAATTGCTCAAAGACTTCAAACCAAAAATATAACTTAGAAACCAGCCAATTGAGATCATAGGCAAGTACCCCTTTCCTTTCTTCACATGTTAACAAAATTGAAAATATTGACGATGTCACCCAAGGAAGATTAAGATATATGTATATGTAATACGGAATCACTTTCAGATATAATAAATTTTCATTAGGATTTCCAGGCACAATTTTCAAAATACAAATGCCGATTTAAAAAGAAAATTATATCACTAAAGAACAATCCAAACTGAAATTTGAATCGTGAATCAAAATGCCATACTAAAACCATGGTCAATCTTGATTGTCCATGAAGGTATTAGAATGAAAAATACGATGTGACAGAACTTGGATAGAAGTATTAACAAAACTTAAAGTTATACTATTGATCTCCCCCGATTGACATCCATCGAGAAGAACTGAGGTTATGTATAATGGTATAGGGGAAGTTGAATTAGAGAGGACTAAGTCAAAAGATTTTGACCCAATGCAGAACGCTAACCCGCCTTGGCACGCTACTCAAGGTCATATCAAGATAATTATAAATTGTGTAAAGAAAGAATAAAGCTTTGTGTTTTACGATTTGCAAAGGTCTGAGTCTAATCGTAAATGAACGAAAAGCTTATTTCCTTTAGGTTGTTTGAACACATTGCTACTAGCATTGCTAATACGTCTTTTATTGATAAATTGTATTTTTCGGGGGTTTTCATTGAACTACAATACTAACTTAAAAATACGACAGTGTGTTTCGGTATCACTAATACAATATAAAAACTGAAGAAACTAGGTTTGAAATTAGCTGGAATGGGTATGAGATCAGAGATATTGCAAGTTAGATTCCATTCAATATAAGTCGACCCAGAGGAGGAACTAAAAATATAGTTAAATTTCTGAAATATACAAAGGACTGAAAGAATATCACAGATGTTTGCACAAGTTTAGAGAGACAAGTAACAGCTTTGTTCGACAGCAGAATACATATATCTGTAAATCCTGTGCTGAAAAACGATTGTAAATTTATGACAAAACCGCAAAACTACCTTTGAAATTTTCTAACAACAGAACTTTGTTATCATTCTGGGAGATTAGAATTTCATAAATTCTTTTGAACATTATAGACTTCAACTCACTACAACCAATGTTTCTACGACAAGCATCCTATGATTTAATAAATTAATGAAACTATTTAGTATTGTTTCATCTTACTCCAAAATAAAATTTCTCGTTCCTAAAAACAAGGTGCTACCTCAGTGCACAATGGACATCGGATAAACGATAATTTATATGACACCTTTTTCTTTACCCAACTGACAAACATCAGCTCTCCAATATCTTTCTGAGAACATTAACAAATGAAGATTCAATTAGTGTTGTACAGCCGCGTGTAGTTGCTCTAAGACAATCGATTTTCTACCCATAAATTCCTTAAATTAATGAAAGGTAAGAGAATCTAGGCTAAAATTTCTGAACAGATTGGTTAATTGTTTCTATAGAAATATTAAAGGAAGTGTATGGAATATTTTAGGTGAGAGCGGAGTAATATAACTTTGCAATTACAAAAAATGGTCGCACAAAATGTAAGTGTAGGAAACATTTAATTGAAACCCAAATGCAATACTTATGGCTTGTTCGGCTAACTACTACTCTCTAATTATTTATTCAGCTATTCACTACCAAACTCGAGTACAGCCAGACTCAACCAGGTTACTTCTTGATGCTAACTTGATGAAGATGAGGAGAGCGTTTCAAAACCACCAAGGTGTCAATCCTCGAAATGTGGTGGTATGGAATAGTATTGTGTTTTGAATCCAATTTCGTGACCAGAGGGGGGGAAATATCATTTTCATATGTATTTTTGCTACTTTTATCAAGGGCAAAGTTACCAAAATTAAGACGCCTAATCTTAGGCTATAAGAATAATTATAGAAAAGTCTGCGGTAACAATAAAAGAAATATACAAACATTACGACAAACCAAACCCGAATCAGACTAAAAATGAAAAGCATTATCAGCTGATTGAGGAGAATACTGCTATCTTAGGAGCCCGTTCAGGCAAGCTACACCATCTAAACTGTGCACAAAGGAAGAGGCGAGCATCCACCAACAACACAATATGTTGACAATCAGGAGTATATGAAACAGTGCCGAAAACAAGGGAGAATAATTAACAATCCTGCTCGTCCTGTTACTAGGAGAGGTAACACGGGCGAAGCTCCACCAGAAGGGAATACTCAATAAGTATGTGTAAGACAGTCTGTGGTATAAAACCATCATCATAGTAATGCTAAGGAGAGCTCTATAAAATGGCGCTGCGTCCCGCAAGTGTAACTGAATCGGAGAAAACAGAAAAGAACCTGAAGATGTCAAGGTGTTTGATGGCAAGTGCAAGGGAAATGTTGGGGTGCAATGACATCCCTGAAGGCCGCATTATAAATACCAATTATTATATTATTATTATTACCTCTAAACAAGCCTGATCGGCAGGATGGACGAAAAGGACTTTCTTCCCACTCAAATACGAGTTACATTCGTTTGTGAAAGCAGGTTGTGGCTAACCACAATTTACACACTTAGCCTTACACGATATTGCTTCATCGTGTAAGATCTTGGAGCGGTTTAGACAGATTTTAGGTTCACCCAAACATACACGTTTGCAGGACCTATTAGTCTGACAGAAACGTTAGCATTGGTCACGGCTCTGCGGTAATGGCAAGAATTCTTTTAGGCGGCAGCGATGCCAACCATCTCACATCGCCCAGCGAATCAGGTATCCAGTGACAGCCGAACGTGACGAAGAGTGTAGGGGGGTGTCCCGAGGCTAATTCTTATTTCCTAACCACACGCTTGACCTTGACCGACCCTGATCGGCCAGGTCATCTATGAAGTCTTTTAAGGTGTAGTCTACGATTTCTCTCGTATAGACTACTCTATTTACGTAGTTCATGGTAGAGTGAGTAGTAGCCGGCACACACGACCTATTAAGTGTTTGAAGAAGATTCACAATGGCCATGGATCCAGGTTAGGTGTGGATGGATATGAATACCCCATCGCCACGTTCCGGAGAGGGAAAATTGCTGTTGTTTTCATGGAGAAGAAGAAGGAAAGAGATTACCGTGTTGTGATTGGTTATATGTGGATGATGACGTGGACGAGCTAATTTATCCCCACAGCCAAGTGTCTTTTCAATTCAATTATACGTAAACCGGTCTATTCGTTTGCGGAAGCCCCTTCCTTTCTTTTTTATATAAAACAAGAAAGTGATACATTGTGTTTGTTTTCTTTTTACTTTTCCGACACAATTCATTTTTGTTTATTTAATATAATTGGTTGAAGTAGTCTTTCCTTTTCTTCATTGTTCCTAAAGTCTCTTAGAGTTTAATAAAAAAATACGTCCATACAAAATTTGGTTAAGTCAAGTGGTTCACAATTTCTTTTGCGAGGCAGCTTTATAAATAATAATGAGAGTAAATAGAAGAAGTTTGTCGAGCCCAAATTCAAATTTATCTCATTCAAACAAAATATTAAAGAAAATATTAAAACAAGATAATAGTATTTGGATTTCAAGGAAATATTTTCTACAATTTGATTTTACACAACTTCTTTCCTTAATTTCAAAGTTAGGGAACCTCGAGCTCACCCGAAAATATTCGAAACACTTTTTAAATTATTTATTGAAGCTTTTGAACAATCAGGAAAGGTATTTTAACATTGGCTCTCCTATATTTCATTCATTAGACTGAAAATAAGTAGCATTGCTTAGCCACACCCACTGTTTTCTTATTTGTCAACAAAAATTTGAGAGAATTTGGAAATAGAAAAATTGATTGTACGTATATCAGTGATGATAGATTAACGTAATAATAACATTCCATTGATTTGATTGTACAGGGTGCGGCAGAAATACCTCCCACATTTTAAACTTTCACCTATGTGTTGCTAATGAACTTATGAAAGTGCCAATGATGTTTTCATTCAGCTAATGACAAACCATATTGCTTGATGAGGGTATCTGAAAAAAAATGGTAAGTCATTAGCTAAATCAAAACATCATTGGCATTTGCATAAGTTCATTAGCAACACATAGGTGAAAGTTTAAAATGTGGGAGGTATTCCTACCGTACCCTGTATTTATAATAGAATAAAAAACATTATATAAGATATACGAATGAGTTGGAATTTAATCACAATTAAACAATGTGCAAAAGAAGAGTCGAGAAAAAGATAACTCATACCTGATTATTTAAAAAGTTTCAAGTGAGAATAGAGGCGATGGAATCCAATGAATTATGTTACTAATTTTAGAAAGATTGTAGGAATAATTGGGAAAATGTGATTTTAATTCGCAATTGAGTAATTATTGCAAACCTTTCTTTAGAATTTTAGCGTATTAAGAGTTTCATTATAAAATCCTCATCTACATATGTGTTGCCAAATTACTTAATAAATTTAGAATTACCATTAGTTTAATAGAAATTAATGGCAAAATAAATGTGATGTAAAATTGAGTATTTAAAAGTTTAATGGATTTAATCTCATGTTTAATCAAATGACAAGAATAGGGGTTTTATGAAATTTAAAATAGGGAAGAGAGAAAGTGATGTTAATATACATAGGAAGTAGCAGTAAAATTGAATTATTTTTCGAGTTGATAATAGAAATCGAAAGGAAGAGATAGTTTAGAATATGAAAGATACAATTTGTAAAGCAAAATGGAGTCTAGACTAGTCGCTGCCAGAAAAAATACACTTAAGCATTGACCAGTCTGATCTTTAATTTCATGGCGAAGAGTTAAGGACACACAGGAGGCTCAGGTACATGTGATTTATTTGAAATATATCTAGGTGAATACATACATATATATATATATATATATATATATATATATATATATATATATATATATATATATATATATATATATATATATATATATATATATATATATATATATATATATATATATATATATATATATATATATATATATATATATATATATATATACATATATATATATATATACATATATATATATATATATATATATATAAATATATATATATATATATATATATATATATATACATATATATATATATATATATATATATATATATACATATATATATATATATATATATATATATATATATATATATATATATATATATATATATATATATATATGCACATTTTGTTGAAGACCATTGTATATTTTGCCTTAATTAATTTCCTTTTGGCAACTTTCTCTTCTTCTAACTATCTTTTTTATTGCAGCTTGTAGATGGTGGATCACTTGTCCTGTATTCATCTCTTTTTTAAATGAATGTGTTTGGTAAAAAACAAACTAAATAGCTAAGCTTTCGATCTTATTTGATCATCTTCGGAGCGTTTTGAAATGTTCTTGCCTCCTTTACCGATGTAATGAGTGAAGTGAGGACCTGACAGAGTGAAAGAAAACGATTTTTAAGGTGTATTTATTCCGCCTTGGTTAAACGAAACGTTAGAGGAAATGGGCTACTCCTGTGAGTGGAATTTTAAAATAGTTTTAATGTGCGAATCCAGCTTGTCGCTTGACTGTTGATGGCCGGTTTATCTCCATTTATTAATATGGCTTCTAAGATGTTCAGCCTCGCCTTATTGACCTCTTCTTTTCAAAATAGTGTTATCAACGAGCATATCTCTCGTTAGGTTAATATTATGGGCACTCTCTATATGATTCTTAGGCCCTCCGCTTTGTAGATGCATGGTTAAACGTCTCAAAATTGTAGTGGCTGTCATGCCAATATATTTTGAGTTATTATAAAACTTATAGTCTTCTTCGGGGAAGATGAACTCGTAAACTATGTTGGTTGACTTGAGATTTGAGGAGTTTAGGCAGGTGTTGTTTTTCATCAAGAGATTGCTGGCTTTAGTTGTTTTATAATAAATGATGAGTTGGGTTTTATCTGTTTGATTTTTAGCCTTGATGTTGCGGTTGATAATCTCCTTGATGTTTTTTTCATCTATTTTATAGGCTGAGGACATCAGGTTTCTGTAGTACACTTTGATGTTGTTGACTTCTCCATGATTACTTTCAGTTTTATCCCCATGTTTGTAATGGTTATTTAAAAATGATTGGAGTTGTTTGTCAATCATGCTGTTTGAGAAACCATTACTCATGAGTATTTGTTTTACTCGTGCAATCTCTTGGGGAAAACGTTCCCACGTAGAGCAGCATTTATAAGCTCGGCGGATGTATGAGCCGAATACGCTTATTTTATACCTTTCAGGGCATTCACTCTCCGCAATGAGGCATCTTCCCATGTCCATACTTTTCCTATGTACTTTAGTGATGTAGCTGATGTAGCGCAACGGTCTCCCTTCGTTTATATATATATATATATATATATATATATGATTGCAGTAGGAAGGATACGACCATCTGGACATTCTAGTTTATTCCAAACAACGTTTCGGATTACCCAATCCATCATCAGGCTATAGGGATAAAAACAATTTTTGAGGCGAACAAATGTTATCATAAACTAGATACAAATCAAACGCAAAATAATTTAGATAGTGAACCTATAAAGTTAAAAGTATTAATAATTGCAAGTACATATACTGATAAGGAGAGGAACAAATTCATACCTACTGTCAGTGAGTCAGGGGAATGACTATGGAATTTCCCCCAAATCGGACACCTTTATGGGTAGTTGCTGGTCGGTATAATATTAACAGATCTGAAGCTGGCTGGTTGTGGCTATTACCGATAATGGGTGGCAGGTCAAGTCTGAATTTAACGTGGGCTAATGTGTTTTTATGAAGAGAGATTTTAGAATTCTGAGCTGGGTGATGTTAGGATTGGAGCCCAGAATCTCAAAATTATTGTTGTTTGCATCAACCTTACACTTTATAATGGGATCTCTGATTGTCAAGAATTCCTTACTAGAGAGAGACTTTCCTGTTCGGCAACTAATGCCGAGGTGTGCGCAAAACCTCGAGTGTAACGAGCGAATAGTACTACCAATATGTGTTCCCTGGGAACATGCAGGGCAAGAAAATTTGTATACAATACTATTGCGCAAATAAGCCGGGGTAAATCCTTGGTGCGGAAGAAATTACCTATTTTTAAATTGTTAATGAAGGTTATTCGGAAATGTATTTGCGGAAAAAAACCGAGCTGAAATATAATGTAGAATCAGTTTTCTCGCATCTTTTTCAAATAGACAATTTTTTCCAGTTTATTTTTAGTTTTTTTAAAAAATAAATTCATTTTCTAAGAAGATGGTCATAAATAAATAAAAATAAGTTCAAATTAAAAGTAGATAATTAATTTTATTTTAAAAAATCTTTCCCTTATCTTCAATCAAGTGACTCCTCTCGACTTTGTCACGTATTTTTTATTGTATTAAAGTTCTTTCATACAGCGTAGCGAATGTAGGTGTGGGGCCTTGGTGAATATGCATTTTTTGTCTATATTTATCAAATATTTATCACTTATATTACATGAGTTTTATACATTAAAAAATATAAAAACAATAATAGAGACGAAATAAACCCCATAAATAAGCACGATTCAATATTCTACTTAGAGATTTATGCTTCTCAAAACATTGCTGCTAGATCCGTAGTTTACGTCTTCATGAAAGCAATTTACTTGACCTCTCCCCGCTCCGTAAAAAAGATATCCAACGGTTTCGCAAAGTTTTTGCGCCGAACGACAACAATTCATTAGTATATTATAATCGCATTGAAGGAAGAATTGAACCATGTGCATGGCTTAATTCTTTAAGTAGAAGCATAATAGCCATACTTCTAAAACTAGTTTTGTAAGGATGTGTCTGATCCTGTAGTTTATTTTTAACATCGGGTACATTTTCTAAACATTATCTTTTCACTTTCAGCCCGCTTTTTACTCAACTCTTTTCTGAAATTTACTGGCAGATGATACTGTTTTTTTTTCTCATAAAGTAAACTCGATTTCATTGTTTTGTCAATAGAAAGGGATATACCAAGGTTTCTAACTCCATAACATAGATAGTCATCTACCTAATTCAAAGTTCTGCACATGCCTTAGTGTTCCTTTTTAATTAAAAGAAAAGATATTAGCAATAATTCGACTGATTGGGTGCCTCAATGATCACGATCAACTAAAAGCTGAAAGTTTATACTCTTTGTATCTGATGTAATACATGGCAGAATCAAGGCAGTTAAATGAGGATTGCGTGTGTGCTTCTTTGTCGCTGTGTTCGTGTCAAAAACATATCGTCGGTAATATATTATTTTTCATCTATGTTGTAAAAGAACAATATCTGAGTGATAATATCCTGCCATGGACAACGTCATTTCCTGTTCTAACATTCACGCATTTTCGACTCCTGAGCGCATTGGGGAAATATTCCCCAATCCTGCAAACTCGTCCCAAGCCTCCTCTCTCTCACCCCCGGTGATGAGGCGAGGAAAAGCCGCTGTTCCTCTACCTCACTGCTAAATGATGAATCGAATCCACCTCGGATTAAGATTTCTGGAGCTTGTAACTACTTTCTTAAAATTTCCTCTTCCCCCTCAGAATCGGGTATACAAATACTCGGGTTATTCTGTAGTTCGAGGAGTCAAGCCCCCGCACCCTAAGGCCGTCCTCATCGTCTCGTCCCGTGAGCGTTCGTCAGACAGGAGACTTTCTCAGCCGTGATTCTACCCTAGTCAATTGGTAGCTTATGTGAAAGGCAAGTCTTTGAATTTGCGCAACAGTCTCCCTTCATTTATTCGAACCGAAAAAAATCTCCATCAATCACCTTTGAGGAAAAGGAAGATTGCTCTTTCAGTGGAATTACGAGAATTCTCACATTCCCAGTCGAACGTCATCTTTGAAGTTTGGCTATCTTTATCGGAAAGTTGGTTGGGATCGTGCCCCACCTGCATCATTAGGATAGTGCCCCACTTGCCTCATCGGATCGTGCCTCACTCGCCTCATCGCAAGAAGGACCTTCCTCGAGACTGAAACCCCCTCCATTATTCGTATTGTCAAGTTCCCTTTTTGATCTGAGCCTAGTAACATGAATTAATTAATTCCATTTGAGAATCCATTCTCATAATAATTATTAAAGAGACTATCTCAATATAAATAATTCCCTTTTGTCTATTATTATTCTTATTTTAATCTTTGTAATTAAATTATATTTTTGTTGTTTCATTTTTAACTAACCTTGAATGATACTTTCGGCCTATTCAAGTAAATCTCGTCAGCCATTTAGTCACTCTGTTTGATTAGTAAAGATTTGAAACCCAACGCCTCAAGTGTGACCTTCTAGTCGGTTGTTAATCCCTGCGAACAGTCCTTCAACGGTTCGCGATGCAATAGTTGATTAAGTCACCCCCCACATAATATAGGAGTACTGTATAGTATAGAGTGGTTTTACCATGACATGTAATAAGGAGCACATTTACGAATTAGGGCCATCAGTATTTATTTTCCTATTTTGGAGGGTAAAGTAACCAAAAAATTGAGAATGAAATTAGAATGTCAACAACAAAATCTTTCCATTTTTCTCCATCTTAACAGAAAAAAATACTTCACAACGCCCAGAAAAATACACTCTGATAATTAGGATCTCAACGTCGTTCTGGAGACATAGATGGCGATGGAACGTGTATGGATTATAAAAAGCAAACTCCTAAAAAGTTAAAGATTCATTTTTACTTTTGATTTGGCACATTTAACTAATCATTCCCATTCAATAGTAGTAGTATTATTATTAGTAATAGCAGTAGTAGTAATGCTTAGCCAACCTAACCTTATCCATGCGATACCGACCAGATAATGAAATAAATATAAAGGTCAGTATGACAATCGCTGCCCGAGGGCACCAGAAGCCGGTCCTCTTTGGGGAGAGGTGTCAGCAAGTATTATGTTTTGCCTCAAACAGCGTTCAGGGGTAACCTTCGTCGCTAGGGGCATAGGGACTTGTTCCGCGTCAGTGGTATGTGGATATAGAGACCTATAGGCAGGATTCTTTGGAACATTGTGTGTGTTGTGCTGCGAAGATGGAAGAGGAAAGAAAGCAGTGTTGAAATTGGCTATGTGTGTGATGAGAAGTGCAAGATCTACCGACCCGAATACAGGGGTGAGCTCAGCGCCTCCACCAATGGGTAGCCAGATCTCTTCTACCTGTGCTGGCGTTCGTGGAGCTAATGCCGCGATCGTCTCCGGTAGCGTGACGTTAGCGGACCAACCCCAAATGTGCGCCGACAACTTTTCTTAGCAAATATTCTTTCTCAATTTCTGAATTGTCTCTTGAAAGAATATATCTTCTTGACGGGAAAATGGTTGGCGAGAAATTCAAGATGCTTTAAAAAGTTTTGTTGATTACCAAAGAAGATTAGGTACATTTTAAGTTATAAAATATCAAATAAAAAGACTTTAAAAGCTCTGGAGTGAAAATCGAAATAGAAAAGATGCCCTCTAGTAAAAAAAAAGATCGATGATGGGGGAATCAAATCGGCCTCAAAGCAGATTACAGGAGAAAAATTATAACTTTCGAAATAAGAACTTTTTTAGAAATATTTTATAAATTTGTACTTTCATATTTTGCTAAACTGCTAAAATATTTATATTTTTTTCTGGAAAGACAAAAGAAAAATATTTCACTTTTATTTTAGGGAAAATTCTTTGGAGAAATTTTATCTCTCATATTAGCAATGCTGATTACTTTATATAATAAGATATCTTTGATAGTAGCAATTGTCTGTCCTGACCTACGTTATTCCATGAAGAGGTCTTTTACAATAAAGACGAAAGCGCTCGGAATCATTTTTCTATTTTCCTTGTGGGTGTTATTGTACATATATATATATATATATATATATATATATATATTAGTGTGGAGTCGCTCCTTGGGAACCTTATTCGTAGCAGGAATATGAAGACATATGTGATGGTTACGAACATTTCATTTTCCGGATATTTCGGTCATTATCGATGACCATCATCAGCGAATTCTTAAGCGGAATACAAGAAATTCAATATAAACTACAACAAGAAAGAATTATAAGGGCAGGGCGAACAATCCAAAGTAAGTTAGATCAGGGGGTATGTAATCGAAGTGGATATTAATAAATGGAGCGAAGCAAGTAATTCAATAAAGTTAAATTTTAAGTGATTGAACGTTAAATGAATACGAGTAGACTAAGGCACGAAAGTTTAAATATTAAATAATCAATAATGAAGGGGCCAAAGAGGACGACTAAAACATTAGATTAAGGAAAAGTCAATCATAAACTTAATCATTTGGATATAAAGGGGACAAACTAAAATAAAAATAAAAATTTCTCTGCGCGAGTACTAACCTAATCTCGTTGTAGCCTGGAGTATCAACTGATATTACGGACAGAACTAGGCAGAAGGAAAACTATTAAGGGGGATTTGGTTGGTTGTACGTTTGTCGTCTATATAGTGAATAATTTGAGGGATGATGAATAATCATTGAGTTCCGGGTTTATTTGTTTAATGTAAAGTGATTCAAGAATTTTTAAATCCAGAGAATAGGAGGCAGAAGAGAGTATACTAAAGGAATCAGGGTCAAACGGGTAGTTATGTTTTAGTGAATGTTCTCGTATAGGGAAGTGTTCGGGTTTGGAGGTAGGAATGTTTGTTCTATATGATACTCAGATATGTTTAGCGATCCTACATCTTAATTGTAGACATATTTGTCCTTCATATCGACTTTGACAGGTCACACAAGTGAATTCATAAATGACGGAGGAACGCAGGCCTAATGGGAGTGATTCTTTGTGTCGAAGGAAAGTATGAACACCAAGAGGATTAGAATTAATTAGGAGAAACATGCATTAGGGAAAGTATCTATTAAGAGTCGAGAGTAAAGCTTTGTTGAATTTGATGTTATCAAGTTGGAGATAAGGCAGTTTTAAGAATATTTTTTGTTTAGGGACAGTTATTAGAGGTATTTTGCGAGAGAACTTTTAGATAAGAAATTGGAAGTAAGTCTGTCAAAAAGGTGGTCTGGGAAAAAAATAAAATGAAAAAAGCTCCTAAGATATCCTATTTCATAATCAAAGTGAAACCAATTTGAACTGATTTTGTAAGCTCTGTGTATACTGTTTATGATGGCGGAATGTTTAAAATTAGTAGGAGTACAACTAAAGAAGTGGGAGCCAAGTTTGGTCGTAGTGGGTTTCCTGTAAACTGATGTGTTATATTTCGAACCAATCGTTGAAACGGTGACATCCAGAAAAGAGATTTTATTGTATAATTCTGTCTCCATGTAAAATTTAATATTAGGGAGTTGTTGATTTAAATAATTTAAAAATAATGGGGAATCTATTAATATCCGCTTTGATTACATACTCCATGATCTAACTTATTTTGGATTGTTCGCCCAGCTCTTATAATTCTTTCTTGCTGTGGTTTATAGTAAATTTTTTGTATTCCGCTTAAGAATTCGGTAATGATGCTCATCATTAATGACCGAAACGTCCAGAAAATTAACATGTTTGTAACCATCACATATGTCTTCATATTCCTGCTACTATATATTATATATATATATATATATATATATATATATATATATATATATATATATATATATATATATATATATACAAAGAAGTACAGTAACGTACATGTACATGCAGGAAAGAAACCATAATGTTAGGATTAATTTATTTGCGAAACTAGGTTTCGACGGGGACCTCCGTCATCTTCAATCGCTGGTGAGCTAATGACTACACCAAAGTGCTTAACTTATGGGCACACAAATTAACAAGTCCGAATGTATTTGGGGGGAGGTGAGAAAGGAGCATTTTATATACATCTTCTGCTCATCAAGGGATTAGTGTTGAATTGCACATCGGAAAGTATTAAAGTTTGGAATTTCCTTTATAAGAGCTGATTCTATTAGACGTCTATGTATATAATTGTGAGAATTATAAATATTTTTTACATTATCAATGTCAATTGAATGGTTTTCATTTGACGTGTGGAGAAACAAACTAGAAGAAAGGCTTCCATGGCACATGTTCCATTTGTGTTCCTTCATTCTCTTGCGGTATCTGCTGCATTGAAGATGACGGAGTTCTCCGTCTAAACTTGGTTTCACAAATAAATTGATCCTAACACTGTGGTTTCTTTCCTGCTTATATATATATATATATATATATATATATATATATATATATATATATATATATATATATATATATATATATATATATATAAAATAAAAATGCATAAAAATCTTTACGTTCCCCCCAAATGGAGCTATGGGCCCTTTTATAAACTTGCCCCGTCTGTTTTATCGAGAGACGTGAGCCGGGTGTAGACTCCTTTAGAGACAGGCTAATTTTATCCTACATCATTATTCACGTGTCGGAAGCAAAAGCAACCTGTGTGTCCATGCACTACAAGGAAAGACGAAGAATATTGTCTACCAAGATGAGTTGTGATGTAGCATCGGTTGAAGAATAATTTTGACTAAATATAATAATTTCATTTGTATCTTGCTTATGATTTTTTTTTATCCAGGCAACGCCGGGTACCTCATTCAGAGGCTCATAGGGAAGCCTTAGAAGCACTAGGCTGGACAATGGAAGACATCAAGAACTGTGAGGCTGCAATGAGAAGTGTCACCTTTTTAATTAAGCTGATTTCAGGCAGAAATTTGCAGTCATCCATAAATTAACGAGGACAGATGAGTCCGGGATTGTGCAAAATCATCTTTGAGTACGAATATTAAAACACTGTCTCTAAACACAAATAGGAGAGCAGAGCTCTTTGGTTATCAACTGTCAGCACAATTTGGCCAAAACATTCTGACACTGGAAAACGGGCAAGTATATCCTGATACTGATGGGTGAATATAAATATCTCCTATATGCATAGTTATTAATACTATTGATAATCTCAAAGCAAAGGTATTACCCAATCTCCGCAAAACTAAAAATACTACAACTGGCTTTGTGAAAGAGCTATATTGGCTTTCAAGTAAAATACGGTCTGCAGAATCAATAAACATCTACTTTTTACCCTCTCACAAAGTCTACAAATTTACAAGTCAGTTAATATAATTTCGGATCATACTAAAATAGTTGATTATTTCACAGAGTTCCTAAGCTGTCTAGAATCTCCTGACATACCTACTCACCAATTTGAACTGAAGTTAGTAAATCTAAATAATGCTTTTTGTTCAATTTCCATCCAACAAAAGTCTCTAACTTCACTCGTCTGGTGGTAAATAACTTTATGCCCCATCTCATACTTTCTTTTAAAGCTTCCTTTCATGAGCTGGGGGTGTGGGACGGAGGTCATCACCTCCCCCATGGTACTGCTCGGGTTAAGGGGCTAACACCTCTGAAACTTGTTACCATTTACCCTTCAAATACCCTCCATTTTTATTTTTATAATGTAACCCCTCGAGGGTATGTCAGGTAGAATATCTGTAACCATGCAACAGCTTACATCTAAAGGATTGTGAGTCATCCAGGTCAAACACCCTCACTTACGTTCCCGCCACTTATGTATGTAAAACAATTGTCGCCTGCCTTCCGCACATTTAACATTCCCTTTTTTTCATCACTTTCTTGACAGATTAGTCAATACCAACTGTCGACGGGGTATGCCATCGTTGGTAGTTCGCTTTAAATTCGATACCCCCAAAAAAGAACTGAACTGTAAGGTAGTTTCCAAAGCCATATAATGTCCAAGTTTTATTTCATACAACAAGTGCGAAAAATAGTTATAATAGAAAGTATTACGTACATATGTGAAGAGAAGTTGCATCCAAACCGAGAGAAAGCTAATTGATTATTTTCAGTTTACACTAAAAAATTACGTAACGTGTGTGTGGCAACTCTACCTTACGTGTGTAAGTGTGTTGTCGACAGTTATTGATGATATTAAGATATTATTCATTCATCTGTTTGGCGATACGAGTTAAAGTGGATAAATCTTTCAAAAAGGAGATTGTTCAGTGGAAAAGTAAAGGAATGATACTGTCTGACATTTCAGGGCCATATAATCATTCAAAGAGTATCATTTTAATGATAATATAACTGCATGCAAGGATTTATTTAACTCTGGGCAAATAAATGAGAGATTAAACTGGCACACAAAGATAAAAGGCAAAAAAACACTCAAGAGGAGTATAATGTAGTCAGAAAGGTATATTCTAAACTTCAAGATACAAAGCAATCAAAGTATAAGGCTAAAAAACTCTCCGAACCATTGCAACGGGTAGATTAATTGTTTTTAATGATCTATAAGCAAAAACTTTTGTTTAGGAAAAGTAATAATACACGCAAATATTTTTACCTTGATCTTAGCTTCGAATTGCTGTGGCCAAACAAGATAATTTTGTTCAAGCCTCAAGAGCCCAATCGATTTTGTATGACCGACACACTCTGACAAAGAGGACGCGTATCATTTTAGATCGTTAAGTAAGTCTTGGTCTACTCAATGATATTAAACTCTTTTGAATGATCGTTCAACCAGTTCTTCCGCATTGTAAGAAAGAGAGAGAAATTTACGCGGACAAAAAGGCCTAAGGGGGTATCTCACGGAAGAACGGACCTTCAACCGGCATCTTTCGGTAAACTTCCGGGGCGATAACGAACCGAGGCGAGTCAAACTGCAGCCCGGAACCAAAATCAGCGAGAAGGCGCTAAGCCCTTGCCTGCCGCGCCTTGAATCCGAGTGGGACCCACCTCCGACGGCAAACAAAATCGCTTCCGGCGAAGTCGTATATATTTCCCAGCGCGGAAACGAGTAAATTATTATTCAACCAGGAGTCAGGCACTTCTCACGCAGTATCCAAGCAGTAATCAAGAGGATTCATTGGAACCAGCCAAAAGACACAACGCACCACTTCACAAGCGACTATCTGGTACCCTCAGGACTCGGAGAAAGAAACCAGTTGTTCAGAACTACGGCAGTCAAGGACGTAGGGACTCATTCTAGAATAATGCGCTTCGCTCCGTGCTCTGCAAGGATGCTCCATCGAACAACCACTCGAGGCCCACCCTTCTCTTAGAAAATCGTAAGACTATTACATTTTCCTCTATCATCATCGAAGAGACATGGCGCTTTCCGACTACGAAGCCTCTCCTCATCATCTCCTCCCATTTTCTTTAGGGTAAATATTGTGCTACTCATAGCTCGTGCCTAAGCATTCAATGTAAATTAATTTCCTTTTGCTGAACGTGTAGTTTTCCAATAGTGTATAAATTATTGTTAAATTCTGTTACTTTTTCGTATAATAGTAAAGATTAATTTTGTTTGTCTTGTTTAAATTCAAAAACCACATAAAAAGCCATTGATCTATTTTCTAAGTCGGCAACGGTAGAAAACGCACTCGAATATCGCCCGTACCTAAAAGGGACCTCACCCGCGTCTAGAGAGGGCAAGCGAATGTCATTCAAGCCTACCTGACCTACGACAAGCATATTTATGGAACTGAACTTTGCAACCATGTCAATAGTAACCATTTGAGAAAGAAATTGTTTGCTACATTTGTCCTAACTGCTAAGTGTGGCTGCTTACAGCGATTAATTCTCATTCGGTTAGCGATTTATAACTAAACGATATTTTTGCTTTGACATTATCGAATTCTTTATGATTATAAAATTTGGATCTAATTTTCAACTAATTAGTTCGAAATATTCGTTGTTCTTCAATATGCGAGTGAGATCAAATTCTCCAATACTTCCTAACATTCTTAAGTCCATCGTTGGTTGCTAATAAGAAAACAAACACCGGAGAGTAGAGTTTCAAACTTTAAATTCTAACTTAAAAAACTATGATATTAAATTAATAAGGTAAGTAAAATATTATGAAGCAAAGTTATAATCCTACAGGGACTGTCAAATGCAAGAAAAGGTGATGAAGCTCGAAGTTCGACCCAAATTTTAATTAGTGGAAAATTTTGCACCTCTGCTTTATTAGGTAAAGATTATTTCCAATTTATTCTCCGTAATTTTTAACTGTGAGCAAAACCAAGACGATTAAAAGCGTAGTTGTTCTTGAAAGAATATAAAACTTGAGTGATTTTCTAGGAAGGGGAGAAAAAATAAAGCGTGATAAAGGGTTTCAAACTCCTTAAAATATTTTAGGTAACACTCTATAAATAAAGTTGGATTAAAGGTCAGGTATAGTTAATCAATACGCACGTAAAATAATCTCTTCGTGGTGACAAGAAAAAATCTCCTGTATACTCCTCAAAGACTAAGTCTCGACAGTTTGTATTTCAAGCCATCGACGCAAACTTTGTCGAATCGAAGGTATTCTTTATATATTTACATACAAATCCAACCATGCCCACCATTGCGATCTCTATTGCCGTTTATTGGTACATGAGGACTCTTGCCGTCTTTGTCCTTTATTGTTACGAAGTCTATGTTGTTCCTCCTTCAGGTGGAGGTGGTCTGTCATTTCTTTGTTAAGAACTTTTTGAGGGCGTTCACAAAGTCTCTAGAAATGATATGATTATATAGCTCATCTTCTGAATTAATGGATTTACCATTGCGTGAGGACAGAGGCTTTGGGTTGAAACGAGTTAGCAGTCCAGAAAAATTTCAGGTTCTGTTCAACGTTGATTTCTTTCAATTGATCGCTCCCATTTTTCTCTAAGTTCTTGCACCAACTTTAAGTTAATCTGTTGCCCAAACTGTTCTATCAGTCGGAAGAGCATTATATTTGTGATGCCTACGTTGAGAATATGGTTGTAGGTAAGCATGATCTTTTGTTGTAGTACCACTTTTTTCCCTGGGGTGCAGGTTTGGAGAAGAATCTTGTGAGAGGTATGCGGGATGGCTATTATATCTGCCCTAGAGCTAATACTATTGATGAGAGCAAGTTATTGTTCGAGGTGGTCAGTGGTTGCGTTGTTCAGGTTTGTGAGTTTCCCATTGAACGCTCTTTTGTACGGCTTCTAGTCAGCGTTCAAGTAACTCTTCCTGGGTGACGTAGGGACCTGGAACGGAGCAGTTGGCACGTTAATCTTCATGGAAATGTAATAGCTTGTTGTTGGTAGCCAAGTATAATATGGTAGTAAAAAAGTAAGAACGACATCAGGCCTTTTGGCTAACCCTTCTTCATCTCGATTCTCAGAATAGAACGTAAGTCTGTAAATATTTCCTTGCACGATATTGTCTCTTTTTGTAACTCATGTTCAATTACTAACTATATAATAGCCAGTTGTTTTTTTGTTTTCTACAAATCAATCAATTGTTTTAGAGCAGTTGGTCACTCGTAGTTTGCCTCCTTAAATGGTGCTCTCGGTAAAAGAGGCAACTATAGCTGGTAATTGAGTTCCAACCTCATCAAATTATGAAAATATTTGGATAACTGCCTAGTCAGATAAGTGATAAGAAAAGCAATCTTATGCACTATTATTTGTCTGGTACTTATCAATTTATTAAGTTTATATAGTGTCTAGATTAAACCGAAACAAGCATTCAACAACCGTGGCCAACTATTTTGTAGGAATGCGAAATCAAAAGGTACAGTTCAAGTTTTGTTTTTCTCTTATCTTCTCTCATAGCCTGGTGAAATTAAATACGAATTTTTCTCAAGAGCAAGGAAGATAAATAAGATGATTAGAGAAAGGTGAAAGATGCTAAACTTATGTACAGTATGGAGAGAATGTAAATCATTACGGAAGAAAGTTACGAAGGTATTCAACAGGCAATGGTACGTGGTGTAAATTAGGCTACTACAATCTGACGCTGGGTATAAGGCGATGTGCCACCTAGGGGCAGATAGAAAAAATATAACAGTAATCTAAAATAGGAAAATCCTACAGAAAACGCATCTGTAGTCAATTTATCACCTCTCCTGTGATCATAGCCGACACAGCAATAATTTCTAGGCTAATCACCAATAGTCAGGCCTACATAGCGATCTTCACCTAAGAAGTTGCCCTCCTTCAGACGATGAAATGTCTCCTAAGCGGAGCTGTCTTTCCCTCGTGCTTTACCCCATTTATGCCCATGATTTGTCATTACCAATAGAGCCGAAACAGCTTATGTTTAGTTTGACGATGCATTACCCAAATGTTGTCAACTTCTTTGAAAACAGCAAGGAAGTGGCTCGCAACACGGTATAGAAATATGGAACTTTAATAGGGAAGAGAGAAAATAGAAGATTAATAAGAGAGGAGTAGAGAAACTGAAATTTGAGGGAAATGGATATGAATTTGCGAATGACGTTAATGTATCGAGTCTTAAGATCTCAAAAACTGAGTACAGGAATAAAAGGAAACTTTACATAGTGACAGTTGGGGCCACCCTACTCAACCCGACATTCTTAATTCATGTAAATCAAAACAGTCCGCTGGATAACTTGCACCCGTAGAATAGACAATAGGAGACTGGAGAAACTTCATTGAATACTAAAAAATGAATGAATTCATTTGGTTTTCCACAAAAGAGCGATGAAAATAAAAATAAAATGAAGGAGAGTTGAGCCAGGATGGGAGGCCAAGTAGAGATCAAGAGAGTTAGTAGAGATGAAATTTAAAATTAAACGAACAAACATAAATAGAAAGAGATCCCTACCGTTGTATGTATGTATAGCAAGAGAGGAAGCAATCAACTATATCGTAAGTTTGAAACTAAATTGCGTGTGTAAATGCAAGTTCGTAAGAAAGAAGAGTGAAAAAAATTTAATCAGATTAAAAGAAATAAATGAAAAATATGCAGGAAGGAAAGCTATAGGAAATTAAGATAAACCGAGATAACTAAGGTCAAGATTGAAGGGAAATTAGAAAGAGAAAGTATAATCCAGTCACATTGCAAACTTTATCATACCCTACTACTACTCGTATCTCTCGCATTCCTTTTACACAAAATTCTATAATCTCCCAAACAACATTTTTGACTGGTTAAACCATAAAAACCTAAGTAAATAAGTTTCAAAAAAAGAACCTATATATGTAAGAACCAGGTTTTGTTTTCCATACATTTAAATACAAAGCACTATGTATATCCGACCTCACCAGGAAGAACTATATTAAAGCCCAAGTAAAATATTTGAATGTACGAGTATTAAACCCCTGCTTAAACACAGCATATTACCCAGATGATATAAATATAGCTAAAAGGATAATCGTCGAAATTGGAAAACCTCTATCGCAGGCTGTAAGTTATCACTCAATTACCCATCTCTTCGTCGGGAAGGTATTCAGTTTGGCTTCAGGGGGAACATAATCGCCAAGATGGCTCTCAGCGTCATTATTCATAAAGAAATAGATAAAGTAAAGGGCAAAAGAGCAAGTTAAGATATAGGCTGCCGTGACGTATCAAAATTAGTCGAACCCTTATGGCAACGGATATACAGTACAAGAATATAAGACTATAATTAAATAAGAAAATAGAACGGATCCTTTGCGACTATGTTATGGAATGATACGCATATACGAGGTGCGGTCAATAAGTTTTGCAATTCGGATATAAGGAAACGAGATATGAGGAAAAGTGTTTTATTATTTTTCAATATAACTAACCTCGACTTCAATGCACATGCGCCACTTGTCCCTGAGGCTTCGAATTTCCGACAACCAGAAATCTCCAGACTGCTGTTCAATCCACTCCTGGACGGCGAGCTGGTCATCTTCATCGTCCCCTAACCGGCGTCCACGCAGTGCAGCCTTACGCTGGCGGAATAAAAAGTAGTCACTAGGGGCCATATCTGGATGGTAGGGGGGATGGTTGAGCTCCTAGAATCCGCAATCACGCAAGGCAGCTTGTGCAACTCTGGCCTTGTGGACTTTGACGACGTTGAAGTCGATCATGGGGCGTGAGGTTTCTAGAGACCCAACGGGCAGAGACCTTGGTCATGGCCAAATTGTCGTAGATGATGTTGATAACACTTCTATGTGATATTCCATGTTCTCGCTCGATTTCTTCGACCTTCATCCGTCGATTTGCGAGGATCATCCTCTCCACACGGGCTATATTGTCCTCGTTGGTCACGTCTGATGGGCGTCTTGGACGGGGATCATCTTCAAGGGAATCACGACCATTGCGGAACTCCCTATTCCAGCGAGCAATGGTTGCATAGGAAGATGAGGCGTTGGTGTACACTGCAACTATACGTTCATGGTTCTCTTTTGCATTTTTTCCTTCCTTGGTAAAAAATTTGATCACTGCGCGGTGCTCAACCTTCTCCATTGTTGAAAAATTTGTGACTGACGATCTGTGATCAGTTACTGATTCTTAAATAGATGAGTCAGGAGCCTGCGGCTGCAGGTCCTGGCTTGTTATAACTTGTCCTAACACCTTCACAAACAGCCATCCCCCTTCCTCTGCTTTGCTCTACCGATTCGCAAAATTTATTGACTGCCCCTCGTATGATACAAGAAATTACCAAGGAGAGAAGTTTAAGTTGGAAGCAGGCCTTCACCAAGGGGGATGCCTAAACCCTACCTTATAATCGCTTGTACATCAGACATCCCTTTATTCATGAAAGATGACTGTCTGAGAATACATTTTACAGATAATGCAACCCATTTAAATATATGTTTTCACATAATTGCTCAAATGCAGGCTTGAATGGGGACAGCCGAATTTAAGAACCAAAATTATTACGAAAGAAATTAGAAGATAAGCAGAAACAAAGATAATTTTAACATAATACCTATGTAAAGCCAAGAGTTATTAGATATTCATGTTGATGGTGAACGAAAAAGGTACATAACATAACATAACATAATTTCACGGATGACAAAAGTCACAAGGGCCTATCAAATGCCACCCGTATCCATCAAATCCCACCCACATAATGCATCCATAGGATTTTGTTAGATCATGCATCTACAATATACAATTTAACAATCCATAGGATTATGTCCAACCATGAATCTACAATATATAATTTAAAGCCTCCATAGGAGTCTTAAAAACAAAATCAAATTCCCCCAAAATATACAATAACAAGAAACTGCATCCACAGGAATGACTCAAGAAACATATTCCAATACCAAAAAGTAAGAAATTAACCCTCCATCCCCATATAATCATCCAATCTGCGCTTGAAAACATTCAAGTTTGGGCTGTCTCCAGTCTCAGGTGGCAAATTATTCCAATAATCCACCACTCTGTTAGTGAAAAAATATTTTCTAACATCCAGTCTGTACCTCTGTTTTTTAATCTTTAAGTGGTGGCCTCTAGTTTTATTACTACCTTCTAACTCAAATAACTTGCTGAAATCCAATTTATCCATCCCAGAAAAGATTTTAAAAAGCTCAATTATATCTCCCCTGACACACCTTCTTTCAAATGAAAACATATTTAATACCCTCAGTCTATCTTCATATTCAAGGTGCTTCAGGGTTAAAGGTTAAGCAAACTTCTCACTAAAGTGCCTAACGATTTATCACTTATATCACAAGATTTGGAAAGCGTGGAGCGATACAAGCTTTGGAGAAAAAGTCTACAGAGGAAGTCGGAAGGAACATTTGAGCATCTATAGACGTGTAAGTTTTTAGAAGTCTGATGATCGAATTTGCCCTAGCTGCTGCCTTTGCGACCTGCATAGGGAGCTTTAGGTCGTTTTAGTTTCTTTTTAGTATTGTTTTAAATACTAAAAAACACGGCGTAGGTATTCTGAAGTTTCAATACCGAAGGCAATCTATTTGGCTTCCTATTACATCTAATGGTTACAAGAAACACGTAGCCAGAAGAATAAACAGATGGTAGGGTTGTCTATACCTACTCTGCAGACTAATATCCTGGAATTAAAAAAACAATAAGATATATCAGGTATAGTAGAATCAGCAGTAGTTTAGCAAACATTTGAAATGTACACACTCTTCGAACATAACATACTAAAACTACAGCGAATACAAAATAAAAAAGTAATACTAATTATGAATACCAAACGAGCATAGAGGCGAAAAAAGAATAATCTTTATAAAATCAAATATCAAACCTTCGAATAAAAAGAAAAAAATAGTTCAAAGAGAAGATAAAAAATAATAAGAGGAGCATTGAGTCTTCTCCCTTCCTCCGCCCTGGAAACATAGAAGAAGTTCAGGGTGAGGAGGGTGCTCGGTGATCTCTATCTTTCCTATCTTTCTTTTTTATTTCCTTCGTGACTCTGAAGAATATCAAGATGGGCAGAAGACGTTTAAGATTCGCAATAAATGGAACTTACTGATCTCTTGAATTCCTCCTCTCCTGAGGACTAATTTTAGAACTTTCTTCTCTACGAAGGGCTTAGATAAAATTTGAATGTGCAACACTCTAAGCACAACTCTGGGTCAGATGGTTATGAGCTGAGCTAAAATCAACACAGAGAAATTTTGGTTAATGTGAAAAAATACAATATTTTTTTTACCTTCAGCTTCCGAGGGGCTAAGGCTCCAAATTTTGCTTCGAGTTCCCTCGTTAGTCGTCTTTCGACAAGCCGAATAACGGTCATATAGCAGATTCACGTTTGGAGAACCCTTAGTAGTTTTAAAGGTCAGTATGAAATTAGGAAAGGAGGGAGGGCAAATACCGGCAAACTCTTAAGAAACCATGTCCATCAACATAGAATTTGGGTAGAAAAGGCCTAATTATGCCTGGTAAGAGTAGCGGTACCGATGGCTAGACAACTGCGAAATTCCAAGGAAGCCTACTTAGTGATAAATGGGGTAGGCCCCAAACTTCTATTATTAAAAAAAAACCAAAAACTCCTTATTAAACCAAAAAGTATTCTAATGGAGCTTGTATATAATAAATCACTCCCCCTGGAATATCCTAACTGGCTTATGGAGAAAGAAAAGCGAGAGGTTTGCCCTGAGGAAAGTAAGTCACTTGAGTATGACGCCCTCTCTCGGCTACCAAGAATTAATTCTGAAGCCAGAGGGGTACATTTTACGGCAGGGAGATCGATCTTAAATATGTAGACACTTCATCGCTGCTATATGAATCTACTTCTCTCCAGTAGCCTTAAGTATTTAGTTTATGCACTGATTAATAAATAAACACAATGCACCGATAGATGAGCAAAAGCAGACTGCCGCAAGAAACATCCAGGGAGGACCTTCACAGCGCTCTCTTAACTCACCAGTGTAAGCCTAATTGGTCCCGGGCTTGGGTCAATTGAGAGGATGATTATAAATATTGTATTCGACACATTCCCACCCAAATATATGCACCTTAGCTTTAATCTGAGAGCAGACGAGCTATAAGTGCTCGTGCAGCTTTAGTCGCGGCTCTACGGCAACGAATATTATTTTGGGATTCACTCTCTTCTTTGGTTCTTACTTGTAAAGGGATAGCTTAGATATGGGGTGAGATACTATCCCGTTCTCTGCCCTGTGGTACTGTTGTCACTATACCTTAGAACTCTTGTAAAGTCCTCGAGGAAACATTCTGAGGAGTAACTCTTTATCACTTCAAGGTGAACGGCACGAGTAACTACGCAATTGAAAAGACAAATATACACTTTAAGTGTATTATTTCTTGAGCTTAAAGCAACGGTGTAGTCTGTTCCAGTTACAGTACAAGGATGGGCCTATTCTAACCTGCTTTAAGGAAAGGATGGAGTAATTTAGGGGAGGATAAGGAACTTCCTGATCCCGGCAGCAAATTACACAGCTATGCAGCGCAACCTTAACTCTTTGACGCAGATCGGGGATCCATCAGCATTGGCCTGTCAAAAATAACGGCTGGCACGCCGCAGTAATGGAGTTTAACTTCGGAGACAAGTATAAGCAAAGGGGCGAAATGATAGTTAGATGAGAGAAGAGCTGGTTCTTAGGCTCCCAAGAAATAGACTCCGCATTCATTTTCATGGGAAAGCAAAGGTGGACCATTGTTCCATAAATTGGGTTTAAGGGATTGCTTACCATTTAGCCTTCGCGTTAATAAATCTTCTGGGTTGTCCCAGATGGAAACATAATGCTGAATTGACTGGGGGATTTTCCTTAATTATAGACACCCGATTGTGCATATTAGGCTCAAGCTTGTAAAACGAATGTGATTAAACATGCTGCTGTCAATTCTTATTTGATTATGGTAAGTGTGTTTACTGGGGCAAATCTTGCTTCTGCCAAAACTCACACAGGTCGTGAATCAGTTATAATATAAACCACGACAGCGTAGGCTTTGGAACAACAGTAGCATCGCTGAAGGCGTGCAAATTCACTGTCTGGAGATTGCCGATATAACGAGGAAATTTATTTGAATATGAACAAGGGAGAAATTGCTCTTGATGTTTTACAACGCTCAGAGAGCTCGTCCGTTAGTCAGTCATCTCAGTCTATCTTAACAGACCAAAG
Organism: Ceratothoa steindachneri; assembly: GCA_963969495.1. Taxonomy (NCBI): domain Eukaryota; kingdom Metazoa; phylum Arthropoda; class Malacostraca; order Isopoda; family Cymothoidae; genus Ceratothoa; species Ceratothoa steindachneri. The sequence goes on from OZ018329.1 coordinate 58,194,331, forward strand.
TCATGAAGAAACTTTTAGGCAACTATGGGCACAGGTGAAAAATAGCCCATCGGATAAAATATGGGAGCGGTCTCACTCAAAGCCATTCTCTTAGTGATAACTTAGGAGGAAGTCTCCCATGAATAAGGTTAGTAAAGTTCATCACTATTGACATCTTATCGTATACCAAGGATTTTCTTACTTCGATTGGTAAATTAAACTCCCTCCCCCTTGGCGACCACCATTTTCAGTAAAGGGTAGTAATTAGACGCCCATTCTTGGAAGTGTGAATTTTTCTAGGATAAATAATATTTGGCCTTTTAATAGAACATAGCCAACTTTCGGGAATTAGCAGTGGTTAAGGTAAGGTTATCTCCATAAATAGTAGTGAATCCAGTTTTTTCCTGATCCGATGGAAATTTCCTTAAGTGGTGTTCAATTCGGCAAGAACTGACTACAAATGGCTCCACACAAAAACGACAAAACTTGAATGATCCATTTTCCTGGGTTGGATCCTTTGGCCAGAGGAATCGAGTTGCATTCCGATCCTTTGGATCTAATCTGATCATGAGATAAGCCTTAGAAATATCAGATGTAAGCCGACTCATTCAAACTGAATCGAAGTAAAATTTTAACCATATCATGGTTTAGGAATATACCAGTGGCGAGGCTGTCGTTTATACTTGGATTGCCAGCGGAACAATCGAAAACCACTCTTAAAGGGGTGGTAGAAGAGTTCCCTCGCCAAACCCTGAGGTGAGGTATATAATTAACATAATCTCAGCTCAGAGGAGGTAGAAGAGACCTCTTCAATATAGTACTTTTCTAAATACTCCTTGAATACCCAAGTGTAACTCTAAAGGGCACCTTGACTTTTCTTCAGTTGTTTGATAGTAGCTCTAAGTCTACCCGACACCAAGCTGAAATTATTTAGAAAAATAGGGTAATCCCGCTTCCATGGTAACCGTGAGGACGGCATTCTATCTTGGTATTTAATTCGCCTCTCTAAATTTCCAAGGGCCTCTTAATCAACTTTTTGTGGGTCATGAGGCTGAATGCCCATCGCTTCTAATTCCTAGGCCGGATACAGATGCCCAGAACAATCTTCCACAAAACATTGGTATAATGAATTGTGGCTCACTTGGAAGGCAGTTGATACTGGAGAGTCCGGCATAAGTCCGCGGCCATATCTTCGAAAATTAATTTTACAACATAGGTAAATATCTTGAACATAGCCAGAAGACTTCAGAAAAGAGTTATAATAAACCCTTCCGATTATCAAAGGAATGGAAATGCGAGCCGTCTTGATATAAGGATCGGCCAAATTAACTTTAGCCTTGAGCCTTCTAATGGATTTAGCTAACTCTGGGCATGAAAGAGAAGTAAGTAAATTCCCCACAGCCAAGCATTTAAATTTGCATTGCTTATTTCGCTACCAGACCGGAACCACCAAACCTGTAGAGCGTGCGGGTGTGGATCGGTCTCCAAACCCGCTAAGCAAATGAATTTTATAACTAAATATTTTCAAATTCATTTTTACGAACTGATCATTTGCAATAAAAGATCGTCGAACATCTTCATCAAACAAGGCGCGGTGATGAATTATGCCACGGGATCCCATGATGGGAAGCATAGCCGTGGGCATGGTAGCGTTGCAATATACTCCATCCCCCATATAGAATTAGGTTCCTCGGCTTTTTTCTGTCAGGTAAAGGAAAGTTTTTCTGAGAGGCGTCGAGCTTATAATCCCGCTGCTTATTAGTACTTTTCCCATTTAGCCACAGCTGAAGCTTGGAATCAAAGCAAAGGGATATGGGCACCGCTAACTAAATAGCAAGAAAACATATTAGAAGGAAATGCATCTCTGCAGTGCTTAGCTAAGTGGCGAACACAAAGACTTTCTGACTTCATTATAAGATATCGTTCATTAAAATCTTTGACCTTTCTATGTTGATTATCTCTGTGGTTCCGTCCACAGAGAAGGCACGAAGTCTTTTACTTCCTATGTTACAGTTTCCAATAGAGGGGATAGACCTGTAGCTCTCATTGAAAGGTGGATTAGTATCAACAATAAAACTTTGCAAATAAGTGTCATATAAATCCTTTGAAGTCTTGAGATGGGCGCGCAAATAATCATGCACATGCAAAGTGCACTACACTGGATCAAGGAATAAGATAAATGTGGTATTTTTACAGAGATAGACAAAACTGCAGTGCCATGCGAAATAGGTTAAAAATGAAGCCACACAAGTGAGTATCATGTGAATCATATAAGGGCTTGTAACAGGCACGCAAATAATTATGCACACAAACAATCTAAAATATGAATAGCAGTTTTAATAGATAAAAAATAACGCTTTGTGTAAATGATACATAACATGTTTGTAAAATAATAATATAACTTTCGTCTATGTAAATAATAACATATATTTTTCTCGGGGCAAGAAGAATGAATTCGATAAGTTTACGTGGCAGCAAACATATGCATATGTACAGATACATAAACAATCAAGCGAATCAAAAGGTGGTTCCCATAGCCATAATAAAAGGTCGTCCGTATCAAAATAGATTAGCTGTAGGTGCAAACGATAGTAGCAGACTGTATTTGCTAACGAAAGACTGCGAAAAGCAAAGTTGCTTCTTTGGTGTTTGAAGCAAAACAAATCTCTATCTACATAGACACGAATTAACACAGAGTAGAAGAGGCTCCACCCAAACAACATCATTGGATAATCATAATCCATACCCACTGCTTCCTACACAAATATATATCGCCAGACTCAGACACAAGAGATCAGAAAGGAGGAGAAAGAGAGGAGTAAAAGATCAGAAGGAGTCAGAAACAGAAGACAGAAAGAGGCGGGGGCTCATAGAGACGTCATAGAGTAATAGGCCCGCTTGAAAACACTACACGCTCATTTCGAATTCTTCTTACGCCCAAGCCACTCGAGATCTATACCCTAATAAGGAGTCCGAAATTCCTCAGTTTAGGATTCCATTGATACGAGTACCGGTAATCCATATTTATCCTCTTACCAAACCTATCTATACTCAAGCCTCGTTCAAGCGAATTGCTCTTTACCTCGAAGCCTACCAAGTTCTCTGCCTCCTATAAATAAAGCTCCTTAAATCCGCTACCACGAAAACACAAGAACGTTTGGTACCCTTATTAACTCTCGAATCCTATAACTGTTTACCCATCTATTAACTTCGATCTCCACTATAGATCTCTTTTTGTTCCATAGGGGAAACCGGCTCTTCTGAGAATGTTGTTGAACGGGCGGAACTTTGGTCGGGAGAGATATTTCTCTTTCCATTGATGATCGGAGTGACTCTAAATTCTAGGTATCTTTAGAAGCAACTGGGTTAATATTGTCATGTAATTTGGCTGGTAATTTTTTAAGTAAAATGGCAGGAAACAGATCCCCAGCAGCCTCTACATCAACCTTCAATGCCTTATGTGACTTGAAATGGAATTCATAACTAGCCATAAAGGAGGGAAGATCGTTGGCCGTGTGATTAGGTGGCTCAAGGTCAAGTACATAATTGATATGGGCACCTATTATTACGTACCTCTTGCCCTATGTTTGCAAAAGATGGATATTAGCCTTCTCGTGATATATATTGGCCGTAGGGACCCTGTTCATTAGATTTTTAGGCCAAACCTTCTGAGACATGCCAAATCCTCGCAGTCATGATAGCAGGTTGTCAAAATGTCTTAGAAGAGGGAGCATTGTAGGGGATCTCCCACGAAGAGAGGGAGTCTAATGGTAGGGAGATTGTTTACTCCAGTAATGCTTAGTCGTCCATTAGAGGTTGAACTTTTGTAATCAGAGTGATTATTGGCGGCATCTTGCTCTATTCTTTCGATAATTCTTTGGCCCAGCCTCTATGCAAGTTCTCAATTTATTGTTTCGATTCAGACACTCTTCTGAATTGGCCATAAAAGCGGATTCGTCCTCTAACAGCAAGTCTTCAATCTCCTCGTCTAAATTCGCTAATTTAAAATCAAAAGGCTTTCTAAGAATTGAAAATGGTCTTTGCGTTCAGCATCATCGATTTTGGCTCTTCTCAACAGAAATTTGAAAAGAGGTGAAAATCAATAATGCAACCACTGCTTTCGACTTCAATAAATGCCACATGTAGTATAACTTCCTCCAATTATATATATATATATATATATATATATATATATATATATATATATATATATATATATATATATATATATATATATATCAAGAATTATTTGTTAATTGCAATTGCTTAGTTATAATAATCCGGTTAAGAGGGCAATGTAGCTAATTAGCTCCTCATCAACCACTCAGAAGATTTCTCACAGTCACGAGAGGATATCGAATAAGCCAGCCTTTCTAACGCAAACCACTACCTAGAATGCGTATCAATTAGCTATTTTAAAATAACCGATTGATACGCAAATTTATATATATATATATATATATATATATATATATATATATATATATATATATATATATATATATATATATATATATATATATATATATATTCATATTTATTTATATATTTAGCTATAAGAAGCCAGGTTTCAACGTTAACATCAGTCATCTTCACTTGCTGGCAAACTAATAAATACTGAAAGATGGTTAATCTAAGAAAACACAAGTTTACAACCCAGAATTTAATCGAGGGGCTGGTGTGAAAAGGCACTTTTGACCAGAGGTCAGATGAGTCATCCGTTTATCAAGGGATTAGGGTTGACCTGACCATCGCATACATTCAAGTTGCAAATTTGCTTTATGAGATCTGATTCTATTAGGTGTCTTTCGATATACTCTTGTTATAATTATAAATTTGGGGGGTATTTTCAAAATCATTTGCATGGTCTTCACTAGTATAATTCGCTAATTTAAAATAAAAGGCTTTCTAAGAATGGAAAATGGTCTTTGAGTTCAGCATCATCGATTTTGGCTCTTCTCAACAGAAACAAGCTAGAAGTTAGAATTCGCCTGTGTTTTTTGCATTTATGTTTCTTCACTCTCGTAGGTTATAGATTTATTGCTTTCATTAATGTGCATATATATGTATATTTTATCCTCCCTTTTACATATTTACTATGGGCCTTGTTCTGTACCAGTAGATCTTTTTGAAGATAGATTACTTAGTATAGTATTTTCTTAATGAAAGGCACCTTAATGTTGTTGTCAATTGCAAGATTTTTAAAATTAATTAAGTGAAGCGAATATAATTATTTACCGTTTTTTTTCTTAAATTAGATGGTGAATAAAAGTTGTTCCTGGCTCTATAATGATTCTTTTTCTATTAACCATAGGGGATACTGCAGTTAAATAAAGGTTCGGGTGATTGTGTATATTTCATTCTGCGGAAAAAAGGATCATTTATGCAATAGGCTCTCAGGAAAAGAGAAGAAACTAAAGACCTTTTTACTCAATTGTTATTGCAAGAAAAAGAATGAATATAGTATGTATTTGAGTTGGTTAGTCTTCAGTAAACAACACAATAGGCTTTATTGTTTACATTAGATATTTTCACGTCACGAAAAGGCAGTGATTTTTTAGGTCCCATCAACTTTTAATTCAATGATAGGACGGATGTTTTTTAATTGTAAAGAAATAGGATAGGTTTTACCGTTGGTAAACCAGGGTGCACTCATTGGCCATTTTTTGAAACAATTAAGTAACATTCACTCCCCCATTAAATTAAAAGTTGAATGGGAACTAAAAAACTCACTGCTTTTGCTTGATGTCAAAATATCTAAAGTGATCCACCATCTACAAGATGGAATAAAAAAGATACTTCGAAGAAGAGAAAGTTGCTAAAGGAAATTAATTAAGGGGCGAAATACACAATGGTCGTCAAAAATTTGCATATATATATATATATTGGAAGGAGGCCATTTTTTATGCAGGATTCATTGAAGTCGACAGCAACGGCTGCATTTTTTACTTTTGGCAGCAGCTTTCTTATAGATTTGACTATAGTATCAACGGATGGATCTGGCAAGGAAAATTGCTCGGAACAGGCATAACTTTATTTACCTAGACGTCTTTCGACCTAATAGTAGGTCATCTTCGGGGCAGAATGGTGGACGTGATATGACCGGAAAATATATTAAATATGTTTGAACATTACCGTAAGAAAATGGACCAATCCACCAACTATCAATGTACTTTTCGAGTTAGTTGATTGGTTCGTTTTCTTATGGTAATAGTCAAACATATTCAATATATTTTTCTGCTATATCAAGTTCACCATTCTGCATCGAAATGACCTATTATTAAATCGAAAGACGTCTAGGCAAATAAAGTTATGCCTCTTCAGAGCAATTTTCTTTGCCATAGCCATCTGTTGAGACTATAGTCAAAGCTATAAGAAAGCTGCAGCCAAAAGTAAAAAATGCAGCCGTTACTGTCGACTTCAATGAATCATATATATATATATATATATATATATATATATGTAAATAAAACCACTGTAGAGGAGTGCAGAATTTATTATCTCGGGACCAGTTTCGGCATAGAGTGTGTCATGCCAGCCTCAGTCGAACACTAAGAATGCATGCAGTCGCACCAAGCGTACAATATATATATAAATATATATATATATATATATATATATATATATATATATATAGTTTACAAAGATCCAATTTAGAGTTCTTAATCAGGGGTCGTGAATTTAAGTTTATTAAGGATATCTTTTAAGATTAGATCTTTGACGTAGGAGCTGCATTTAGATTGCCCATCCGAAAGGTTAAAGTTATGGATTTCATCTATAAGGGTGGATTCAATGACCTTTCTTTTGCGGAATTCCTTACACAGATAGATTATTTTTTCCTGTGGGAAGTCTATCGGGTAATTAAAGTTGTTACTGTGTGTGAAAAGACTAGAGGCTCTGTTTCCCCGTCTAATATCTCCTCTGTGTTTTTACATTCTCTAATCTAGGTTTCTTCCTGTTTCGCCTATGTAAAAAACAAAGGCAGTTAATTTCTTTACCGGGGATTAAATAGAGTCCTGCTTTGTTGGTTCTTTCTATAGGTTGGGTGGTAGGGAATGATTTTTTAATGGTCGATGGGTATTTAAAAGTGGTGCGGTTAGGGAAAAGGATACTTTTTAAACCTTTCAGTAATGGAGAAAATGGAAGGGAGGGGCAAGTTTTATTAGTATCTGGCTTTCTACTCTTAGGGCAATAAAAGTTTGACTTGGCCTTGGATAAGCATTCATTGATGATATGGAGGGGATATTTTAGTTCTATAAATGTACAGGTGATGAAAGTAATTTCATCGGACAAGAAACATGTCGTCACAGATTCTAAAACCTCTCAAGAACATAGACTTACAATTGGTTTTTTTAATTTTTATATCATGACAAGAGTAAAAATGGATGTAAGAATCTGAATTAGTGGTTTTCCGGTATATAAAGAAGCTAGGTCGTCATTTACTCTTACAATTTTAACATCAAATAAAGGTAAACAATTATTATTTTGCCATTCAAATTTGAATTTTAAAGTAGGGTGTAAGTAATTGAAGTTGTTTAAAAAATTGTCAAACGATTCCAGTTGATTTAAAGGCCACATCGATATGACGTCATCAACATATCAGTATCATACAAAATCAAACGGCATTTGAGAGAATATTGGCCAGTCACTTAAAGAAGGAATATGCATGGGAGTCAATGCACGATACAATTGATCGAAGAAGTGTTCCAGGCTTGTGGGTTTTCTGTAACCCATACATACGAGGATGGGATGGGTTACCGAAAACCCACAAGCTTGGAATACTCTACTTGGCTCCCATGCATATTCGCTCTCTAAGTGGCTGGCCAATATTCTCTCAGATGCCGTTGGATTAACCTCATCATCACATTTAGATCTCTCATCAGATTTCATCGAGAAATGTAGAAAAATTGACATCAAAGGCAGTCGCTTAGTGAGCTTTGATGTAGAAGGCGATTTTACCAATGTATCCGTTGATGAAGCCCTTAAAGTGTTATCTAATGTATTAAGAAACCCAAAATTAAACCTCCCATTACCCCAAACAAAGATTGCTAACCTACTTAAACTTTGCTTCACTGGAAATGTTTTTAATAGTGATATGGGTTTCTTCCGCCAAAAACATAGGCTGAGTATAGGAAATCCTTTGTCCCCCATTCTGTGCAATCTTTTTATGGAACATTTCGAAATGTCTCTACTTTCCTCTGTGACCCCATCTCCAAATTTTGTATGGTACAGATATGTTGATGACGTCATATCGATGTGGCCTTTAAATCAACTGGAATCGTTTGACAATTTTTTAAACAACTTCAATTACTTACACCCTACTTTAAAATTCAAATTTGAATGGCAAAATAATAATTGTTTACCTTTATTCGATGTTAAAATTGTAAGAGTAAATGACCGACCGACCTTCTTTGTATACCGTAAAACCACTAATTCAAATTCTTACATCCATTTTTACTCTTGTCATGATATAAAAATTAAAAAAGCCATTGTAATGTCTATTGTTTTGAGAAGTTTTAGAATCTGTGACCCATATTTCTTTTCCGATGAAATTACTTTCATCACCTGTACATTTATAGAACTAAAATATCCCCTCCATATCATCAATGAATGCTTCTCCAAGGCCAAGTCCAACTTCTATTGCCCTAAAATTAGGAACCTAGATACTAAAAAAACCTGCTCTCCCTTCCATTTTTGCCATTACTGAAAGGTTTACATAGTATCCTTTCCCCTAACCGCACCACTTTTAAATACTCTTCGACCATTAAAAAATCATCCCCTACCACCTAACCTATAGATGAAACCAACAAAGGAGGAGTCTATTTAATCCCCTGTACAGAAATTAACTGCCCTTTATTTTCCATAGGCGAAACAGAAAGAAACCTAGATAAGAGAATGTACGAACACAGAGGAGATATTAGATGGAGAAACAGAGCCTCTAGTCTTTTCACACACAGTAACAACTTTAATTACCCGATAGACTTCCCACAGAACAAACTAATTTACCCGTATAATGATTTCCGCAAAATAAAAGTCATTAAATCCACCCTTATAGGTGAATTTTAACCTTTCGGATGGGCAATCTAAATGCAGTCCCTACGTCAAAGATCTAATCTTAAAAGATATCCTTAATGAACTTAAATTCACACCCTCTGATTAGGAAATCCAATTGGATCTTTGTAAACTATATATATATATATATATATATATATATATATATATATATATATATATATATATATATATATATATATATATATATATATATATATATTCTACGCTTGGTGTGACTGCATGTATTCTTAGTGTTCGACTGAGGCTGGCATGACAAACTCCATGCCGAGACTAGTCTCGAGATAATAAATACTACGCTCCTCCATAGTGGTTTTATTTACATATAGGCAATCTGTAATTGGATTTAACAATATATATATATACATATATATATATATATATATATATATATATATATATATATATATATGTAACAAAAATATAACACCCATGAATAGATAGATAGTTACATCTATTCTTAATCGACGTTTCCCTCCATAACTTGGAAAATTTTCAATGGAGAATATAACAATACTTTAAAAGTAATGAGAAACTAGAATAATTACGATCATAAAATACTACTATTTATGTTTTCCACAAATATTAATGATTGAATTTAAAAATTTAATTGTTTAAACTTTTATGATTCAATCCTTTTATATATCTACTTATCCATATAACCTATCTTCTTATTATATTACACAGGATTAAAATTACAAGTCTAGTGGAGAGAGAACTAGAAATGAGTTATAGTTATCCATCTCTAGCCTTCTATCTTGACATCTGCTGTAACTTAGCCTCAATAATTCCATTACTCCAACAAATTGGCCCTTTCTAAACCTATTCTTAGATGCAATTAAGCGGAAGAGAAGCGAAATAAAAGGAAGAAACTGTCAACCCAAGTCATTTATATGAAAGAAAAGGTAGGTTCGAAAATTAAACCAGTATCGGAGTTATGTTTGTGAAGGCTTCGAGAGACTCAAACCTCCAATGAATATTGCGCTCAGACAAACACTCCACCCATTGTTGTGTATCGATTCTCCCACATTCTATGAGGCAGGCGACGTCAACTCCTCTCTCTCGAGTCTTGCATTCTTTCATCTAACCCCGACGCTTGATTGGGCATATGGGATTATAAAGGCTCTTTCTCACTTGCATTATTTAATTTTTTTTCTCTCGCTATTTGCCGATATATTTTGTCTTCCTTTAAATTAACCAGCGAAATTTATGGCCGCTAGAATGACATCTAACCACAAATGTATGTATACAAAATTTATTGAAATTTCCTACCCTGCAATTAAAAACATATATAATTCGAAAAGAATAGGAATGGAAATTCAAGATGGTAAAAACACTGAATAAATAAATTACTATCAGGAAATCTATATTGCTTTGGCTACGATGCCACACCAAATAAACTGAATTGTTAAACCAAAAACAAGAAAGACAGGGAATATCATCTTGAGTCCATATGGAGAAATAAATATTCGCTCAGCTACAGATAGGGTCAAAGGATCAAATTGAACCTTTTGCGAAAGAAAAACGTGGTATTGCATAGCAAACACAGATGTATGCAAAACCTTTTGCGGGATTTAATCATAAATATTTGAATTTAGATCTAGGCTCTCTATTCTTATGGATTTTAAATATTTTAAATTGTTAGACATTTTCTAGTTTGTTTTGAATTGTATTTAAAAATCTATTTTCGATCGAAAACTTTGATTCTGTCCTTTTTACTCAGAATTTGTATTTTTGAAAACCTTAAATATGCATGACTTTATTTATTTTTCTGCTGCCATCTCTATACTCTCTTTTCATCTTTTCCACATATGTGTTTTGCGTCCCTGAAAATAGTGTCTAAGATTAGTACTGAAAGACTTAAATATATTTGATCCCATAGCAGGCATCGATGACATAGAAAGGAAGAGAGAACTTTTGGAAAGGGCTAAAAACTAGTATATGTCACCTTAAGTTCGAGGCAGGTAAATCATAAAAATAAAATTTTTACGAAAGAATTATTAAACAGGAGAGTTTTTTTTGTAATTTTGTTTCTCCTTACGATTGCCTATATGGGAAATCAAATCAGCATAATGATTAGACTATAAAAAAAATAAGCAACAAAAAAACAACAAAAACAACGTGGGCGCGCCATCCTCCGGTGCCAGAACATACAACCAAACACAAAGCAGTTATATACAGAGGAGGAGGCCTACCTCCGCAATAAGAGTTCTTGGAATCCATCCGGAGTACAAGGGATAAACGGTAGCGACCCCACTCGGTCCGGTTATAAAGACAGATAATGTGCATGAAAATCTCCAGACAGGGACACTAGACATGGATGTGGCAGACAGTCTAGAGGGCAACGCAATTGCCGCAGTAAGGCACAGGAGAGCGTTCCATACAAATGGAAGTGCACCCTGCGATTGTGCCCGATTTGAAGAGGGCAGAAAGTAACCCAAGGACGTCGAGGCATCGGAGGGTAGGCTCACGGGAAAAGCCGCGATGAAATGTCGCGCAATTTCGTTTCTGCTGGCCGTCGTCCATCTTCATTGCCAAGCAGTTGGTGAGAGAAAGAGCGAAACCACATATTGTCCTATTAAATTAATATGCATGTAATATGTCTGATCTCTTAATAATTTATATATTTACAGTCACCTACACAATGCTTAATAAAAACAGAAAACTTTAGGTTTATTTCTTTATTCATAGACATTTGTGACCATTGCCACCGTGCATTATGTAAGAGGGTGCCATCTATAAAATGGGAAAATATACCTTAGCTTACACCTTGAGGAATGAATACCCTCACAGCTCTAAAGACAACACTCATTGTGGGTTCGCTTACACAGTCAGTTCTTACCTTTACAGCTTGAAGGAGATAGTCCCTTCTCTTGTCATTTGTTGCTATGACATTTGTAAAGTCGCTCATAATCTTGACACTAAGTTCAGCAAAGTCATACACCGATTTTAGATTCTTACCATAGTCCAACGCTTTTCTGTAGTCCTTATTTTGTGACTAAGATGTGGCATCTTCCAGAAGCTACCAGGATAAAGTGTTTGGTGCGTCCATTCAGAAGATTTAATTCAGGTCCAATTAGATCAACCAAGGTGCTCTTAGCTCTGATTCTCTGGAATGGAGGCTTTCCTGTTCTGAAACTCTTTGGCTTCTCAGTATCATGTAATTAGGCAGCAATGTTGTAAATATTTTAACCCAATTTATTTATATTTATGCTATGGAATAAAGACGCATGTTGAAGCTGAAAACTTTAATAAAAAAACAATAAATAAATATATCTTTGTTAGGCACTCGTATAATTACTGAATGATTACTGTCGTGTTTGTGGCAAATGTCATTTATTTATTTTCTTCCAGCCGCGTTGAATTGGATTTGTCTTTTAACTCATCACGGCTGATAAGTCAAAGACAACGCCGAAACAAGAAAACCAACCTTTTATTAATGAGTCAAAATTACAAAAATATTTTGTTTTTTTTTATTGATAAATAATCTGATGGCTTTGTACTAATGAAATTTCAACACGAAAGAAATAAAACATGCATCCGTTTTATGTTATAAGCATTTTATATGCTAAATAAAATTACAAACCTAGAAAGATTGCATTGCAAAAAAGTGAAATATGGAAGAAAGGGTAAAGCAATCAATGTTACATCAAGGAAATGTTACTACAAAAGCAAACTATAAATTAGAGCATTTACTTGGTAAAAAGGTAAGCTATTTAGTGATGTAGGACCCATAAATATTTTATGCTTAACCATAATAAGGATAACAATTCGCCGTTCACTAACTTCACTAGGATATTGTAATCTAAAACATGGCTATAACAAAGTATTGTTATTTTTAGCGAACTACTCAATTTATGTAGCCTTAAGCAAACAGACGATGAATCTTTAACAACTTCACCTATATTTTAATTATGACTAAATCTAACTAAATTAGTGAGTTTGTGTACGGGCTGTGCTCCTCCTCCGCCCCCAAATAAAGGAAGCAAGAAGGATTTATTGCGCATCTTTCAAAAATATTTAGAACAAAATTCCCGGATTTCTTTGCCCTGCATTTTCTATCACAAAAATAAGCTCCAAATCGACTCATTTAAAGAGCACTTTGGAAGATTAATACGTATTGTAAACTACATTTAAACAAATGTAATTTCAGCAAATGCTAAATAGGAAGGAAGAGGTAATTAGCATTGATTTTCATAATCACTCGATAGAGCGCTGTTTATTGTAAGGATAAATATTAGTCAAACTATATATTTACGATAACAGATAATTAATTTTTTCACGAAAAGAATCAGCATTGTGAATTATGATTTAATTATTTTCTTATAAATTTTAGTTGGAAGGTAAAAATAAAAGACATACCAAGTAGCAATAATTCAAGCATTTAGAATAATTTTCTTTTCTTTCCAATTTCCTATTTTTTCGATCTAAATTTTCTGAAGAACACTTTCTTCAGGGAGGAAATATAAGTAATGATAATAATGATGCAACTCTGTCTCAATGATTTGAATAAGAGGGAAAGTCCCTCCAATTACCTGTGGCGTTTTGTGATATGATGATAAATGGTTATTTAGATATTTAGCTAAATGAGGCTTCTACCACTAGATGGCACCACCCAGCGCCAAATCTAATGGCAAATTTGAAATATCCAGGATGAATAACCCTATGTCCCATGGTCATATGGGTCATTTCTAAAATAGACAGCTAAAAATAGACATCGCTTCTAAACTCAGTAATCAATAAGTACAACATTAGATTCCAATATAGTGAAAGGTATGGCATCAACATGAAATTATTCTTCCAATTTCACATAGTTGATGTATTGGCACAGCTAGCAACTGCTGGGAACACAATAATGGCAACATTTGGCAACTTTACGCCATTCTAGCATACTTATTCTGCCACGCATTGGCAAGGCACAAGATTTTCATACACACACGCTCGCGCTGCAACCCTCACTCCACGCCAAGTGCCGGCTTTCACTTAAATTCCAAGAAGCTTTCCGTCCACGCAAGATGCAAGTCACTGACTTTAGGTAATAAAAAGAATTCCAATCTGAACTTGTCATAAATAATATTAATCGTGAGCGTATTTTATAACCAACTGCTCAATATTGATTGGTCTGATAATAACATTTTGCATTCTCAGTTTGAAAGCAAGAAAAATCTCATTAAAAAAAAACCAGCAGAATATCCTCGTCTATGGAAAGGTTCAATGCTTTCTTGCTTCTCTACGATATATTGTTTTTGCTTATGTTAAAGATAATTATAATAATGAATTCTGGCAAAAGTCGCCCTCAAATTGGTCATTAAATTTGATAATATAAATTTAATTTGTTTAAAATTGTTTTCATTTAAGTTATTATTAAACTACTAATAAAAGGTGCCTTTTCTATAATTTTTATTTAAATACAGTGAATTTCTTTATTGCGGCCTTATTGTACGCCACTAGATTTCAATATAGCTTTCAAACATGATATGGTTTCAAATTTCCCCTCCCTCTCCCCATGTTCGGGGTATTTAAATTTGCTACAGGTTTAACTAGATATTCCCTCTTTTTATATTCTTTTCTTTGTCAGGAGAGACGTTAATTTAAATCTGGTATCCCAAACGGAATTCCTACCGACGAAGAACCCCACCAGATCAGATTTAATATCTATGGAATCGGGAGTAATGATTTCCCTCATTAATGCTCATTCAGGTTCGCCTCTTACAGGAGACTTAAAAGTCATCGCGAGAACTGCTTTAAACATCTCTGGGGTAGATGGGGTCTCCTTGCCACACATCCTATTTGATCTTACTTTTATGTTCAATGTAATTAAGAGATAATGACTCTCGCCATTTTATGTATATGCGCCTTGCTGGAGAGGGAGAATAAGAGAAATTACAAGGCTGCTTATTACTGATACTTCGCTTCTCTTGAGATTCCTCAGAGAAACAAGAAAATAAGACAAGAAATTGATTGATTGATGTACAAAGAATGAAAAAATGTAGAAGATAAATATAGGTAAAATTGATAGAGAGTTTTGCCTTGGTGTAGAGGGCATCTTTAAGGTACTTCTCTTTTCTTGTTTTGTCTATTTGCCTTCTTCGTGTGCATCATCAGTGGTTGCTTCTAGTGCTTGTTTGGCCTCATTGCGAACTTTGCCTTTGACTTTACCTCTCTCCTTGTTCTTTGAACCTTATTTATTTACTTATTTATTTTTCCTTTCTTTCTTTCTTTATTTATTTTTTCTTTACTGAGAAGAACTTGTATTTGCTCTTTCTTTATATATATGTATATTTATATATATATATATATATATATATATATAAATATATGAAAATTAACTCACAAGAAAATGTAAAGATGAGTCCAAACACATCTGAATTTGCATATATAGTTCAAAAAGTGCTTGGATTCGACTTTTCATTTTCCTGTGGGTTAATTTTCATATTATTGCTTTCCCCACGTGCCACTTTGTGAGTTTTTTTATTAAATATATACAAATATATATATATATATATATATATATATATATATATATATATATATATATATATATATATATATATATATATATATATATATATCGAGAGAAGTCGGTTTTTTCTTGAGGATGTCCGAACAAATAAGTTCGTATTTGGATTTTTATAAACAACTTGATGAAAATATAACTTCATTTCTGAACTTGAAGTTTTTATAAGATGAAAGGCTGAAATTGGTGAGCCTAGATCCTTTTTTCAGCGGAGGGAATAAATATTAAACGAAGTGATGTGATCGAACGCCTTTGTAACGTTGATCTGATCCCATGAGCATAATGCATCTTGTTTATATGTGTAGATAAGAGAGAGAGAGAAAGAGAGAGGAGAGAGAGGACAGAGAGAGTAAGAGGACAGAGATAGTGAGAGAAAGAGAGGAGAGAGAGGACAGAGGGAGTGAGAGAGAGAGAGAGAGCAGAGATAGTATATCAAATGAACCCGACAGAGACTCCAGGGAGAAAGATAACGAAGTTGGAAAGCAGAATTATTGGTGCTACAAGTCAAGGGCCAATAAATAATAGTTATAGGGGTCATGAGTCGACGGAGTTTAAGAGGTGATGAATGAAGCTCACATAGATGCCAGGCGATACCTAACTGTAAGAAAGAATGAGTACATCAGTGTGCACAACTTTTGTGTACATGGAGATCACTATATCCACAAAGTAGCGCATGAGTAGAGCAACTTTCATTGATCACGTGGAGGGGGTAAATAATTCAATGAAGCTGCGAGTTATATATGAAATCGCGTCTTATAGAAAGTAATAGTTACATATCCTAAGTGCTCTTAGAATATACCCAAGGTAACGGCTCGCTTAATGTTAATATCATGATGAGAAAAGAAATGGATATACGAGTTAGAATGGATTGGTTTTCGGTACACAGTGAAGCTAATTTTGTCAATGACTCTAACAATTTTTACATTAAAATAGAATATACAATTATCTTTTTCTCACTCTACTTTAAAATTGATAGTGGGATGTAGATCGTTATTCCTGATTAATGATCCTTTTCCCCGTTTTGTGTTTTTCTCTGTGAGTTTTCTGTTCTGCTCTGTATGTTATTTATAGCCTTTTCTAACAATCGCATTCTCAGAATACGACTGAAGAGGATAGATAAACTACATACCGAAACTAGTCTGGTAAATTAAACATTTCACTACCATATACTATATATATATATATATATATATATATATATATATATATATATTCACATCAAATGTTAAATAAGATATATGGTGGAAAAATGGAGGCAGAATTGTAATATATACAATGTATTGCAGCAATTTACTTTTCTTTGTGCTTATGTGGAACAAATCACTGCCTAGGACACAGCTTAAAAGACGCAATGTAAATTTATAAATCATTTTTATATGCAGAAATTAATTAAGTTTTCACGACAGGAGGAAATAAAAGCACCATTACGAAGGCAGTTTTGCAAAACAACCTCTACCAGTTAAATGAATGGAATTGACTCCTAGACGTTTTATGAAACGGCACACCACTTGTGTGTTTGGTATATACACAGATTTGTATACTTCGAGTTATGAAACGAATTAATTTATTTAGGACTCCGCCAACATTAATTTAGAGCCTAAATCCTGAAGGAATTCTATAAGATGACAATATATCATGTTGGAACGAAACTAATGTTTGATTTTGTATAATAAATTTTAGATTGTATTTATTAAATTAATTCTTCTTGTTATCGTTTAGGAATTCTATAATGACTAATTTATACCCTTTTATCTCAGATGATAGAAATATTGTTTATAATTTTCTTTGGTATTCATCCGTATTGCCTCCCATATAGAGATCACATTAAACCGATTTAACTCGATGCGTTCCACAAAGGTGTCGATGCAATTCCAGCGGCGACAGCCATTCAGAAAACTTAAGGAGCTGACGCAGTAAATAAAAATAGAAGTTGCAGGAAGTGTTTTTTCTTTTCCATATTGGAAATTTAATTTTAAAAGACGGACCAAAATCGGTTGTATAAAAGAACTTTATTACATTTAGTTAAAAGCTGTTGTCACAGCAAATGCACTACAACTTATAGGAATCTCGCCGAACAATTTAACGTAACAAATACGACTCTCTTACACCAACTTAAAAGGATTGGGTAAGATTCCAGTGGTTGCAAAATGGGTCACAAATGAACTGCGTGTTGCTTGGTGTGAGACATTGCTTTCAAGATAGCTTCATGCTCTATTTTCGCTCAGTTTTATTACTAGGGATGAGAATTGGCTCTGTATCATGACGTTAAAGGCCGCTTTTTTGTATTTCATCCAATAATGATCATTTTGAGTGTCTGTGAGATATTGAAGGAATTTTAAATTAGGAAATCTTACACATCATTATACAATTAATCTTAATCTCTACTGCACTCAACTTCTCGTTTGAAAGCCGTTTTGAGCCAAAGCTGACCCTCCTTAGTTAACAGATGGGGTTGTCATCCGCCATCACGATAATGCCCGTCCTCGCACAGCAAGAATGATCAAAGATCTCTTGGAAAAGCTCGGTCGGGAAATCAATTTTGCTTCATCCTCCACATTTTCCTGACCTCGTTCATTCTATGGGATGAAAGAAGCATTTGGATAGCCTTCGGGTGACAAAAGATGAGGTTTAAAACGAGTTGGATTCATATTTTGCATTGAAACCTAAATAAATTTACAAGGCTGGCATTTATAAGCTTCTTGACAGATGGAATTAGATTCTAGAAAGCAATGTAGGCTAGGTTTATGATCAAATATTTCCATAGTCAATTTTTTTTAACACTAAATTCGGACATTACTTTCGTTCCAACCTGATATTTACTTAAGTATTTTAAGGAAAATGGCGGTTTCACGTCACTGCCTTCCTTGTAAATAATGGCACCTCAGCGTTAGAGGATTTTCTTGAAAATCTTCCTTTTTAAAGCCTACTAACAAATTCTTGTGCATCACTCACCATCCACAATACGGCTACAGTAAGCCAGTTCGGCTTATTTGAGAGCTTTCGAACTCTTGATAGGCTAAAATCAACGCTGATAAAACTTCCCAACCTTTTATTGACTGTTTTTAAGAGGATTATATTTTGTGTTTTTACTCTTGCAGTGGTCCTGTTTTTACATTAATTTGGCCAAGTTCAAGTTTAAATTTGAAGTCACCGAGCTAACAGTTGTAGGCCACCAGGTTAACAAAGAAGGAAATTATCCCACAATAGAGAAAGTTGAGGTCATATTATATCTGGTTTACGGGCGGACATTCACTCAAATCAGAGATTCCTGGGGATGGTAAATTTTTAACTTAGATTTATTCCATCTGTCAACAAGTTATAAATGCCAGCCTTGTAAAATTCGTTAGGTTTGTGTGAGGACGGGCATTATCATCATGGAGGATGACACTCATTCTATTAACTAAGGAGAGTGGCCGTTGTCCCACAGTGGGTTCAAATTACGAAGTTGATCGCAGTAGAGATTAACATTAATTGTATGATGATGTCTAAGATTTACTAATTGAAAATTCCTTTAATATCTCACATACTCTTAAGATGATCTTTTTGGATGAATTCCTCCTCCCGATTGTTAAGACATTTTGATTTCTCAACTAATCCACGAAAGGCGGCTTTTAACGTTATAATAAAGGATCCATTTCTGATCATCAGTAACAAACCTGCCAAAAAATGGTGTCTGAAGGTGTTCTGAAAGCAATGATTGACAGCAAACAAATCTCTGTTGCAGATTTACCGTGGACAATTCAAGCAAGACACACTTTCCAATTACTGGAACCTTTCCAATCCTTTTTAGTTGGTACAGGACAGTCGTATGGATTAAGTTAAATTGCTTTGTTAGTTCCCAAGAAGCTGTAGCAAGATTTCCTGCTTCTTACTGTTCGGAATCAAGTTTTTTGGGACGAGCTAATTTTGTTCAGTCTTAAAAACTGAAATTCCTACTTCAGAAACGAGAAAACCATCTCCCACAACTTCTTTTATTTACTGCATCATCCCATTTTCCTGCTCTACTCACATTGACACCTTTATGAATGTCTTAGATTAAAACATGTCTAATATGATCTTTAGATGGGAGGAAAATAGGGTTGAATACCGAAGATGATTCGGAACAATATTTTTGCAATATGAAAAAAGGTATAAAGTACTCATTGTAGAATTAAAAATTGAGAATTACCTCACATTACCTTTGCTCTAAGATGATACTCGTATAAGTATAATTACCCCGCCCCAGGGTAACATAGGAGTCCCAGGGGTCCATAGGATTGAACCACTTTTATATACTCTTAACCTGAACGCTTGGTATTTTCATCATAGATAAATGTAAAGGAATAACCTATGCCCCCCCCCCCCATTTATCTGAGACCACGTGCGATGGTATCCCGCCATGGACAACGTCACTTTCTGTTCGAACATTCACGAATTTGTGACTCCTGTGCGCATTGGGGAAATATTCCCCAATCATGCGAACTCATCCCAAGCATCCCCCTCTCCACCCCTGGAGACGAGGCGAGGAAGAGCCGCTGTTTCTCTCACCTCACTGCTAAATTATAAATCGACTCCACCTCCGGATTAAGAAATCTGAAGCTTGTGATTTCTTTCTCCAAACTCCTCCTCCCCCACTAAGAATCGGGCATACAAATACTTGGGATTCAGTGTAGTTCGTCAAGGCCCACCTCATCGTCAATTCCCGTGAGCGTCATCAGACAGCAGACTTTTTCCGCCGTGATTCTACCCGAGTCAATGGTAGCCTATGTAAACGGAAAGCCTTTGAATTTGCGCAACAGTTTTCCTTGGTATAATCGAACCGAAGTAAATTTCAAACGATTACCTTTGGGAAAAGAAATTTCCTCTTCCAGTGAAATTACGAGAATTTCCACATTTCCCGTCGAACGTCATCTTTAAAGATTAGCTATTGTCGTGGTATGACATTAGATTATTTTAATACCATATTATATCTATGGGAGAGGACCAATAACCTGAAAGTGACCTGACAAAAGGGACGGAAAACCACGCGTTCAGACGGGCTGAGTAGCGAGAGAGTGCAACGAGCTCAGGTAAATTATGGACGATGGCAAAGTTTAAGGTTATTTAAAGAGACATGTACAAAAATAGAATTTTATCTACACAAAAAAATAATAAGAGAATTGAAGGGTAAAATTACCTCAGAGAATTAACGGGCAAAAATCAAATCAATAAACGAAGGGGGGAATATTAACTCAATTGGTTTACTAAAGGGGGAAAGGGGGTTGGCTTACGGATGTCTTCTGTACGTGAGGTGAGGCCGCTTGGATTTCAGAGCGAGAGGTTGGAGTGATGACGGTTCTCCAAAAGCAACGGGGGGCGGGATGGTAACTTCCGGTCCAGGGGAGAGTATTTCGGCTACCCAAAATGAGAAGGGCTTCGACAGGAGTTGATGAAAAAAGTCGGAAAAATCATTCGGGGCGATCGTTCAGTGGAATTACCTCCTGGCTGGGGCTAATTCCAAATACACAAAATAGTCCAGCTGTCACTTTGCTTTGTTGCTAGCACTTGACTTGGAACCATAGGGAATCTTCTGGGTTCTTGGCGAGACGTCTCAACTCTGTGTGTCTTCCGGGGAGTCGAGCGTTATTTATGTCCGAGGCTCTACCCGGAGTTGGGGGTTTGCGGGAAACAGCTCTACTCTCGAAGAGCCTCGAATCTTCTTGCAGAGCTATTTTAGCCCGCATAAAGGTGAATCGTGGGGGACTCGATTCGAGGCTACCGCTTGTAGAAGAGGGAAGTGGGGGTAGGCTTACCACTTTAGGCCTAGCCGGGCCTTCTGCTGCACATGGGAGTTCCTTTCTGCTAAAGATCTTCCACGTGGGGATTCTCTCACAGCTATCTTGATCGAAAGTTGGTTCTTATCGTGCCCCATCTGCCTCATTTGGATTGTGGCCCACTTACCTCATTGGATCGTACCCCACTTGCCTCATCGGATCGTTTCACACACGCCTCATCGCAAGAAGGACCTTCCTCGAATTCACCGACCCGTAAGACTTAAAACCCCTCCATTATTAGTATTGTCAAGTTCCCCTTTTTGATATGAGCCTAGTAACATTAATCAATTAATTCTATTCGAGAATCCCTTGTCATAATAATGATTAAGAGACTATTTTAATTTAAATAATTCCCCTTTGTCTATTATTATTCTTATTTTGATCCGTGTAAATATAATTATATTTTTGTTGTTTCATCTTTAACTAACCTTGAACGATACTCTCAGCCTATTTAAGTAAATCTCGCGAACCATTTATGCACTCCTTGATTATTAAGGATTTGAAACCCAACGCCTCAAGTTTGACCTCCTAGTCGGTCGTTAATCCCTGCGAGCAGTCCTTCAAAAGTTCGTGTTGCAGTAGGTGATTAAATCAACCCCCACATAATATACGAGTAGTGTATGGTATAGAGTAGTGTACCACGAACCTATGGTCAGGTACTATACCAATGACAATGTAGCGGAATAGTGAAATTATTTTCTCGGATATAGATCTGGTCCGAAATTGCTTCGGGTAATTTGTTTGTTGGACCCCAAATTAGTCTTCTCACACTTTTCTGAGAACCTATCTAACAGTTTATGGTTGGTTTTGTCAACTTATCTCTCTCATTTCCCTCTGTTTTCTCATTTTTCTTTTGTTATTAGTTATATGGCTTTATTCTGTCGCATTATCAACTTATTTTTCCTTGCCTTTGATAAAGATGCCTTAGAATGCAATGGGTATGTGAATGCGGCATTCTAGGGCAAAATATTTATTTAGTCTTGTGCTTACGTGTTTAAGATAAACGCTTTAAATTATTTCCCTCTGCTCTGTCTCGCATCCTTTTTCACCCACATTGATATTGGCTAATTTGTTCCTTCTCTAAAATCACTCTTACTTTCTAATCTTTTGTCTTACTTTCAAGTTCTTCTCGAACTTATTAATATTGCCAATTTCTGTTTCTGTCAGCCCTTCCTGAAATCCATAGTTCCTATAGGGATAAACCTTAGTTTATGTGATGTCGCCTGCAAGTCAAGGATGTTATATAATTGGCTAGAGCACCATACAATCTAGAATTTGCACTGAGTGTGTAGATTAAGTAAATCGTTTATACTGGAAGAATCCTTTTGAGAGATGTCAGCTTTCTATCTACATTCAGGTCCGTTGTTTATGTTTATCATGGTTTTCACTTTCTTGAGGTGCAGTTGCAAAGAATTCTTTCAGAATAATTTCTCTTTTGTAGGTCTAATATCTTCTATGAACATCTTTGACCCACTCTTTTTGTCAAAAGCCTTTTATATGTTTCATTAGAGCAAAGAGACTGGGTTTATATATCCCTTGGTTTTTGAATATTTTTCCGTGCCTATTTAGTGTCATTGTCAAGTCTTTGTTCTTCCTGAATCCAAATTTGAATTTGTTGAAAAAGGTCTTTGAGGTATTTTTCAAGTTTTCCCACTAAAATCTTTTCTAAGACTTTACCAGTGAAGTTTAATTGAGATTTGGTCTATAATTGGTTAGTATGGTTAATGGTTTACCTAGTATGCAAAAAGATATTTTTGTCATTCTAAAGGCATCATGGAAGTAGCCATTATTTATATATGCATTAAGTATATATACATGGATCATGTCATGGACGTGTGCGATATTGATTTTTATAAGTCCCTTATAGCCTGGTATATTCTCTTTGAATGAATTAATGACGCTTCTATTTATCCTTCGTGGTAGTGAAGGCAGAAAAAGACTCTCTATTATGAGACTATCTACTATATCACCTGCATTTAAGTGGGAGCATATTTTTTACTTAAATAGTCCTAGCCATACCAGCCACCCTACATAAAGATTCTGGATTGTAGCCTAAAACGGCCCTCTGTTCTGATCTGCTAACTTGGCTCATGTTTTGATGGCCATTACTGAGTCTACTGAAAGAATTCACTCCACCCTACTGCCAACTGTGTGATTGTGTCTGAGAAGTTACCAATTGTCAAATTATGTTTTCCTATTCCGAAATACAGCAGATGTTGGTTAATGACATTACCTAGTAAGTTATAGTTTGAGAAAATTTTAAGGTAGCCCCATTCGATTCCTGTTAGTTTACCTGGCTTCCCTGAACAGTGAGCGCAAATGTCTTTACGATCTTCCAAAAGCGTCCTTGAAGGATTTCATTATGTAAACTGACAACCGGATTATCTAAAATCAAACCAGATTACAGAACGTCTATGATCAAGAATTAGCCTTTATTGAATTATTATGTATACGAGTATATTGTTGCGCGCAAAGGAAAAGCAAAAATAAAACCTCGTCAGCATATGTATATATTTGCATGCGTATATCGAAGTAGAAGGAGTACAACCTAGCTAGATGGATAAATTGCTTTTGATTTGAGCGAAGTTAACTAAGATCGAAAGTGGTTAATTACCAGATAAAATCTTGATTCACACCAACTTCACGACGACTGCTATAAGCAGTGTCCCACTGAGAAATAAAAGTTCGAAAACAAAATGCAGATTTTGGGTAAAAACGCTAAAGTTTTATATATATTCAAGTAGTAATTTAGTTAGTAATACTCGAGAGAACTTCTAACATGTTCTCAATGATAAGTAATAGGAAACGATTGCCACTTAATCTCATCAAGCATCATAAGAGGCTCCATACTCAGCCTGTTGCCTATTGGCAATTCAAAACTCAAAATTACTCCACCAAAAGTCACAGCATAGCATTGCATAATATAGAGTATACTTGCATATCTTAACCTCTATAAATCATTTCCCTGAATATGTAACATGGTATGTTGTCTATTTACTGTATATCTGTGACTAAGTGATCGATAAAATAGAGAAAAGCAGTGATATATGTAGAATGTTTAAAGTCTTCTGTGTTGTAGCATTAGTTTATGATCATATTAATTGTGAAAGTAGACTTGAATGGTAAAGGAAGGAATAGATTGTGAGTTTAGGAGATTCTTTAGCCAAATCCGCCATTATGGGTTAACTAATAACTGGCAACAGCTTGCAATGTCTTGCGAGAAACTGGACGAAAAAAGCAGCTCATTGAGAAAAGGAGTTATTGATAAATGAATGCTAGCGTCCTTATAGTCTAATATGTACTGCAAGTAGCAGGTTAATAATATGGCAGGAGAATCGTAGATGCGGCTTGACGACATAATTAGACAATTTATGCATTTTCTTTTGATGGATCAGCAGTTGCAATTGGATGGAAGATGTTATATGACAATAATGCAAATCATTTTTCCATATTTTGTTTGCCAAGTGGGACTCTTCTGTCATTTTCGAACGAGCGATTAGTATAAATACGAAAATGTGAAGAACTAAATATTCTAGAGTGCCATATCTGCAAGATTAGGCAGTTACCTGTCTTCTGCTTCGACCGACCACTTTTATACTGTAAAAGTTTTCTTCATGCAACTTCCGATAATAAAATTGAAAATGAAAATGTTAAAATAAAAAAAAAATATCTACGGAGTTGGTCTGAAAGAAGCTATTAAATAGTCGCTAGTTGTAAGGTTGAATATTGCTTCTTTTCATTTCATGTGACACCACCCTTACCCAACCAAACTTCAAAACTAATCGATTGGGATGAAAGTAGCAATTGCACCGGAATTTGAAGGTTTTGACACACTATAATTCATGATTACAAGAGAAAGGATTAATAAATTTGTCTTAACCAATGAAATCAACCAAACTGTTGTCATTCATTAATTAGGAGACCCCAAACGATGTTTTATGTCAATTAAATAGTCAAAATAATCGACGCCCATAAGTCAAGGCATACTTGTTCCTTGAAGCAATGAAGGAATACTTTGTCTTTACGAATTTGAAGCAAATGAGATTTTCTGTCGTTAACAATGTTGGTATTCATTAATGGCACCTTTTATTATAAATTCATATTCAGATAAAAAATTCCAACTAACAGTTTCATGTTCGATTAAATTTAGATATTTGTTCATTTAACCTTTCCCATATAACCACACAAGCCTGTGTGCAGTGGTTGTGTTAAGCGCGTGTTGTCGTGGTACACCACTTTATACCACAGACTACTCCTATATTACGTAGGGGTGACTTAATCACCTACTGCAACGCGAACCGTTGAAGGACTGTTCGTAGGGTTTAACGACCGACTAGGTCAAACTTGAGGCGTTGGGTTTCAAATCCTTAATAATCAGACAGAGCGCATAATTGGCTAGTCAGATCTACTTGAATAGGCCGAGAGTATCGTTGAAGGTTAATTAAAGATGAAACAAAAAAACTAAATTTTTATTTACAAAGATCAAAATAAGAATAATAATGAGGGAGGAGGGGCACGATCCAAACCAACCTTCTGATAAAGATAGCCAATCTTCAAAGATGACGTTCGACGCGGAATGGGGGAATTCTCGTAATTCCACTGGAAGAGGTAACTTCTTTTCCGCAAAGGTAATCAATGGAAATTTTCTTCGGTTCGATTAAACCAAGGGAAACTGTCGCGCAAATTCAAAGGCTTGCCCTTCACAGAAGTTACCAATTGACTTGGGTAGAATCACGGCTGAAAAAGTTTGCTGTCTGACGAATGCTCAAGGGACTTAAGACTTGAGACGATGAGGACGGCCTTGGGGTGCGGGCTGGACTCCTCGAACTACAAAATAACCCAAGTATTTGTATGCCCGATTCTAAGGGGGAAGTGGGAGTTTGGAGAAAGGAGTCACAAGCTTCAGACATCTTAATCCGGCGCAAAGTCGATTCTTCATTTAGCAACGAGGTACCAGAAACAGCGGCTCTTCCTCGCCTCGTCACCGAGGGGGAGGAGGCTTGGGACGAACGAGTTCTCAGGATTGGGGAATATTTCCCCAATGCGCTCAGGAATAGAAAATTCGTGAATGTTCGAACAGGAAGTGGCGTACTCATCCACCTACTAAATGAAGGTATGTGGGAATAACTGAGTTTTCGAAGCAAGCTTAAAAGGATATAGAGAGTTATTGAAGCGAAATCAGCATGCCTGTCATTCTACATTCTACTAGAAAGTACTGAGAAACACGCTCATACATACAGGATAGGTGAGTATGAGGAAGGGAAATTTTAGGGTACTTTACGAGAAAAATGTTGTCAGATGTCATTATAGGTGCAATGCGGAACATAGAGAAGAGGGTGCTGTGTTCTTTATCTTTCACTTGGAAAAGAGAATCTTGATGATAATTCTTAAACGAATAAAGAGGCAGAGTAATTCAGGAATCAGGGATCCACAACAGAAATCTCCCTTGCGGAGGGAAACTTGGGTCTCAAAGTTCCGAACTAGTTAAAGAGATCAAGAAGTTGTTAAATTATCAAGGGGGAGGTAACGAACGCCTAACTGGTAATATTGAACTGACATGATCAATGTGAGAGCGAAAGATGTCCAAGAGTCATTCAGTGATGATGTAAAATAGAGAGCAGATTAAAAATAATATTTTCAAGGAAAGCCTCTACGGGGAAGGGAGGAGATATTTGTTTATCATCAACATAGAAATTGAATGATAGCCAGAGGTTACGAAAAAGTAGTACTAAGAAGAAGAAGATAAATACGAAACAGGACCGGACCTAGTATATAACCTTGTGGGACATCATCACACAACCAGCCGATGTGTATCATACCCGATGTGAATGGACTGAGTACGAGATGTTGGATACAAATATAACCGGCTAAGTGTTATCCCAGACACTCAGGAGATCAGTCACAAACGTATGAAAAATATAAATATTTTAGACATTAATCTAATGATCCCGAGAGGTCAAGAACCAGGATGTAAGGCAAAGCAACATTATCCCATTACCGAATGTGATCAGTCACGTTTATAAGAGCAATGCGGTGGGTGTCTTATAATCAGACTGAATATCACACAAAGCGAGAGTGAAATTGAAATGACGCTACCACACGGCTCTGCATGACGGGCCGGCTTGTTAACAAGTAGTGAAAGGGCGACGAATCGCATACAGGTGAGAGCTACCACAAAAGTGGAGCACATACAGATTTGAAAATGAACCCAACATGTCAACAAAACATAAGAAATAAAATCTGGACGACGATAGACAATTGCACCTGCATGGTTGCATCGGAGAGGATCGCGACCTGTTGAGGAAAGGGCTAAGTTGGATTTGGAGGAATATTAAGCTCAATTACACCACTATACGTATTTTGCTTTATTAGTCCACGCAAAAGTATAGCCTCGGAGGAGAGGGTTGCTATGCAGAGATAAATATTCGGCTGTCATCTCGCCTAGTTTCTAATAAAGAGTCAGACAAAAGAAATTAAGGTTTTCAGAAGTAACCCTGTTGCAAATGAAATTAGCTTCAGCAATTGTTAGTGATGGGTTATTCGAAAGTCTAAGCCAGAGATTGGGTGAGCCAGATGTAGTAGCGCTAGGTTTTGTTTGGGTGAAGACACTCGGGAGCGGGGGAGATAACTCTCTTCTGGGAAAACTTATGTAATGGAAATGTAAGACTATAAGATTGGTGCCTACGGCGAGAACCTTTTGCAACTCTAGATACTTTATTTTTCAAAAAAGAGACGGCGAGAATTCATTGGGCAGATATGAATTAATAACAATGAAATTGCTCTCTGATTAAATAGCTGGTAAGTTATAGTAATAAACAATAAGGTACACTTTGGATTGATAATTAATTAATTACACGTAAATAAAAAATGAAAAAGGATAATTTCACTGCTCTAGGCCTGATTAAATTAACCATTTATTAATTGATTTAGACAAATTTTGATATACACGGAAATTACTAAGTTGTGTTTAAAAGAGCAGAAGTAGTAGTTTTGCCAAAAGTGCGGAGAAGAGACTTTGAAGAGTTGTCGGGTGACGTGGGAGTATTAAAAAATAAATACTTGTTTTCTTTATATAGAGCTATAAGAGTCTGTTCTCTAGTTGAAGAGCCTGCATGAGATTGTAGATTTTAAGAGCCTGTGAGCTAGTTTAGCCTCGAGTGTTCGTGAGGGTATGAGTGGTGACAATGGATTGGAAAATCTCAGCTATGACTAAGTGAATGGGTTAAAGATTGTCTGAGGTTCTGAATTTGCGCAAACCAACCAGTAACGAAACTAAGGGAAAACTCAAACAAGAAGTGGTCCCTTGCTAAGGAGCACGCGGTAAACTTCCGTTATCTGAATGCGTCTGTTAACGTTTAACATCGTCTGAGATAGAATTATGCTCTGCAAGGCATTTTGCATTCCGCTTCATAGTGTTTCAAGGCTTGTGACCTTTCATACACTACAAGAGAGTAGCTTGATCTTTCTTATGCATCAAACCAACCGAGGCTTAACAACGCAAGGTTAAAGGTGAGCGAAATCGTAGAATCTTCATATGGGATCCTCACCTGCTTGCTAGAGTGTGGTCATAAAGAGTATGCACCCACACAATCTTATTGGATGAAGTATTTGGTAGAGGAAAGAATGTCTTTAGAGAAGTGTGATAATATTCAAAGCAAGATAGACTGGGTTAAGCCGGGAGTAGTTGGAGGAAAGGAGTGGTAATGAAAGGAAGGCAACATTGTGAACTGAGAAAGAAAGAGTGGACTTCTCCCGGAGAAATAAGGCTTATTTTAGACAAGGAAGCGAGAATAATTTTGAAAGCTTTAAATTCCCACCTAGTTTCCCTTAAGTACTTTAATGAAATTAAAATAATGCTCAAACTTGAAGGATAATAAAAAATAATAGTAGAGACAAAAAGCTACAGAACTGATACAAAAAGCCTGAACTAAGAAAAAGCGGCTGCAACAACCCGACTAAAACCTGACACAAAGAGGCCATAAATTACCCTGAAAAAAATGCTAGCATAGCTCTGTACACAAACGAGCATAGAACACAAAAATTATAACCAAACAAAGCAGTAAATATCAGCTCTAGAAAACTGAAAACATGTGATAGGTTTTAGAGATTTTTAGTTTAGCGGGTATTCAGGTAATTACTAGTTTTGGTGTTTAATATGAAATTTAATAAGTTAAAACCTATTCAGCCACTAAGATTTGTGAGTGAGAATTAATTAAACGGATGATTATATTCTTTTCCTACGAATTTTTATTTGACATTGGATTTTCTTTCCTTTACATTAATAAATTTAAAGAAGGAAGCTAAATCCTCTCCGATTTAGCAATCTTCAATAAGATTAAGATATCTTCACTTTTTTTTCCTCTCACAATTACTTTGGATTTTCCTTTTAAATTTGAATGAGTAAGAACAAGAGATTAATTTCTTTAGAAGATTCTTAAAATAATTCTGACTTTGTTCTTTGAGAAAGTGAAAATGGGATGGAGAGAAAATGATGGAATGGACTTTGCTCCACCCAGTGCGTTATATACTTGATCGAAGATATATATAATATGGCGATTCATTGCGTAAAATAACTGGGCGTTTTTTTCGGTTAACTTTCGTTATCGGTATTTTTCTTTCTGATCCTCGCCCTCGATTGTCAGGGTATCAGTTTAGAAAAAAATCCTTGTAAGTGACCTTCAATTACTGGGTGGCCTTTGTTTCATTTTTCTTATTTTAAATTATGTTGAAAACAGGTATAAGATTTCTACTTATTTATATTTCCCCTTCCTTATTTGTAATTAACGCAGTCAGACAATTCTGGGAAAAAGGTCTTCATTGTAAAAGTTGGTCATTTAATACATTCACCTTTCAGGCAGTTTATTTTTAATCTCGGTTAATTTTATTCTTCCAGCATAAATCTATTTCGGAACTATTTCTAAATTATATAAGGTACAGTATCGTTGTTCAGTATTCTAAGGGTAGAATTAATTGTTAGTGCTAATGGTCAATTAGGAGTCTCTTTGCGTATGTCTAGAATTAATTACTTGTAATTTTTTGGAAAGTCCCTCTTGTGTCTTCACATTGTGTTTTGGATGAGTAAATAATTACAGCAAATAATTCTGGCTTATTTTGTTTTCTAATACGAAACTTGTTCGATTTATCGCAGAACTTTAACATCTTGGGACCGGTCAAACCGATGCCACAGAATGATGTAAATTGATTATGGGCTTCCTAGTTAAACTGTATCTGGGGACGTAGAGAACGTTGTATTGCACTTGGTTTAGATTCAATTCTAACATCTTTTATTTTAATTTATCGATTCTTTCGTTTTCCTGCCCTTAATGCTATATTTCAACAAATAAGCTCCACAAACAATTAGTATAAATTGTGAAATAGCCGAATTCATTTCTAGAGCAAAGAAGATATTGAAAGGACCTGGTGGACTCAGCTATAGTCGGTTTTATCCCAATTTCAATCTTTCAAAGAGGAATATCAGGTTTACATGTGCCACCAGAGCCCAAATCATATGAAAATACGAATTATGTGACCGTAGTATTGTAATTAATCCACCTGTTATGTGAACGGCATCTGCCTGGTCATTAACAATTGATATTCTTTCAGTTTCTACTTCTTATATAAATACAGAGTTTAGAGTTTATTTTGCCAGTTTCTGTACAGCTGAAATATTGACTCTGGTGATCGGAACATGATTTGCACAGCATTTGTCATTATCTATAGTAGGCTGTCACCTTACTCTCCTTGTTTTAGGGTTCCTTCAAATGTACCCTATTCTTGCCGTTAACTGCAGTTTCTTTACTTACAAGGCCATTCCTATCCTATATTTTTTTCTTTTTAGAACTATATGTACATGGTACTCTATTATCAGTACAGAATATGACTTTTTCAACGTTCTTTGGTACATTTGGTTCTACGTAGATAGCCGTATAATTCTCGATTTCAGGTTATCAACCATCTGTAAGTGAACACAGGAAATTTTGCCATTCACGATACCACGCAGTAAATTATCACATGAATTTAAATCTCGACTTCGAGAAGGCCCATACCATGCAGTATCGACGTCCAATCCATCGCCCACTAAATTCTCTCTCCATAAATTCTTTTACTCGGAGGACAAAATGTGGCGGTGCTTCATCTTGTTGAGGAATCGCTGACTCCAAAAGTCCTCTCATACGCAGCTGTGGAATCACTCATTTTTGAAGCAGGTCAGGTAAAAAATGTGATTAACACTTGTGTTAAGAGAAATATTGGCCAATAAGATCATTTCCAGGGGTTGTTCGATTGGGTCGTAATAATATGGATTTACCTTACATTCTTGCTTTGATTGTTCAGATAAATGGCCCATTACGTGATTGCAACGACTTTTGCCCAAGTAAGCAGTTGCCAGATGGGCTCCTAAAAAATCGCACATTCATCCGAAAAAAGATCTTTCTTACTCAACACTTGGAAATCCTCGCAAAAAGTCTTCCAAGCAGCTTTATGCGCGTCGATATCAATTTTGGACAGCTCCTTAAGACAATAAGTTTTGAATGGCTTCAATCAAAAAACATCATTTCATACATTTTTTTCTGACTGTGGTCCGAGGTACATTAAACTTCGAAGATTTCGTTCGAGAGGATTTGTCAGAAGCTCTGGAGCTTGATATCAATACACACTCCACATGACGCTTCTGTGTCCCTGGGCGGTGCTTTACATCAAGTACAATTTCATTTTTAAATCCTTCTTCTTTCGATAATGATGTGTGACGCTTTGGGGCACGATTATTGAAACTCTGTGAAAACTGTTTGTGTATACCTTCAATACATATTTTCAAGATCATGCACTCATACACTAGCTATAATTTATTCTTCTATAGTATAGACACTACTATCAGCTATTATATTAATAATGATATGTGAAACAGAAAAAAACATTAGAGTTGAAATAGAAAAAGCAATGTTGCCCAGGTTCTTTGTGCCAGCCCTGTAAATAAAGTATGAAACGAAATGGTCTCGGCATTTTCTGCTTTCAAAAGAGTTTTGAAAACAGAAAAAATAGCAACATCTAATGGTAGGTCTTCTTACAAATCATATTCTTGTGGTTTATTCTTCTCATTTAAGACATGGATACTGAGCGTTTGGAATCTAAGTAAGTCTGTATAAAAAATCTTTTTGGGGACCTTCTTGTTCCGGTAAATACTGAGCTTTATGGGGTCACGCGGAAAGTAAGCTTGTAATTTCAAACGTAGTAGCTTAGTGATATAACACACGACCGGAAAATGAGACTCAGTTTCGAGTCCAGGCCAGAATATTTAGAAAATATTCTTGAGCGTTTTTTCAATATTCTCAAGTATGGACTGCCTTTAGTGTATTGTCCCTCGCTTTCCTTGCTTTGACGTTTCTTCCGATGTCCCGTACCCTTTAACTCCAGTTTCTGGTCTCAGGCGCTCAGACACATATGTTTGAATATACTTAGAAGCATTGTCTAAGTTGATATTGTATGTATGTATGCATTACTATAAAAGAAATGCTTGTATCAATTACTCTCTCTCTCTTTCTCTCTCTCTTTATATATATATATATATATATATATATATATATATATATATATATATATATATATATATATATATGTAAATAGGTAGAAGGTCATGTTGTAAGCAGGTGCCTTTGAGGTCCACAGCTGTGGCAGCATTATTAATTTCAACTTGTATTTTCTTAATATTTCTTACATGTTTTTTAACAGGGTGTTCGAGGCGAGAGAAAAAAACCCCGCGAATGACATTCTTTATTCCTAGATGTCTTTCAAAATGTTAGGTCATCTTCAGGGAATAAACAGAAATGGAATTCCTGGTGTACTCAATAGTGGACGCTTTAGATAGTGGTAGAAGATAGATAGTAAAAGAAAGGTTGGGTTGCGCTAGTTTGAGGGGCATCGCAGGCATTTTTATACTTTACTTATTTTTCCTTTTTGTTTTATGAATGTTAACTTGTGTTTGTCTCTATGTGCGTTATTCTCTATGTTCTACTGTGTATTTATCTCCTCGTTTTGTTTACTTAGTTTT
This sequence comes from Ceratothoa steindachneri, assembly GCA_963969495.1. NCBI lineage: Eukaryota > Metazoa > Arthropoda > Malacostraca > Isopoda > Cymothoidae > Ceratothoa > Ceratothoa steindachneri. The sequence goes on from OZ018329.1 coordinate 58,227,734, forward strand.
CGTGAACTTTTGAGATTTCGAGCCTTTATTTGTGATCAAATTTAGTGTATTACCTCGTGTTTTGTTCTGTTGTGTTTGCTTGTTCTTCATTAATTATGAGTTTAATTTCTGTCTCGTAGTTTTTTGTGTCTTTCTCTGTGTTGTTTCTTATTATGTGTAGATTGGTATTGTGTTTTCCACGGAACAGAGTCTAGTGTTTGGGAAAAGCCGGTTTCGAGCGACCTTCCCGCGCAATCTGGCAGAGATGTTTATTCTGCCACCATTTCTTCTTAGTTCTGGGATGATTTCATTGTCCATTGTAGACCAGACCTTTTTGGCCAGTTTCTGAGTTGCAACATTAATGGGCTCTAGACGTTGTCTGCGGTGCAGGTCCCTCTGCCGAAAATACTCTCTTCGTATGGTTTTATTTATGCAGAGGGATGCAGAGTTCTACACTCGCTGGAGCCTCCGCATAGCGGTCTTGCTGGCCGTTTTAGTCACAACTGCAGGGTAGATGAGCTTAGCCCGGATAAACATCAGGTATATTTTCCTGATATTCACCGAGCTAAGATTTCTAAACCTATATAGCTTAGAGATTTCTCTCTTCACCATATTCTGCCTCTCCTTGTAGTAACTCGAGTATCCGTAGTCGGAGACTTTTAGGCCCAGGATGGTGATTTCGCCGGAGTAGCCATATCTCCTCCCTTCTATTACAATAAGACACGTTAACTTGTGGCAGAAAGGGAAGATTTTAAATTTCTCCCTTTTTGTCCGGATTTTCCTCCTTCTCTCGAAATTGGCTGATGTTAGAGATCTCTGCAATAGTGTTGATCGCCTGATCCCTTGCTTCCCTAACCCTACTGGAGATGATCTGCGTTACGTCATCTGCGTACTTCAGATACATCATGTCCCTGTGTATAGGTTTAGGGAGGTCGATGGGGAAGACCGGGTAAAGCAAAGGACTCAGGCAGCTCTCTTAGGGAACGCCAGCTTTGAGCTCGAATTATGGTCCTTTGTGCTTTTCGATCATGATACGCGCCCTTCTGTTCATGATGAAGTCACAAAGGATCATTTCCAGGACCGAGTCTAGCTGGAGACCTAAGATCTTGTATTGTGGTGTTCTCAGCCAAACTTTGTCAAATGCTGCATTATATATAGTATTTCTACGCGAACATAAGTATTACAAAAATTGTCCAATCATGGCGCGGAAATTTGTTAAGGGAAAACTAAGCGCTACAAGAAACATATAAAATTGGAAGGCTCTATTTGTCGCTCCGATCTAAAGGGGGCAAAGAAAAATATGATGCAAGTACTTGTTTTCTTAGTCTTGTAGTATATAATTAGATCAAAATCCGTATTAGGGTCGGTTAGGGTCACGTTACGATATAGAATGGTTTTGAGAGCCTTTTCCTCTTCACAGTAGCCGGTGTTCATATTGGCCTTGTAATAAAGGTCGATATTACTCTTCTTCGGAGTAGACCTAACTCCAGAGCTTAAGAGGGTATCCCGAGCTCTCATTAACAATAGCTAACCACAAGAATCCATCGACGCCACCATGAAAGAGAAAATGAACTTGGCTGCTGGCCCTGGCGTCAGGTCTACTGCGAAGAAGAGTAATATCGACCTTTATTACAAGGACAATATGAACACCGGCTACCGTGAAGACGAAAAGGCTCTCAAAGCCATTCTCCATCGTAACGTGACCCCAACCGACCCTAATACGGATATTAATCCTATTATATACTAGAAGACCAAGAAAACAAGTAATTGCATCATAACTTTCTTTTGCTGACTTTAGATCGGAGCGACAAATATAGCTTTCCAATTTTATGTTTCTTGTAGCGCTTAGTCTCCCCTTAAAAATTTCCCGAGTCATGATTGGCCAATTTTTGTAATACTTATGTTCGCGTAGAAATACTATATATAATTTAGCAATTTTTGAATAATTTCATTGACTGGACAGAAAAATTGGATGAAGCAAGCATACTCAGAAGAAATTATTCGCCGATAAAGCAACCTGCTTATAAACGTGAATTTTTATTCACGTCTTCCTACGGAAAATTAAAGAGAAAGAATTTTATAGAACGTTGATTATTTGACGAATGTCGAACTAATCCTCCCTCCCCCCCCAGCGGGGTAAGGGAGTTGAAATGAAGTAAACCGCCATTCATCTAGCCACGTCCTAACTATGCCGTTCTCTGTGATAGGTATAATTGGGGAGCCGAGGAAAGCAGGTTTGAGGAGTAGCCCACTTTAGAACTCAGTTAAGAGGCGATGCTGAAAGCTTTTGAGAAAAGTTCGCTCTACTCCCTGAGGGTAATTTCCGGCCAGTACCACAGGGGGACACACAACCGTCCCTGTATAGGTTGGAAGCAGCATCGATAACCAAACCCCAGACGGGGCGCACCCAAGGGTGGTGGTGGTTAATTCAATCACCACCCATCATTAAGTCCGCCACATATCACCCGTCTGAGGGGCCTCCCCGGGTTCAACCACCATCATTTCATCCCTCCATCCGGCAGTTCACGTTCATGGAAGCTCGCTTACAACGGTGAGGGAGGGGGTGCTCCCTTCAAGCGCTCTATTTTCAAAAGAAAATTTTGAGGGGACACACAAAAAAGGACAAGGATTTGGTAACCAGCCAAAGAAAAACTACGAACAAGGAGCGATCCCGCAGTAGTTTACCGACTCTCGGGGACCCCATTGGGCAAGATGGCTCAAGCTGGGACCACCGGGTTCCCGCCTCGCACCATCAGCCGTCATACTAGAGCGAGCAAAGACAAAGTCTTCGAATTCGTCTATGGGCGACTTAAGATACCCATGATAAGGCTACTATATGTCCCACGGGTTATGTCTCTATATGCGAAACATAAAAGGACGTGGAGGCCATGACGAAGGAAGCTACACTCGAGGTCCTTCGCGAGCTCGGCCTGCACCCAGCAATCCATCCCCAGATCCAAACGCACAGAAAGGTGATCTGTAGAAGGTTAGACCCCTATATTGGGGAACACTTAAAATAAGAGATAAAGGGGGAGATCACAAAAAAAACATCCATGAGCAAAGGTCACAGAAATTGTCAAATTTAGAAACAAAAGGGACAATTCTGACCATGCCCATGGAGATACTTCCATGGCCAAAGTGAGTGAAGGAATCTGCGTTCCGGCTTTTTAACGCCAGGATCAGCAGGGAGCAAATCGAGATGGAGGAGTTTCACCCAATCCAATTCTGCTTTCATTGATATAAAATGGAGGCTCACACTACTCGTGAATGCCAGGCGCCCCAAGAGGTATGCTCTAGGTGCGGCGAACCCGGCCACCATTTGAACAAACTGCCAGAGCCATCGCGAAAAGTGCGCGAACTGCGGACAAGTCCATCGATCAATGGCAATGGCCTGTCCCATGAAAAAAGAGCTGATTAAGAGGAAGCAGCAACAAAGTAAAGAAGAGATGATCAAAAAAGCAAATACGACATACGCTTGAGTAGCAAAGGCACCTTACTCTCAAACAGAAAATAAGAAAACTTACCTAAAATTCCAAAACGAGGAATCGACCAAAATTTTGACATGCATCCTGTATGTCCACGTCAGAAGTCTAACGCAGCCTGTGACATTTGCTAAAGAATTTAACCGGATGCTCGCCAAAAATGGCATGAACCAGATGTGGTTCCCGGACGACCTCTCATCAGGAGATGTCCTTCAACTGCAAATGGTCCCAAAACAGACTCGGGAAGAGAACAAACAAGAGGAAAAAACCCAAGAAAAGAACAAGAGGCCAGATCCTAGAATAGAGGCAGGGGAGGAAAGAGAGGCTGCTGCCAGATCAATAAAAACGCCCAAACCTAATAATAAAAACACAGAGACAAATGTAGATACGAAAGACTCGGAAACCACATATTCCTTGGACTCAGATGTCGTGCTAAAAGATGGAAACAGAGATAAAATAAAACGGGAGGCCAAAAGACCTCTAGATGCGGATGAGATAAACCTCTCATTTAACGCATCAGAGCAGTTCCCCTTCAAAGGATAAGGATGCCAACAAAATACTCTTTGGCATCAGAAAGATGTATTACGAGTGGGAATACGATGGCCACTCCGAAAAGGAAGTAGATGAGGACGCTCTCTTCAGGGAATAACGTCAAACTCTACAGAGAGACATTTGAAGAGCTTACCACGGCAGACTACAAAAAGAAAAGGAACGGGACGAAGCGTCGTACCACCACAAAACACTAGGAGCCAGAAAAGAGAATAAAGAACCCGAACAACAGGTTGAAAATTGTGACGCTTAACGTAAATGGATGAGAGGGAAAAGCTACGGCGTATGGGGACATATTCCGTGTGTTCGACCCCAACATCATCTTAATTTTGGAGCACGGTATCGACACAACATCTTATCAAATAAAGATACCGGGTTACACAGTTGTTACAAAAAACCATTCTCAAGAGCGGTCTGACGGCGCCGCGGTTGAAATCAAAAGGAATATCTTGTTCAGGCACCTTTCAGAACTGGACGAGTAATTCGTGGTAATAGAGATGCCCACATTAGTGGGCACCTCGTGATCGCAGCGTCATATCAGCCCCCTCGAATAGCGTACTTGCCCCTTAATAACTTCTATGGCAACACGAATAACGGAGGCCATAACTTGGAAATAATTAGGCGACAGAAAAACATCCAGACGATAGGACCAGATTCACCAACTTATATGACTTCTCGAGCAACAACAAAGCCGGACATAATCATGACAAGTGACGGCTTCTCATTCAACTACCATAGCGAGCCAGGACCGGCAATTCTCAGCGACCCTATAGCGATCCTAACCACCATCTCACTCGCTCTGATCCAGCTTCCAGTTTACCTCCGCAAAAGGTACACTTCGGCTGAATTGGAACGCTACGGAGAAATCCTAGGCGCATTCGAACCAGCCTACCTAAGCGAAGCAACTCTAGAGCAGCTTAAGAGAGAGCTGAAGAGGATAACAGCCCTTATCACCGAGGCTGACCGCGAGTGTGTACCCATGACAGGGTACAAGACTCCTCCACAACCCAGATGGACCGAAGAGATGAAAGAGATCACTAGGGAACACAGAGAGTGCATGAATAGATCAGAATAGCAGGTAGGAATCGGGAACGAAGCTCGCTGCTACAACAATTGCGTGATGAGCTAAAGATGGCTATTAACCAACAACAGGCTGAGATCTGAAACAGCCCAATAGCCAGGGTAGACAGCGAGGTGACCCCCGATAAATTCTGGCGCCTAGTAAGGAAACTAAAAGGCCTACCAAGTAGAGGAAAGACCCACATTAAGGAGGGCCATGACTACTTGGAAGATCCAGCTGTCTTGGAGAAAAGGATCCGCACGTTCTGGAAGGAAATCTTTTCAATGATACCCGAGGACGATGTAGAATTCGACCAGGAATTTGAAGACCATCTGATTGAAGAACTTATTCAGGTCATACATCGAACACACCCACGGGCCTACATCGATGAAAGGAGGGAGATGGCGGACCATGGCCGACCAATTACAACGGAAGAAGTCACGAAAGTTATAAAAACCTCTAAAAAAAAGGTGCCGGGCTGGATGGGCATCACTAAAAATAATTTAGTGCATGCCCCCCGGTAGATCATTCAGGGAGTCACTAACATCTATAACGCTTCCCTGAATATGGGCTACTTCCCCGATGGTTCAAAAATGGCCAAAATCAATTTTATCCCCAAAGGGAATAAGCCCCCCGATCAACTGGTGGACTACAGGCCAATATCCCTCCTTGAGTTTGTAGGCAAAGTCTACGAGAAGCTTCTAGCTAACAGGCTACAAGATCAGCTGTCTGAGCTGGAAGCTCACAGCCTTTAGCAGCACGGGTTCCGCAAGAGAAGGCGGACTGATACAGTCCTTGCCCTTCTTACCGAAAAGCCTGCCCACTGTAAAGCTGAGGGGAGATACGTAGACGTGGTAATGCGAGATGTACAGAAGGCCTTTGATAAAGTTTGGTTGAGAGGTCTACAATTCAAGATCTTGGACCTCCAGCTAAACCTTATCCTGGAAAGGGTCCTCTGCGATTACATCATGGAAAGAAAAGCCCGAATTTTGATTGAGGGCAACAGAGGACTCGAATTCGAACTCGAAGTGGATGTTCTACAAGGTAGCTGTCTGAGTCCGCTGTTGTACGGGGAGGACGTGATGTACCTGCAGTTTGCAGCGACTTCACTCAAATCATCTCCAGTTCCTATAGGAACGCTGGAGTTCAAGTAAGGGAGACAGCTGCCTAAATCGATAATGTCAATCGTTTCGAAAGAAAGTGGAAAATCAAGACCAACAGCCGAAAGTTACAGATCCTTCCAGTGAACCGCCGAAAACGAGATGACGTCATAGTTGCAGATGGAATTTTCCCGTTCTCCAACGATGGTAAAGTCCTGTATTTACGCATCACCTCAAAAGGGTATAAGACGCACATCAAAAACCGAATCTCCCTAGCCAAAAGAGAACTTGGCAAACTGCACAGGTTCAGAAACCTCAGCGCCAAAAACATCAAGAAGCTGTACGCTACTCTGGTGCGCCCAACACTGGTGTACCCAGCAGTGGTAATGCAAGCAGCTAGTTCAACCTCTCTCAGATTTATGCAGAGAGTCCAGAACAATGCTACCCTGTTTATAGTTGGCGAGAGCAGAATGGACTATATTCGGCAGACGGAACTGCACGCAAGAGCAGGCCTTGAGCCACTGAATATGGTCTTTCAAAGGCTAGGGAAAAAGACCCGGGAAAAAGTAGAAAACGAAATTCTCCCGCATATAGAGGCAAACATTGATATAGTACAACCCATAATTGGACAAGTCACCAGGAGAGCCCTATTCTCAAGTGAAAGACTGTGCTCCCGGGAAGATCAAGCAGTTGTGTATACGTAACAAAGGCTAAATTATTCTACTCACGAAGAAGACTCCACGAAAAGAGAAAAGCAAAAGAGGCGAAGTGCCCAACATAATTACAACAAAATAAATAAAATAATTAAATCAAATATTAAAGAATAATTATAACAAAAAGAGGCAAAGTGCCCACAGCAGGAGAAATAAGAAACAAAACTAAACCAAAATAAAAATAAAAATGAAAGTTAACGAGATAGCAAAAACAAAATTGAAAGGCTTGAATGCGTAAAGACGGAGGACCTAGATTTTTATAGATATATTTATATATATATATATAATAATAAGAAGAAGGAATGATAACAATAAGTGCATAAACAAATAAAAAAGCAAGATAAAATAAATAATAAAACAGCAGCAAAGTGTCAGCTTAAACACTAACACCATCAAAAGTAGAGGAATAAAAAGGAAATAGAAAAAGTAAGATGCTTGAGATGACCTCTACACTAAGGCAAAATAGAAATATACTTCACCACTATTTAAACCTACAACACATTTTCCCCACTTGTTACATGATTATCATCATCTTCATCATCATCATCATCATCATAATTCCATTTCTTTTCATTCCCTGAAGATGACCTAACATGGTCAAAAGGATCTAGGAATAAAGAATGTCATTCGCGGATGTTTTTTCTCGCCTCGAAGACCCCGTTAAAAACTTGTAAGAAATATTAAGAAAATACAAGTTAAAATTAATAACGCTGCCGCAGCTGTGGTCTTGAATAGAACCTGCATATATATATATATATATATATATATATATATATATATATATATATATATATATATATATATATATATATATATATATAAAGGGTCTTTCAACAAGGACGCTCGAGCTTTGTCAAACGATAGTGGCCATGTTGTTAAAGCGACATCTGGCAACTTCACTGTGTACTGTTCAGTAGTATTTGGCAAGTCAGGATGGAAGGTTATAGCGTTGAACAGTGTGTGCAAATCATCAAATGTTATTATCAAAATCAGTGCTCCGTTCGACAAACGTTCCGCGCATTACATGATATCTATCCTCGCCATAATCGTCCTGCCGAGTCTGTTGTTCGACGCTTGGTGGCCAAATTCGAGGCAAAAGGGTCGATCAACAATCAGCCAACACCCGTACGTCGCCGAAACGCAAAGTTTGCTGAAAACATCGCTGCCGTAAATGAGTATACGGGAAAATCCGAGGCAGTCAATTTCTCGTCTTCACAAGAACTTGGCGTTTCTGCGACTTCAGTTTGGCGAATTATGCGTAGGGACTTGGGTCTGCACCCGTGCAAAATCCACCTTATCCAGGAATTTAAGGTAAACGAACATAGATAACGCCGTTTTTTCGCTGATTGGGCTCTAGAGCAGTTAGAAGTTACCCAAATTTCCCCCACAAAATCATCTTCAACGACGAGGCCCATTTTTGGATGAATGGATTTGTGATCAAGCAAAATTGTCGGATTTGGAACGAAAACAATCCACATGAGATACACCAGAAATAATTGCATCCCAACAAAGTCACTGTTTGGTGTGGATTTTCGCCTAACGGAATTATCGTTCCGTATTTTTTTTGAGAACGAAGATGGGATTTCCATAACCGTCAACGGTGAGACCTACAGATCGATGATAAGAAACTTCTTGTGGCCTCAACTAGATTATATGCATGATATGGATACTGACGACATGTGGTTCAACAGGACGGTGATACGTGCCACACTTCGCACGTCACGATAGATAGTTTGCACTAGCAATTTCAGGGAAGGGTCATCTCGCGCGGCGGCGACGTCAACTGGCCACCGAGATCATGCGATTTAACGCCATTAGACTACTTTCTTTTAGGCTACCTTAAATTGCAAGTCTATGCGAATAATTCACAAACAGTTGATGTCCTTAAAGTAAACATAACGAACATCATTCAGCAAATTCAGCCAGATTTATCGACAAAGTCATCGAAAATTGGGCCTCGTGAATACGGTCCACCAAGCGAAGCCGCGTCGGACATTTGAACGACGTTATATTCCACACTTAATGTCATAAAATGTACTTTCAAATTTAAAATAAATTGAGTGCATATATCACTACAACTTGTTTTATTTACATTTAAAAATTGAGCACCCTTATTCAAAGACCCTATATATGAAATCAATTTACACACACTCTCATACACGGTCTTTTGAGGGAGTTCCCTGTGGGGTATTCCTCAATGGTAAGGACTATCTCTGTGCTTTGAGATACACCAGGATAGGGGGGTTTCTCTGACGAGAGTTAGTTAAACTTTCCTATTAAATCAGGTTAACTTAAAGTTCGGTGTCACCACCAGGAACTGGCTCGAGGATGAGCTGCTTTTTAGTTCCTCTCGTTGGTTTGCCGGGCACTTATGCAGGTCTTCGCTGATAGATCTCTCTAAAGATATACCTATGACAGGCTTCTAAATTCGGTATGACCACCAGTAATTGGCTCCGGATGAGCTTCTTCTTAGTCCCTTCTGTTGGTATCCGGGCCTCTTGCCGTCTTAGTCGTTTTCTTGACTAACGTAATCTACCTTGTTTTTCCAAAGTTATTGGATTTTATACTTCGCCACCCCACTGGTGGGTAGGGGAAGGTGGGGGGATGTGCGTGGACAGGCTTCTTAAGTGTTCTCCTCTAACGGCTTTTCTCAGAGGGTCATTCAACTAGCCCTAAGGGACCTTCTGGCTTTAGGACGACGATCCTCTAATTTCGCATATGCAGTGAAATTGAATATCAACTTTTCGGAGAAATTAGGCTGTTTTAACCCATGTTAGGCTCACTGGGGTCCGCCATGCGAAGATTATAGCATTATGTTGTTTTGGGGCGGCCTTTCAGCTTCTCTTCGAGACGAGGGGAGAGAGGAGAGGTGGTTAAGTGGTCGGGCTACACTTCCTCCACTGCCAGGATGTTGTAGTTAAAGACCAGAGGCTCAATTTTGAGGGGGGGGGGAGTATTGATTCCCTTACAGTGTTAATTTGCTGGCTATGGAAGGGAACACCTAGTAAAATAGACAGAACTATAAGAAAGGAAAATTATTTAATTTTTCAAAAAAAATTAACTTCAGCAAAGAAACCTAATTTTCCTAATTATTTTGACTTTAAACATAACGATTCAAAACCTAGTGCCTATGTAAATAAAAAGTGGCCCGAAGATTCAAAGTTAATGTTTTGAAAACACAGAGGAAAATAATGTGGATAAAATTTAAAAAGTGTCGGATGTATTTTAGATCTAATGCACAAAGCAATGAAACAAATTTGTTATTAAATAAATGACCAACGTTTCTCAGATATTATTTTTAAGAGAGGTTATGTGACAAAATAATAATATTTTTTTCTATTTTCTTATAAACCTTTTGTTATGTGTTCAATTTTGTTAATGCTTCTCAAATATATTCGTGTAGGGTTCCGACGAAAATTAGATTGAATTTATTTTCTTACATTTGAAAGAAATAACCAACATTTATTAAAGCATATGATCAAAATCATTAAAAATAAGGATTAATTAAACAATTAAGAGGCTTGAAACCGTGACGTACATTTAAACTTCCGATCCAGCATTTATTTATAATTGGTCATCCGGAAAGTTCGTGTTGAAATGGAAATTTCTTTCTATTTACAATTAGTTTTAATTAGTAAATGAACTTAACTCTATTTAACAAGTTTTAAACAGTTAGATCCTTTCAAAATTCACTTTTAAAGAACTTAGATACCTCCGCTTTTTAAGAAAACTGAAAAATTCATTCTCGGAAAAAGCTTTAATAATATTAATGACCTTCAGTACCATTCAATTACCTACTTCAACAACAAAAACATCAATTCACTTAAAGATATATTTTATTTTCCCAAAGCTGAACGAACTTACGAGATGACTTGTTTCTCTCTCTCTCTCTCTCTCAATTTAAACTACACCCTAGACAGCTCGGCTACGTGGGAGAATAAAAATTCTCTCTAATAGACAGGCTTCTAAGACAGTCTTCGCTAGGTCGATCGAATGGACAGAAAGAGAAAGAGATTAAATTGGGATTTCAAAGTTCAAACACTCGCAAGAAAAGAGAAGATAAAGGAAATATTTTTCTAATTGCGCCAAAAAATCTGTGCAGAAGTGGGGATCGAACCCTATACATTAGGGCAGCGAATAACCGCTTTTATCTCAATTTCAATTGATCCATATATATATATATATATATATATATATATATATATATATATATATATATATATATATATTAGTCTAAATGGGTAGCAGACCTTCTTTTATGCAGATTTTGTTAAAGGCCATAGTATATTTCTCCTTTATTAATTTTCTTTGGAAACTTTCCACTTTTCTTATCTTTTTTAGTTCATCTTGTTTGGTAAAAACCAAACTTGACTTTAATTATTGAGTTTTCGATCTATGCGATAATCTTCAGAGTATCTTTCTTCCTTCATCGGTGAAGAATGGTGGAGTCAGAATGAAAATGGGAAAGAAAAGAAAACGGATTTGGGGGGGATATTTAGTCCTCCTCACTTGAACGTTATGTTAAGGAAACGGGTCACTCCGATATGCGCGGAATTTTAACACAACTTTAATGTTCGATTCCAGCCCGTAAGCCTGGATGTTGATAGCTGGCCTGCTTTTTTCGTTAATTAACGAAGAAAACCCAGCTATTAAAATCCCGCTCACAACGGAGTGGACCGTTTACTTGATATAACGTTCAAACAAGGAGGAGTAAATATCTTCTAAAATCCGTTTTCTTTTTATTCCCATTTTCATTCTGACTCAACCATTCTTCACCGATAAAGGAGGAAAGATACTCAGAGGATGATCGCATAGATCGAAAGCTCAGCAATTACAGTCAAGTTTGTTTATTTACCAAACAACACATTTCATTTAAAAAAGAGATGAACGTAGAAGTTTTTTATCATCTACAGGATGAACTAAAAAAGATAATAAGAAAAATGGAAAGTTTCAAAAGAAAATTAATATAGGCGAACATATACTATGGTCTTTAACAAAATTTGCATATATATATATATATATATATATATATATATATATATATATATATATATATATATATATATATATATATTTATAGAGAGAGAGAGAGAGTAAGAGAGAGAGAGAGAGAGAGAGAGAGAGAGAGAGAGAGAGAGAAAGATATGCGAAATTATATCATGAAGCGGAAACAATATTGAAGACTTTGAGATTGGGTCATTATTTGTGGAAGATCCCTCTCTCATTGGATTTAAGAAAGAATTATTCGAGAAGAAAATTAGGGTTATTTATCCTGAGATTAGCATCATTTCCTGAAGATTAACTTGGCATCTTTTGTTTCTGTCGCCTTTCATCAGGATTTATCTATAAATGACAAGTCTAAAAATATATTCTGTTACTGAGGTTAATAGAGAAAATCTCAGCTAACCAGGCAATTTCCTCGTTGGTCTTTTGTACTTAATTTGCTAAATTATACAAAAGTTTTAAAATCCCCGCTAAACATACGTTCATGGGTAGAACCAAAAATTAATTTTTTTATGAGCAATTTCAACTCTTCTCTCCCGAAGAAATTAACATTTTCCAATTTCCTCATCGAAATTCTATTGCTCGTATTTTTAAATTAGAGTAATAATTCATTTGGCCCTTAAGAACAAATTTGTTTCTCCTAACTACGAGAACTTAATTGAGTTAATTATAATTCTGCATTTTTAAAATTACAAATCTTTTTCGTCCGTTGTTATTGTTCTTGTAACTCCCTGAAAGCAGCTGACATCTTTTATCCATCTGACCGCCTGGGAGTTTAGGGGGAAAAGGTTTTGATCCCACAGCCTGTGTCGTGGCACCCTTCAACGTTACTATAATTAAGTGGAGTCGCGCTTTCTGCGAGCCTGTCCTGGGCAAGCAGATTAGAGTGCCTTGGAGATTTTATAGCTTCCTCCCATTACCTCCTGTAGTAGCGGTCAACCAACAGCTAGGAAGTTGAAGTTCTATTGTTGGTGATTCGAGAAAGATTTTAGCTGTATGATTTGTAATTTCAAAATTCTCTCATCTTTTCGGTTGGAAAGTATTAAATAATTATTCGATAAGATTACGATAATTTGTGTCCCTGGGAATTACTGTAATAACCATGGACAAAAGTAATGGCGGAGCGAAATTCAGTGTTTTCTCGTCTTTATTGGTCCAGATTAATTTACCTGAATTGTCACATATTCAGTGACAGTCTACTAGACTATCAAAGTGATATCTATATTTTGTATTGGTTCTATGAATCTACGTAAAAGTAAAATTATGAATGACTTCTTCCATTCGTTCTTGCTGGATCTCTATTTCCGAAGCAAATCCTGTTCGCTTGCTTGCAATTCTTGGTTTAATAACAGTGGATGTTTGTCATAGATTGCATGCTTCTGCTGGTTACCCATATTCTTGAGATTCATCCACGCTTTTTCGACTGACCATAGATCAACATAACTGTAACTCAATTCACAATTTTGTACGATAGTACCTGACTATATTTAATGGTCCAAATCAGATGGATTACCAGCGAAATACTCTTTGATTGTTCGTATGAATTCCTCTTAACGATCAGTTTTGCTTTTTACAGTAGAAAGGATTCTGCGTTTGCAACGATAGCATTCAATTTAATGTCTAAATACTATTGAACGCGCAAAACTTTGTAATATAAAGTACATTCGTATCGCTCTGGCAAAATAAAAGTCATAGTACTGGCGCAGCCAGCTACCACTGGCCACTCAATGATGGCAACTTCTTGCAATCTCACTCAATTTGAACCAACTTATTTGACACGTACGGGAAAGGTACATGATTGTCAGCCTTCACATCAACTTAAAAGAAGATCTCCATATACGCAAGCTGCTAGCATCCCCTAACTTAGGCAACCATGAAAAATTCCAACCTGACTTTGTCAATAAATAATATTAATTGTGAGAGGCTTTGCATAACCAATTGCTCTATATTTGACACTGTAACTGCTCCAGTACTACTCGATATAAATTAATAGCTAAACAAGAGGAGCTTGCGCTTCATAGTTAGACCTTCAGTCTGTGGTATACGGGCTATCTGGCTTTAGCAAAGCAGTTTTGGTCTAAAACAATTAAAAGGTTTCCAGTACAAACCTCCTAATAATTTACTATTGTTCAAGGTTTTATTCAGATTCATGCTTATTTTCCTTGTCTAAAAGCAAGAAAAAAACTCTTATTAGAATTCTTTCCATCTTCTTCTCAGCTTTTCCATACCCTGGTTTGCTGTTTGATGAGTCGTTTCTAGATAAAAGGGCAATCCATTAAAGCTTGGACAAAGATACTTTACGGACGGATACCCTTCCGGTATCCAATCTTGCTATCTAAATTTGTTTTACAGGGTAACCCCCCCAAAACAGGCATACACACACTTTTTGTGATATATCCTTCACTCACTCACTAATTACCCTTACTTTGCAGGACATGATAGAAGCAACGCCTGTGAACACAATTAGATCTCAATGGGAGCTCCAGTAATGAATATACTGAGACAAACATTACTACAAGACAGCTCGTTCAAGAAAGTGCAGGACACTTTCCTCAATCAGTTCGAATGTGAAAAAGCCTCCTACCCCGTAAGAGCAGAATTGAGGATTAGTTAAACAACTTGGAGAACTCTGGGGCAATGAAGGACCTTAATACAACCAGTGACAACCATCCGAGCAATTCAGGATGCCCCAGGAAGCGTACAACTGAGCTGGTCGAGAGAGTGAGAGAGTCCGTTAAGCAGAGTTCAAAACGCTCTGTGCGCAGGCGAAGTCAGTCCCTCGGTATATCCCGTGAAACCTGCTGGAGAGTGCTAGTAATAGATGCAAAGGCCTACCTATACAGAATACAGACGAAGCAGACCCTTACAGCCTCAGATAAGGATCAGAGAAAGGCTATGGCAGTCAAGATACTGGAGAAGATTCAGCAGACCTCAACTTTTTTAACCTACTTTGGACCTCAGATGAAGTTCACTTACATCTGAAGGAAAGGTAAACTCGAAGAAAAATGTCTTCTGGGGAACCTCCTAAACCCAATGAGGTAGCCACCAAGCCCCCACACTCCCCTAAGTGCACGGTATGGACTGCAAGCTCATTCAGAGGCATCATCTGACCATTCTTCTTCGAGGAATCTGGCGCGACAGTGACAGTCACCAAGGAGCAGTATGTTAAGGTCCTCTAGACCTTTAAGAGAGAGGTGCACACCATGTTGTGTCGTTTATGGTGAAGGCCTGGTTCTAACAAGATGGAACAAGATCTCAGACCTCAAACCTCTCCCAAGATTGGCTAATAGAAAACTTTGGTGGCCGTGTGATCAGTCTCAAGGCTGATTTTGAGTGGGCACCTCACAGCCCACACCTTAGCCCGCCATATTTCCTTCTCTGAGGCTACCTTAAGAATAGAATATACGCAGGGAGACCCAATACCATCAAGGGACTCAATGAAGCTATCAGTGAGGAGATTAGAGCCATTACTCGGTCGGTTTGTAAGGACGTCATGGACAATTTTCTGCTGCTCCTCAAAAAATGCACAGAGCTAAATGGAGCTCATCTCGAACACGTGTTGTAGAATAAGGAAGAAAAGTCCAAAGTCTCTCATGTTTTGATATGGTGTTTTGAAAAACAATATACTAGTTATCACCAAAGTTTCATTCAATCCTTGCAGAAAATTAAGAAATGGGGCCTATCGAAATTTGGGGCCAGTTTTTTTGGGGGGTTACCCTGTATATACCAGAAAATACAAAAAAAGCGCCAGGACTTAATTTGAAATACATTTTCTGAACTTCAAGATTTGTATTTTGTTTCAAATTACAAAACATTCTTAGAAATCTTAGAAAGAACTTTGAAAAAAGCATCATTTATACGAAAATCAACTTTAAATGTACTTAGGTAACACATAAAAGTAAATTTACTTTGTTCAAAAAGATACATACCTAAAATAAAGTGTTATGGAGTTCTTTTTGAAAATTATACAGCTGTACAGCAGTAAAAGCGACAGAAGTACGAGATTATTGATAGCTCTATGCTAGTAAAATGTACGTCGCTACTTTCTCATGCATGGTATATTTCGATAACTTATCAAGTACTAAAGTTTTCACTACATCTTTCGCATAACTGCAATAAAACAGTTGTTACACACAAAATGGTTTCTTTTATATCATATTCAAACTTATAATTAAATATTTAAATGTATATTTTACTCTAGTTATCTACGTGTGCCGAATTGCTGTAGCTCGGTGCTTAGGAGTAAAGTCAATCTTCACTCACTTGGGCACATTTAAGTAAACATGGACTCTATATTTTCTAGAACTAAAAAATCAGTATTAACATGTATATTTTCCTCTTGTTGGTTCATATTTCACCCATGCAAGCATAAAATTATTGTTCCATTTATTATTGAACAACATGAAAAAGGCATCACTGAATATATATAAATATTATAAGCCAGTATATTTTTAAGTGTAGTAATCTTTGCTCTAATTTGAAGATATAAAACAAATCATTTTCATCATATTTCCAGAATGGTCGTTGTTGCATGCAACAGGTCAGAAAATCAACAAATAAAATTGTTGAGACGGGCTAACACCTTGTTGAGGGTAAGAGGCGTTATTGCGACGCCTGTGATTTTGTTGAGTTTTATTATGACCTTCTATGGCACCTTATTCCCCCCCTCACTTCCTTTCAACTTACTTCGCTTAAGGTTTTTGTTACTTGGCAGGTGCTGCTGTAAGAGGCTTCACACAAACCGGGTCGTCAGGTAATCAAATAATTTAATGGAACTACCTACCGCGATGCAAAAATAGGCACACTTCCCTTTCATGCCCATTATCATCATCTCTTACAATGTCTTTGCCTTCCAACCCCTCATACTCTTTCCAACTCCTACCTATCCACGCTCCACATCTTTGAGTCTTCCAAGCACCAACAATATAAGGAAAAAACTTGCGTCTCTAAATGTCTGTTAGATATCTGTTGCAAATTATCGAATACAACATCTGTCTCCTTCCCCTCTCCGCTTTAACCATTTTCTGGCTCTGGGACTATCCTTCCTATTAGCTTCCTGGCCATCAAATCAAGAACGACTTTTGTAGGCGGCCCCTGTACAAGCTGAATTAACGAGGTTTTGTATTCGAACCCAGTATGTGGGTGACTTTGATTCTTAAGACCCATTTGACATATTTCACTGACTAGTTACATATTCCCACTCCAAATTTGTATATTTTTTCCGTCTTACTTGCCCACCCCCCTTAAACAACTTTCATAGCACCATTTTTATTAAATAACTTCAAACCATTAGGGATAGATTGCCTTAAAATTTTAGCAAACTCAGAAAAAATTAGATATGCTACAACTTCGTTCTCACTCTTTACGAACTGCGCCTAAGTGACCGTCAGATACCGAAGCTCTTCGGTTATTTTTTCTTCTCTCCTCTACTCGAAGCAGATTCTGCCACGGTGTAGGAAAAATTCTTCGGCCAAGCATCATCGCCATGCGAATATCTCTCTCCTTTAATTTACCCTCATGAGGTGTGGTTTCCCTGGAAGTGCAATACAATTTAACTTCTGTCTACATTTATCCTCATAACTACCCTTATTCTGACTCTATCGAAACTATAATCTTCCAGATCTCCTAACCCATTCTTACTTCGAGATTTTAACAGTACGGACCTCGCTTGAGTAAAATGCTGCTCAACTTATCTTTTTGTGAACGAGCTTTCATTTCAATATAAATGACGGCTTGCTTACCTATTGCCATCCATTAATGATGCTAGTTCGTGTCTTGATAGCCTTCCCTTCTATGATGAAGGGCGAATAAAATTTTATTGTAGTGGCTGGTTCAAGAAGATTTTGGTACAACAACTTATCAATTTCTCCCTCATTACGCGACGTTATCGCAATTCTTGCATGAGATAGATGTCACTTCTGCAGGGAAGACTAGGTCTTTTGTTTTTATGAAGACAAAAATTGTATCGCATACTCGAAAAGAGGTCTTACAAGTGCTATGAATAAAGTAAGAATAATTTATTTCGATTACATGCAAAATGTCTGACTATATTCCTTCTAGAACCTTTTGACCTTTTACGAGACGAAAGTGCATTGTTTCAAAAATACTTTCAATGTTGATTTACAGCTGCTATCTTTATAACATTTTACTAGTTTAGCCAAGCTTTCTCAAGTTTTCAGTCACTATGAAATTTCACGTAATAAATTCCGCGTCAATATGTTTTATAATATTAAAAGAGCAAGGGGCCAAGAACAGATAGCTGAGGAAGGACGCTAGTGACTGCGATTTCAGCTAAATTAGTTCTGTCGTTTGGATTGGGGTCAAAAGTCTTTTATAAATCTAGATAAACTACATCTAGGCATTAATTTTAGTCAAACATTGGTATTATTTAGTGGCAAATTAGGTAAGCATGCGCGTTCGTGACGACAGCGGTGTTGTGTTTCATTTAAGTTATTCCACTTTCCAATGCTACAAGATGGACGCTTGAGTTTGCCAACGACGGGAGTAAGAGAGATGAGAACATAATTTGTAGGATCTCTGTCTATGTTTTGTTGTTTTTTTGAAAATTGGTTGTATTTTTGGCTTTTCAAAACGTTAGAGAATCTTTCCCTCCCTAAGAGACTTTTGTAAAATTGAAGAAAGGAATTTTTAGTTTTTTTCTTCTGGCCCATCCTTTGGAAGGTTTCATTTTCTTAATATAGAAACTAATTTTATTTTCTCATGTTTTAATATTATATAGTCTCTTCACCTAAATTTACTACGGTTTTATTATTAGGTAAGTTATTTTTATCTCCGACGGTGAAGACATTAAAAAACGTTCATATGCTACCATCACTACGTGGTTTCAAGCGTAACTAAGGACGCATTCGGCATCCTGAAGTGAGTTGATGCACTTTCTAAACGGCTTAAGATTATTTCCATATCGATAAGACCGCTTTTGCTCGTGTTTTGACGACGTTAGTTCTTTTTCATAGTTCACTTGTCTGTTATTATTTGCATTTGACAAGGAGACGATAATAATGGTCTTGATTCTTGACACTATTAGTTGCTTTCGAAATTTTATACAATCAGTTCCATTCTCTTATGCAGGCTAAATTTTTCTTTTTACAGATGGTACCTGGTTTGATATCTTTCGAACCTTTTGGATTTTAGTGCACTTTTTAGTACTTTATAGTAAAAAACAAACGCTGAGAATCATTATGCATTAGCTTGGCGTTTTCCATGCTTAAAATTTCATTCCAATTCGAAAGTTTTAAGGGTGAGCGATAAAAATTAAAATTCTAAGATTTAAATTTTGTAATGAGATAAAAATTTTCATCAACATTTTTAGGAATATTTACATTGAATCGAATTATATTATGATATATGTTTCCCCAAAGTATATATTCCCAACTAATTTTTCTAATTTTTTAAATTAAGTCTGAGATTTTATTTTCTTGTGTCGGTTCGTCTATAGTTTGATGTAGAAATGTCTCTGTAACTGCGATAATATAAAAAGCTTCCGTCGCAACTAAGCTTTTTATTGCATTAATCTTTTTTCTCGAATTGTGCAAACTTGTATAAAAACATGACAAATTTGGTGTTATATTTTTAGAACTTTGGCTCTGTGCATGAATAATACGTTGCAGTGAACAAATATTAACAATGTGGGCTCCTGTCTCTGATGAGGTACTGAAGGAAAATACATAAAAATATTATTTAAATGTCTTCACAGTATCACTGACGCCTAGCTCCGTAAAGTCGAGCCCATCTATCTATAATAGCTTAATGCGCTTGTAAAATTAATCCCATAGCTTTATCATGTGCATCTCTTCTTCTTGGCAGAGAACCCTATGTGATATATAAATATATAAATCTTTTCTCTATAAAATACTCTCTGTACCTATCCCTTGAAGCTGGTTTATAAAATATTATTAATACTTGCGTGCATAATATAAACGATCTCATGTAGACATCTTCGTAAAATCGTCCAATGATAGACTTAATCCTCAACTCTCCATGTCGTATAGCGTTATCTCCTTCGTCTCGTTGGTTTTCTTCTGCAGTACTCTTCTAGTTGGTCACTAGTAACAGATTTCCGTACAGGATGAACCTCGAAATCATCCCTATCCTGGTCAGAATCTAAAAATTCAAACCAATTATTCATTATTACTGGCAATATTGGCATTGTCATTCTCGGTAGAGCTTCCCGGCTTCATTTTCGGTAACAGAATGACTAACTGGTAGGCTTCTCTGTAGTCCTCAATTACGCACCATGCTAGTTTGGTAATGAATGAGCTGCCTCCTAAAAATCTCCACGTGGGAGGGCAACTCCTGCAATTTCTAACCCGAGGGAAAGCAATTTAACCTATAAATCTCCTCTCTTTGCATCAATCTTCCAACTTTCCCCTCCAGCTATCAGCTAATCAATCGAAGTAGCGTACCAGGGAACAGCCAAAACAGAGGCGACAAATTTGATTCTGTGGAGCCATTCTTGAAGCGAAGTAAACCCTTTTTAGAAAGGCTGACAAAGAAATTCTTTCGCGTCTGGAGGGAAAGATATATGTCAAATATATGTAACAAAGAATACCTTCTATGGGAAATAAAAGTATAAGTTTAATTCGTTTTTTCAAAGCAGCCTTGAAAATCTCATGGAAGCCTGTATTTCACATATTTTCCAACACACGGCCAACTCAACCTTCTGAGCCATCTTTCGCAGAATACACGGGGCAATGTCCAATTTGCTTTTCCCAACTAGACTTTGGCTGTGTAAGTTACAACTCCGGATCAATTTTTCTCTTACTGTAGATCACAGGCACCATATAAGGGTAGTAGACTTACTCTTTTCTGCCCTTATATACCTTCTAGCCCAAGTCTATTAAAACATTAAACATGACTTCATCCGTAGTTGTCCCCAGCAATAATCTGAGGCTTACTCTTGCAAGAAAACAAGTATTTGCAGTCGGCTACAGTTTACCTACCAGATTTATTCGCCAAGTGTCCACGTAATATTAGGGCACGGCTATCTTTACGGATGTTCCTGCTCTCTCCATAGCTCGGCTGATGTCATTGAGATAGAAGTAAGCATCGCCGCTCCTTTTATATTTGCTTGTATCCAGGTTACTCATCGTATGATTAGAGCTGTGAACCATCCGAAAAGGTATCCGAGATGGCTAAATACTCAATTCTACTTAAATTTTGCTGTTCATTGAGGTCCCAGAGTGCGATCTCAGCATTTAACCATTACTCCTACCCCAATCCTTAGATATGCGAGAGGCGATTGCTCTTGCATCAGTTCTTTTAACTTTGGAGAAGTAAGCGGGTCTATGGGTCATGCAAATCTCGTGTTGTCTTCATCCTTTTTCTGCAATGAGTCGCTGGCTCAATGTAGCCATCTATAACTAATGCTACCAAAGGTAATTCAGGTGACTGAGTTTAAATATGATATAAGTTGTCCCCCGAGTTGCGCCACCTAGTGGATAAAGGTACTAAATCGGGCATTTTTAAAGATATGAAGGTCAAAACAGTGTTACAAGGGCTAATTAAGGAGTCTAAAGCTGAAGTCAACGGACCACCAAGTGGAGACACCTAGTGGCTTAGTATCAAATTTGGCCATTTTTTCACCACAGGTCCACTAAATCATTTCCCTATAGTCTGAGTTAATAAGCTTATCACATTTTGCTAGACCCTTCCCACGTTTGGGTACATGACAATTGAACAGCTAGCCAAGTTGCTTGGTCTACCTAGGGCCCATCACGCACAGTATTTTTTCCATTTATTCACCTCCTTCCATATGTCTAGAAGATACCAAATGCACATAACCTAGCTGCTAGGTAGTTTCGTGACTGGACGTTTCATCACCGGATCATTCATCGCCAGAACTTTCGTCGCCGGATGTTTCGTAGCTTCACCGTTTTGTAGCCGGACGTCTCGCGGCCGAAAGTTTTCTATTCATGGATGGACTTTATTTGGGAATAAAATGCATTTGTTTAAAAGTTGGGTTGTTTTTCTTAAACCATATACTGATTTCATGTAGCAATGGAATAAATTTCTTTATTGTTATTTAATATTTCTTAACTCTCCATCTCAGATAATGTAATGATGCAATTTGAATAAAAGGAATAAAAAGGAAAACACAACAAAAGACCAATCGATCCTTACTGAGTTGCATGCAGATATTATCTAAGCTAAGTTTACTAAACTTCGCCGCTTTGATCATTGATGTTCACTATATCTACCTTATAAGCGTAGTCAGTCTGGGTTTGCTGGCGAGCGTATGTCTAGTTTGTGTTTAAAGGAATCAACTGTAGGAATCAATGGGGTTATGAAGGAGACCATTACATAAATTAACTATTCGGTTGAAGAATTTCTATTTTGACTTATTTTGACTCGTGCGAGTTAAATGGTTTACCTACAATTTTCCCAACCATTTTTCCTCGTGTAATTAGATCGGTCGATTAGAAAGAACTTGTTTTATTTCATATTAACTAAGCCTTTGCAGATTTTAAATCCTTGAATTAGTTCACCTCTTTGTTTACGCTGGGTTAATGTCTTAATTTTTAGACTTGGTACCACTTTGGTAACTCTGCATTGAATCTTTTCCTACTTGTTAAAACCTTTTTGGTAGTAAGGGCAACGGGCTTGAACACAGTGTTACAGTGTGTTCAAGCACAGTGACTCATATAAAGAAAAATATTTTGTTCGTCTTCTTGGTAACTTTAGTGCATTGTGAACTAAATTTTAGGTTACTCGATACTGTTACTCCTAAATCTGTTTCCTTGTTTACGCATTTCAATCGTGTTGATTGATTTCGTGAGATGCTTTTCATTATGATTTCCTTGGCAAAGCACTTTGCATTTATTTGCGTTCAAGCATAATTGTCAACTTCGAGCCCAACATGATAACTTGTCTAAATTACATTACATATCTTATACTTTATTATGTGAGTTTACAGCATTAACGACTTTTGTATGATCAACATACTTTGAGATTCCGCATGTCAGATCTTCATGAATGTCGTTAATGCAGATTAGAAAGATGAGAGGGTCTAAAACTGAGCCTTGTGGAACCTCAGTATTTACATCGAGCTCTTTAGATGCCTTGTCATTTATGAAGACTATTTGCCTTCTTGTGCTGAGCCAATTCTCAATCCTTCTTGAAATATCACCCTGTATTCCGTGCGATTGTAATTTTATTATTAGACGTTTTTCAGGAAATTTATCTAAGCCATTTGGGAGATAGTTCCCTGATATAGATTTGCTAAACTTTTTAAATATTGTTATACATTAACGAGCTTCCACTTCTCTTGCATAGTGATTGTCTGCAAAGATTTAGGAAAAGCAGTGCAAGTGCTTTGCAAAGTTCATTCTTAGCTTCTTTTATACCTTTTGGTGAAATAGTGTCCGACCTTACAAATTTGTTCTAGTTAATCTCTTCCCAATTCTTTAGCACATCAGGTTCGCTTAAAATGATATGTTGTAGAGCCCCTGAATCATCTCATTGTGTTGCAAAGTGATAATACATAGGTTTTCTGTACTGAATTATCAAATAGCTGGTTTCAACTCTTTTATTTCTTATATAGCTTATATTTCTTATATAGAATTCTTTAGGCTTTGTTTTATTTTGATTAGCTGTGTATCTTCATAGCCTTTTTATTTCTCTTGATTACTTTTTTTGTCTTTGCGCCGAAAGCTTATAAAATTCTTTCGTTTATCATCATTATTCGTGTGTTTACATTTATCATGGTCCTCTTTCTTGGCAAGTACTGGACGTCCATTTTTTCAATGCACCCTATTTAGGTAAATATTGGTGAATAGTTGCCACGAAGTGTTTATGTTGGTAATGTCACAAATCTCCACCCCGTTTCGCTAAATATTGTTCTAAATTTGTTAAAATTTGCCTTTTCAAAATTAAGTATTTTCTAGAGCTCGTGCTTGGTTTACTCAAATTAAAATTAATACGAAAAGCTATTTGGTGATGATCACTATTACTGAAAGTGCCCTTAACTTTAATATTATCAACCAGTTCTTCATTTTTGCAAATACAAGCTAATGTACAATATTTTCACGAGTTCGAGATTGAACAAGTTTAAATAGCAAACTTTCTTGCAAGTTAGCACAAAATTCAAGACGCCCCAGATCACATTATTTATGCATTTTTTTCGTAAATCTCTGGTCAGTTTGCACTCACATACCTGGCGCGGTCTGCATATTAGTTACATAGTTCCAGGGGGCCAGCAAAGACTAATTAATCCATTCAAAGTCCAGTCCTATTCTCTACTATTAATATACTATATATTAATGCAAGGGTAATTTTTATTCCATGAATTATTTAAGAAAATGTCACTTCTATCAACGTTAATAATTTGTGGTTTGACAGTGAATCAGGGTTAAGACTTTTTATGATGAAAAATAGTACGCCACGACAATTTTTAGAAACTCTACTATTTTCAAATGTTGCATAAGCGGGGGATTTATATTCAGAGGGAAAGTTTCTGTTGTTAATATTTAACCAGGACTGTAATGCCAATGACGTCACAATTTTCTGAGAACACAATTTATCCTAGGTCTCAAACTTTATTACGTATGCTACTTTTATTCACGTAAAAAAACCCTAAGTAAATTAGTAGATTTAGATAAACGCAAAAAAAAAGATAAACAATCAACCAACGTCATCAATTGGTGGAAGTAAGACATTATCCACAGAATAATTTGTTCGTAAGTTGCTAAACATTGAATTGGGTTAAGTAAAGACGTGTAGTTTAGAGGTGAGAGTTATTGCCTGCATTTGTATTTTGTTTGTAATGTTATAGGGGCGCAAAATTTTCCTTTTGTCCGAAAATTAAATAAACTGTAAATAAATTATTGTAAAGAATTTTGAAATAAAGGCATTTAGATTGATGCACTTTATTTCGAAGTAAAGTCCATACAGGGCATAAAACGTTCGACGACCAGATGTCCTGCCACGAGACGTCCAGTGACGAAACGTCCGACGACGAAACGTCAGAGCACTGGTAATTCAGCCTTTCATCAAACTTGACCACATTATAAATTTTCCCCTCACCCTTCCTTTGCTTCTGCCATCAATAACACTCTACAAAAATCAAAAATAAAAGGGAAATGAGAATAACCCTTTCTAGGGTTATTCTTTGGGTAAATCATGAATATAACATCCGTCTCTTTCTGCGGCCCTCAAGTTTCTCGTAAATTATCATCTTACGTTAAATATACTACTCTAAAAATAGATTTTGATATAATTTTAATAGGGTGTTCCTAAGTTATTTTTCGACCGAACCTATGAAATTTATGAAAAGATACTCAATAATATTTTAGTTATATAGGTCCAAATCCGTGGGAACTATTATGTAACGCTTGATAATTTTGTAACTTACTATAAATGCTTCTTTTTTATTACGTTTTTTATTTAATATTCATCGATTTTACTATTTATATTATTTTTCACATACAAAAGTGTTTTTATTTACAGGAGACAGAACTAAACTGCCTAGAAAAGGCAACCTGCTGGATCAACATGCTCGAATACAGTATTTAGGAAGCGATCTACAGCAATTCTTCACTTTTGAAAACAACTTGACTTATTGTAATGATAGCAAAGGCCTAGAGAATGCTCTTGAGCTGATCTATGAACCAAAGAAGTAAAGGTTATTCATAGATCCAGCCCTTTACAACATAAAAGCGATTCTATTGCATATTTGGAACACCATGCCTTCAGTTTAGGCTGCTCACTCAGTCATTTTAAGAGAGACATATAAGAACCTTACATTTACTTTTGATCGCCTAAGTTAAAATTAGCATGAGTGGCTTATTTCTGCGGACTTAAAATTATTATCCTTAATTAATGGGCTACAAACTGTATACACCAAGTGTATTTGCTTCCTTTGTAAGTGGGAGAGTAGGGCCAGATCAAAACATTATGTACGCTCAGAATGGTCACCTCGGGAAGCTATGACGCCTGGATGCCATAATGTAATTCATGAACTACTAGTAGGTTGAGGGTGTGTTATTATGGAGGCTTGTTATCTGTGGGTGTTTATGATGCGTTTGGGCAGCCAGTGTTAGTGCAGCTTGTGGTGTAGCAAACTATTGAACAGAGTTTAGAACAGTGTGATTGTATCCAGTGAAGGCAGGTGTGCCATGAGAAGTATGGAGCAGGGGTGAGTTCTATGTCCCCAGCAATTTTGAGAAGAATACGGAGGGTTGTGTCATCTGCACTAATAGGAAGGAAAGCTCAATGTGGGCAGAAGTTAAAAGGAGCATTGATATTTGGGAGGGAACCATTGGACCCGACCACAAGATCGGGGTATAGCCCGAGAGTGGAGGCAGGGAATGAGTTATTGTCTCTGTAATCCGATGGCTGATTTTGCCTTCTTGGAGTAGATTGCTTCCTTCTGGATTCTTCGAAGCTGCGAGGAGCATTAGTCAGCCGTGAGCAAGCGACATCGGTCGGACCTTGACATAGAT
Organism: Ceratothoa steindachneri; assembly: GCA_963969495.1. Classification (NCBI taxonomy): domain Eukaryota; kingdom Metazoa; phylum Arthropoda; class Malacostraca; order Isopoda; family Cymothoidae; genus Ceratothoa; species Ceratothoa steindachneri. The sequence goes on from OZ018329.1 coordinate 58,254,080, forward strand.
GAAGGACTAAGACAATATTTGATGATGTCATCATGTCTGTTGAATATCGCTTTATTTGGAATACTGGGCGAAATAAGGGTAGGTTTGAGTCAAAGGGGTGTGAGATTGATGAAAAAGGGAGATGGAGAGATCGCATCCATTTTGGTGTATGCTGAAGATCTCAATCGATATAATCCATCTTCAATTTCACTAGGGGTAAGTGATGAACTATGCAACATTAAAAGTTTTGTAAGAATAGCGAAGATCATTTTAATTTAGGTGTAAATCTTCATTATATCCAATCAGTAAAAATTTAAGCTTGTATTTATTATATTTAAATTTAGCATAGTAGTCCAAAAAACGAAATAAGATTAATTTGGATCACGTAGTCATTATGTTACTGATTTTCTGTTTGCTATTTTTATTGAAATTCAACTTATTTTAAAATATTTGTGCGAGCAATAGTCTTCAACATCATTTAAAAATTTTCCGAAAAGGGGATGAAATTTATGGAAATTATATTCCTTGAATTCCGAGGAATTCTAAAGAAAAAACAGATAGAGAATAAACTTTTATTCTTTCCTTTGGCCATTAGTAGCATATAGTTATACTCGCAATATTTAGAGAATACAAGTTTGTTTTCACATTATTCAAATCAAGGTTAACCGCGTTTGATAACACGATGGCTAAAATTCATCTACTTATGCGTAATAATTTGAACACTTTTTTTCACATTTTGTTTTCATTTTTTAAACTATTGTGTTTACCGTAGAAATAAATCGAATTCACAGCTGTGCATGAGTTCAAGAATGATTATAGCTACACAAGTGCTATATATCTCTGCAAACTCTAATTGAAGTAACCGATATAAATAATCAACCTCCCTGCAAATCAGTTCTTTCGAGGTTTAATAATTTTCGAGTAGATTTAAAAGCACAATTACTCTGCATTACATCTTTCGTTGGATGTATGTATCATTTTTCCGCTATATATGAAGTAGAAAAGATATCTAAAGGCATATACTACCCATGATTACACCCACGTAGATGTAACTATAACAATTATGGTCATCTACATAGGGTTGAACTATTATTGCAGTAAACTAAGCTATGAAAAAGCCTTCGACTCAGTAAATACCAATACAGCTCTTAAAGCACAACAGGAACAAAGAATTAAGAAGAACTATATTGACATAATTTTCTACATCTCATGAGTCATCGGTAGCGTAAAAATAGATGGAGATAAAATTTAAGATAGCACTGATATCATCTGTCTTTGCATTCGAAATATTTGATGATCAACATGAGCTATACAATTGAGTACCTTCAGCAAATAGTGAGATTAAATAGATACTAAGTCAGTGACTGAGGCCAAAGTAAAGTTTAGAGAGAAGATAAGGAAATTTCAACTAGATTTTATATATACATTTTATTAATATTGTTTATTAGAAATTATTCCTGTATACTTTAGTTGTTGTACTATATACCAGTCTGCGAAATAAGGAGTTTTATAATAGATTATATATTTACCGTAAAATTTTTAACTGTTTAACAGAAAAATATAGGAAGATGATGGATTGAAGAAGGATATTTTTAATCACCTAAGCAAAATGAGAGGAGGGAGAAAGACAAACGACTAAATGAAGAAAACTGAAGAAGAAAGAAATCATAAAAAATCTTAGGTTGAGAAGGGGGACACAAACTATTCTCGTGGGACTGCAGAACTTAACCATTGTCACAGGAAAGGAGAGTGAAGGGAGTATTGTGTGTTCTGGGAGAATTTGAACACAAAACAGAGGCATTCAAATGTGCTGAGAATTAATCTGGGATCATTTGTAAAGGAAATCTAGTCCAATGGCAATTAGCGATCAAAATTATAATCGAGCCCTTCGCTTTCATTAAGAAGGTTCTGTAAGCCCAGTATTTTATTACACTGAGCTGAGGATCAGGGATTTCGATCAATTTTAAGACGTACATTGCGTATTCTTAATCCATCAGTTAGTACACACGAATATATATATATATATATATATATATATATATATATATATATATATATATATATATATATATATATATATATGCAATCCGTTTACAGTTTTCCTAAAAATTATTTTATATTTTATCTTATATAATTAATATAATTATTTTTCTAAAATATTCGTTCTAAGAACAATTCCTGTGTTCTTTAAAAGATAAATTGACTAAAAATGTTTTACAGTTTAGACATTCAGTCTTGAAATTCGGAGCTTAAACGAAATCAAATAATATATGGGCATTGAGGAGTCGCCAAGTATCAATAAGCTACCCATTCCTTCCCAATTCTTTATAGCCGATCAAACCCAAAACGACCTTCTAAAAGTAAAAGGTAATGGGTCACCGAATCTCCTCTCCTCAACCTTTATTCCTAGGCAAAGTGCCCTATTTCCCCCTTACAAATGCCTATAAGCTAAACTATCTTAGGATAGATTATCTACCCACTGCTCAGTCTCCCATTTCTCTCCTAAGGACTGCATAATCAAGCCACGTTTTATATTATCTTCCAACCCTTCGATTTCCATGATCCATAATCATATATCCTCTTCACAATTATAGCTATTTAATTCATTCTTATATTTCCACACTAGTTCTAAAAACTCTCAGTTGAAACGTCGTTCGCACTTTCCCTTACTCCATATACACCTATAACCCATTCGTTTCTCAATTTATCTAACTCTGGTTCGTATCAAATTGACAAGATTTATTGCTTTTATTCTAAGTAAATCCTTCTTCATCTACACATTAGTTTTATTCCTAAATGTCAAACAAAGGGTCCCATTTCAATTCATGTCGTATTTCATAATCAATCAATTAGCTCTCCAAAACGGTGTTTTTAATTTTCCTTGTCAATATTATTATCAGTCACAGGACATGCTGAATATTATATACAACCATGGCAACATTACTAACTTTAATGTCACTTCCATGTCCACTCTAATACTCAAAGAAATTCATCTTACTCTTTACTGTATTAGGTTTTAGTCACTCGCCTCAAACTTATGTACATTGTACATCAAATATTTTAATAAACAATCTCAAATTCTCCTCACATTCAGGTACTAACTCCCTAGCATCATCTTATACTATCCTAGATTATGTCTATTGCTCCTCAACCTCACACTCTTTTCCTCGTTTTATAAAACGTAGTTCTTTGACGACTTATTTTCAACCAACTTTCCTCTTCTTATATCAATCCTCCAGATGTCCTTCTTTCACGCCCATTCCAAATTTTACATGCAGTTTGTCTACAATAATCGACAGAATTATTTTCCTAATACACCTACCTGCCCATTGATGAGATTTATAACACAGCTAATATTCTCTTGCATAACTCACATTCATGATAAAGCAACAAGTTTACAGCTTCTCAGAAAGTCATTCACGTTTTCCTTAACACCCATACCCACATTACCACCACATTAAACAAATCTCACCGTCTAGTTTTGACCATTTTGTTAGCAAATACCTTGCTATTTTTATCCATCACGTTCACTCAACCTTTCTTATTTCAGACCTTTCTCAATTAAATAATTTCTTATTAACCTAATCTAGATCTAATCCACACTTATTTTCTTCTTTCTTAATCTGGAAATATTACCACTTTGCTTAAACATTTTTACCTTTAAAGAGGTGGGAATATATTTGTTTGACTCTGTTCTGTTTGATCTCTCATTTTTACACTCACATTTATTTTAATGGCAAAATTTCCTGAGCTAACTTTAAATTTTACTTGATATTAGAGAAAATACCTTCTTTTATTTGCAACTCCGTTATCAAAAGCAAATATGATTAGAAATCATAAAAAATATTAAAGACAAAGGCTTTCTCATTAATTAAACTTTTAATTTGAGAGGTAAACTAACAACGTCTCTTCATTATGCTAAAAATAGGCTGGTAAACTCGTAGGAGCGCATTAACATGAGATAAGGCGTCATTGCCGAAGGAAAGGAAATTTCAACCTTCTTCTTATCAATTTGTCGCTGGAAAAAGTTCTCAATTACTTTTGTTTCACTTTACCTGAATTTTATAGTCATATTCAATCAAGCTATGCTTGGAAGGGAGGGGGGGGGGGTGAGTACGCATCTAAGATTATTTTATGTGTTTATAGGTCTAAAATAGCGTCAAATGCTACTATATTAATGTTAAGATCGAACGACCTGTCTTACTGTACACTGATTTACTATTTCCTTGAAAAAATGGACGAACTTCCAGTTCTGTTATGAATTAAATATTATATTATGATGCTCATCACGTACCTATTTTCAATCACTGATAATAGGCTCAATAAAGGGCCGAAACAGTGTAATGATAATTTTTTTTTCTCACAAGAGACCAAGAATAATCAACACCATTCGTACAAACATGTAATAAGCTCACCGGACAAAAACTAGTCACGTAATTTAAATTAATTTAACATAGTCACGTGAATAATTTTATTATCGGCTGAGTTTATTTTATAGTAAACATAATTATAATTCATATTGAACTTTATACCTAAATGACTTCTTCCATTTAGAGTTTTAGCTCTGACAATTGCTAAAGGAAAGTCAAGAAAATATTAGGCCTTCTGACTTCATGAGGAGGAAATGAAAGGGTATTTATAAATGCTGAGCAAACGCAAAAGTTTATTCCGAAGAGGTACAAAATTGATCAAATATGAGAAAAATAAATTGCCTTACAAGTGAAATCTAAAATAGTGTCACACAGAAAAAGGATAAAGGTAGAATATATTCTGGTATACAAAGTACTAATATAATTCATCAAATGAGAACATAAAAAAGACAGTGCCTTAGGCCCTATCATATGTAATTCCTGTTGTTGGGTAAGGATAAATTATCAATGAGAAATATCTAGGAAAGTCTATTTAAGAGTAGATGCGTAATCGATAAATAGTATAGAGATAATGGAACCTATATCGACAATAAGCATCTTAGCATCTACTCTAAAAAATAGAGCCTTCTTTATGAATTTCGTTACTATCTTCATAAGAAGTCTTCTCAAAAATCATGAAGTACGATTACTTTGCTTTGGTAACTGGTTTGATAAAATAAATCTACTATGACCAATGCAAAACGAATTCTATATCCAGTGGTCACCTGACAACCGGTGTTTGGAGAATTTACGGAATTGATAACAATGTTACTAATAACGTAGCTCATTCTAGGAAGAAAATTTTTTATACCCTTACCTTGAACAAGAAGATTAATGACATTCTGCCTTCGCTGATTTACTACACAATGGTATTCTCCTGAATCTACGGTGCGCACTGGTCGGAAGACAAGGTCATAATTCGGAGGTTCAAAGATCATACTTCCTTCTTGATTAAATAGAGTCGTTGACTCGGGTTTATATTCAACCAACCTTACTTCAGACGATCCGGAAGATGGTTTTCCAGAAACCTAAATGAAGAAACAATGTCGTTTAGATTTAATAGATGATCCTTATCGAGAAGTATTACGGTCGCGCCGAAATTCTCCCTAGATGTTATGCCGTGTGTTTTATAACTTCGACGAATACCCATGAAATTTCGAATAGAAAGCAAAAACACAAATATCCGGCATTCTCACATTCTCTTTTATTTCCTCAACTTTTAATTAATGAAGGAAACAATTTAAAGTCAGCTCTACCCAACCAAGCTCGAATGAAGATACGTTAAATATAGCATGCCATATTTAATATACTAGTTCTTTCCTCTTTCATACCATTTCTTTTCATTCTTTCCTTTTCCTTCAACAATCAGGATTTAAACTCTTGGGAAACTGAACATAATAAATATGGATGAAGAATAGTGAAGAATTAAAATGATCGTCTTACCTTACATTCTATACATTTCCACTCGAGTAAAAGGACAAATGTGTTGTTAGTGGCCTCACAAGAAAGAGTCACGTTATGGCCAGCTCTCGTTATTTCCTCTTGGGGTGGAGTTATGAGTGTCACTGAAAAGGAGTAAAAATATTCATAAATTTAGTATTCCTGGTAGAGAATTTATTTATTTTTTTTTTATTCATATACCAAAATGGAGGACATTAGAAAAGCAACAAGTAATAGTATTTTGTAATATTGTTCGAATTTAGTTCGATTAATGTCCCATGAATATTTAAAATTTCGAAATTATTGCCAATTTGGGTTGGAGCAATGTACCATATATTTTCATTGGTTTTGCGGGCTTCCATTTCATTTTCTCAGTTGTTTAGAAAATTAATATAAGTATGCACATTTTAAATATATGAGTATCACTTCTCAGTTCCACTAAATAATCAGGTGTGAGGTAAAGCTGCCAGATGTCGCCATTATGAATTTATTAAATACCTATGACCCAATTTTATCGGCCATAAATTAAAAGTACAATAGAATTTGGCTCGTAGTGATTGATTGTTAAAAAGTACCTATTTATTCATTTTGTTTATAAAAAACGGAAATTGCTGTAATAGTGTGAAAAAGGTTTAATCAAAACAAAAACAATTGGTAAAGAAGAAAACAAGGAACACATGTATATAATTTGAGGAATGAAACCAATGAAAGAAATACATATTTCTAAATGATTGACCATATTTAGAAATCCATAAATATGAATTCAGAGAGAATCCAAGCCTTGAAAATTCTGGCCCAATATTACCTGGCGAAATTTCTGGGTAAAAAAGAGAAAGTAAATTAATTGATATTTTAGGACAGGATCTAATTCAGAAAATTGTTGAAGTAATAAAAGTAAAATTTAATTAAGTGAACGTGGAGAATCGCCTCTGGAGATTTTCTTTAATAAGGAAACCTAGGATAAAAATAAGGAACAGATCGAAATAGGCAAGGTAGCCGCCATCCAGACGATGAGTCTTGGAACGAATAAAAGATGGGAATGAAAATTCTACTGGACGATTTCCCAGGTTCAATTAATAGAATTTTTACCATATTTTCCTTCTTCATAACTTTCAGTCCTTCGACTATTTTCTGAATTAGAGTTTGACCTAAAATATCAGTCAATTTAGTTTTGTTTTTTTTTACAGTTATTTTCAGCCAAGTGGTATTGGGTCAGAAGCTTTTAGGGTTAGGTCCTCTGAAGCTAAGACTTAAGAAAATGGAAAAAAGAAGTGGAAAAATCAAAACTACTGTAAATTGTAAGGTAAATTGCAATATACATATCTATAAAGTGATATTTTACATTAAGTATAGCAATGAGTTGTCACCTTCAAACTGCACCAGGCACAACTAGGGGACGCTCTTCATCCCTGCACTGTTAAAGGTGGCTATTCACTGCTCTATTAACTACATACCTTTTCGGTACAGGAACGAGCGGGCTTGCTACTCCTTGTTCCTTGTACTGCGGATGGGTTCGTGCACACATACCTGTGGACTATCTGACTTCTCGGAGGAAGCTGGCCTCCTCCATTTTATTTGACTCTTTGGTGTTGATTGAAATTTCATGCACAGGGAGAGAAAGGGCCTCCCTCTCCTTCCACGCTGAAACGTGCTTCCTTCTTTTTTGTTTTGGTGTCTTTAGCACTTTTTTTATCTACCCTAACATTAAGCTGTGGGATTATTACGGCGACTAATGACCTAGTAGTAATTCGACAGATTATGGCTGGAAGATGAAAGAAAAACCATACCTTCACGTGTACATTAATGGTAGTTTACTTTAGCAGTGTAAGATCAAGCGTATTCCCCACGGGTGGCTCCAAACGATCCCGTGTACTGCGAATGCAAATGTTAAGGTTAAAATACCCAATTCATACAGTAATTAAGTAGCTGCAGTCGTCATTGGCTTCACTTCTTTACAGAATGTTTGGATCTGAAGTCTGTCAGCGATGACTGATGTGTCTAATCTAGTGCTCTCTAGTGGCTGTAAAACCCTAACAGGGCCCTGAACATTATGTAACAAACTGGGCAGTCCAACCCAGAGGGTAACTCTGTCCTTGGTATTCAATTAATTTTAATACTCTGTCCCCTAATTCCTCCACTTTAGTTTTATCAATAATTCTTTTAGGTGAAACGTTATAAAAGGCCTTTTGAAGTCGTAATAAATTACATACAACTCTTAGTTTATTTAGGTTAAAAGTTGCGACCATTTACTAAAAATAATTCAGCAAATTAGTTAAACATGAGAGGCCACGTAGAAAGACTTGCTATAATTCGTTTATTTAATTATTGAATTTCAGATGTTCCAAGATCCTATTACTAACAATGGACTCCAATAGAGTTTACCAAAGACCAAATCAACCAAAATTAATTAAAAGTTATCAGGATCAGTCTGTATGCTTTTTCTGAAAATTATCGTTACCTTTACAGCTTTAAAGTATATTCTTGAGAACTATTCTTTAGCTAATAAAAAAGAAAAGATTTTTGGAAATTGTGCAGAACGGATTTAACAGTTTGCGTCTCGATTCTTTAAGGTGGATTAAAAAGATTTTAGCTGGACACAGTAAACCATTCACTATGTGCTTCAAGCAAACGCTAAACTTGGCCAATCACTTGTGAACGGAGAATTGTTTGGAAAGCGCTAGGAGAGTAGGAAGAAAAAGATCATTAGGAGGCTAATTAATATTTTATAGCATAAATAGTAGATGTAAAGAAGAATCTGAATTTCGAGAAGGGGTAAAGTATCTGGTCTACATACATGGATTCTTAAATGGCAAAAGGAGAGGAGGGGGTAGTATTCAATTTTTTTAAATGTTGTAAGGTAACTTGGGTTTTATAACTAATAGAATGTAGCTAAACAGGTGAGAGCTCTTTCTTAGAAATAACTTTCCAGTCCTGTGGCTAATTTCCATATGGAAGCAGAACCTTGAATTCTACGAACGCGCAGTAATGCTATTATATTTCCTCAGATTACATCTGGGGCAATTATATTCATATTTAACTGACTACGTCGCCTCTTGCGGGATTCTAGCACTAAAACAGAAAAAATAGCTTAAATAAGAAATTTTAAATATAAAATTAGCAAAACTGTTTATGTAAAATCAAGAAAGTAATATTTGAATTTGACTGGATTAAAACTAAATACTCGTATATAAGAAAAATGCTAATAGATATAAATTTGCTTAAAAATTAATGGACTTTCAAAAGCAAATTTTATAAAAATTATTAAATATAAGCAATTATGAAAACCAATTACAAACATATTGTTACTACATTCAATAGAGGAACTATCTTTGATCACAACATGGAGAACGAGTGAAAAATTTAGAATCAGAGGTAATATTAATAGGGTATATGTACTGGGAATTGGCGCTTTGGAGAGATAAAGAGAGAAGAAATAAAAATCCAACGTCATAACTAAGCATGTTGCTAGGTTTTCCAGACGGTATTCTGGTAATAAATAGGAGGCAAGAACAAATCTTAGTAAAATACCTTCCTTGTGTATTTTGGATAGAGAGTAAATAGATGCTAAACAGCGAAGATACAAATAATTCATTATAGGTATCAATATTATTGATGACTGCCTGTTTCCTTTGTGTTAAAAACAATTAAATTTGTTTTCGATTTCTACATGTATAGGTTTGGGTGGCTCATTTGTAAGTCGAAATATTCTACAGTTTAGTATATTATTGACACCATGTATATAGTCCTCTACTTTAAGAATCACTGTCATGGTATTGTAAGGGCCGAGTTGGTGTACGTGGGTTTTTTATGTACTTGAATAACTTCTTGATTATGTTTTCTCTAAGAGGGCTATATTATTTTATGTTATTTAAGCTTTGAGGATTTCTAGTACCATGTGCAGCCTTTCAAAAATTGAATTATATACTTCTAAAAAATATATATCTTTAATTACAACATAAAAAAGTGAAATCTTAAAAATAAACTATACAGCTATGAATAAACGAGTCTATGTTAGAATTACTAATTGTAACCAAATGAATATAAAGTAATGGTTGACCCCGAGATCACTTTAATATTGGACGCTAATTGACACACAAAAATAATTGAATTTCTTTACCTTTAAAAAAACCCCACGTGAATCTGGCTGAAGAATATCCTTGACCTTGGATCTTATGTAAACAAAAAATATGGTTTTGTGGTTAGGCGCGTAGGCGTGTTGTCAGACGCCAGCCCTTTGTATAGCGAGGAGACGGACTTGGAGCAACCAGTGATTTAGGTGAGGGCGACGGATGGCGTTAAGCACGTTGTCTTAGTCAAATGATTTAGACAAGGGACCGTGAGGGTATTATTTTTCCAATCTTTGGGTTGATCTTAAGATAGTTCGCACTGACGAGCGATGAGCAAAACGCGAATCCTTTGACGACAAGGGGGGGGGGGTGAGTTTACTTTGGGTATTCCTCAATGGCGAAGACCATCTCTTGTTTTTGTTGCAAAGCGAGATAGGGGGTTTCTTTTACGAGAGATGTATTAAAGTGATCCTCAATACAAAAGGGGCTAAGTTTCGGTGTGACCACCAGCAACTGGCTCAGAATGAGCTTCTTCTCTGTTCCGTTCTTTGAGTGCCGTGCTGAAGCCGGACTTCGGCGTGTCGATCTTCAACTCGATCTTGCCTTTCTTCTCCAGTTATCCGCCTATATACTTCACCGACTCACTGAGGGTAGGGGGAGGGGGTGGGGGTGAGAGCTTATGAATTAAGCCTCGCTCCTCTAACGACTCTTCTTCCGAGCTTCTTTGAATTAGCCCTAAAGGCATCTTCTGGCTTTTTCTCGCAGCTCCTATAATTTCGTTGATTATGCAAACCTCTATCCCAAATCTTAGGGGAAATAATGCCTGTTTAAACATTGTTATTGCATCTGGTCTTCTTCCCTTCGTAGTGTCATGCTTGTGGCACAGAAGTCTGTTGATTCGTACTTCCCGTGGTTTGAAGAGGCGTCTGGTGGCTAGCGGGTTGAAAGGAGAGATCGGGGGGTGTTTAAGTAATCGGATTACACTGCCTAGTGCCACGACATTGTGGTACCCAAACGAGGGATCTGTTATTATGGTAGGTATTGATTTCCCTACAATCACTGCACCAGTCCTTTTATCTGGTTTGGTGAGAATTATATTATTTATATGTGCTAACGTTTGATTATCTTGCGGTCGTTCGATTTAATTATGAAATTTGAAACTCTAGTAAATAAATGAACTTTAAAGTAAAATTCGATAAAGAGAGAAGATAACTTAGGCAAAATAATCCCAATATAACTTTGCGAGCAGAATACAATAGAAAGCTTCTTTAGCTTAAAAGATTTCTTTCTTTGGAGCACCACATTGAGGTTGTGTATTGCTTTAAATGGCCCAGTTGTACTGTCGGCTCTTACATTGGCAGACATTTTAGAGTCCTTTGAACTAGGTTCTCTGCTCATAGGGGAATTAGTTGGTGCACAAACAAAATATTGATACAAAGGAAAGAAAATCTCTTATAAGAGAATACACCATAAAAGACTAATATTTTAATCAATAACTTTGCAATATTAGCTTCTAACAACAAGCACCGCTATTTAAAAATCTAGAAACTTTATTTATTGAACATTACAACCAAACTTTAAATGGTGATTTAAGTGCAGTGCGTTGCAGTGCAATGACCAATTACATATTTTTTAACTAGCAATGTTTAGTTAGTTGTCCTTTTCTTGTGCGTGCCAATTTTCCCTATATATACCCTATAAAGTCTCACAATCTTTCACTCTTTCCTCATGTTCTGATCAACGATGGTTCCTGTATATTAAGTACTAATAATTTGTTTGTAACTTGTTTGCATAATTGCTTTTATTTCATAATATATATATATATATATATATATATATATATATATATATATATATATATATATATATATATATAATATACTGTAATTTTAAACAGATACACGAAATACATCATCTTTCATGGAAGGGCCTCCTTTCCTTAGAATCTATTTAGGTGTAAAAAATCATAATAATACCTTGATTCACGACCTGATGTACGAAGTAGTGATTGGATCTAATAAAGACTGTCCTACATGAAGTTATATTTCAGGAATGAATCATTGCACACACAATCTCAGATGTTCCGTAAAATGATATTATTACATTTAATGTTTGATTTAGCTCTATTCCAATCAACTGCGTGGTTACAATTATAAATGTGTATAAATAAGTGAAATTGATCATTTTAGTTAGGTGAATTGGTCATGCATTATTCTATTTTAATCTTAATTAAAGTTCTTTCCAAGTTTTTCCGCAATAAAATTTGGTATAATTCTTACGTACTATAGAATAAACCCTCCACGGTTAGAAAGTAATGGTGTTCTGGAAGAGTACGGTGGAGGGAGGATTCTTATTTAAAGCTTACATTTATTCCAAGTTGCTCAAAGACACCAGGAATTCTATCGAAAACATTGTTGTAGGTCTTAGATTAATATATTTTTAATCTCAAATAGGATTTTTTTTAGCTGTGGTTTTACAATACCTCAAAAAAATATATCGAATGGCGCAATTTTGAGGCTATATTATAAATTGTATATTTTTCTTTATGCAGAGATTGTGGAAAGAGTATTATAAGAGCACATGAAAGCATAGACGTGAAGACACTACGCTTTACACTGTCATGGTGGGAGGGATAAAAATATAAGGTACTCTCCTAAAATGGAAAAAAAACATAAATTTTCTTGAAACTAATCTTTACCTTTCAATAACTATTTGCTAATGGCCCAATTTGATTTAATAGAAAAGGGCATAAAAAGTTGCGAAGAAAAATGTGGAGATGATAAAAAAATGGGTTCAAAATTAGAAAACGTAAACCTATAACTTTCAGTTTTACGTAAACGTGTATTGTAGACTGCTACTGTTTTAGTTCTATTGATCCCCAAAGGAAGGAGCAGAGTTAACATACTGTGTTAAATTTGAATTTCGACCAAGGAAACATAGAGGAAAGAAGGTTAAAGGTCAAAATATTTATATCGGTTCGATAGAGATTTATAACATTTTATGGTATTACTCATTTAACAAGATGGTGAGACGAGTTAAGGGCGACAAATTCTTAAGAAAGTTGGTTGGATGCGTGAATGAGAGCGCGAGAGTGGAAACCTGATTTAAAGCAATGCTATTAGTAAGGGCAACATATAAATATCTGGCAACTAAATCGTTACCAAACGACTTTTTCACAAATATGTTTGTAAAGCTGTGCAATAACATGTTTTAAAATGTTGAAATCCAACTCCCGTGGAAACCTTAAAAAACCTGCTCAAGTTATGATACCGATAAATGATTGTCGAAATATCGTGTCTTTTTCTTATCTGGACTTAGCTAAATTATGAGGGGTCAAATCAGGGTTTTTTCATGATTCTAAGTTGATTGTTAGCATTTATATTTCACCACAAAAAACTTATTTGTGGAAAAATAAATTCTAACTATATCTTATAATTTAGTTTGCAGGACATTTTAGTCATACAATTTGGATGAAGACGTTACTTCACCTATACTCAATTACTTTATCCATGCAGGCCCTTAAACACCAGCTCAGAGGCTCATACAGGCAACTCCAAAGGGTAATTCTACTTTTATGAAACAGGCAAAAGCTGTCGAAAATGCTAGAGATGTGGAACGTATGAAGGAGGCTCAACGGAAGTAAAATTGAGGTACCACATGAAGTGTAAAAATGCTCTGTACAACAACTTTGTTTAGATCACCAAAAAGTCATCTCAAGCATCAAATGTAGAGAAAGTGTCATCAAAGTTAAAGATAAGACGCACTTACTCTGAGTTCAGTGCATCTAATGGCTGCAGTTCTAAAATTTTAATGTAAGTTTACCTCCTATATAAGGATGTATGCATTCTTTTCAACAAACCCGCTAAGCTCTACAAAAATAATGCAGCAGAAGTTAGAAAGAAATATAAAGTGCCAGATAATTTGACTGCAGATAAGCTGAAGGAAAGCTTACTGAAGACAGCATGGCGGGCGGGGATGACTGAGTCACTGAAGTCACTGGACGCCTGAAAGGTATCAACGACTTGGTGGCAAAGGAAACACTGCACTATTTACGCTGAAAACTTCTTTTTGAGAGAGGTGACCATTACTCCAAGACTAAAGAGGAAAGCAAAAGGAAGAGAGGACAAAGGAAAATTGATGAGGAGAGAGAGGCAGTTTTTTTTTAATTCTGCAAATGGCTTGACTTAGAATTAGAGCATGGGGTGATGACGTTTGACCAAGTCCATGAAAAGCTACATAAGTTTGATCAATCACGAGATAAGAGCCTCTATTATTCAAAGTATTGGCTCAAGATAAAACTCCAAGAGAAATACAATTACACCTTGTACTTGCATTTCACAACACAGGAGCGAAAAGAAGATGTGCTCTGTCTCAAATATGGCACCGACACTATTCTGCGAGAGCATCATGGTAATGTTGAACATGGAGATGAGAAGACTAAGATCATAAAGACAGCTATCAAGCTCATATGCAATGGCATTTCCATGATTGATCTAGATCCGAAGTCATACCCCACCACATCCAGCATGACTGACATCAATAGTCAGCTGGAACTTGTTCCTGCAAGCCTTCAGATGTTCTTGAAGCCAATTGCCAAGGCAGACAAAAGAGATGCTGTTTGGGGGCGGAACTTCATTAAGTCCTATCGAGAGTGGTCAAGAGTATTTTCCACACCAAATAGGGGTTGCCATACAACTTGATCATAGATTTGGGTAAAAATGGATTCTCAAAAAGTTACACGGGCTGGGATACAATGAGTCTTACTCGGATACACAAAACAATAAATATTGCTTCCTTAATAGCAGAAGTGGAGATGATGCCCCAGATACTTCTGACACTCTTGATACCATTGCGGAAAAAACCGATGATCAAATCAATGTAGAGGTTGAGGTTGATGCTGCACTTGAAGATCAATCAGTGATGACAACCAGTAAAAGTGAAATGTAGAGTAACGATCAACTAGCTTCTATGGAGGTTGGGGAAACCATCAATGTAGTCACTCAGTTTGTTGGAGATAATATAGATTTTACATTGTCTCTATTCATGTAAACAGTTTCTTCAATTTAATGGGTTGGATCAAAGTCACCGCTAGAGCACCACCTTTGCAAGATCCACAGACAACAGCAGCTGTCCCCAGGGTGAAGTTAACGGCACTCGACAAAGCTAAGATCCTGAGAGGAGCTGAAGTGAAGATTCTTCAATTTCCCAACAGAAAACACACAGGAATAAACATTATCATGTTTTTTCCAATAGCTGAGCACTCCTTCTCCCTGGCTTATGACCAACCACTTCTCACTCTCGGCGACACACTCTGGGAAGCGGGGTGGTTGATCAAAGCCCACGATCCTGAGTTCTCACACTCCAACTCAAATGGCTGGATGAAGCGAATCCATGCATATGATGCAAAACAGAGCACATAGATCGACTTCTTCTCAAAGAGGGCATACGGCTTTCTGCACACAGAGTCGCTATAGTGACCTTTGACCTTATGATTTGGCTGAAGGCTGTGGATATCATAAAACAGGCAAATCTACCCGTCATTGCAACTTTGGGTGATTTCGCCTCCTGAAGTCTATCTTGGATCAATGGGTAACATCATGCAAGATTCTGGAATACTAGAGGTGATCCAGTTGATCTATCCTGGAAGTATGACAGCCAACCACATCATGGGTGGAGGATGTTTTGACAAGGCAATCCGTGCTCACCTTCTGATCGATGCAGCCATCTATTGGCACATCATGAAACTTGACTTCACTGAGGAGGAGTATGGTCACCTGAGGACCTTCATGATGAAAGTGGCTAATTGGAAGATGGGAGCCAGACACACCAACCGATTAGGGGCAGTGTTTGAGCAGAGGTTTGAAGAAACCTTCAAACGGCTCGCAGAGGGAGAAAGACACTTGCCCTCTGGATGCAGTACCACCATATGGTAGATGTGATCAAGGTATTTATCAGAACCAAGCAACTTGCAGACTAAACTGGCATATGTCCTGCATTGTTCCCAAGATGCTTCACGTCTTTGCCGCTGCAGGCCATCATCAATACGCCAAGGGTGCACGGCTGTACCGTCAACTCACGAACGAACTCGAAACTTTGCCTGCTTACAAGGACAACTTAGAACATTTCAATGCCCACAGGAACTACGTTTCCGTTATTCCAGTTATAAGTGGTCCAGCACTTGGTATGACATTTGCATTGAGCAGATATTAATGAAGGCAGCCAAATCAGAAGGTGGAGTGAGTAGAGGAAGAATGAGAAACAGAATTTATAGCCACAAATGCCGGGGGCCCACCCGCAGTCACTTCTTTGATGTCAACCAGTTGATGAAAAAATACGTCAGTAAACATGCTTCACTCCACAGAGACCTTGCCAAGACACAGATGAAGCAAGATGAAGAGGTAGTTGAACTTGCCCTTAAATGATTTGAGGAGAACAATCTATTTGACAGCGATCGATACAGGAAGATGCTGTTGTCTTTCTCAACAAGATTAACAAGCACAGGAGATAACACAGTCAATGCTGAGAGACCAAATAAAGTAGGGATTGAGGTGCAGGTCAAGCTGGATGGACAGTCAGTGGCATAGACCATGGATGTCAAGTCAAAGGTAAAATCACTGCCATCACTCAGAAAGATTCTCATGTTGAACGATAATAAGATTCACCTTGACTCACTAAAGTTGTTCAACCGACTGATCATTTTAGCCCAGTGGGATATCACAGTTGAGGCAAGCTTGTAGTATGAGCTGACTTCCTTCCCATTGTCCCTGTTCAGCAACAAAGATGAGAAGATAAACATGTTAAATAAGGCAAACTTTTCAAATACAAGCCTGAAGACATTAACTGATCCACTTGACCTCACTAACCAACCGTGTTGCACCCTGGTGATTTATGGTGGGTGGCTTCTCTACATGGTGAAGTGGGAACAACACCAGACCTCGCAGGATATTGCCAACATTTACCTAGCTACGTGCATTGTTTGGGCAGCTGTTCCCAGAAGATTATTGTAGTCTTTGATAGCTACATCAAACGGCTCTTATGACGTCCCAAAAATCCAAGAATCTCTCTCTGAAAGATAGAGGGGCTACCTGCTCTTCTATCATGCCTTCACGGAGTGTGATACGGTTTCAGCAATCGCTGGACATTGAAAAACAGCTCCATTTGACAGGTAATGATGATAATACTACTAATCCCTCGAAAAATAATAATAATAATTGTCATCATGCTGCATTTTTTCAGGTTTTGTACCGTTAACGTGGATGAATACATGTACATCTTCCTTGACACAGAAGCCACCAAGGAGGCAGTGACTCAGGCTGGTACTGCAATTTTCCAGTACATTTACCATGGACCAGATACCTCCATTGGGTGAAATTTGGTACAACATGTTTTCAAGGAAGGCGGCGGCAGTAGTGATCAACCCAGAGACTCTACCTCCAACAGAAGGTGCAGCTGCACAGCATTCACTCCATGCCTATCTGCAGATCCTGGACTGAATCCTTCAACAGAGTATGTCTCTGAATCCCTGTGACTATGAATGGACATTAGGTGTGCATGGGTATGAGCCAGTTCCAACACTAGACTCCATGGCTCTTGAGGATCTACTGAAGCTCACGAGCTGTAATTGTCATGGAGATTGCAGCAACCGCCGGTGCAGCTGCAAGAAGAATGGGGTCATGTGCATATCAGCTTGTGGAGTCTGTAGAGGCATTACGTGCAGAAGGAAACTGCAGTCATGATGTTGTTGAGTCTAAAGAAGACATAAAAAATGACTCTTGAAACTTCCGACATGAATGAAAAGTGTGAATGTCATGTAAATGACAAATAATTCTGTTTGGAAGCATGTGAAACAAAAATTACCTTGAATGTAAATGAAAAAGTGGGTGTGGCCTTTTTCAACAATTAAGTGTTTGGGTGAAATATAAATGCTAACAATTAACATGAAAAAACCCTGGTTTAACCCCTAATAATTTAGGTAAGGCCAAATAAAAAAACACACACGATATTTCGACAATCATAAATCGCTACCATAACTTGAGCAGGTATTTTCAGGGTTTTCGTCGGGAGTTTAATTTAAACATTTTATAACATGTTATTACAAACCTTTACAAACATATTAGTGAAAAAGTTGTTTGGTAACGATGTAATTGGCAGATGTGGGAAATATCTCATAAGATGACCTTACTATGTGGGATATTGGAAGAAATCCCCAAGCGCGGAGGAAAGAGAGATAGTACAATAAAGGCAAACCATAATTAAGAAAACAAGAATAACTCGTTAAGAAGAAAATGTGAACTAGCCTCGCAAAGGTTCATATTCGAACCTCCCACTTGCCAATAGTAGTAGTAGTGGTGGTGGTGGTTTGCCAACCTGCCTTTTTACAAGTGGATCCCGACCGGATAATGAAATGGACATCAAGGTCAGTATGACAAGCTCTAGTGATCCCAAGAGCACCAGGGGCCGCTCCTCTTTGGGGAGACGTGCCAGGAAGTATTACAAACAGCGTTCAAGTGGAAACTTCGTCTCCCCGTGGTAGAGGTATGTAGATATAGATAGCCGTCGGCAGGATTCCTTGGAAGAGACAGAGTGTGAGTTTGTGTGTTGTGCTGCGAAGACGGGATAGAAAGGAAAGCAGTGTTGTAATTGGCTATGTGTGTGATAAGAAGTGTAAGATCTACCCACTCAACTACATGGGTGAACGCAGCACCTCCACCAATAGGTAGCCAGATCTCTACGCGCACTGACGTTTGTGTCCGCTCCTGCAGGGTTCGAACCCGGTACCGCGACGTTAGCAGATCAAAGGCAATCCAATCGTATTCTCCGCCTCACCCAATCACTCTTATCCGTCCAATGGACTTTTTTTTACCTCAACCTTAAACCGGCTAATAACCCAACGGCTCACTTATCCATGCCACATACAAGGAGAAAATAGCGAAGTCCCTCTTATGTAGCCGTCATCCCTTTTCATGACGATAAAGAAACAATCAAAGTTCTTTGTTAATCTCAAATTAACTGATCATAAATAGATTAAATGAGATCAGTTTTATATAATATCAGAAATTGTTATAAGCATTGATGAATATTTAGACTCTGGGCCATAGTTAGGATGAACATTTGAAAAAATGGGTACATGAATATTAAATAATTTTTCGTTCACTCTTTGATATTTAGAAGTTTCACTGAACATTTTATATTCCGTTTCTATATATTTAGATAACCCCAAGTCCTTGGTCATGCATTTAAGCCCTTCTGCACAAACAAATGATGCCTGATAAAGTGCCCGGCCTTCGCGTTCCCAACGATGGGGAGACAGCTATTTAAATGAATCCTCAGCGATTAACAAACATTCCTTCTTTGCTTATTACTTAAATCCTAGCTTAAATTTCACTCGCAGATGTTAGAGAGATCGAACCTACTCTCGCATCAAGCTCAGTAACAAAAAAGATAAGAGTTTCGATTGTTATTTCTCATGGAATTAAGCTTAATCAATTTGTGGTTTAAATAAAAATTCTGAAATCATACTGTTAGAGTTGCAAAAATGCCTATTATCTTACTGTAAATTTGTCAGTATTATCGTTTGTCTATAACAATTGAATTGTATGAAAGATACTTAGGCATTATAATATTTTGTAATCTTCATTGATTGCCTATATCTAGGTTATAGTTTATAGTTTTATGCAATGCATAGATTCTAAAGGTATTTGTTAATATTTTGAATCAATTCTTTGAAGTAATGACATTTTTGAAGTAGTTGCAAATATATAAAAGGTATGGTAAAAGGGGTAAATTAGATTTCTCTTCTAAATGTCTTTATTAATGGTAATAAAATTCTACTACTTCTAATGAAAAATCAGGCTTGGTGGTAACATAATGATCACATGGATCTTTGAGCAAGTTATCCATAAAAAGAAAGTCATGTCTGCCAGGAAGTTTTGAAAAATAGGGTCATAAAGAAAGCTACAAAGTTATTGGAGGTTGCAATAGGTCAAAACTACCGTCAGCTAACAGGGGTCAAAGACAGGGTAATGATAACATAATATTAAATGCACATATCAACAGAATGTAATGACGCACATTCATTATCGAATAATCCTCTACAAAGCCCATTACTCTTCTGGCGGTAATAAATTAGTCTCGAAAAACACTAGTATTATCACCATATTAAATTAACTGGTAATATTAAAGCCTAGTCTTAATTTCTTTAAACAATTCATTTCCTTTCATATAAATACCTGATTTAAAGATATAAGTCGCAATTAAGATTCTTAAATATCATAGAAACAACCTTTTAGTCACCTATAACTGTCCGAGCGGAGATACTCCCCTTGGCTCACACCGCGAAAAATAATAATAATTATACTTCCCAATAATACTCAGCTCTCATTCAATGCTAGCGAATCCTGCCCTCGACCCCAATGTTATATAATCATTTCACTACAACACTGCTGGGGAATGGTAACACTGACATAGTAGTGTGGAGAAATTTGGACCATGTGTGTACCAGATGTATGTACATACACTTAAGCAACTGGGCAACTTCCACTAAACCACAGATGAAAGAGTCAGAAGGAGAGAGGAATTGGGCTTTTATAAGAGATATAGAGTGAGAGGGTTAAAAGACAAGACGAATTGACTGATCATAATAATAATATTCAATTTGCTTATTTCCCAGTACAGCAGACGATATTCCTTCCCCGATGGGATGGGAGCTTCCCTGCTCCTGTCCATTACAATTTATGGCTTCATGGCAACTTGGTGATGCAACTTAAGAAAGATGAATAGCAAGGAATGTATCAAATTCAGTCAAACCTTGTAATGACAAAGCCTCTTTCTGACTATTTGAGAGCTCAAGCTCGTTATTTTAAGTAATTTGTGTGTTTTTATACGAACATATTCTTTGTAGCTCCAAGTAACTGCGTTTAGTGCGGATTACGAGTATGTTCATTGTTCTAGGCAGATTTGTATCCTATATTTTCGTCTAGGAAAATTTGTCATGCGGAAATTATAAGGGTAAATTAAGCAAATATTTGTTTCGCTAAATTAAAAAAAATCGATTGAATTTCTTAGGTAACGGTTTCAGGACAGAGGTTTGGCTCAATCGCTAAATTCAAATGTCTTTTCTGCATTAGCTTCCAAATTTGTGCATCTTTCAGTCGGTTGCACTTTCCTCACGTCTTCATAATTTACTTCGGCATTGGATATTGTCCCCCCTGAATGAAAGACACTATTCAATGCGCAGCCCAGATTTCCTCCGTCCGGGAGTTATGATTAAACCTTGATTTCCTTAAAAGGCCAGGTATTTTTCCCGACTGCGGGATTATTGCTGTTCCCTGATTTAAAGCGCCACACAAACGGAATAAGATCCCCTCATCCTTCTTTTTCGGGACATCACTAAATAGGCTGTGGTTTCCGTGAAAATAAATCGAACCTTGCCGCCTTAAAGGACACCGACCTCGGGCCAACAGTTCATTCCCCTAATCTTTTAAGTCAAACTGATGGTAGAATGATTTATCTGCAAGAGGGACCCCCTAGCTTTGATGCACATAAGATTCAAGCCGATATTTTTACAGACCCAGCAAAGAAAATGGCCTCAGTTTTCACAGTTTGTTCTTAGGTTGAGGAAAGTTTTGCTTGTGAAAATGTGTCAGGGTAGTTTTCCGATGTTGGGTCCAATGAAGTAGCCGCTGATTTGGACATAAAAGATATTTGGGATGAAATTTTAATAGAAGCTCAAATAGGGCGGATCTCACTCACCAATCAAGATATCGAATAAAAGTAGCAGACCGAGACTTTATATTGACTTTATATAGAGCTTAAAAACCTTCAAGAGTTTCAACCATCAACCTTAAAGCAGCCATTTGCCCCTTATTTAATTCCACGTTTGACTCTATATGAACATTACTCGCCAATGAAATGAAGTGTACTTATTCACTTCGCACTGGTGAGATTAAGGAAAGCGCTGTAAGCGGGCACAGTTGCGTCATTGAGTGGTGTATGGCCTTAGTGAATTCGTTAGAAATGGTATTAGGCTATTATATTTAAACATTACGAGCCCCATTCGGGAAATTTTAAATGTTTGTGTTAAGTATTTGAAAGAAAGGGGGCTCATTTAATCAGTTTGACTCTGAAGGGTGTGGTGAAACGTCCTCGAATAAGTGAGAATCTGAACAGTGCTGATAAGAGTATTGGAAATTAAAACTCTGAGCAAGGATACTCAAATCTTTTTACTTCAGATTTCGAGGCGCCGCTTGAATTGGTGGAGTTAGATTAAGTGAAATTTTCGTTCCTCGAAACATCGTTTAATATAATTTTGAGTTCAGTCATAGTCAATTTGGGAAGACAATCTTTTCAAACGACGAGTCATTCAATTCGTCCATGTTGAATTAAATGTAAATCTCTTTTATTTGTTCGTTAATTATTCGACAAAAACAAGGAAGGATTCTACGCTATCTATTCTATCGCGCAATTTAAGTTGAGGGACGGAAACAGAATTAACTTCTGCACTGATGCTATTTAAATTAGGGTAATTCTCCTTTTAATTAAATTACGACTTTAATCCGATTTGGTAAATGAATGATTGAATTATAAAAGAACGCCAAAGGACTTATCGTACGATATTTTTAAATAATTCAATTAAAAAAGGAAATCAAAGGGCCTTGTGGAACATCAAATTTATTAAACATCAATGGGTGAGGGGAAAGTATCGAAAACGACGGTAGGAATTTCAGAGAAAATAATCACTTTCTCGCAACACCCACAACTTTTTGATTGAAAACAAAAAAGAACCCTTGTTTCTTTTATCTTTTGAAAGGAACGGGAAGGTAAGCGGAACAGTTTGTATAATAACGGCGATTGTTCCCGCGTTAGAGAAGGAGTTAGAGAAGAGTTAGATTCTCCAAAATCAATCTCAGGGTACCTTTATCCAGGTGTTAGTATGGATCATCTCGATGTAATGGCTAATTAATTTTTGATTTGAAACGGTTTTCAGAAAAGTAGTGCCTTTTTTAAAGATGCTTTAAGACGAGTTGAATCCCAAATTCTAGCGTTAGAGGGAAGATATTTGTACAAAGAGGGGATTTTGATTTTTTAATATAATTATGCTAAAATTTTAATACAGGCAACTTGCATTAATCTGCAATTTCCAAGTATTTGAACAAAAGTTTTGCTACAGGTCGCAGATAACCTCTCATGAAAGATTTAAATTAGGCGAAGGGAAGAATCTGATAATTAGTTTGTATTAATATAACTGATTTGAAAAGGGTCTGCATGTTTACAGTATGACAAAAATTTATAGGATTAGGAATTAATTTTGAAGGGCAGCAAATATTTTCTGGAACATTAAAAATATTGGAAAATATACATGACGGAAAACAATAACTGTAACTTTATCTTTCTCCGCTTAATATGAGCTTAAGTTGACTTAAAACTAACACATAAATATTAAAAATACTTAAATAGAGTGGAAATTCAGTTGAAAAGGTGAGATTGGAAAGCTAACGGAGGCTGTCGTCTAGACTTTTAGTCTTCCCAGAAATTGAGAGTTTGTTCAAATTAAATTTTTAAGATATGTGATTTTAAAAATATGTAATGTCTTAAAAAGCCCCCGTGACTCACTTCCAGGAAGCGAAGGGAAAGCCTCAAGGTCACCCATGACCACTTCCAACACTACCTCTGGCTGGAGGTAGTTGTTATAAACCCGTCCCACGATCATCACAAGAGCCTTTCTTATAATTACTACTAGCTTACTCTAAATGTCCAAGCTCAAGTAAGAAAAAATAGGAAGCACTTGTTTTGGACTTCTAGGGCTTAGAAATACTTGTCAAGAAGACCACTATTTGTCTCCTGGTCGTTTAGACCACCCGTTACACAGGCTACGTGACCTCGTAACGTGTGGTCCTCCTTCAGTTTTCCCATCCGACTTTGTAGCATGACTCCTTTG
Source organism: Ceratothoa steindachneri (assembly GCA_963969495.1). Taxonomy (NCBI): domain Eukaryota; kingdom Metazoa; phylum Arthropoda; class Malacostraca; order Isopoda; family Cymothoidae; genus Ceratothoa; species Ceratothoa steindachneri. Next base: position 58,277,911 of record OZ018329.1, read on the forward strand.
GCACAGAATTAGGTAACGCAGACCAACGCTAAACTCGCACAAATGGAAAAGGGAAACCTAGGTTTTCCGGTTAACTACACACCGTACCATGAGTCTTAGTGCTCTTTTGTCAGCCTTAAGATGCTACTACAGCAGCCCTACATTCGCCTTTTCTAGGTCAGAAGATGCGCACAGAATAATTTTTGTTACTACAGAACAGGAAGAACACACTAGCAGTTGACCGTCTGAAGCTCACGCATGGCAAACCCATGTTTCTTCAGGGTAAAGAAGCCCACTTCATTATGTTAGGCAGGACATCGCGCGGGTCGACACGTCTGCAAGTTTCCTTTCACATGAATTACGATTTTTTCTTCCTCCCTTTCTTGAATTTCAAAGCTGGGGCGAGATTCCTTTAATGCTCCCCCTATCTAAATGTTTAATTTAGCAATAAACAAGGAACTGGCCAATAATGTGTCTAGAGATTGTATGCAATAGCTCGTTAGAGTGATCATTTCTCAAAAATTGTTTATGAAAGTTTTTATGGAAAATGTTGAAACGTGAAAGAGGTATTGCATATAACCTCTTGACGTATGTTATTGCCTAGCTTCTTTTTTGTGCATGAATTGAACATCAAGATAGAAGAAACATTATCTTTGAACATAAGAGAAAGGAGTAAAGTCTAGAGATGTTTTCAAAGTTTGTCATTTTGTCTTGTTAAAATTACATGGACGGAGAGTAAACAATCAAGGATTTATATTAGAGTTTGGAAGTCAAAGTAATTACTACAATGCCCCGGCACTTCAATCGTAAATATTAAAATTGGTAGATTCATTTTTCATTCATTCTACATTCATTATTTTTTTCCTCTCTGTCCACGATAGCTTACGGCAGGAATGAAATGAAGCATACTTAAATAAACTTTGAAGATGTAGGTACAGTGTATTTAAATAAAAATGGCACATCACATGACCGAGGTAATTTAAATTCACAAATGAAAATTCATTACAGCATTTTTTTCTTGAACAGAGAAGCGCAATAGTAAATGGCGGCAACACGCATGGAGTTAGTAAGGAAGATTTGTAAAAAAGTAATCAAGGAAGACGAAGAGAAAATAGTGAAACATATATAGCCGCAGATTCTCCTGCGGATATTTCGATATGAGTGGTACACACTGCAGACCCTGGGCAATTATAACCCCGCTACACCACCAGTACATTACGGGAGATGCGTCCAGATTAAGTAGGCTTCGACCGTGTGAGGTTGTCAGGTTTCACTATGATGGGTTGGCAGCTACAGAAAGCTATATGTTCTCACTCTGCCTCTTTGTTACTTTTAGTTATTGGTGCTGCATGTGTGAAAGAGCATTCTCAACCATACATTGAATCAATAAATTGCCACGTACCTATAAGCTTCTCTACATCTCTTTGTTGATCATAAAAATTTGAATGTCCTACCAAGCTGTTCCACAGTCCAAGGGAGGTCTTTAAAAGAGGTCTCTCCTCTAAAATTTGCCATTATTATTATAATTATTATTAAGAGTAGAAATATTGTTATTATTATTGTTATTAATATTATTATTATTTATTATTATTATTTTTTATTACTAATAGAATGTGAGGTCAAATTCAGGCGATATCTTGCTGTCTTTACATGTTATAATTCGCTTATTGGTTTTATTGTATTAAGTTCTAATTGCTTCGATTAATTTTAAATGAGTACAATTAGAATAACAAGCTTTTCCTTAGGCCCGATAATACAGGGTGAACCCCCCAAAACGGGCCTACACACACTTTTTGTGATATATCCTTCATTTATTCACTCACCTTTACTTTGCAGGACATGACAGAAGCAACGCCTGTGAACACGACTTGATCTCAATGAGAGCTCCAAAAAAGAATATACTGCGTCAAACATTACTACAAGACAGGCTCGTTCAAAAAAGTGCAGGACACTTTCGTGCATAAGTTTGAATGTGAAAAAGCCCCCTGCAAGAGCAGAATTCAGGACTGAGTAGACCACTTCGAGAACTATCGGACAGTGGATAATCTTACTGCAGCATGTCACAAACGTTTAAGCAATTCAGGACGCTCCAGAAGGCGTACAACTGAGCTGATCTTGAGTGTGAGAGAGTCAGTTCAGCAGAGTCCACAACGCTCTGTGCTCAAGCGAAGTCAGTCCCTCGTTATATCCCGTGAGACTTACAGTAGAGTGCTAGTATCGATGTTAAGGCCTACCCATACAAAAGGCAGAAGTAGAAGATCCTCACAGCCTCAGACAAGGAGCAGAGAAAGGCTATGGAAATCAAGATACTGGAGAAGATTCAGCAGACCTAAACTTTCTTTAACCTCCTTTGAACCTCAGATGAAGCTCAATTCCATGTTGAAGGAAAGGTTAACTCAAAGACAAATGTCTTCTGGGAAACCTCCAGACCAAATGAGGTAGCCACCAAGCCCTCACACTCCCCTAAGTGCACGGTATGGACTGTAATCTCAGCCAGAGGCATCATCAACCCATTGTTCTTCGAGGAATCTTGCGCAACAGTGGCAGTCACCAAGGAACGGTATGTTGTGGTCCTCAAAACTTTTAAGAGGGAGCTGTAGACCCTGTTCCCGTCGCTTTTGGGTAAGTTCTGGTCCTAGCAAGATGGAGCAAGCTCTCACACCTCTAGCCTGTTCCAAGATTGGCTGAAAGAGAACTTTGTTGGGCGTGTGGTCAGTCTCAAGACTGATTTTGAGTGGGCACCTCACAGCCCACACCTTAACCCGCAAGATTTCTTTCTCTGGGGCTACATTAAGAATAGAGTATACACAGGGAGACTTAGGACCATTACGGGACTCAAGGAAACTATCAGGGAGGAGATTAGATCCATTAGTCGGTCGGTAGGTAAGGACGTCATGGACAACTTTCTGCTGCGCCTCAAAAAATGCACAGAGCTAAATGGAACTCATCTCGAACACGTGTTGTAGAATAAAGAAGAAAAATCTAAAGGCTCTCATGTTTTGATATGAGGTTTTTCAACACAATAAACTAGTTACCACCAAAGTTTCATTCAATCTTTGCAGAGAATTAAGAAATGGGGTGGTCCTCCTCTATGTGAGGCAACGGAAAATCACCAAGCAGTGGTGATTGATAAAAAATGATCTTTTTTCTTATTTTAAAATTTGTTCAGCTTGTGTTCTATATATTTGTTCTTTCATCATATACTCTGTTTAGTGTTAGGGTTTTAATAGCTTTGTGTGAAATAACTATCATCCCTTATTTAAATTTAATAATATTAGCTTCAATTTATTATTAACCAAATCAACCGATGCTCGATCCCAATTTTATTATCTTTTACATTTTCTGGATTAAATCCTAGAAATTTCGTTAATGAAGGAAAACTACTGTTTATTGCTAAGTATAAAAAGTCAAATCGTATTTTCATTTACTCGAGTCTTCCCGTCTCTAAGGCAATCATTCGTGAAGAAACGGACCCATATTCCTTAAATCTCACCAATTACATCTGTAAAAAGAAGCAAGTCCCGGTAATATTGCGGCCGCCCCTGCCCAGATAGGCTATCTATTCCTCCTCAGCAAAGTAAAGGCAGATAATTGTGTGTGAGGGAAGCGACTCCAAGACATAACTTTGAGTGCAATTCGTTTTATCTCATCACACGTTATTATAAATGCCATCAATCTGACTTGGTTCTTTTGGAGCTTCTCGTAGATGCCTAAATTTGGAATCTTCTTAATGATACAAGGCTACGATAGATGTTAGAATGATTAAAATTGAGTTAATCTTTCGTCCTGTTGCCTCATTAGAAAAGAAAAGAGGAAGAGCACGAAACATAAAAATTAGGAATAGGGAACTATGTTCAAAGAGAAGTAAGACTGTAATAGAGTTTCACCTAAATTGCTCGACTCTACAACCTCTTCCTGTTAATTGGTACATCGAGCATAGGCTACTGTGTCTTTTTGTGGTGGCTGCCTCTTACTATTGAACTGAATACAAGCGACCCTCGAGTTGTTCTGGTCTTTTTTGTGATATATACCAGGGTATCTCATATGTAAGTCTGAAATCTATTATCGATTAATTTGCAAATATATTCGCCTCGTCTAAATGCTAAAATACTTGTGTTTTATTGTACAGCTATAATGAATTAAGTGACGTAGATATACCTGGACTTATTTTATTTAATTTCTAGTTTCCCATGCTGCTATACGCGTGCGGTATAGCAGCATGAACCTTCGTAAATATGTCGAGCGTTTATGGGACAACTTTCGCACTTTGACTCGAAAACAATTTGAAAAATAAGCTTACAATTATGTATGAGCGGATGGAAATAGTCCCGCAACACACTTCACTTTTAAAATGTTTGTTTAACAGCAGTTTGGTACCTATGAACCCCCAAAATTAAAATGATGCTGTTAATGAAATGTGACTGTTTAACTGGATAGATATCCCATTGAATGTCTGAACTAGGCTCGTAGTGCCAAATATACAAGTCTCTAAAAAAAGTGATATGGAACAGTGCCAATTAAATTATATTATTATTGCAGGATACAAAAAAAATAAAATAGTAAAAATTGGTAGAAAAGAATAGTCGATCACATTTGCAAATTAAATGAATAATTTATTCCTACAAATTAATAGATGAAATAGCTAATATACTCATAAAATAAATGTTATAGTTGAAGTATAAATGAAAAAAAATAAATAAAGTTCAAATTTAACTAGCGAGTTTTTATAATAATTTGCAAATGGGTGAGAAAGAATAGAAACAAATGAAATGTCGTAGAGGAAAAGGAAAGGAGTTAACCTAAGACTCTTATTATATTATTCATTTGCCTTTCTTTTTCATTGGGAAATTGAAATGGTATTTTCCTCTTCTACCAATAACTACCACATGGCGACGCATGAAGGGCCACGTTATGAGTATAGGATCATTGCCACTATGAGTTCGACCACATGGCGAAGCATGAGGAATCTGGTTCATTCAGCTTTTAGCAAAAGTGTCGCTAGATAATTAACTAACACTTAGATATATCACACACTTTTTACCCTAAACCAGACCAACCAGTCTTATTGCTTCCCTTCTACACAATGAATTTAAACAAACATTCACTAATTCCACTTTGTTTTACGTTATAAATATAACTTAGTGTATATTTGCTTTTGATTCAATACCCCTTTATTGACCAATGAGATTTAATTCCCCCTTATGGTATACTACTTTATTCCTCCCTATTGTGTCTGTTATCCTTATAGCCATTGGGTCTTCTACTCGCCAGTAATGGTGCTGGCTTTTTCCAACGATAATGATAAGATTAAATAATACTGTGGATGAACCGTCAAAACTATTTGGATTAGAGTATCAAAAACCGAATTTCTGAAACCTTTTGAGAAAGCTCTCCTGCCAGCGGGAGAGAGTTAAACTCAGGCGCTCTTCCATTAAGGAAAATGAAAACAGCTTTGTCTCGAAATATCCTCTTCGAAGTATATTTTGCTCTCGAAAGGCCATTAATCCTTAATATTGGAATGTCTAGGATCCTTATGGAGCCTATTTGCAGACAACAAGAGGTCACTCACATTTTTTCCGACCTTGTTGTCTTTTTTGAGCGTGGTCCCTCGAAATTTAACTTATCTCTAACAGCAAAATATTAGGAATACCTATCCTTCCGTCTTCAGGATTAATCTAAATTTTGTTCTGACTATCTTACTAAACCAAGACTCAATTTCCTACAGTTAATCTTCTACCGCCCTCATAAGGTTCATAAGATGTATGAAGGTGAAAATTAGTGATAGAAGTTATAGGAAAGCGTTGAAATTTGAAATATGTGTAGATAGATGAGTTGGTGAGAAGTGCGTATAGTTACCAGGTGAATGGTGGTCCTTTCACTTATATATCATTATCGTTCTTACTTCATTATTTTAGACTCCCTATCTAGTCACTCTATGTTATTTCTGTTTTTACTCTGATAATTTCCCTTACTTTTTCTGCAGTTTATCGCTTATTTTCTGTGTGTATGATTATATAAACTGTGGATCAATATTCAATGTTTGACCCCTCTTTATTCTACTGTTAGGAAATTGAAGTTTCGTCACAATTTCCTCTCTTAATTTCAATCTCACTTCTTCCTCGTTCATCCTCCAGACCTTCTTTGCCCTGTCTTGTAATACTATATTAACTAGTTTCATTTTTACTTGTATATTTAAATCTTGTTACAGTCTCATCACATTCTTATCTTACATTTACATCACATTCATTTTATTTATTCACTTTGTTCTCGCAATAGGTCATTTATATTTTCTTCTATCCAAAGCTTTGAGATCCGGTGAATTTACCGACAACAATTCAGCGAGGCGCACAATTTATTGATAAACACAATTCATAAAAAAAAATCATAATCTATAAAAGTGCCAAAACGATAAATCACCGAATTAGCTTGGATTGCAAAGTAGGTGAGTGAAGTAAATAGTTAAGACTATGGTAGTATACTTGTATATAATTAGCCAATAATCAAGTATGGAAGGTTGTCGTAAATTGTTATCGATAAATTGTTTTCGGTAAATTTGCCTAGATTCCTAAACATTGACTTGCTTTATTTTTTTACCTATCCTTTCTCACATGCTTTTCTGCAGGGCACAATTTATCACAAATAAACATAAAATTATCTAAGTACTCATTTTACCAAGAGAGGAAAAGACCATTTTCTTTCTTTTATTTCCTTATTCATAAAACATTTCTTCCAAGCATCGTCAAAAGCAACAAATGGTGTCTGAATACCATGAATAAAAAATATAAATTCGGCAGGGATAATTAATGGTTATCTCCCTTTTACTTCAAAGGTTCCTTAAAAATAATAATTCAAGTAATTTGGATAATGGTGCTTTAAACATTAAAATTATAGATTCTTTAACACAAAAAATAATATTTCTGCTTATTAAATATTTTCTGTGTATCATCTTATCATTGGAAATCACAATTATTCTATTTATTTTATTTTATATCTCAGAACATGAGGATACCAGGGTTATAGGAGCACTCAGTACGTCCTATTATTTTTACTGAAATGTTTCTAACGGTATGAATTAAACGCCCAATCGTGATATTCGATATGTAGGTTCTGGACATGTAGCAATGAGGTTAATATATATATATATATATATATATATATATATATATATATATATATATATATATATATATATATAATATGGTAAATGGATTAGAACTAAGAGGATGATGGTGATTCTCAGAATGTTGCCTGATGGAAGAGGCTTAAGGTTTAGAAATGAGAATACCAGTCCTATGAGACAAACGCAAGTGCATCGCGATCCTGCATTTGAGTTGTAAGCCAGTTTGGCCTACATAACGACTGTGGCAGGTCGTACATGTATAATTGTAAATTATCCAGGATCGCAAGCCCAAAGGGATTAGCTTCTTATGGAGAAAAAAGGAATTTAACAATGCAGAGTTGGAATTTATGCAAATGAATTGTCATTGAGGGAAATGATGGTTGAGGGTAGAGAGAAGGAGTTTGTTAAACCCTGATGTTAAATGCTTGAGATAGGTTAGTCTAATGAAAACCTTCTATTTAAAAACAGTAGCGATTAAGGGTCGAGGATAATATATTTCAGAGAGAAATTTGAATACTACTGATCGAACATGAAATCTGGGTAATAATTAAATTTGAAGAAATCCCTTAAATCAATCAGTTCTTCATGAAAGGATATCCAGTTAGAGCATATATGGTAGGCTCTAAAAATTCGGCTTTTAATACTAGATAATTTAAACTGACTGGCACAGCTACTAAAAAAATGTGTACCTAATCTAGTGGTGGTAGGTTTTCTGTAAATGGATGTATTGTAAGACGAACCTGTTACGACAACGTTGACATCCAAGAACGAGATTTTGTTGTCCTTATCTGTTGCCATAGAAAACCTTATGTTAGGATGTTGTTGGTTAATATAATTAGAAATAAGTGTGCATGATCATTGTGCTTAAAAATTAAAAAACAGTCATCTATAAATCTTTTGAAGACAATAGGCCTGAATTCTAGAGTACAATTGTCCAGCCACCGAGTTTCGTGGTGACAGAAAAAGTTATTGGCAAAGGAGGGACCCAGTGGAAAACCCATAGCCATGGCTTCGTGTTGTGAATAGAGCTCGTTGTTAAAAAGAAAAATAGCATCACTCAGAGCTAGCTTTAAAAGCTTGATGAAAAGTTGCTTAGTTAAACCCAATATTTCACTCGTATTATAAAAAAGAGTATCTGAAATAATATTAATGGTTTCTGTCGTGGTATAGGGAAGGACAGAGTGATGGAAGTAGTTGGTACGTAAGGTGTTGTTTACGTACTACAAAAAAAGAAGACTCCTTGACTAACGTTATACCTCTCTAAGAGGGCTATATATGATTTGATTATTATTATCTATGCTCTTGACTTATTTAAACATTAAAGGTTCCCTGTGCCAATGTAGAGATTTAAGGAGGGAATAAAAAAAATGTTAAAATAAACTAAACCGTTAATTAAAACACAAACAAAATAAACATGAACCACAGAAATATTATGAATTTAAATACACAAGAATGACTTCAATAAGTTTTTAAGTAAGGCTTTTTAACTTGACCTACTTGACAATCTAGTGATGGTTAACCCACCATTCACTTCAATAAAAAAATATACTAACTTTCTCTACTAGAGTGTAAATACCTTAGTCCCTCAGGCCACGGGTTTAAGTCTGACCTTGAACTCAATGAGCCCAGCCCCCTCAGGAATCCGGTGTGTTCTTTGACGCGTGCCTCGACCAGATGGTTGACGGTGGACGGAATAACTTGACCGTCACAAGGGACTTTGGAGAGTGTGGCAGATGGGGGGCCACACGGTACTCAGAGGGGGGGATCTTCTTCAAGGGCGAGAACTATCACAGTGCTTTAGGATGCACCAGGATAGGCGGGGTCTCGCTGACGAGAGTAAGTTGAACTTGGTTAACTTAGAGTTCAGTATGACCACCGGGTAACGGCCTCGAGGATGAGCTTTTTCTTCTTCGTTTCGGAATTCGTCAAGGGCGAGGAGTGTACTCGGGAGGGGGATCTTCTTTAAGGGTGAGGACTGTACTCGAGGAGAAGGGATCTTATTCAAGGGAGAGGATAGTGGGGGAGGGGGTTCTCTTACGAGAATAAGTTGAACTTGAGCAAGTTAACTTAAAGTTCGGTTTGATAACCAGGGATTAGTTCTAGTATGAGCTGCTTCGTAGTCCCTTCTCTTGGTAGCCCGGCCTCTCTTGCAGGGCACTTCGTAGCCTGGTTGACTCACGGATTCTACCTCGTTTTTCCCAAGTGTTTGGTATTTATACCTCGTCACCCAACTGCGGTAGGGGTAGGAGGGGGATGGCTTGTGGACGGGCTGCAGGAGGGTTTTTACTCCAACAGTTTTTCTCAGCAAGTCTTACCTCTGGTCCTGCTGGCCCTTTGAGCTGGAGAGAAACGCATCTCCAATTTCGTACTTGAAGAGAAATTGAATACACACTCATAGGGAAGATCTTGCAGTTTAAGTCGTTCTGCTTTTCATAGGGAGGAGGGGCGAGGGGCTGTGGTTACGAGATTGACCAAAGGTGCCTGGCCTGGATGTTTTGCGATCAACGACCCGTGTTTCAACTGGGAGAGAAGGGAGAGGGTCGATTCCCCTACAGTTTCCTGTACCGGAACATTAGTAAATAAAGAATCCATATCGATTGTGGCCATAAAACAAGAATTCCCAAAACTGAGATCACCAATATATTTCTCAACTCCACGATAAATTCGACACAGTCGCTGAAGATGGTCCTAGTAAAGGTCCAAAACGTCTGGCCAATAAATGATTAGTGTAATCACCTGAGTCTTCATATACTTGCTACATATCAGATTCCCAAGGAACAAATCAATTAAAAGTATTATTCGCAGAAGATACAATGAAGACACCGTCAGAAGTTTCCATTTATTGGAATTAACTTCAAAGAAACTGGAGAAAGCTACGCTCGACGTTCAATTTTTGTCCACCTGCAAAAACTATAATTGCGTCCTCCAGTTTCTCCGCTTTAAACGATTCAGATCATCTCTCATGCAGAGTGATCTTTATAAATCCTGGACCCTCAAACTTCTTTCGAAAGCAATCCATCTTAAACCGGGTCTTGTATCTAAACTCTCTACTAAAGTATCTCGTACTTCTTGATCGTTGAAATATTCCAAGTTTCATTTGGATTTTTTTGTTTTAAATGCTTTTATATCATGCCAAATAGATAAATATATCTCTTTGACCTCAAATAGATTCAACCGTAAACTTAATTACTTGGGTCTTAATTTTAATATATCTAGAGATGAAGTCATTTTTAACTTTTCTGATAAAGTGTTGTCTCTATCAGAAAAGCGCCTTATATCTTTAGGATTAGATTTCAGGTTTCCTGTTTTCATATTGAACTTCTATCAATATTTCCTTGCCTATGAAAGACTTTTCCATCAGCCTAATACTTTTCCATCATTTAAATCAACTCACAATTTGATTACTGATATCAAAGGCTTGGCTAATAAGTTCTACTACAAGTGGGATAGTTTCAAAGTTTCCAATCCTGTTTTCAGTTTTAAAATTTTACAGTGTCCTCTCCACCTTACGCAAAGATCAATCTATCATGGGTTGTAAACCTGATAAAGGCAAAGGGTTAAAAATCTTTAATCGTACTGACTACATGCGCAAAATGTCTACCATTCTATCAGATTTGTCGAAATTTTCCAAAGTAAATACAGATGGCCTCAGATATATGCGACAAAATCATCGAAAATTGGGCCACCCGAATATGTTCCACCAAAGCGAAGTCACGGCAGACATTTGAACGACGTCATATTCCACACTTAATGCCATAAAATTTAATTTCAAATTTAAAATAAATTGAGTGCATATATCACAGACAACTTGTTTTGTTTACATTTAAAAATCGAGCGACTTTATTGAAAGACCCTATATATTCTGAAAATTGAAAATAGAATTAATAATTTTCTACGTTCTCTTATTAAACGAAATATTTTAAATGATGTTTATCATAAGCTTTTTGTTTCTGGTTCATCCCTCGGGCTCATCGATGGTTTACCTAAAACTCAAAAATGAAATACCTCTCCGCCTTATCTTATCTGCAGTCAATACTCCAAGATACAACTTAGCTAAATTTTGTGTTCCGCTTATTGATCCTTTGACACACAATCACTTCACCTTTCGTGACTCTTTCGATTTTTCAAAATATATTGGTGATCTCCGTTTGGGGAATTCTTCTTTCATGGCCACAATCGATGTGGATTCTTTATTTACTAATGTTCCGGTACAGGAAACCATAAATATTATTTCAGATACTCTTTTTTATAATACGAGTGTAATATTGGGTTTAACTAAGCAACTTTTTCTCAAACATTTAAAGATAGCTGTGGGTAATACCATTTTTCTTTTTAATAACGAGTTCTATTTAAAACACGAAGGCATGGCTATGGGTTCTCCACTGGGTCCCTCCTTTGCCAATAGCTTTTTGTGTCACCACGAAACTCGGTGGCTGGACAATTGTCCTCTAGAATTCGGGCCTATTGTCTTCAAAAGATTTATAGATGACTGTTTTTTAATTTTTAAGCACAATGATCATGCACACTTATTTCTTAATTATATTAACCAACAACATCCTAACATAAGGTTTTCTATGGCAACAGAAAAAAACAACAAAATCTCGTTCTTGGATGTCAACGTTGTCGTAACAGGTTCGTCTTACAATACATCCATTTACAGAAATCCTACCACCACTGGATTGGGTGCACATTTTTTTAGTAGCTGTGCCAGTCAGTTTAAATTATCCAGTATTAAAAGCCGAATTTTTAGAGTTTACCCTTTATGCTCTAACTGGATATCCTTTCATGAAGAACTGACTTATTTAAAGGATTTCTTCAAATTTAATTATTACCTGATTTCATGTTCGACCAGTTAGTATCCAAATTTCTCTCCAAAATATATAATCCTCGACACTTTCTTACTACTGTTTCTAAAAAAAGGTTTTGATTAGAGTACCTTTATCCTCGAGCATTTAGCATCCGAGTTTAACAAACTCCTTCTCTCTACCCTCAACAATCATTTCCCTCAATGCCAATTCATTTGTATAAATTCCAACCCTGTATCGTTAAATTCCTTTTTTCTCCATAAGGAGCCAATCCCTTTGGGCTTGCGATCCTGTATAATTTACAATTATACATATACGACCTGCCACAGTCGTTATGTAAGCCAAACTGTCTTACAACTCAAATGCAGGCTCGCGAAGCACTTGGGTTGGTTTGTCCCATAGGACTGGTATTCCCATTTTTAAACCTAAAGCCTCTTTCATCAGGCAATATTCTGAGTATCACCATCATCATATATATATATATATATATATATATATATATATATATATATATGTGTGTGTGTGTGTGTGAAAGATAATGGTAAACCACAATATTTGAATCAAGATTTTATTTGTAACTATCGGACTAATTTCAGCAAGATGCCATTTTCAACTAATAATAAGGAAAACTAGGGAAGGAACACAGTATATATAAGGTAAGCCACATCATAAACAAAATGAAACAACAGGAAACAATGTGGAAAAACTCGAGTCAATCTGGCATGAATGACAAGCTAAACAAAATGAAATGGAACCGGAAACGATCTGGAGAGTTGCTGATCTCCTAGACGCTTTGCGTCCGGGTGCTTATAAATACGATTGGCGACTCTATTCTATATATATTTGTTAAATTTTTATGGCTCCTGAGATAAATTAAAATTATCAACTTTGTTGATGATGATGGCTTCCGCAATTCTCCTCTCAATATAATTGTTTGATTTTTTAAATGATTTTTTCCGGGTTAAAATCAATTTTATGGTCGTGCTTTTGCATGTGCGTAACGAGACTTGAAGGGTTCGTACACCTTCTGATATCAGCAAAATGCTCTTTTATCCTCTTATTAAAGTAGCCTGACTCTCCGATCTATGTTAATTTGCAACTTTAGCTTGGTATACTGTAAACTCCATCATCGAGATTGATTGGGTGCTGTCCAGTCAAGGATTTTCGAATGATATTAGAATAGTTAAATGTAATATTTATGTTATTTCCGTTCGCATACGATTTTAGTGGAGCCAAGGCTGGAGCATGTGGGAAACTAATACATTTTTTTAAAATCGTCCCTTCGTGGTGTGGAGGTGGCATAGATGTTTTTTCGTGCTTTCGAATGGCATCTATTTATGAGGTGAATTGGTTATTTTAGTTCAATGAAACTGCAGATAAGGTGGTTAATTTCATCTTGAAGGAAGATTGTGTTGCACGTTCTATAGGCTCGGAGAAAGAGGGAAGAAATAAAAGATATCTTAACGGATTTGTCGTGCAATGAGAAAATTTTATGTAAGCATTTGAATTTTAGGCTTTCGATAGACTGGGCTCTGAACATAATTATTTAAACGGTGGATATTTACGTCTAGAAACGGTAGAGAATTATTCTGTTCCCATTTTACTTTGAATTTCATCGATGGGTATAACGAATTCAGGTTGCTGAAAAATTCATTGAAATTGTTATTGTGAGCAATGAATTTTTGAACAACCTGAATTCGTTACACCCGGGTTCCGCGCGAACGATGATGGAAGGTAGTTTATTCACCTTTAAAAACAACTAGGTTTAACTGCGTTAGTCACATATTCGTGAGTAATGCAGATAAGAATCCTCGGTCTAAGATATCCTGAGATGTAGAGTTGCGTGGGCGTCGTTTGCGTTACTTCATTTTTCCTCGCTGCGTTCGCGTATGTTTGTTCTTTCGCTATCTTCTCTTCCTATTCTTTCCTTTAAATAATTTTGCGACGCTTCGGGCAGTTCAGAGCCATGGTTCGATGATCATTCTTGCAGTTCAGGTACTTTTTCTTTATGCTCTCACATTTATGTATATGGCCTTTTGTGGCGCATTTGCTACACCACAGCTTATCTTTGTCTGGGCAGTTCGTAGTGGTGTGCGATTCCATCTTGTAGCATACAAAGCACATTTGTATACTACTAAATTTCACCTGTTGGATATTCTCCCCTGGTATCTTCATTCATGTTGAAAACCAGGAGCCCGCCCGTCGTTGCTTTCCGTGCCATGTCGGTGGTTGAGAAGGTAATCTTGAACACGTGGGTGTGTTCGCGGAATTTAATCATTTCGCGAAATTTATCCCACTGATTACTCCTCATAATTTCTTCTTTAAGATCTTTCGTCGAATTCTCGCCGACCCATCTCTCCACTTTGCGGCAGATCACGCTTCGGTTTGTTGCCAGTTGTGGGGTGGTCTTGGCTTTAAGTACAATAGTCTTGAGTACCTTAGCTCCTTCTTCCGATAGGAACAGGTCAACATCCTTTGTTTCGGCGCAGATTGCGATGAACCACCGGATGACATCTCGATAAGTTTCACCAGGGTAACTCTTAGTTCGAGGTAGAGGGTATCGAAAAGTTTCCGTTTCTCAAGGGCCTTCATTCTTTGCATGGTTCTAGGCGGGAGCCACTTAGTGAGGGTGTCAATGGTCATCGACGTCCTTCTTTTGAGGTCATTTTGTATTAATTTTCTTCCTGATAACAAAGAGTAATTATCGTGTTTTCGGTGTATAAAAAATAGAAACGGTTAATGTAAGTGGGTACGAAAACGTGAGATGAGCGCTCCCGACCATTTTCCAGTTGAACCCCTGCTCAGATGCTTCCAGGATGATGAGTGATGGATAAATCGCGAATAAGGATCTCAAGAGGAATGACTCGTGGTAGGCTTGCTAGTAATAGCGGCCGAATCAACGACCGCTAAAGTTTTACCACCCCCTCTCCGCTACTTAAGCCAAAACCGCTTTCAACTACATAGAGGCGGGCGCTACTTCCCTCTATGATTCTGGATGGGTCCCCCGGGCGATGAAGATCTCTCCTTTGTCCGGTACTTGGAGTTTAGCCCCAGGTTCGAGAAAATTTCTTACTTATGCTTCCACTGTGGGCTAGTCCTTAAACCAGCTTTCACATGAGCCCTTAATTATGTCAGTCCAAGTGGCCGACATAGTTAACTCGAAATTAGTGAATGGCAAACATCCGAGGCAGGTTCCCACGTGAGAGGATGGGGGGGAGGCAGTGAGGTGATTAAGCTCTCATTGAATTGTGAATCTCCGAATACAAAAATGTATTAATCTCTCTCTAGTGGGTGAAACGAAATTCACCAATAAAAAGACCTTCAGAATGGACTGTTTTCTACGACTGCTTTGCTCAAAGTCCGTTTCTAAGAAAATCAAAAAATGCTTTATATGGAGTACAACAACGATGCATGAAAAACGTATATTCAGCCATATAGAAAAGGCTCTTTTCACAAGCAAAGTTATATCAAGTTAAAAGATTGATGTAACTTAGCAGTGCGTAGATCGCTGGGAGTTGTTAGATGAACTGAACCGTGGTCAAATAAGCTTATTTATGATTTATGATCATAAAAGAAAGAAAAAATGGGTGTGATAGTAAGAGAGGTAAAAGTCAGAAAAAAGTGTTACTTTAGGAGAATGGTGTGCCAATTTGTTTTCCATGTGCTTCTGTGTTGCTTCCGTGCATGTTGATTAGAACATTCAAGCCTTTGTTTTCGAGTTTTGCTCTTTTCGAAAAGATAGAGCTAACTAAGTTTTTGGAATATTTTTACATAGGTTTTCTCTTCTTTACAAATGTCTAAGTCCTTTATATTTGTTCTATTGTGGCTTTGATTTAATGTTATCCACTACGGATCTTTTTATTTTTGTTTTAATTATCTTTGTCCACTACGGATCTCTTTCTTTAGTTTAATTATTTGTGTCTACTACGGATCTTTTTTTTTAAAGGTTTAGTTTAACATCCTATTTACTTGGATATTATGTTAATCGTTTTTCCGGTGAGTATTTATTTATACATTGGTTCAATCTCTTTCTGCCACCACTGTTGGCTGCTGGCAAAACATTGGCGGTGTTCAAATTCGAATATTTTTATGGTAGGTATAATCCTTTCTGGTAAATATTCATGAATATTTCTCCATATTGTTGTCGCTTTGTTGTGTAGCGTTACGTTCAGGAGCTTGATCTCCATGAGATCGTGTAGCCTAATTGATGGTATGCGGTCCACTAAACTAACGTCCATGATGAAGCGTATTGCTTGATTTTGTAATACTTGTGCCATTCGAGTTTGCGTCTTGCTTTCCAGATGTAATGAAACGATGGGGTATAGCAAGACCGGTCTGACAAGGGCCATAAATAATTTCTTCTTGTTGCGGAAGAAGTCTTCTGAACCTGTATAGTTGCCTATGTCTTATTTTGGCTTGCGAGACCTTCTCCTTGATATGGTCATTATCACCATTTGATGTGATTTTTAGTCCTAGAACTCGGCAATCTCGGGTGTATGGATAGTATTCACTATTTGCCAGAATGTCGGCCATTCTGGTACGTGCGATAGGGAGAATCTTAAATTTATCCATGTTCGTGTGGATATTATTTAGTTTCTTATAGAGGTTGAGATTATTGATTTCACCAACTGTCCTGTTTGCGACGTCTATAGGAGCTCGGTAGTCGCTTGTGATTATTCGGGATATATCATCGGCTAGTTGGACATAGATAGCGTAATCTTGAGTAGGAAAAGGGAGGTCACTCGTATAGATGGTACACATCGTTGGGCTTAGACATCCCCCTTGAGGCACCCCTGCGTTCATCGAAAAGGGTTGTCTTTCGTGATCGTTGATCTTTATGGCTGCCTCTCTATCCTCTAGATAATCACAAAGGATTCTGGTGATATTTGTTTCCATCTCAAAATTGCATATTTTCTTGTTTAATCCAAGTATCCAGACCTTATCAAATGCAGAAGCCACGTCCCTGAGTACGACGTATACTCTCTTATCTTAAGCCTTTGCATTTGCTATAAATTCTGTCATTAGGGCAAGGGCAGTTTCCCTACCGAGGTGTCTACGGAAACCATGTTGCTGCAGATTGTACCCCACCCTTGTTTCTAGGTGTTTTTTTAGGCAATCGTTCAGAAGTTTTTCTAGTAATTTCCCAATAAATTCAAGTAGAGATATGGGCCTATAACTTTTTACTTCCCTTTTTTGCTTCCCTAGTTTTAAGATTAAGATCATTCTGGCCCTTTTAATTATATCTGTGAAGTAGCCAGTATTTAAACAGGCATAAAAGAGATAGTATGGCTTCATTGATGGTCGTTGGGGCATTCAGTAAGTGCACCTTAGTGATGCTTGCTATGCTGGTGGCCCTCTGCTTAAAGTTATTTAAAGCTGTCTCATACTCTTCATATGTGAAGAGTTTTCCTTCGGCTTCTGCTTGTCGAGTGTTATCGACATAGTAGTATAGTGTTATGGTTGTACCTCGCTCTGCCAGGTATGACAAGACTTTCTCCTCATATTCCCAGTCAAAATCGTCATTTTCCTCCTCCATGTTGTCAATCTTTCTCTTCCAGTGCTCTCTGAAGTGGCGTTCTATCTCTTGATCCTCGGTGATTGTTCTCTTCTCAGCTGTGATGGTAATATTGGTCTTATTTTGCTGAGTGCCACTTAATTTTCTAATCTGAGACCAAAATTTTGAGGGGTCGGCTTCTAGGTCTATTCTATCAATTATGCCGTCACAGATTATGTTAGATTCCTCGACAAAAAGATATTTGATTTCCATGCTCAGGTTTCTAAGTTCATGGTATCGTTCCGTCGCGTTCCCATTCTCGTTTATCTCAGTAATAAGTTCCTTTAGCCTATCTTTTCTTGAAGTAATCTCCTCATTCCACCATGGAACCGGGAGAGTTTTGTATTCAACCCTCGGGATAGCTACTCTATCTGCTTCCTTAATCTTGGTGATAACGTCCTCGAAGTGTCAATCTATGTCTTCGAGAGTGGACCCGTACAACGGTTCTGATCGATATTATTGGAAGACTCTTGTATTCGGGACATTCTACCTTGGGCAAGCATTTGCGGGTTGGGATTTTGACCAAGATAGGTGAGGCTGAGATTGTGGTAATCATACTAAGGTGGTCAGATGGAGAATATGGGCCAGGGAAGGTATTTTGGTTCAGAGCGAAATTGGAATCTATTAGTATAATGTCGGGAGTGGTAGGGTATATCCTAGTTATGAATGTAGCGAAATTTGGGCTTGCTCTATTTACCACGCGGGGGTTCATAAAAAGCCTTAGAGAGGTACCTGTCCCGTTGAATGCTGTGATGTAGCCTGTTTCCATGCAACGAGCGTTTAGGTCGCCGATAAGAATTACTAAACAGGTCCTTCTGAACAGGCGGAGGAAATTAGGTATGGGCAGATATGGTCTGCTTGGTGGCTGATATCCTACCACTATAACTAGATCGTCGATAAGCGTGCTAATTTTTATGGCGAGGTACGATTCCTCCAAGTTACTAATTTCCTTAAATTTGATGGCTAGTCATGATGGTGAGGTAGTTGTATAGTTTTATTGGGTCGGTTCCTGCATTAAGTCCGTGTTCAGAAATGAGGACGATATTTGGGTCTACTTCACGGATTATATGGTGGTAAATAAGTTTCTGCCTTTCCAGCCATTTACGTTTAGAGAAAAGATCTTCAATTTATTGATATATCTCGTCGCGTAGTTCATATTATTCCCCGTGCAGGTTTGGTACTTTTGTGGCTCAATGCGTGCGGGCGGCCTCACTCTGGCGGATCTCTTCTTTTTGAACCGATGATGGGATAGGTTAAGACATGATTCGCCACGGATCTCGATCCTGCTTTCCCTGAGTGCCGAAAGCATTTCTTCCTCACTGATGTAAAAATCCTAACCCCACTTGTACTTTGCCTTGAACGTTCCTTAAATGATGTCTTTAGCTTTTGCCGTTCTTGGCAGTGCGGCCGATGGGGAAGCATATACTCGTAGGTTTAGGTCGGTAGACTTGTAATTTAGCGAGGATTGTTTGGTCTTCTTGGGGCTCCTGGTTTTCTGGCTCGCCTTTTAAAAATCATTATCGTCCTTTTCAGGTTGGTCGGTCTCCATTATAGTAGGGGTGTCAGACGTGTTGGTTTGTTCAGTCTTGGGTCTCGAGATCGTGAGCGTTTCCTTGCATTAGCAGTAGGCCTGCTTCCTGTCTGTGTTTGTTACAGTTCGGTTGAGGGGGAAATCATCAGGAAATCACATCGGTTTTATCCCATTCTGCGTCAACATATGATTTAACTCGGTAGCGTAGCTTCCCGTCTCTGCGATGTTAACGAAATGAGCGTGTACAACACACATCACGAAGTTCAGATTCATTATAGGGTCTAATTGTAGAAGAGTATTCTCCTTCTCCTGGCTCTTGGTTGCCTGTGCATAGGTGGTGTTTTCTTTACGGTGTTTCTTCTCTTGGATGTTGCGTTTCTTGTCGTTCACTAGTGTCTTTTTGATGGTACATGACACCGATAGGGTACGGTGAGGGCTACTACAATTGAGGCATTTCTTGGTAGCCCCGTTCGTACACTCTCGTCAGTTGTGGCCATCTCCGGCGCATTCACTACAGACCTTTCCTTGGAATGTGCAATCTCTAGTGGCGTGATGTTCCAGAGCATAGCACAAGAAGCACACCTGGACTGCTACGAATGTTTCCGTCTCGATGTATGAAGCGGATATTTTGGTATAAAATAGGACGACATCAGCTTCGGATGCCTTACCAGCCATCTCACAGGTTTGGATGGTGGCTTTAAATAGTTGGAAAAATTCACCTCCTTCACGTTTTTGAATTTAAATATTTCTTTTACTTTTGTCCAGCTTCGATTTTTCTCTATCTCATTTTTTATCCCTTCGATGCTGTGGGAACCGACTCATGGATCCAGGTGGCGACAAATGATTGATCTCTGAGCAGAGACATGGGGAGGGATCTTCAGGGTCAAGTTCAGCTCCTGAAGCTTCGTTCGTGCTTTCACACTCAAAGGGCCTGTCTATGTTGTGGTCAGTGTCGCAGATTGCGAGATAGCCGTAGGTTTGGTCGACTAAACGGCATAGCGCAACCTCTATTTAGTCGAAGATAGTCGCAAACACCTTTTCCCTCGAGGGTTTTGGACAATTATCTTTTACCAAGAATGAGGTCCTCTTCTGTCCCCTAGGAGCGTCCATGACGGCCCTCTAGAAATGCTCTTTACCAGGAGCCAACCAGGCCCCTATCTTAGATGTGTCCCTATTTCTAAGCTCGATCATCCTTCTCTGCCCTACCTACATCAAGTGTCTAGCAGGACCCATCTGCTGGTACTAACCACTCCGGCCCCTAATGGGGCCCCCTTCTTCGTGCCCCATGTGGGGCTTCCTTCCTGGGTTCGGTCACTCCAGGTACCGGTGGACTCTACAGGTCTTAATTGGCAGAGAAGTTATCAGGACTCGAGATCTGCTGCTGTTCTTAGGAGAGGGATAATCGCAGGTCGAAAAGTGGTATTCGGCGCGGGGATTCCCCCGAGCTCGTGCGCGCGCGCTACCTCTTCAATGGGCTAGCGACGTAAATCGTCACGGTCTTGATGAGCGGGAAAATTTCTTCACCTACTTTTCACGTCGAAATACGGATGGGAAAGTAAGTAGGACTTAAATTCTCTTCAAGCGAGTATAGATTAAGTCTTAGAAGCAAAGCACAGTCGTCAAATAAGCTCTCTTTAAGTTGACCCATATAGCAGTTTAGTACGACCTGGAATCGAACATTAAAGTTGTTTTAAAACTTCTACTCACCGGATTGGCTCGTTTCCCTTGACATTACGCTTAAGTGAGGAGGAAAAAATATCCCCTAAAAACGCTCCGAAGATGATCGAATAGATCGAAAGCTCAGCAATTTAAGTTTTGTTTTTATCAAACGCATTTATTAAAAAGAGATGAATACAGGACAAATTATCTACCATCTACAAAATGGACTAAAAAAGACAGTTAGAAGAATAGAAGGTTGATAAAGGAAATTGATTAAGGCGAAATATACCATGGTATTCAACAAAATTTACATCCAATAAAGACTGCTACCCATCCAAGCCTACCTTGAATGTTAATCTGCGATTACCAGCGTTTCATAAGTTTGTGTACCATCCATTTCCTTATTATTCTAGCATCTGATAAATCTTAAGAATCGTGTTAGATTAAGGTTTTTTTTTTCCTTGAATTTAAGATGGAAGAAAAATATATTGCTACCTTAAGATTTCAAATGAATCTTAGTTAATGAGTGGAATTATAATTATTTAGCGCATTCTATGGAAAAGATCGATAGAATAAACACTAAATGAGATAGATTGCTTCTGTTTTCACGTGAGGACTGTGTGTGTCTTAATATGAAGGGTATAACATAGATTCTTATTGCCTTTTAACTATATTCTAGCTAGTTAAATGAAAGGCTTTTGACATAATGAATTTTCCCATAGTACTTACGATGGAGCAAATTTCAAAGTTATATAAACTCATAATGTATAATTTGGCAATTGAATTAGAGTCTGAGCCTCGACGGAATTGAAATAATAGAAGGAAAGGTTAATTAATATTTGATTAATTATGAAAATTTCCATACGAAACTATATATTATAGTAATTAAGGACCAAAATTCTTTTTTAAATATCGGAGAAACTAAATATTTACAACTGACTTATGAGGGATGAAATTTATAGAGTAATTGAAAGCTTAATGAGAATAAAAAATGAGAGCTGGCTTCCATCACGGAAATATAAATATTTCCACAGTTAATATTATAAAAGGTGAATTTAGAAAAGCTATTAAGTCTTTTAATGGAATATATTACGCAAACTCACTGAAGATTCAATTATAACAAACACTACCCATAAAAAAACTTTAAAATTTCAATCTCTTCACCGGCATAACAGGATTGGTGTGCAATCTAAATTGCATTCCATTTATGCTGCTTCCATTTATGAAGAGATCATCAGGCCTTAAGCACATTTCCACAAAGCAACCGCATTCCAGACCAGCCAGCAATCGTTCCTCAGTTAAAACAAAAGCGCTGATAAATATCTCAACGGGATAAACAGCTCGTTTCTTACTATATACATATATGCACAGAATACCCCAAATAACAGAAGTAACGATTGATATGCAGCCAACCTGCAGAGGCAAGGTTTCAATCCGGCTAAACGGAAATGAATTCTACTCGTGCCAAAGCGTTCTGTGTGAAGTCATTATCATAATGTGCAAAGTCCTATTTTACATGCAAATCTCTCTCGACGACAGTCAAGATAAGCTCAGCTTCCTTACAACCAGCGCACATAAAAAGTAGACCTTTTCCTTATCTCAAAAGAAAAGCTGCTTCCTTCCGCTAAAGAAAGTTCACATGGAAGATTCGCGCACACACACATTGAGAGAAATATTGAAAGAAAAAGAGTGAGAGAGAGGTTATGATATAGATAGATTTAGAGAGACAGAGAGATAGACTGATAGGTCATTAGGGAGGTTGATAGTGAGGTAGACAATTAGAGACAGATATTTATATACAGAGTAAGTCAGAAATACATAGAGGTAGACAAAGTGGGTAGACAGATAGACATAGATTGAAAGACAGATAGGTAGACAGAGACAGATAAACACAGGCACACAGAAAAACACAAACTGTGAGAGACAGAGTGATAAACATAGAGACACTCAAAATCGCATAGAGATACAGAGAGATATACAAACAAAAAGACAGACAGACAAAGACAGAAAGGAAGGAAGGGCTGGGGAGTGGAACTGGGCGTGAGATGAAGAGAGATCATTCTAACGTTGAATTCTTTAGTTTGTCGCTGATGCTTTATCCCACCCTGATGGTTTAAAATAATTAGAAATACATTCTTGACCATTGTCTTCTCACATGGGCCATGGAGAGTCCGAGTGCAACCAACGCTTCCGATAAGTTAAGCCACTTTGAGCGTGAAAATTCGTCGTCTGCTACACGCTAAATTTACGACGGGCGGTCAATAAGTTTTGAAAATCGGTAGGGCAAAATGGAGGAAGGGGGATGGCTGTTTGTCTGGGTGTTAGGACAAGTTATGACAAGTCAGGACCTGCAGCTGCACGCTCCTGACTCGTCTATTTAAGAAGCAGTAGCTGATCGCAGATCGTCAAGCACAAATTTTTCAACAATGGAGAAGGTTGAGCACAGCGCAGTGATCAAATTTTTGACCAAGTAAGGCAAGAATGCAAAAGAGATCCATGAACGCATGGTTGCAGTGTACACCGACACCGCCCCTTCCTATGCAACCATTGCTCGCTGGAATAGGGTGTTCTGCCATGGTCGTGAGTCCCTTGAAGATGACCCCAGTCCAGGACGCCCGTCAGACGTGACCAACGAGGACAATGTGCCCGTATGGAGAGGATAATACTCGAAAATCTACGGGTGAAGGTAAAAGAAATCGAGCGAGAACTTGAAATATCATATGGGTCACTAGAAACCTCACGCCCCATGAACGACTTCAACGTTGTCAAAGTCCACAAGACCAGAGTTGCACAAGCTGCCCTGCGCGAGTGCGGATACGAGGAGCTAAACCATCTCCACTATAGTCTAGATCTGGCCCCTAGCGACTACTTTTTATTCCGCCAGTTTATGGCTGCATTGCGTGGACGCCGGTTTGGGGACGATGAAGATGTCCAGCTCGCCGTCCAGGAGTTGATTGAACAGCAGTCAGAAGATTTCTGGTTGTCGGGAATTCGAAGCCTCAGGTACAAGTGGCGCAAGTGCATTGAAGTTGGGGGTAGTTATATTGAAAAATAATAAAACCCCTTTCCTCATATCTCGTTTCCTTATATCCGAATTGCAAAACTTATTGACCGCTCTCGTACTTATGGTTTGGACCCTACTGAGAATTAAATGGAATCTTACATGGATAAAATTCGGTGGTAAACCCATACAAATTTTATCATTTTTGTCTTTTCTCGTCCTATCTGTGTACATCATTTTATGCGTGCCATTGTTAAGTCTTAATCCAAGTTCTACACAGTCGACGTGTATCAAAAGAGGCCAATTAGGGTGAGTGTTTGCTTTCGCATACCTTCCGACTATTTATAACAATGAAAGTATAAACAGAGCGAGACGGCATTAAGTTTAAGCTTAAACATTGCCTTCTGAGAGGAGTTGATTGTCCTAATATTTACTCTTCTTGATGCAGTTGCAAAAATTTAATCTCTGAGCATTCCTTCGCGAGGATCACGTTGATGATGACATCTGAAGAGCTAAGTAAATTATATAAATCGTGCAACATCTATTTTCTTACAATTTAAAACAAAATAGCAACAAAAGCAGTAACAAAGTTTATAAAGAGAGAACTTTAAATTAATAAAGCTAGAGACAGAGAAAGATTGGAAGATATATTCGCAGATCTTTCTGCACTCATTGGTGTTGCAAGGGTAAGCTGCGGATATCGAGGCTTGGAGAGTCACATAAGCTGCGAGATATCACCTGACATCTTGCTAGAACGGAAAAGAACTGATAAGGAAAACAAAGAAGGTGGTTGAAGAAATAGAAGTAGGTAGGAAGAATGCAGATATGTTAAAATCCACTACTCCAACCATAACCCAGAAGGATGTGTGAATCAGACAAAGACATTTAACTCCAAAGTGACGGATAGACTGAATGATTAAGTAATACTGGCAGAGAGGTTTTATCCGTAGTAGCGCCTCACCAAAGGACGCTAAGTTCTTTGAGTTCTTTGAGTTCTTTGGGTATGGCAGAAAATTAGTTGATTCCATCGTGGCAATGGGAGATAGGTCCACAGGAAATATCAGAATGCAATAGCACGCAACAATGAATTCCGCTCCATCGTCTCTCCTCTTCTTTGTCATACATCAAGAATGGCTGACTTAGTTCTTTATATGCAGTTGGAGTATAGCAGAGTAAAATATAGATCTGACTTTTCTGTACAGATTGGTTGGACCCCATGTCAGCCAGATCGTTCATAGCTAGAAACACGTAAAAGACTTCAAACTAAGTAAATGTTATTATCTCCTCAATTCAGAACAATCACGAAGTTAAGGGTACTACGAATATAGATGAATAAATGAAAAAAACACAAAGAGCCAAAAAAACACAAGCACAAACAAGAAGAAAAGGAAAAATACCCATCTCTGGCGTCAGATGGAGGCCTGCCACCCCTCAGCACCGAAGCAATCACAAAACGCTAAAAATGTCAAATAAATTGGAGGAAGAGACGATTATCTAAAAAGTCAATTAGGTCACCGTGAATAGTACACAAGCCCGTCCCGAGTAAAGGGACAAGCGGCAAGGACCCCGCTCGTCCCCATACCAGGAGAGGTAATCTGCTTACTGATAATAGGAATGATCCCCGTACCGTCTTCCGCCTGCTCTCTTGTCTTACTTCCCCAGCCCAGGTATCCCCACCCATTAGCCATGCTACTCTCTCGAATTTCTTCGGAGATAAGGTCACTAACCCCCGTGCCTCCCTTCCTCAGCCTTCTGTTCCGGCTCCTGCCATTCTGCCTGACTTCCCGCCTCAGCCGCTTATCGTTTTCCCCGCTGTGACCACGTTGGAGATTACAGCCCTGTTCTCGCGTTCTAAGAAATCGGGCTCCCAAAAGGACATTTTTCCGCCTAAACTGTTATGTAAAATTCTGGCTGCTATCCTCCCAACGCTTCTTCACATGTTCAACACTTTACTTGCAACTGGTCTTGTTCCCTCTTTCTTCAAACGGGCCCACATCCGTCCAATTCTTAAAAAGCCTCAACTGAACACCACCGACCCTTCCAAATATCGCCCGATTTCGCAACTTCTTTTCCTCTCTAAGGTTCTGGAGAGAGTGGTTGCTTCACGCATCAACAGTCACATGGTGGCCTATAACATTGATGAAACCTATCAATCTGGTTTCAAGTCAGGTCACTCCACAGAAACCGCCCTTCTCAATGTGTCCGTTTGCTTACAAAGAGCCGCGGACAGGGGTTGTGCCTCCATCCTCGTTCTACTTGACCTCTCCTCTGCCTTCGATACTATTGACCATACCGTCCTACTTGATCGTCTCAACTCTTTTCTCGGTATATCAGGCACCGTGCTTGACTGGTTCCGCTCTTACCTCTTGTCTCGTACCCAATCCGTTGTGATTGACGACGTTTCATCCGACTCTACCCCCATTTGCTTTGGAGTGCCACAAGGCTCTGTCCTTGGTCCTCTACTATTTCAAATCTACCTTCTTTCTCTTAGTTCCCTTCTCCGTAATCTCGGTCTATCCTTCCACTTCTATGCTGATGAGACTCAAATTTTCGTTTCCTCATCCCCCACGTCTCTTGCCTACTCTATCACTGACCTCCTGGCTGCCTACTCCTCCATTTCAGACTAGCACTCTACCAACTTCCTTAGCCTTAATCACTCCACAACTGAAGTCCTCCTCATGGGCACCCCTGCTCTTGTCAAAAAATCTAAATCTCTCTTTCCCTCGCTTACTCTGGGCGGTAATACTATCATTTTCTCTGACTGCGTTAGGAATCTGGGTGTTGTTTTTGATGAACATCTCTCCTTTAAGCCTCATATCCGCAATGTATGCAAATCCTTTCTATGTTTCCTTTGTAACTTCTCTCGTATTCGCTCTCACTTTGATCGCTAAAGTCTTGAGACTTCTGTTTATGCCTTCATCACCTCATGCCTTGACTACTGTAACTCTCTGCTTGTGAATCTGCCATCCTCCTCTCTCCGCCCCCTTCAACTTGTACAGAACTATGCCGCCCCACTTCTCCTCCGTCGCCCTCGCTTCTCTCCCTCGAAACCCTTGTTGCATGAACTGCACTGGTTCCCTTTCAGATCCCGTACTCACTTCAAGATACTCTTCTTTACATATAAGGCCCTAAACAACAAGGCCCCGTCTTACCTTTCTTCTGCCCTCTCGCCACGCCATGTCCCTCGGGCCCTTCGGTCATCACATGCACCTCTTCTTAATATTCCTCGCTCATCCCTCTGCTCAATGGGGACCTGCTCCTTTTCAATCTGCGCCCCTAAGTTGTGGAATGCTGTTCCTGCTGAAATCAGGTCTTCTCCCTCTCTTACCACATTTAAGCGTCTCCTGAAAACGCATCTTTTCAGTACTGCCTTCTCCCCCTCTTGAATTTCCATTGAATTTCCATTCTCATTTCAGCACAACGTGTGCTCTGGGAAGGCTTCTGGCCTTGAAGAGCGCATTACAAAAGACTTATTATATTATTATTATTATTATAAGATCCCCCAGTTTGGGGTACCTAACAAAATGTGTAATACAGTATGTGATACAACATAGTCTTCGCCGTTACGTATATGCAAACCTTTCATCAATTGGCGATGCATCCCGTGAGTGTACGCAATTAGCAGGTGACAGAAAGCGACTCGAAGCCCTCAAGGCATTCGGGATAGTTTAAAGACAACAGTCGTAGCGCGATAGCGCACAAATTTAAGTCCAAATCGACAGTCTCATATTTTCTTTGCCAGGTAGTACGGATGGCTACCTGATTCTTGCCACGTAGTCAATGCAAGGATGAGAAAAACGCTGGAATGGTCACCCAGTCTTATCTGATTATTTTTCCCCTGATCTTTGCGCTCGATTCTCACAGTCACTGCATGTCCATAAACGCAGCAGAAGATGATGTCGCCATACATCCAACTCGCGGAATCTGCGGCATAACAGATTTTGCGAACCAGGGAGTGCGGTTACAAAATAATCATAGAGACATCAAGACACTTTCTGAGTCGATACAGATCACAATTCCGTTTCGAACAGGGCACAACGGGTTATCTCTGAATAGAGAGGTGTATTGAAACCACTCATCCAGAAAGATATATTCAAAGCATAGTAGAATCCCAATTACTTCAAACAGAAGAGATACAGCGTGGAAACCGATCCCTTTTTTGGACTTAGAGGCATCGATATTAGGTGGAACGGATCAAGCGTGACACAAATTTGCTAGAAATGGGGTCGAAGGCAAAACTTTCTGGCCTGTAGAGGCAGAGTGACAAATAGGCAAAGGTGGCATCTCCCAAAGTGGTGCCCTTGTCAAAACTGGTTGCGCCATCGGCACGAAAGCTACATCGAGCTCTCTATGAATTTTCCTAGACAGAAACCCAAAGGGCTTTAGGTATAACTGGCGTCTCTCGCAGGCATAGGCACCAACGAGATGGGCTGCTGATGCGATGAGATCCGTTGGCGAGTTAAAGAGACGCCACGCGTACAATGGTTAGTGCACTATGCATGGCACAGAACAAGTGTTATCTCCCCAGCAATGACAATTAGGCTCTCAATATGGGACGTTTGGTTGGTACTGATGGATGGCTTCCATCTTCCAAAATTCACACTCGGCTGTGGATGTGCAAAACTTATAACCGTTGTCAATCTTTGAGCAACCAAAGAAACGAGAAAACAAGAATTAGTAGCCCAATAAGCAACCCAAGTGCTTAACTTCCCTAAACGTATAATATCCATTGTGCAGGTACAGGAATGCCTGAAACTATAAATATGAACCTTCCAGGTGAGGCGTTGATCAGAAAACAAGGAAAATGTGCAAGACCACTACTTCCAGGAGAACCCCGTTTAGGAACGATTCGGGTCAGAGCGAGACATGTTCTTCAATGTCTTATATTTTCGATGCTCTAGAATTGCCTTATAAGCCGCTCTAAACGATATAGTAAGTTCTCCTACGTAGATCGTACCAAGATCATGTTCAAGAAGCATCGAATTGATAATGTAGAACACGTATCAAAAGTATATGACGATCAGGGCAATAACCTACTGGATGTTGCCTTCTTCCCGCTGATAATTCACAAGTTTTTGCTGAACATGTCATAAAAATGGACAGAAACCACATACCAGGACTGAGAAATGGAAAAGAATAATATAATTGATCTTTATTACAAAGCAGCCATCAGGAATATGCGAAATATGGATGATGAGTAAGATTTTGGGGCAATCGTTGATCTAACGCAACCACCACTGATCCATAAGCTTATTAATTTAGTAACTTATTATGCTGGTTTCTACTTGTAAGGAACACTTCCGTAGTCCAACATCTTGTACGAGTTTACTTCCAACGTCGGTGGCTGTGAACACCGCACTTCATCCTACATTACAATGAATACCACACTTTGACACGGCAGATGACAAATCTTCCTAATGTTAAACAAAAACACTAAAATAATTTTCCGTTAAAGTAACACCAGTCGACCGTGTATGTCTCAAGTTGACACGATCTGGCAACGATGACCAACGATAAATATCCAACTACACCCACAAACCAGTTTGTCCACCACCTCCCGTTTGCAATCCTAACTCCATTGCCTAATAACTTTTATTTCCTTTCACATCTTTACCGATATCTTTGTAGCACTTGCATCTATCCAGTCTTCCGTCAAATTAAACATTATTTAATTGTTGAAAATTGGCTTTTTTATGATTATTTGACACCATAATCCACGTTTAGCATGTTTTTGTATAAATTGCACCTATTATTGTCATCTGGACTCCGGATAAGCGGAGTCCAAAGGCCGGCATTCTTGGCAAGTTACTTAAACATGAACTACAGAGGAAAAGGATATAATATAATAAATGAATGAGGATGAAACTTGGAAGTACTGTTAAACAGAACCACCTTCCAAATATTCGCTCAGGACTTCCCTATGTACATGAAACAACAAATAGCGACAAGCCTATTTATTATCCTGAGTAGCAACAACTCTTTGTTCAACAACACCAGTGAATAAAGAACAAGTCACAAGTGAACAAATACCCAATATTATTATTACAACTATCTCTCTCACACCCATTAAGTTATGTTACTACATAGAAATGCTACGCCCGGACCAACTAGGTACTGTACAAGCAGTTGCTATATAGTTATCACTCAGCCGATCTGAGTGAGGAGAATCTTGAGAAAATAGAGACTTAACTAAATAATATCACCAGTGAAATCGTTATGGAAGACCATAAGAGCGTTTCAGAAGTAACCTTCAGGATACTTGATCATCATAGACAGACGAGCGAAATGAGATAGATAACTCACCAGCATGAGGAATGCATAACTAACCTCAACGAATGGCGATAAGAATAAGAGTAGTCATTAGGATGTGCCATTTTAGGGTGGAACTGAGAAACAGGCTGAATGTGGGATCAACGGATAGAAAACTGGACGGTAAACAAATCCACACAAATTTTGAAGAAAATTCCAGAAACTCAGGAGGAATAAACCTGAAGAAATCACAAAAATCAAGAGGGATAAGTGTTATATAGATGACCCAGAAGAAATTGCCCTATGGTTCAGAGTAGAGTGGAGAGAAGTCTCCTTTATAACACTCGAGAATAACATAGACTTCGAGCTAGAGTTTGAAGGCCATGTGATTGATGAAGTGAATGGAGTTATTGACCTACGTTCCATGACCGTACGTCTCCAAAGAAAGAAAATTTACGTGATACGGTCTAATAATAACTTTGCACGAGTTCACCGAAATCATTAAGACCATCATACAAAAGGCTCCAGGCTAGTTGGGAATAAATAAAAACAATATAACCAACGTCTCACCGCAAGTGCTATTCTTAATAGCGTTCAAACTGGCAAAGGTTATATTTATCCAAAAGTATAAAAACTCCCTACCAATTCCAGAACTATCAACCTTTCTCCCGATTGGAGTTCATTGTCAAGATCTTGCGACCCTATTATGCATATTTTAAAGTAAAAATTGGTAATCAAGACAAGCCTTGGGCTCTAAACAAGTGTTTCGAGTTTACGGATGTAGGACAATGGGACACTTGTTAAGTTGGCATTTCGAATGCGTATCATTCGATGAGAGCCAAAGCAGCATTGCATTGACTGTCACTTTTGTTTAATGAAAATTTCAAGATATGCTAAGGAAAATGAATGTAAAATCGAGTATCCTAGTATATGTACCATTAGGTATACGTCCAGTGCCTCATTCAGTTGAAATCCTAGTGCCAGCTTTTGTTAAACTACCCTCACTTGACGATCTGACTGATGATGAACTTAGTGAGAGCAATGATGAATATTGTAAAATTGAAGATGAGTCAGCACGTGAGGAATTCATTAGGCATAAGTTGAATGAATGATTTGGCGCGAGATTTGAGAGAATCTAAAAAACTTAAGAACTCTTACAGCATCATAGCTAAATGATAAAAAATTGCTGAATACGTGCGAAGGTATTCTACATTCGATCCAAAGAAAAAGCTTTTCTGAAATACTATCCAAGCTTTGTGTATTATCATAAAATACAGATTTTTTTGGAGGAATTTTAAATTACGATTAAAACTTAACTGATTTGCCTACTGTTTGTCAAGAACTCAAAGCGGACACTTAATAGTCCTCCTCCACAGCCCATCAAAGATAAAACTTTAATCTTGAAAAGAACTCGAAAAGAATGCTTGGTTATCATTTAAAGACTTATTCCAGAAGTATCTTGGAAATACACACGCAAAAAATTTCACCGAAGTTTTCCAGGAACTATTGGAGAGCTACAAAACTATCCATTGGAACATGAACATTAATGTGCATTTAGTGCATAGTTATCTTGCTAATTTGCCCTGGTCAACTCAGTGATGAGCAGGGTAAACGATTGAACCAAGATGGAAAGTTATAGATAAAAGGTATTAGGGTAGATGAGATGCAAATATGTTGGCTGATTACTGTTTGAATATAAAGCGAAATTGGCCACATATTGAACACTACAGGAAAAGCAATAAGGGTAAATTGTTTCCTTTACTACTTATACAGAATTTACTTGCAGTCTCTTTGGTATAAACAAAATAAATGTGTGCAAACCTTAGTTAGGAAATGTTTTATTATTTTTCAGTATATGTAAATTATTAAAACATTCTATAAAATAAACACGAATTTTTAGATTTAGTATTTCTTTTTCTACATGGCGAGCTCAAAAGTTGATGTAATACAGAAAAACTGTGGTCATCTAACTCAACGAAAATTGTGCTTCGCAGTGTAATAATAATAAAGAATAACTAAAAAAGTTTAAAATAATTATTAAATAGAAAGTAAAATTGAAAATAAATGTTTGGTACTGAACTTATTCAAACGCTTGAATACCTAACAAAACTAAACACAAAATAAACTAAGAAAAATAATGAAAACTCAAAGAAAAACATGAAATATTAATCAACATAAATATTACAGGAAACATGTAAATAACGGGAAAGACCAGGGCAATCACATAAGCAAACTAAACTAATTTATTTTGAAATCTTTTATCATCATTAAATTTCATCGTGTGGGAGAAGGACTTATTCTGTTTTTGGAATAATAATTCACGAGCTCTGTGTAACGATTCATTTAAGTTACACATCATTTTCATTGCGCAAATAGAACAAAGGCTACTACGGATCTAAAGCGGAAAGAAGACAGATTTACGCTATCTGGGTTGATTGGAGATTCCTCTTCTTCATTTGGAGTAAAGTAATACCTCGTCGTAGTATTACTTTTTTATTATTTTGTCTCTTAATCTGTATACGTGCATATCATCTCACTCAATATTTCATACACTAGCACAGTATATCTCCTCCACCAACAAAGTCCAAGATGCAGTAGGTATCAGAGTATAGTGAACTTGCAATAAACCACGTTAGGGGCAGAGAAAAGGGGGGACGGTTAGCGGCAACAGGCCTGAACACAACTGTTAACTTGTGTAGGGCTAGGCTTATATATAAGTATGGTGTAGGAGTATGTGATATTATGTGTATGAAATATAGCGATAGGCACGATTGGGAAAGATTACCACTATAGAAAAGTCATAAAAATTGGACAGAGCCATTTTTTTCATTGAAGCGCAGAAAAACACTCAAAGGAGAGGAAGAAATATAAAACGCGCTGCAACCGAGGTACTCAAGGCTAAATGGAGATGAAGTGCTCGAGGATTCCACTTTGAGCAATAGGAGATTCCCCACGGCCGGATAGAGTTAAAGTGGAAGAGACAATTTACGGACAAATGAAAATCGCCCTAGTAAATTTAATAGATAACAACAACGAATATGTCGCTCTCTGTCACCGGAGAAAACATGCAGAGACTAGGAAAAGATGGGAGAATTGAGACTCTTAAAAGAATAAGACAAAATCTTGCTCTACCATCACAAAATTTTGATAGCAGAAGCAAAATTAGCGAGGAAATAGATCTATGGATAGGAGCGAAAACTAAAGAACTTAAGCAAGAAATGAAAGGCAGTAATATCTGCATAACAGTACAGCATATAATAGAATTCGGAGAGTCTACTCATGTATTCAAGGTGATGTACACGAATAGAGAAGTAAGAAAAGGATTTTGATCGTTGGTCTGCTAGCATCTAACACGGGCATGCCAGAAGACAACATCGAAAGTAAAAATAAAGAAATGCCCAGATGTGCTATATTTTTTATGCACTCGAAGAACACGCCACTAGAAATTGTACAGTGAACTAAAAAAAATGGTCATAAAGCTCATGAAAAAAATGGTGAGTAGGATCATACCTAGAAGTTTACAGTCTCTATCCGCATCTAGTAAAGATTGTTAAACCAGGGACATTCATGGAAAATTTAAACCAACTTCTTGTGAAAAACGAAATTAAAGAAATATAGTTGCGCAAGGACCCAGAATCATCATATATGACGGACTCAAAGAGGAAGAAAATAACTTAACTATGTAACTAAAGAAGAAAGAACAGGCCAAAATAAACACAAAGAAAACATTCAAAGACACTCAAGCGATACCAAAGAAGAGAGACCAAAGATTCACTTGAATCAAGCAATACGAAGCTTAAGATGTAAACATGATCTATGCAAGGGTTGCTCACCCCCTCGCACGAAAATTGAAGCAAAAAGATGTGCTTCAGCTACTCAAAGAAGAGAAGTGAAAATGAGCATAAAAAGGAGAAAATAACGAAATAGAAATAGAAAACTTCTCCTGGGGGAGGGGGAGAATCAGACTAAACCTCGAGAAGAATGGGAAATTCAACTCCAAGGTTGAAACATCGGGAGAGCCTCTTGGCAAACCAAATAAAACTAATATCCAAGAGCCTAATCTCACTGAAATCATTTCCGAAAATAATGGGAAGCAAAAGATTTAGAAAACTAGAAATTCTGCAAATAAATACTATTGGATGAATCGGAAAATTATCAGAAATCGGAAACAACATCAGAAAGATCGATCCAGACATTCCACTCATCTCGGATCATGGATAAAGATATTTAATTACACTTTTATTTGTAGTGACAAAACCAGCAGGCGAAATAAAGGACGGAGAAGCTATAACAATGAAAGGAGGCCACAATTTTAAACAAATAACAAATATCGACAGAGTATATATGTATAGCCGTAAAAGTCCAGAGACCATATAACAAACCATTTAATGTCCTCAGCACACTCAGAAGCGGCCGGTAACATAATTTTCCTTCTCCTTGCCGCATCTATCAGACGAATTTATATCGGTACATATTTCAGTGACGTAATACGGTCATTGGATCTACAGCTTAACCTAAGATCCGAACCAAGGTGTTTTTATGTTTTTTGTCTTATTTCTTTATGACATTTGCTGTGCTTGGCCCGAGGAATAAATAGCAAAAAAAATAAGAATATAGAAATAGAATTTGTAGAAATATGCATGTTTGGCTCGAGGTCACGCATATCTTTGGCACCTAAACTACATTTAGAGTTAAAGTTCGGAGTTATAAATATGTGTAAAAAAATGTTGGGTTTGTTTTAAATGTGCAGTCTGTTATGGCAATCAAATCGTTGTTAGCATTTTTTTTTCTGATATTGCTCGTAAGCAATGAAGATTTCTGACTTTCTATTTGTTTTATATGTTGTTTTTTGTCTCTTAATTCATTTCTTTCTATTTGTTTGAGTTTATTTATTCTTTTCTCCTTCGTGTGACTTAATTAGCTAAACTTTTCATAATTGGTTATAGATCCTGATTCGGTGGTTTTAATTCGTATTTTGGTGAGCTCACTGTTTCGTTCGGGTAGTCATATTCTGGAATCAATCGTAAATCCTCTTCTCTTCCTTTTGTTGTGGCATTCGGGATCAATATGTGTTGTCTCCATGCTGCTCCTTGTGCTAGGTGGTTGAAAAGTTATCCAATTTCTTTCTGTGTTTTTTCTATAACTTTATTTGCCCCTTGTTATATTAATTTATTTAAAATTTCCATATTTACTTCTTATGGAGATCTTTCTGTTTACGCCTCTCTGCTCGTCTGATTTTCGTAATCATTAAGATTGATTTATTCTGTATACGTTGCATTTTTGAAAGACTACTTTGTGATATTGTGTACATAGCAATCGTTGGGTATGGAATACCGAGCGAAATAAGAGAACGATTTTCCTCTATTAAAATATTATCAATAATATGATGAGTATTATTATTATTATTATTATTATTATCAAGCTATCAAATCCTTCTCTCAGGGTGCTGATACTACACAATTGAATTTAAACAAAATACCAGGGGTACTGGGGAAGGGCAGAGGCAACAAAATGAAACAGGCCCCTAGTAAGCTCAAATAATGAATGGGGAGTTACTGTGATGAATAAATATTTAATCGAAACTTAAAAGTAGAAATGTTAGGAGAAGAGACAATATCATTGGGTAATTGATTCCAAATTTTGACCAATGAAGGAACAAAGCACCGAGAAAATTGCACAGTGCATTGAACATTCATAGAATTCATAGCATAATCATTAAGACCTTAAGTTTACCTTGTCACAAGGACAGGACTGAAAGGTCCAGCCAAGATACTATGTAACGGATGTCAATTGTTATTAAAAACTTTAAATAAAACACTAAATGTGCCAACTTGCCGCCGATGGTACAAATCAAGGGAAAGCTCAAGAGAGATGAAGTTAATAGAATTCAAAGCTCTATCCAGCAATGTCAAATGAGAGTTAGTGGCAGACATTCAAACAGGAGCACAGTACTCAAAATGAAGCAATATGAAAGCATAAAAATAGTTTATTACTGTGGATTCACGACCAGAGGTTTTCAAGCGTTTTCGAAGTAAGCCCGTCTTCCATGCGTTTGAGGAAGATAAGAAACGGATGTGCTTCTCAAATGTCAGCTTAGAGTCAAAAACTCAAATTCAAATTCCCATGGTACAGAAATATTTCAAATGATTCAGTCGTATATTTAAGAAATTATACTAAATAAGCTCACAAAATAAAATAGTGATACGTCCAAAATAAGAATATTTTCTCTGAAAAATCATAGAAGTTTCGTGAAATCATCTGGCAACATTTTTCTTTGTAGAAAAAAACTGTACCACCGCCATCGTTGTCGTACTCACTCTCCAGATATGGCATTACAGGTGAAAGTGATTTCTCAGCTCCGCCAGACAAGTGTTCGCTTGAAGACTTCGGAGAGGACTCTTTCTGCAATTTCAAGAGATATCAGAAAGTCCAAGAGTCTGGTTTCACGCGTTCGGAAGTTATACATAGAAAAAAAACCTATAAACCTCCTGCAAAAGTCTGTCAACCCCGCATAACTACCGTCTGAAAAGACAAAGCTATTCCGCGCTTTTCTATTAACGATCCCTTCTAGACTTCAGCAGGAATTTATCGAAAAATTAAGGCCAATATTGGCAAAAAAGTAAGTAGTTTCACAGTCTTACGTTGCTTTAATTCATCTGACTTAAAAGGTCGCTTTCCAGCAATCAAACCAATCATCAGTAAAAAAGAACTAGAAGGAGACTCAAATATGGTGAAGCTAATCTTATTTGGAGGGATGAAGATTTAAAAAGAAACCATTTCACCGACCAAAGTAAATTTAATTTAGTTTGATCTGATGTCAGACGAATGGCAGAGGAGGAGGGGGGGGGGATTATTCGGCGTTGCTCAACTAGTATTGAAATACCTCTATTAATGCCTAACTTTAAATCACCTGCCAGTTTGGTGGAGGCACACACTCCGTAACCATCATCCTGAAATTGGCCTAGCCCTATAATCGGTCCTACATTCAGGTTGGAGCACATCACCTATAACTGGGTTCTTTCTCTTGCCTCGTAACAGGTCTCTTTCAGGAGTCTACTACACCCTACTATCGACTGCCTCTGAGACCTTGCTGGTGTTTAGGTTATGTGGTGCTAGCTCGTAGTACAGTAGCGAGATGGAAAAGTGGTTAAATACAGAAAGTTTTAAGTTCAGGACAGTCTGTGTAGCTCCCTACTTTGAGGTGAGACCCAGTGAATCAGAAACAAGAGATATCTCTGATCAGCCCGATCCACGCATATGTGTTGTTTTTTATTTTCTCTGGAGTAGATTTTTTTGCACTGTCCGACGTTATTAAATAATATCACAACAAGGTAGTTATGCGTATACCTAAATCAACACCTTTATATTTTCTCTCTTATATTCGAGGTATGCCTTACTAGGAAGCCAGATCGTCCGGAAGAGAGCAATTACTCGTCCTTCATGCTTCTTTTTATTGGTGGGGAGGTCCACTACGTAGACACACATTTTCAGAAATTGCCACAATGTATCAAAATGTTTATTAACTGTCGAGTACCTCACCGGACTATGGCCATTTCCTGGACTAAAAAGACGGAAATATAAATAAAGAGGAAAGAGAACTTCAGGATAAAACAAATGGCCAAAAGAATATAAGTGACGGCAGCCAAAACGACCACACAAGATTAGAGACACATCAACCTCGAATGAAAATTAAACTTAGAGATACTAACGTGTCTTATACATGCATACATAATGAATATTTCAAATCCAGGAAGATATGCCACATCTTTGACCGAGATGCTCAAAGATAACCGACAAGAGCCAATCGAGTTTCCAAATAAGTAGAGCCTTAGGCAATCTTCAACATTAATATAAGAGAAAACACCTTTAATATTCTAATAGAGCAAAAGAAACATAAAACAAAGAAAATGAAGAAACCTAAACAGAGGGAATCAAACTTGGAAATAAGCCAAGAAGAATTTGTGCAGAAGGCGAAAGGCGAGAGTGTTCAGGAGAAAGGCACAAACGACCAAAAAAGTCAAAGTCGAAGATGAATCTTTCAGCAGGGAAAGAAATTCCAGCTACTTCACCCACACGAAAAGGAAGAGCATAATATAGACAAGAGCAAAGCCAGAGACGGAAAAACTGTTAAAACTATCCGCCCGAGGCCATCAGGAAGAGGAAGACTCCAAAACCTACATCATAGATAGAAGGAAATTAGAAATTCTACACATTATTATAAAACATATACGGAAACATTTATAGAAAAAATAGATCCTGATATAATTATAAACTCAGGACATGTAGTATACTTAGAAGAAAAAAAGGATGCAAATATGGACCTAGAATATAATAGCAACTAACATTTCAAGAGAGATATTAGACATTTCTACTATTGCGATAAAAAGGAGCTGAAATAGAAGACGCAGCAGGAACCATTGGAAACTTATGCTGCATAGAAATAGAACCTGAACTCACCAGGCTTATAATAGCAACAGGATAATCACTTGCAAGAGGAGAAGGTCTGCCGATTGCTAATTTCATGAAAATATTGAACAATAGAAAATTAGTCAATTATATGGGTCACTTAAACGTGCACTGCAGGAAAATTATTATCCAAGTACAAACAGAGCGGGCAGGTATGTAAGGACGATTTGAATAGGTGGTGTGATAGAACGGGTTGAGGCAGCGTTAGTTTCAACTCCTATCACATATTATTTAAAACCACGATGCTCCCACGTGCATCTTCGCTTCGAAGCTTGGCGCCTTATCGCAGCCACCGGATGTCAATGTTTAAACAAGGAGGTTATCGTTCCCCCGTTCGCCCCCATACGCCGACCTCGCCAGATTGAGTTAGGCTTATGGGCAGATAAGGCATTGTTCACAGGCTCGGCTGTGCATTCCCTCGAAGCTCCCACTCCATTGTCCCCCACGCCAAGGGAGTGTCTAGACTATTTAGATGGAAACTTTACCACTAAGATCAGATTGGAGATCCAGATTTTCGTCGCAAAACATCACCACGACCCTCTCTCTCTTTGTGCGCCAAGGGACCTCGACATCGAGATTCACCATCACTTGTCCAGAAGGAGAACAATATCCCTTGAGGGCCAAAGGTTCGAGCCTTTCGTGACGCCAAGTCCTCAAGGCTTCCCCCTCGTTGTTCAGAAAGAGAACAACGTAGAACAGCCATTGTTCTTTTGAGTCCTTCGCCAAGAAACGGTTGTCACCCTTCCCCCTTGTTGTTTAGAGGAGAACAACATTAGAACAGCCATTGTTCTTGAGCCCGTAGACAAGAGACGGTTCTCACCCCCATCCCCTGTTGTTCAGAAGAGAACAACGTAGAACAGCCATTGTTCTATTGAGCCCTTCGCCAAGAAACGGTTCTCACCCTTCCCCCTTATTGTTCAGAGGAGAACAACATTAGAACAGCTATTGTTCTTGAGCCCGTAAACAAGAGACAGTTCTCACCCCCCTCCCGGTTGTTCAGAAGAGAACAACGTAGAACAGCCATTGTTCTTCAAGCCGTTCGTCGAGAAATGGTTCTCATTCCCAAGACGCCACGTCAGGATCATCTTATTCCCCCCCTTTTTGGCTGGAACTCGCCAGCGGACCGAAAATTCCTTCACTTCGCCTTCCACTGCACCACTAGTATAAAGTTACGTAAGCCAAACGTCACCTTTGAGTACTTAACCCTTTTGTCAATTCTATCCTGTGCTTTAAATGGTTTAGCGAACCATCCCATGCCTTTAACTCTATATTTGTTTTACCTTTTTAAATCCTTTAATCCTCGGATTAGCCCGAGCCGCCACGACCCTTTCCATTCTCTGTTTATGTCAATATTTTCCGTTTTGTGTTTCTTGATATTTATTATTAATAAACCTTTATTTTATTAATGATAGCAATATTATTATCCTTGAGCTCAGTTCCACTTCTTAAGCATATCGAAGATACATAATATCGGCCCGCCAGACATTAACGCACTCTAAAGATAATTAAAGAAGTTCCCACAACGAATAGTTATATATGGTATATCGTCGAGAGTCCATTCTACGACAAATATATATATATATATATATATATATATATATATATATATATATATATACTATTTAAATTTGGTAACGGGGGGGGGAGGTTTAACGCTATATCTTTGCAAATACTGGTCTCAGTCGAGTAAAGCATAGTGTTATTCGTTATAATAATAGAATATAGTAGTTCCCTTTTGTTTTAACGATTGCTATCCCCTTTTTTTTAACTTAAGAAGCTGGAGTAGCTCAAGGAACTGTTATAATAATTTTTTTGTGTGTTTTTTTTGTGATTTTAGTCAGTGGTTATTTAGATCGAGAAACCAAGTACGAATAGGTCAGTGCCCATATTTAGGTAGGCTAATTTCTCTAGAAGGCATAATTCTTGTTGCAAGGAATTTTAGTTGGTTGACTAGTGCACCCCAAAAGCAAATATGACTCAGTTCGCAATCTTTAAAGCGTAAGGAGAATCCTTGGGACTCTCCGGAAAAGAACTAATTGAGTACGTTCAAGAGGAGCAAAGAAAAAAGGAAGAAAGAGAAATACAACGAGAAGAAAGGAAAAGAGAAATCCAACGAGAAGAACAAGAAAGAGAAAGAGTAATCCAACGAGAAGAAAGAGAAAGAGAATTCAACGAGAAGAACAAGAAAGAGAAAGAGAATTTCAACGAGAAGAAAGAGAGGAACGAAGAAGACAAGCTGAGCTTCAACATCAGATTGAATTAGCTCGTGTTGAAGCAGAGATACAGTCCGCCAGTTTCCCGTTCCGAAGCCCCCCCAATCTCTCACTAAAGCTCCCCAATTTCAAGGATGGACAGGATTTCGGAGCATTTTTAGCCCACTTCGAAAAGATCCTCGAAATCAATAACATGGATCTGGAGGCTGAAGGTGTAGCCAGATTACTTCCCTTGTTAAATTGCAAATTGCGCGAATTTTTTCATATCTTTACCATCTGAGTGTACAATTAACTACAGCACCTTAAAAGCTGAGTTATTGGCCGCTCATAATATGACTCCCGATTTCTACCGCCAAGAATTTCGAGGAGGTCGTATTAAACCCGGACAGACGTTCCGTCAATTCGGATACATTCTTCA
The DNA here is from genome assembly GCA_963969495.1 of Ceratothoa steindachneri. Classification (NCBI taxonomy): domain Eukaryota; kingdom Metazoa; phylum Arthropoda; class Malacostraca; order Isopoda; family Cymothoidae; genus Ceratothoa; species Ceratothoa steindachneri. The sequence continues at coordinate 58,318,906 of OZ018329.1, forward strand.
GAGGAATTTTAAATTTTGGTTAGAATCCTCAAAGGTTGATCCGAACTACGAGTCCTTAACAGACTTCGTGTTGCGAGATCAATTTTTGGCGTCTCTCCCGACGGAGATCCGCGCGTTCGTCAAGGATCGTCGGTGCCAGTCCTTTAAAGAATGAACCGAAGAAGTGGATGTCTCTGCCGCAAGCCATAATTTATACCCAAAGGAGAATCGAACTTCTCACTAATCCCCCTACAAGGAAAGGAGGAAGGATTCGCGCCCCTTCACAGGAAAGCCGACGAAGTTTCCGAGCCCCGTAAAACCCCAAAACTTCTTTCCCCAAAACCAACAACGGGACTCCAAACCTCCCGTTAAGATTTCTCCTCCATCTCTCTTCCCGAAGCGACCAATCATATGCTTCACCTGTGGTGTAGAAAACTACATGAGCTGGAATTGCCCCCAAAATTCTAGGCTTAAAAGCGGACCAGCCCACCAAGTTCACCAGATTAATGCAACCCCGGCTCCCCGGGTGGTGCAGAACCAAGCAGGAACTTCTCTCCCCCCCCCCGTCAGGCCACCAGGTAAATTTTATTATTGATAAAAGTTCATCGGGAACTTTGAAACTTGAGGAGGGCAGCGTAAACGGCTGCCGAGTATCGACTCTCGTCAGGGACACAGGATGTACGTGTTTCATCGTGTCCGACGAACTCCTCCCCCCAGTGGACCCTAACCACGAAAAATTTGCGGTGGTACATGACTACCTTGGGCGGGCGAACCAATTCCCCGTTGTTAGATGTTACCTGCAGTGTCAATATTATGATGGCTGGGCTGAAGTCATTTCAGCACCCATAAAATTCTGTTCTGTACTTATAGGACAGAGCCCTCAAGTAAGCTCCGACCCTGTGTCCCAGGCCGCCCTTATTCGAGGTCGAGCTAAGAAAGAAGCCCAGGAGCCCGTCCCCATCAGAACCCCGATACCGTCCGATTTCTCGGAAACCCTTAACCAGGACTTTAGGACGGCACAAAAGGAGTATGAATCACTAACACCCTTAGGTGATAAGGCCCAAGACAAGGACACGGAGACTGTCCGTGGACCCCAAGAAAAAAAGAACCCCCAACGCGCCCATGGAGATACCTTCGTAGAACTGGACGAAACATCGGCGCTTGAAGAAGATTACCCCGCGGAGTCCCTTAATGTAATACAGATAGTGTGCACCCAACCTAAAGCCGATTACCCTCCTCCCTCCCTACCAGGTGAGTCTTTGGAACCCTCTGACCTGGATATTGACGCGCAGCTGACACCACATCAAAAGAGTCAGCTACAAGAACTATTTAAATGGAGTCACCATTTAACCACCCTATTAGCTCTTTTCGAGCGACTGCGCGAAAATAGCCTCCCCATTGGCCCCAGCAAATGCCATTTTGCCCACGAAACCATCAAATATTTTGGTTTCAAATCAGGACAAAGCCAGTTGGGTCCCCAAGAGAACAAGATTAAGGCAATCACCGACATGCCCCTCCCGAATACAAAGAAGCAATTAAGATCGTTCCTAGGATCAGCTTCTCACTATCAGCGATTTGTTTCGAATTTCGCTGCAATTTCGGCCCCCCTCAGCCCCCTTCAAAAAAAGAATTTCCCCGATCGCTTACGTTAAAATGATGTCGCTGTTTCCCATTCTAATCAGCTCAAGAGTAAGTTCATTTTTGCCCCTATTTTAAAGTTGCCCAACCCGGAAAAATCCTTTGGGATTAATACGACGTGAGCAACGAGGGCATTGGAGGTGTACTGTTTCAATACGAGGATGACGGAACAAGTCATCCAGTTGCATATGCTAGTCGTCAATTATTACCACGCGAAAAGAGATATGCCACTATAGAAAAGAAAGCTCTATGAATTATCTGGGTCATAGACAAATTCAAGATGTACTTGATAGGTAAAGAATTTCAGATAGGAACCGACCACCGTCCGTTAGCCTATATTAGGAATGTGCGACACTCCAACGGCCGAATCATGCGCTGGAGTTTACTCTTGAAAGAGTATCAATTTAAAATAAATTATATAAAAAGTTCCGATAACCAGGTTGCTGACGCATTCAGTAGAAATGCGTTACCAAATAGCGTAGAGTAATTGTATTCATAGAATTAGTATCTCCATGTAGGTATATACCGTCTTGTACGACTTAAATTAGATTCTCTGGTATTATAATTAGTTAATGTATATGTCTGAATTTTGTAACGGTCAATGTCTATTTTTTTTGTATGTATATATATTTGTACCCATTAATTACGTATAAATTATTTTGTCCCATATGTACTAATTTTATATCATTTCATTGTTCCATGCCCTTTTTTTTTATTAAGTTGTATTAAAGGTTATTTTCCCTTATAATCAAAAGATCAAAATAATCATATCTATTGAGGTAATACTAGTTAGGAGCAGGAAGGTACGGTTGGTACAAGAAGACGAGTTCCCCACAACGGAGCTCTATCGTTGTCCCTTCTCTCTTTTTTCGAAGTGACAACTTCCCCCCGGAATGGACGGGTGTGATAGAACGGGTTGAGGCAGCGTTAGTTTCAACTCCTATCACATATTATTTAAAACTACGATGCTCCCACGTGCATCTTCGCTTCGAAGCTTGGCGCCTTATCGCAGCCACCGGATGTCAATGTTTAAACAAGGAGGTTATCGTCCCCCCGTTCGCCCCCATACGCCGACCTCACCAGATTGAGTTAGGCTTATGGGCAGATAAGGCATTGTTCACAGGCTCGGCTGTGCATTCCCTCGAAGCTCCCACTCCATTGTCCCCCACGCCAAGGGAGTGTCTCGACTATTTAGATGGAAACTTTACCACTAAGATCAGATTGGAGATCCAGATTTTCGTCGCGAAACATCACCACGACCCTCTCTTCCTTTGTGCGCCAAGGGACTTCGACCTCGAGATTCACCATCACTTGTCCAGAAGGAGGACAATATCCCTTGAGTCCTAAAGGTTTGAGCCTTTCGTGACGCCAAGTCCTCAAGGCTTCCCTCTTGTTGTTCAGAAAGAGAACAACGTAGAACAGCCATTGTTCTTTTGAGTTCTTCGCCAAGAAACGGTTCTCACCCTTCCCCTTTGTTGTTCAGAGGAGAACAACATTAGAACAGCCAATGTTCTTGAGCCCGTAGACAAGAGACGGTTCTCACCCCCTCCCTGTTGTTCAGAAGAGAACAAGGTAGAACAGACATTGTTCTTTTGAGTCCTTCGCCAAGAAACGGTTCTCACCCTTCCCCCTTGTTGTTCAGAGGAGAACAACATTAGAACAGCCATTGTTCTTGAGCTCGTAGACAAGAGACGGTTCTCCCCCCCCCCCCTTGTTGTTCAGAAGAGAACAACGTAGAACAGCCATTGTTCTTTTGAGCCCTTCGCCAAGAAACGGTTCTCACCCTTCTCCCTTGTTGTTCAGAGGAGATCAACATTAGAACAGCCATTGTTCTTGAGCCCGTAAACAAGAGACGGTTCTCACCCCCCCCCCCCCTCCGGTTTTTCAGAAGAGAACAACGTAGAACAGCCATTGTTCTTCAACCCGTTCGTCGAGAAACGGTTCTCATTCCCAAGAAAACACGTCAGGATCATCTTATTTTTCCCCTTCGGCTGGAACTCACCAGCGGACCGAAAATTCCTTCACGTCGCCTTCCACTGCACCACTAGTATAAAGTTACGTAAGCCAAACGTCACCTTTGAGTACTTAACCCTTTTGTCAATTCTATCCTGTGCTTTAAATGGTTTAGCGAACCATCCCATGCCTTTAACTCTATATTTGTTTTACCTTTTTAAATCCTTTAATCCTCGGATTAGCCTGAGCCCACACGACCCTCTCCATTCTCTGTTTATGTCAATATTTTCCGTTTTGTGTTTGTTGATAGTTATTATTAATAAAACTCTATTTTATTAATGATAGCAATATTATTATCCTTGAGCTCAGTTCCACTTCTTAAGCATATCGAAGATACATAATATCGGCCCGCCAGACATTAACGCACTCTAAAGATAATTAAAGAAGTTCCCACAACGAATAGTTATATATGGTATATCGTTGAGAGTCCATTCTACGACAGATACAATGTATTCAAATGCTAGGGCCCGCCGGGAATTCCCAATTTACATCACTGAAATATGCCCTTAAAGCCGATATCTGCTAGTTAAACTTTAACCTTTCCTTTAATTACCCCATATAACCTATGGACATCCCAGTTACCGATAACATAGCGTCCCAACTAATAATTCACCAGCTCCCCATACAGAAGCCATCAAAAGAAGCAAAGGCATAGCATCAGACAGATTCGACGAAATATAAAGAGAGGCTTTGGGAATATGTACCTAAAACATTCATTGAAGTGCCCCTCGAGATAAAGGACTGCTGCTGATAAGGAAAATCTGGGGGAAGAGAGTGGTATGGATGAAAGCCCACATGAGTCAATAAGAAACCTATTGGTGAAGAAATGTTTATCTTCAAGTTCGATTTATTGCATTTAACTCACCCATCATTTTCATTCAATATTAATTAATTTATATTGGGTGGAGGGAGGAATTGTATCTTTTAATCTAACAGATATGTTATGGGGGGTGCGCTATGTTTAGATATACGGTAATTGTTCTATATTTTTTTTCAGATAGTTTGAGTGATTGGTCATATATATCTGCATATTTGACAAACTTCATTACCCCTAAATGGATTAAATACCATTATGTGTCTGAGAGATATATAGTTTCAGCAAGATTGGGCTCAGACGCATTTTGAAACAAGATTTTTGGTAAATTGTGACAAGAAACATTTGGAGTGAAATAGATTGGATGATGAGGACCAATTGAATACCCCCCATCCAGATCGCCAGATCTGATGCCTTTAGATTTCTTCCTATGGTACCAATCCTTAATTATTTGTTATAATAACCATCACAGAACAATGAAACCATCACGGAACAATGGAAAGGTTAAACGATAACATACATAATCGTAGAATTTAAGCAATAAAAAAAACAAATAATTCAATGCTTATAAATGTGCACAGATCTTACGTTGAAAATCTCGGAAAATGAATATGAATCTGAAGAGATATCATTTTGCACATGTTCTGTAATTGATATAGAATTTGCTATTTAATAAATAGAATAATAAATTATATAGGTTTGGGAACACCATATACTTCTCTTTTTTAGTTTCAAACGTAAATTTTAAATGAATGGAGATAATTTAGCAAGTGTCTAGCGCCTTTTCTTAATATTCAACAAAGCGTAAAAACTAGTCCAAGAAAAAATAAGTTGAGCTACCATAAATTAGTCTTTAATTTTCGAATTACCAAATTGTTAATTATACAAACCTTTTATACCTTTCTATTAATAGGGGGTGAGGGTGCTTCGCTCCGCCCCTATTTTTATCGAAATATTAACTTTTTTTCAAACTAACTGATAGATTTACTATGGACCCCAATTCTAAATAGTGTAAACGTTTATTTCCTGAACAAGTGTCTCAATTGAGGTGAATTTCCTAATTCTATTGAAATTCCTGCCGGTCAGCAATGATGCGGCGCCATCTATCCTCGGCAATTCATAAACATGTTTTTAGCTTTAAAAGTAAACACAAACATCGGATGGATGGCACCGACGTCTGGTTATCAGTGGGTCCGTTAAATGTGAACATCATCGAAGAATCAGTGGATATAAATAAAAATAATAAAGAGGGGTCAGCACGCATCAGCGCCAAGCGAAAAAGGAAACAAAAATATACTTTTAATATTTTTTTTATCGGAGTATAGTTTTTTTTAATATTATAAGTAGAGGGTTTGGCTCGCATGAATGCCACGCAGAAAAATATTAAAATTTACCTTTAATTTTTTTAGCGTGATCCAGTTATTTTAATATTAACGAGGTATTGATGCGCATCAACACCAATCGGAGAAGAAAAATATTCAAATATGTTTTTTAATAATAATGTTTATCCTCGGTAATTTAATTTTTATATAAACCCGGGTCGGCGCGCACCAAATATCGGAAAATAAAAAATATAGTAAACTTTTTACGGACCTTATCTAACCACTTTTACATTTGGTTTAAACAATGCACTGCTTCATGGAGGAATTTAGTAGTGTTTTTAACCTGAAGAATCACTGACCCCACAAGAGAAGTAATCTCTAAGAGCTCGTGTGCCATGACATTGACTGAGGTGCCAACCCGGAAAATATCGCCTTCCTTGGCTATGCCGAAAATTCCTTTAAGGATGTTTGCGCCAAGATTGATCAATCCCCGTTTTCTTATGGGGCCGGTTAGATGATGTAGTTAGCCACGGAGTAGTTAGAAGGTCATGGCTGTATCTCAAGATGTACTTCCGTTCAGCGGCATGTTTGTTTAATTCAAACCCGCTATCGTTCGTCGGGTATTTGGTATAACCGGCTTTCAAAACTGCCATCAGGGCATTTATAGAGAGAATATAATTGACTGTCTTCCGTAACTTCAGCCTGAGAGCGCAGATTTACACAAATATCAGTGTAACCTCGTAAGAACTTTCCTTCTGCTTGGGTACCGAAAGGATAACTAAAGTATGTATATTCATTTCGCTGTCAGAGACTAGTTTTTCGGAGGGAGGTATTGGGGATCCGGGCTCTCAGAGGTTGGCACACATTCCCGTGGTTGCAGAATGTGCAGACAGTAACTCGAGTCGCGATCTCTATCGTTAAGACGTGAGAGGGCAGGTCCGAATGATAGCCATCCGGATTCTGGAACTGCAACACATAGGGACGAAGGGGAATAACAGGTAGAGTTAGATCCGGAAGCAGTGTCAAGGGAGAGAGAACTTTTATTGAGGTCGGAACTAGAACGAGATGACTTAGAGGAGTAATAAAACTAATAAACATGGTTAGTGGTAATTCTTTATGTGCACTAACGGAGGGTGATTGACGTAGATGCCATTTTATAATATCTTTTAAGACCTCTTTGGGATTGGGCACAGGTGATGCTATACCCTCCATGCTAAGATTTGCTTGGGAGTAGAGTGATCTTACGGTAGGCAGATTGTGAGGTCTATTTTCTTAACAAGGATCATAGGGGAAGATGAAACGAATCACCCCGATTTCTATAAATATGATCCTCCATTATTTCAACCTGTGAATGGGAAACTTGATAATGGGGAGGGAGTGAAAATGGCTCTCGGTAAAGGTTCTAACTAAGTTTCAAAGGGAACAAGGTTGGTTCGACCTTAGGAGTCTCCTTTCAAAGCAATCACGTCTTTATTTTTCACGAAAGAATTAGGCAGTTCTACTAAAAACGGGGTCTTGCAACTTTATGGCCCCTTTTAAGCAACTTTCCAGACATATTTCGTACCTTTCTTTAAGTTCTCCTTCTGGAATTTCAGCGGAGAGCGTTACATTCTTGACGATCCTCACAGCGGGTCTCCAGGTGGCTTTTACCTGCGTCACTGCGATAAGTGTTTTTCGCACTTAATACTTGTAGGTGAGGACTGGTATTTGGTCACGAGACTTGAATTTTATATACTTGCTTTTACAAAGTGACTGGGCTACTAGAAGGCCATGACCTAATTTATGTTTTTCCACCACGTAATATCCATCAGTATCCGCATTTTCCCCGTAGACATATTTAAATTTGTTAGAAAGCAAGTCCTTCGTACGGTTGTAGAGTTCCAGTATATATAGGAACAATGGCTACAAAAGATTCATCAACAGGAATAGCGGTTAATCTTCTCGAAACATGTAGGGACGAAGCATTGTGGTAACAGAAAACCCTACAACTGCTTGTACTATCAGTCAGAACAGGCTTATGATGGCTCTAGGGGCATTCTATCTTAACACAAGACGGTTCTCCGGTCGTAATCGGCTTAGAAACCAATAAATGTCTACAAGGGGCACCGATTTTGCCGGTTTTTACAATATATAGATTTCCTGGAACAGCATTCATTTCGCTCTCCTCTTTTAAAGTGCAAATCTTTGGAGCAGCCCTTTTTTGGCCCCCCATCCTTTAACTAAAGCTCATCGTAGCAGCCCTCCTTTGCTTCTCCACTGTTAAAATAATAAACTTTAAAACGTCACTATCTTGGCTCTCCTCTTTTAAACTAAAGTTTCTGAGAGCGCCCTACGTGGGGCTCTGCACCTTTAAACTAAAATTCCTTGAAGCAACCTCCGTCGGGCTCTCCACGTTTAACCAAGTCTTAAAGAATGGAAGCCATTGTTTCCGCCTTTGACTTAAAAGTTTTTTTCCTAGCATCCAAACTATGGATCTCATTATTTGCATTTTATCTACTAGGACAAAGCTATGTAGCAGCCAGTGTGTACATTCCTTCAAGTGAACTGTGTTGCCTGTGTGGTTAATTACTCACGCGTTCCTTTTAAAGAAATGTAAACCTAGAAGCAAATTAGTTATAAATTTCATGTCGTCCCCGATAATGAAGCACTTAATGGGGTTCACCACAATACTCAAATCAAAATAAAACCTTATCTCTCACAAATACGAACCTTTTGCGATTATGCCCAGAAGCTGAAATCGGGGCGGCCTAACTATGTGAAACTGGTTCGCGAGGCGTTACAGTTCCTCCACAAATTCCCTCTTTACTAAAGTCGTAGACGCTCCGTTGTCTAGCAAGGCTGAGTACTTTAGATCTCTCATTGCCCAATTATAACTTAATCCTTTGAAGATCTTTGCCATATATCAATCTTTTGTATGGGAAATAACTCATAAGGATAGGAGGGTAACCTTATTATTTCGCTCTGAATACTTAGCCTAAAAGATGATCCGGAGAAACAGCATTATGGCGGCACTTCTTCAAAAGACCGAGGTGGAACCATGTAGTCAGTCTGCACATATACAGGTTCTTCATACAGTTACAACTAATCATTTATTTCTTCAGCAGGAACTTCGTATATAATGACGGGCCGCGAGTATTTAGTTGGGTCGTGGGTTTATTATGTGTTACCTAGGTGGCTATTGCCTAGTTTGGGGTGAAAGAGGTGCATGTCCTGTACATGGGAAGCGCTAACCACGGCTATGCCCATGCTCATGAAAGATCAAACAATATGAAGAGTATGTACATTTACGCTTAAAAGGGCAACGCCTTTCGTAGTGTTAAGAAACTTGAACGGACTTGGATTGACATTTTAGAGGAAATGATTCATACCTAGCAATTTGAGGGGGTAAATGTTGTCGTGTAGGGTTTATTTGGCATTGGGGCGGCTTCACTGTCACACCATGATACTAAACCATGCCAATATTAGCTTCCTTTTCTCAAACCCTCCGACCAGAGTCTGAGCATCTCTTCTTACTTTTGTTTATCGTTACGTTCGGGCTGACGTCTAACGCAACATTTTTCTTGCAAATTTATTCGGCCTTGCGGAGATAAATTATCATACATAAAAACTTTGATCAACTTATTAATCACATGTCTCTTGGTCTAAGCAAGGTTGAGGTTTTCCTGAGCAGCCTGAAACTCTGTACACACTAATTGGTACGAGTGGGCGCCCCAAATATGAAATTCCCCTTTTGCATATTTTATTTTGCGTGAAGCATGTTACTGATAAAATGAAAAGGCTGGATCAATTTTATATCCTTGTACACCAACTTCAGTTCATTTGAAATTTATCAGAAGTGTTAGGAGACACAAATAGTTTGTATTAATTTAACAATGTGCATTTCCCCTCCGATAGGTAGATGAAACTTTTCGTTTCTCGAATCTTTTGACTCTGGAACACAATATTTTCCCTCAGAAAATATTGTTCCAAACTACCCACCAGTTTCCGAATCTTGGCTCTAAGGGCTTACCTTCATATGTGTTTTTAATGGGAACAACAGAGTGGGGGCAAATCCACTAACCTACTCGCATTATAGGAGTTAGGCGATTGATTTTGGTTGGCATAAGTTAGGTGGGTTGGATCAATCATGCGAGTTTGTGCAGGTGGGCTTATCTCAAAAGACCTGAGAGTAAGAGGAAAATCGAATTATCTATGAAACGGGAAAATAAAATCCTTATTAGGCTTATCAAATGTTTTGGCCGTGAATGACATGTCATTCATTCATTCATTTTTCGACTCAAAAATGGTCTGGCACTGCAACCTGATTCGTTAACTTTTCCCTGATAAATCCTGACTAACTAAAACATTTTTTTTCAAAAAAACGATGAAAATCAATGAAGTTATGCAATATTTATAGAAAAACGTTACTCAAAAGCTCCATCTAAACACATTCCTAACCCAAATCTGAGGTTGACCCAACAAAATTAATCACTAAAATTAAGAATTTACCTTTAAGATGTAATTTTAAAAGGACCTTGGAGGGCAAGAAAGGAAAAGGATTCAAAAAAAGGTAAAACAAGGGAATTCTTAAAATTGAATGCGAGAGGGATGCCTTTTCCTTTTTTTCATGTCTCTTGAAATGTTTAAATAGTTCTAATATTTAAGTATAAGTCTAATATGTATAAAAGGTTGGTCCAAAATAATAGCAAGAATATAGCAGGGAATTTATTTTGACGATTGTGTAGTGTGCCCGAAGCGATACTTTGGGCAAACTGCAAAATCATTAAATTTTCGTTTATCCCAAAACAAGTACAATATTAGAAGAGGTGAAAGCAATAGTGCTTTCTTCGTCCATCTATGTGAAAATAGTCACCCTATCAATGGAAATTCGGCTAAATTTATTTATATATCTGATGACTATGTTAAAAGAAATATTGTTGAATGCTCCTTCATCCATTCCTCTCCTAACTTTAATATATTCCCCAGTCTCTTTAAACATAACCATGTGATTAAAAAGCTTATTTTAAACGAAATTCCTTATTTAAAATCTTAGCCCTTTAATTTAATGAATTTGTTATATTTCGTTTTTTTAGTGAACAATGTATTTATAATTACACATGTATGTATTCATAATTATGTGACTTAAGTTTCTACATTTCACACACACTCTCTCACCCGTAGATATTTTGGTAGAGATATGATCTATATGGCTTTACCCTTTGGTACCTGCATTTAATTCCCCTTTCTGATAATGTTTTATATTTTTCACGCCCTCTCTGTTTTGTATCTTATCGTTGTATGTAGGCGGAGCGCCGCTTAGTTTTCTCATATATATATATATAAAATTAGAAAGGGCTATTTCTTCTCGGAAAGCTTTACTTTAATAGGCTCATACGTGGTCACCATTTTCGCCAAGCGACAACGCAAGCCTGCCTACAGTGCAGAGGTCTTTAGCGTGCGGCTTGAGATGCTGAGATAGCCAATAAAATGGATTAAGTTCTGAGCGTCAAAGATATTCTAAACTTAAATGGCGTTTCTATTCCTTTCTGAGGATATCTCTTAATAGAGGGAGTTAGCGTTTAATCGAAAAATGGGGGAAACTGGTGCGGAAAAAGACTGAAAAGAGCAACAAGGAAAATCAGATGTTAACTTCACTTAACAAATGAAAATGGAGCCGAATCTTCAAACTGAGTCGCTCATCTGATTTCAACCAGCAAATTATATTCCACCGCTCTGATCGAAGAATTATTATACATAGATTCATGCGTCAGCTGTCACTAACGATCAACGTATAGTTAATTAAGAGCAAACATTATATGCACATTTGAAACATCCCAACGAGTTGTTATTAGCTCCACAAATGACCAACTTCAATTACCAGTACACGTTCTTCTCCCGGCGAAGTCTAGTAAACTTATTTACCTGTCTGCATTCAACCTAGTTAAAATCAAATAGTCTGTTTTTGCATGCTCTTTTATTTGTATTCCTTTGCATTACAATCCATTTTTTCTCCTGCATTAGCTACTAGGCCTAAGTTTCCTTACTTACCTATTCTTTGATATTAAGTTAAGATATTTCCAATTTAAAAGTCAAATTTAAAGAGAGGAAACAGGAGGAACAGGGAATAAAACTGGTCCTAAGAAGACTAAAAAAAAAATATAAAAATTCTTCTTATATAAGCGAACAGAAGAATTCAGGCACAAGATCCAAGATGATCTTTGACAAACCAAACTACTAGTGTAACTTCCTGAGTTTATGTAACATTTTTTTTGCACGAATTTCTTTCAGGAATATATGACCTGAATTGTAATTTAATAAATCGTTAAGACTCAACATGTTTAGAATTAAAACAGAAAATAACTCTTCCAACATATAAAGGTATAATTTATAAAGATACTGATAATTAATTTCAGTGGACATTTCTTAAAATCAGTTCTCATCAGATACATATATAAACCAATAATTCAAACGTCCATGTTTGGTAAACGCATGGACTTCACAATAAGACACAAAACAGTCGAACATCAGGCCAAAATCTGATTAGTGACACTATTTATTAAGTTCTATAAGAGCAATCATGTATGAATTATCTCCTTAAATTTATCCATACATGGCTTCAATAATAAGCTTGAAGTGACGTGGGGGTATTTCTACAGATTAACTACTCCATCACAATCGAAGGCGCTTTGTTATAAATATATCACTTTCACTCATTGTGGCGTGCAAATTTACACTCATGCTGCTATAGAGAAAATAGATTGGCAGACATTTTGTTATTGATAGCTTGTTTTGAGCCCAAAAAATAATGCTTGAGATAGGTGGGGGTCTGTTGTTTGTTAGTTTTTTTTGTTTATGTTTAGGCTAGGTTAATTTTTCTTGGGTTCTTAGAGTATATTTTTAATATGTAAGTTCTGGGAGGTTTATGTAAGATTTTCTGCCGGAGAAGACCCAAACAAGAAGCTTATTTTAAGGACACCTGCCGTGGTATCGAGTTTAATTCAAAATGACAAAATAACATCTTTCCCACTTTTTGTAATTCTACCAATAAAAATTAAAAATACTAAAAAAACTAAAACTCCTAACCTCTATATCCTAGTTAAATGAGCATCATCGCGAGGGAATGTGTATTTCTTGAATCGGTGCAATGAATCTCTTTTTTCCCCACGAGGCTTATGACGTCATAATGAGAGAGCAAGCAGTGGCAAATAAAAGCTCGATGGATTGGAAAATACTACATTCAAGTGCTAATAACTCGGAAAATATTTCTTTCGGAGCTTAATAAATAGTAACAAACAATTAACAAGGGCTATAGAATAGATTGAAATCAAATGTTTACAAAAATCTGTAGAATTACAAACATGGGTGACTCGACCACGGTCCGTAGCAAAGGGGGATCTATGACAAACAGTAAAATCTGATAAGTTTTCACCCTCTCTATCTCTGTATGTCTGTCTGTCTGTCTGTCTCTCCTCTCTCTATCTCTTTTATTCGTGTCAATAAATGCTCTCGAACAATGAAACATAATAAATCAACATCTATGACAAACAGTAAAATCTGATAAGTTTTCACCCTCTCTATCTCTGTATGTCTGTCTGTCTGTCTGTCTCTCCTCTCTCTATCTCTTTTATTCGTGTCAATAAATGCTCTCGAACAATGAAACATAATAAATCAACATCTGCATCAGATGCACTGTAAGGTCAGATCCAATTAAAAACCCCTTCATAATATCTGTTTTGAATCTCTTCCATCCTCTGTTTCTTGTTGTGTTGCGGTTAAATAAATGAGAGGGGCGAGAGAGGACGACCAATCTACGAGTAATAGAATGAATCATTCAAATTCTAAAAAATGAAATCGCTTCGACTCGATCTCCTAAAGTGTTTTGCGCAATTTTTGTATCCTTTTTAAAAAGCTGCCTTTGCCCCCATAAAGGCAAAAAATAATAAATGCTTACTGAAGGTTAATGATCAAAACTTTGCCGGAAAAGGAAAATCTTTATACTACAATTGTTGAACTGCGTGCTAAGGATCTGTAGTAGGTTCTCTTCACCTATCTTTCATAGTTAGAGAGTTAGTATAATAATGAGTAGCAACTCACCGGTACATAAAACCTAACGTGTTATGAATAAATCGCATGGCCATAAAAAAACAAACTTGGATAAGAAAAAAAAGACGTGAGAGATATTGCAAATATAATAAAAGTCCTGAATTATAAATCAAGACAAATTGGCAGAAGAAACGAGCGAATATGAACGAAAGAACTCTTGAACTTGAGTCAATACATTAAAAAGAATCGAATCTGACTTTAAATTAGTTTGCAAAAATTAAATTTGCCCTTTGCCAGGAGTAACGTGTTTAACTCGACACCTAGACCGTTGGCAGTGTGAAAATTCTAGGGAAAGTCTATGACTAGCAATGAAATTTGATAGGCTGATGATGGTTTATATTTATATATGCAAATACAGATAATGAAATACATATATATTGCTAATGTTTATATATATATATATATATATATATATATATATATGGAGACGTATTAAGATTCTTGAGAATGCCCCTGAATGCTATAGAAATTGTGAAATATACCATATAAGATATACCTTATTATTACTTTAATTCTAGTCTTTTCTCTTCGATTTTACAACTACGGAAATAATTACGTACGAACATGCCTATATATGCATTCATGTCTTATAGGGTAGATGTATGCCTATAAGTTTGTATCAGAGTGGAGAAGATAAACTTGGAAAATTGCCGTGACCTCCGTAATTGGCTTATTAAGAGGCAATTATGCATTTGATGGAGAAGACTGGCTATTAAATGGGGCGGCTACAACCTAAATAGAGCATAAAACAAACATTTTATGAGACGTGACCTCAATCATAAATAAGAGCACCCTCAACACGGCGTAGAAAAGCTACCCTCATAGTCGTGTCCCTGAACAAAGGAAAAGTATGCTACTTCAGAACCTTGGGGCGTCCATCAACACCCATCTTTTTATCGAGGATTAAATAAGGAGGAATGCTGCTGCCGAAAGTAGCAAAGACACCCATGACTATGACTGGAAACGGATTCTTGTTCTTAAATGTGTCCTCCACATCCACTGTTGATTTCACCAGATTCCAGTCGTTTCAGCAGTTTAAAGGGGAATTCACCGTGGTCATTTCGGCAGAAATATTTCCTATGTGCCACCCATGGTTGTTTCTTGAGGTATTTTAGCTCTCCCCTGGACTATGCAACCTTCTGAAATTCAAGGCTTCTAAAAGGAAGTGTGTCAAGTCCTAAAACACATCTTGACATCTTGGTCGTCAAACACCATTCTCTTGTCGGTTCTAGGCTCTGCCCTTAGCTTAGTGGCCATTTTGTACATGGGTTTCAGTGAGTCCTTGGCTATATTGGCCTTGATGGCATATATGAGACCCGGACTCCTATTTCGGTTGGAGTAGCCATTACAGGGTTTCCTGTGAATGCCAATGCCCATGATCGAGGACTTATTGGTATTGAAGACTGTGGTAAAAAAAAACTAATAATGCGGGGTATGTGTTAAAGAGTGACTTGTTGCGCAGCATGTCTGCAACCCTTTGATATTTCCTTCCTGAGAAGCAACGTTTAGCTGTATTTCAGAACAGTATGGGAAAATTAGCAGCTAAGTGCTACCTTTTTGATTAACATTAGTTATATGTGGGTCTGGAGTATATGCTGGAATAATATTGCAAATAGACATTCCTCGTTTAGCTTCCCCAAAATATATCTTATTTATCCTCTACATATGTGTTCTTATTCACCTTCTCAAATTCAATACAAATTGAACCAACAAGAATGAACACTCCTAAAAACTACCAGCATCTTTTCACCCCGTTTTGCTTTACCAAGTACAATGCTAGCCCTACGTAATGGGTAGGGCAATGTGCTTTCCTGGCTGCCGTGCTGAAGGGACTTAGCACCCCATCCGACCCCAGCTTAGCCTCTTTTCCTTCTTTCTGGTACCCTGTCTTCTTAGTGTGTCTACGACCTCTCCCACAACATTCTCTGGTGGGCCTCTAATTTCACAGGGAAGACACAGCCAGCTTCCTCACTCAACTATCCCGGATTAGGGCTGAGAGGAGAGGGGACAATGCCACTTCACCCATTGAGATCCAGTTTGGGGTGGTAGGTGTTTTAAAAACCTGCCTCACCCCACCCCCACCTTCCTCACATAACCTTTCTCTCCTTTCATAGTCTATCAATTTTACGCCGTGCCTAAGGTGGAGCCACTATGCCGATGGGCTGCCAGGCCACTAGATGGGAGGAGTGGCCTCAAATGGTGGTAGCAAACTTTGCCGGCCGCGTATTCACCCCTCACATAGCGAGCTACTACGGTGGATGATTAACGTTTGCGTCACATGAAAATACTAAGGTCACCATGCCCATGAATAAAGAAAGAAAATTATCTCCCTTTCCTCCGCCTTCACCAGCTTCTGAGCTGCTCTCGGGCAGCTCGAGTAAAGAGAAGGGGTTTTCCCCCGTTGTGCTTTGTCAAGAACCCTCCAAACCTCTTTTATGCTTACGGGTGCTGGGGACTCCGTCTCGCCCCCTTCTCTGGAGTCACCCTTGGGCGTCTCCCCTTTCCCAGCAGCAGTCTATACTTTTCTTTTTACAGGTGACTGCCAAGAGAGAAGGCAGGCATCCCAAAATTGACCGCTTCCGGTAGGAGCAGCTCGATAGGGCCAACCCCCTTATGGGGGCAAGGGATGGCAGGGCCGATCGGTCAGTGTCCCCTAACGTCTATAAGAGGGTCACTGTACGTGCCCTTCTCTCTTCCCCGACGAAAGCCGGTTTGCCGGACCAAGAAGAGAAAAAAAGTTCCTCAAATGGGATCTATGATGTCTTGGAGGGGATTGGCCATATGGAGGCCCGCCTGAGATGGACATGGTCCCTGAGGTAACCCATCCCCAGAGAGTAGAATCTTCTATTAAGTCGAACCCGGGTTCGGTGTCAAGCACTGAATCCGCGTCCGCCCGTGTAAGCTTCTCCACAGACGGCTCAGGCTTCCGAGGATACACAAGAAGAGGATGCATCTCCTCCCCCAGCTGGTGCACCTGTAACAGCCAAGACCTTTTCTATTTCAGAAAATTATTATGCCTAGGGGCTCCTACAGGTGGATGAGAGAAGCGGGTTTACTCCAGGCCCTCTGCTCCTAGGAAGAAAAGAAACAAGAAGACGAAAATGACAAAGAAGACTCAGGGCTCCTCTCACTCTACGGGGGCCACGGGGAGGGAAAAGTCCGCTGCCTTTTCGGTAAGCGACCCATAGAAGATCGAAAGGTCCGGCCCCGGTAACTCCCCAGGTGGGGAGTGCATGACTAAGACCAAAATTGCAGGTGCGCAGAGCGGAGCCTAAATTACATCGAGCTCTTTCATTCAGAGGTTACCTAGTGTTTTCGACCCCGCTAGGTTCAAACGTCTCCTCATTATTCGCTCTACTAATGGCAGCATGTTGACTAAGAACGGCAAGATCTATCAGAAGAGAGCTCTAGCTAGCTTGATAGGTAGACATCCGAAGGTGCCCCGTTTCTCGGACGGGAGCCTTCTGGTGAATGCGTCGAATCGATCTGAGGCGGCCATGATTTGTGCCCTTCAGACAATTGATGGCACCCCGGGAAGTGTGACGCCGCACTCTAAAAAGAACTGCGTGGACTACTCTATATATGACATTATCTTAGAGCTGGCCTACCATGGGGCAGTCAAAGTCGAACGTATGATGAGAAAATAGGGAACGGCCTCGAGACATACCCATACACTCTTCATCACGTTAGACTGTGACAAGCTCCCTGAGTCGGTGCGTGCCGGTAGGTATCGCTACCGTGTAAAGGCATTCGGGCCACTGTACGGAAGTGCTACTACTGCCTCGCTTCAGCCATACTAATCGCTCCCGTAGACGTGCAAAGTCGGGGTTATCCGAGGTCTGTGTAAGTTACTCCAAGGCCGCACATGATAACTCCAAATTGTGTGTGGCAAAGTGTGTCAATAATAGAGAGCGGCCCCCCCGCTTATTCGAAGAAATGTGGTGCATATCTCCTTGAGAAAAAAATCCTGGCCGTTCAAGCCAAGGATCGTCTTTCATTCACAAGGCTAGGGACTTGGCCCAGTTCTGCCTGGGACGTCTTACGCCTCAATGCTAAGAAAGACAGCCTCTGCTCCTGGCCCATCCAGGCGTATTAGCATGGGCGTTTCCGTGCCCATTCAGAACCCTTCTGCCAGTTCTACCTACCACAGGCGCTCCACTGGTAGATTTGGCAGCATAAGAGTTTAACACTCAGCTCCGGCTAAGCTACGGTTCCCCTTTCTATCCCAGCGTGACCTATTCCGTAAAGCAAAAGGCCGTGGCCCTCCACTGAGTTGTAAGTCCATCTTCCGGGATTTCTAAAGCTGCTTCGCGAAAGGAGGACAGCACTAAAGAAGTTTCGGCTGTTACTCTCACACCTGAAGCTATGTTGGGTGACTCAAAAGGGGTGAAACCTCCAAATGAGGGCCCCCCCACATCCACGGCCACCCCACTTGCCTAAGTTTTTGAGTCGGAGGGAGGAAAAAACTCGCATAGAAAGCCCAACCTCTCGCAATGAGGACTCGAAGGCGACAGCGCATTCAGCCCATTATCCGGCCAAAAGTTCCCGGAGTTCTGCCTCTAGGAAGCGTGAGGTCATTCCTGGAAGAGTCTTCTCTTCGAAGAGGGCCATTGCGTTTCTTTCAAGCTAGACCTGGAGGGTATATTTCTTCAATGGAATTACCGTGGACTCCGGGCCAACTCGGATGAGCTGCAGAGGAACGTCCTCTCCCGTTCCCCTTAGCTATCTTTTAACGGGAAACCATAGTGTGCGTGTTCCTGCCCACCCTCCAGGGGTATAAGGGTTTTTCGACCCTACGACCATCGGATGGAGCCAAAGAAGAAGGTGTGCTTCTTACACCCGACATTATTTTTGTATTTTTCTGCTTTCTTTAGATATCTTCTTTCAGGTAGTAGCTTGCTTAGCTACACCGGAAGAGGAGGGGTACTGGTATTTCTCCGTACATTCCACCATCAGCCGACTTTGTCGTGGGGCACTTCCGCTGTGTCGTGGTACGGTTGCCGAAGCCCTTTCTCTTGCTCGTGGATCTCAACTGTAGACATCTCCTCTTGGAAGACTACTCGATCAATAACAGGGGTCAAGTACTTGCTGACCTGATTGATGAGCTGGAGTTAGGTATCCTAAATGTAAATGAGTTTATTCATCACTGCCCGAGAACCACTTCATTTTTCTGCGTTGATTTATCTTTCTGCTCTTAGGATCCACAGTCTGATTTTGGGTGGTGTTAGTCGATGATCTCCATGGTAGTGATCAATATTCCATTAGAAATATAATTTTCTGGGCCGCTGCCTGAGTGCCTGCCTCGGTGGAACTTGGCGCGAGTGGGATGGTCCGCATTTCAGGAAGATTGATTTCTCTGTCTTAGTCGAGGAGTTTAGCTCGGTACATGAGGCCGCTGATTTCTTCTCCTTTAACCGCATCGCCATGGGCCTAACTATTATTCATAGAGAATCTGGCCGTTTTTCGTTCTCACTACATGCTCTATAAGTGACTCTCACTGCTCTTCGTGGCGGTCATACGTGTCTTCACTTAACGAGAAGACCCCTTTTGCAGAAGTGTAAAGGCAAGTCAAAAATATTCGGTCAAGATCCTGCAGAACGTGCCCCCTCCCCCCCGTTATTTAGGAGAATGGGATCGCAATCTCGGACTCCGCGTCCGTGGTGGAGTCCTTCGCGACCACTTTCTTAACATTCTCTACTTGGGATGCTGGTCGTCCCGCACTCATTGCACTTCGTGATGTCGCGGAAGGCCACTGACTGGACTTTTCTTCCAGGAAGCGGAAGACCTTTCAACGACAGGTTTACTTTGAGGGAATTGCGTTCAGCTATCGTTTCGTGCGCGGACATCGCACCTGGTCCGGACGATATCCCGTACGCAATGCTTCGATACATGGGTGAGCGAGGCGTGGCTTTTATGTAAGACTTGTTCAACAGGATCTGAGTAGAGGGTATCCTCCCAGACTCCTGACAAATCGCTAGAGTACTCACTTTTTGGAAACTTGGGGAGAGATCACTGTACCCAGACCGGTTTCCTCCCAATCTTTCTAAGCTCTTGCGTATGCAAGTTTATGGAGAAATTGGTAAATGTTAGATTAGCCTTTTTTATGTACAGCGGAAGCCACTAGGGGCTGGTTAGTGCACGAGGACTTGCGGACTATGCGATAATTTGGAGGAGGCTGACCTCCTCCACTTTATTTGATTGTTTATTGTAGGTCGCAGGTTCCTGACTTTGGGGGGAGGCAAGCATACCTCCGACGCCGGAGCTTGCTTTCTACTTGTTGCACTTTTGCTTTGTTTTCTTTTTGTTTCTAGCTTTTGTCCTTTTTTATCGTTTTTATTTGATATATATATATATATATATATATATATATATATATATATTGTTATTTATTTTTTCTATAATCTAGTAGTAGGCTGTGGGGAGTACGGCTAAATATGCCCCAAGTAGGCAGTCGCCAGGCGGGCTCTTAATATTCATTTTAGAATATGTTTGATGAGGAGGCTAAAACTAATGGAATATGATATAACACCTCATAACAATGGCATTTTTTATGTTGTGGTATATCGTCCAGTCAAGGGTGATTTCTGAGAAGTATAGATCAAGCACTCCACCTACCAAACATTCACGAGTACTTTGATCAGCACTTTCTCTCTCACACGCTAATCAACATAATTCACATGATCTTCCATTCTTCTATATATTCTGACACTCACTCTTCTATACACTCTTAACAACTATATTTTCATAGATTCTTCTTAAATTTTTATAAGACTTCAGAACATCATCAGTCACACCTCCATTTATACTATATAAACCTATTATCCACTGGTTCCTAACTTTATCTTTTGCACACCAAGAAGACCTATTAACTTGTCAACTTACACCTATCTCACTCAAGATCTTTCATTCTTAGTCTTTAATTACCATAGCATCCCATACGCAAATATATTACTTTGCCATGCACACAATCCTCAACAAACGTTGTTAATCCTGAATATATAGATTCTGAATTCTCCAATATCTTTGAAATTGGCCATAAATTATGTTACCCTTATCCCTTTCTTCTAAACATTCTTTCCTCTGCAAATATGACGTTCTATTATACAGCTCCTGCTATCCCTTTTAATTTTAAAAGCATTTTGGTTTGACCTTTCTCTGTTTGTTTCATTGATCTTCCGCGTCTTTTGAAAAACTTTAACATTTCAGTTGCTTTCAAATACAAGTCAACTATAAAAAACATTCTAGTTCACAATAATTGTAATAATATTGGGGGAGTCTATTCAGTCTAATGTTCTGTTTGTCCAAGTAAATATTTGGGACAGACAGGAAAGCAATTATCTGTCCGTATTATTTAGCATAAATACAATCTTAGGAGAGCTGTAAATAATAGTGCTTTTTGTGCATATGTCCGAAAATAGGCACTTAATTAATTGGAATTCAGCAAAGTTTATTCTCCCCTCAAATGACTCAATTAAAAGAAACCTTGTTGAATGTTCATGTATAAGCCAATTTAAAAACTTTAAAATTTCCCCTGGCTTTTTAAACATTGATTACAGTTATGAAAAAACTCATTCTTAAAGAAATTAGCTTTGACTTATGTTCCTAATTTTAAGGGCAATTTTCCTTTTTATGGGAACCCGATTTGTCAATTTAATTATTGCATTGATTTTTGCATTAATATTATTTTATTTCTCTTCCTCTCTCCTTAACCCTCTCCCCTACATATCTGCTTACTTCTCGTGTCTCTCCTAATCTCCCTCTTTAGAGTATCACTTCATCCGTTAGTCGTTTTAACCCTTTAGGCTCTGTTCTTGACTTTATCTTGCCCCTCGCTTTGACCTTGCTACCTGTAATAGCTAAATCTTAATGTAAATTTACCCATCCCTCTCCTATTTCTTCTCATTGTTGATTTATTCTCTTAGAGTCGGTCTTTTATCGTTTACTAGCTTATATATACCATTATTATATTATTTTCTCCTGTAGTTATCCTTGAGAATGAACTGAATAAAGTTTCAAAATACTTGGAAGCACCTTTTCAGTTTTCCTGCGGGACATTACATTCATTGCGAACCTCACGTGCTACTTTGTGAGCTATTCATTTCATATATATATATATATATATATATATATATATATATATATATATATATATATATATATATATATATATATATTCTCTGTTATATAATGTCAAATTATTTTGCCTAATATCCTTGCGCAAATCTGTTTTATTTTCCGAACAATTTCTCTTTTATTACACCTCTAAACAACGTAAGTATTGAGTTAGTGGAGCAATTTTGTAGTTGACAAAAGCATTACTTTTGTTTTAAGCTTTGAAATTATAAACAGGGTGAGTGAGTTATTATTAAATCATTTTTCATGGCATTGGGCAATATTTAGTCCTACAATATGCAACCCATTTCGTCCAGGTTATGCATATCTGCAGAAACAAAATAATTCATCTGAAATTGAGATATTTTCACCTCGTTTTGCTCTCCTTATCGCACCCCTATCCATAACTATTATTAGATTCAATTCGCCTTAGTTCCAATGACGAAGTTAAATAGTAAAATAAGTACAAATTATGACCGAAATATTAGGGCGTGAGAAATGAGAGGTACAGTATAAAAAATCGTTCAAATAATAGTGAATAAAACTAGAATCAAAATCAATGTGAAAGTATATAAATAAGAAAAACTAAAACATAATCTTGTGAAAGAGTATGAAATAATAGAAGATGAGGAGTAAGGATCGCACTTGAAATCAATTCACGCCATTAAGCGGGGCATTAGGTTTTACCATTGGTCTTTAGGAAACCATTTAAGATCTTATTCTCTAATCGCCTCGGAATATATAAACTCTTTAAAAAGCAGAATGTTTATTATTTCTTTGAGACTGGAATAAGAGTACGAGTGGTCACAAAAGGGTTGGAGGCAACTCAATTTTACCATATGCTGAGAAAAACACCTTTAGTGGAGTATATCACAACTAGATCAGAGAAAATTATTTCAATTCATTAGAAACTTATTTTGCCAAATTCGTCGGCAAAGAGCTGTAATGGACTTTTTCGTCCTAATAACTTTCAACCTCGAGAGGGTGAAAATATTCAAATACGATAATTAAGTGCACAAGCAAATTAGAGTAGAATCACAAATACGATAATTTCGTGCACAAGCGAATTAAAGTAGCTTCACAAAAAAGATGATTACGTGCACAAGCGAATTAAAGTACAGCCAAAAAGATGATTGCGTGCACAAGCGAATTAAAGTAAAATCACAAATAAGATGATTACGTGCACAAGCGTATTAATCTACACTCTCAAAGAAGATGATTACTTGCACAAACGAATTAAAGTACATTGACAAAGAAGATGATTAGGTGCACCAACGAATTAAAGTACGCTCACAAAGAAGATGATTAGGTGCACAAACGAATTAAAGTACCCTCATAAAGAAGATAATTACATACACAAGCGAAAAAAATACACTCATAGAGATGATTATGTGCCCAAGCAAATTAAAGTACACTCAAAAGTAAGATAATTAATGCACATGCAAATTAAAGTACACTCACAAAGAAGAGGATTACGTGAACAAGCGAATTAAAGTAAACTCACAAAGAAGATGATTACATGAACAAGCGAATTAAAGTAAACTCACAAATAGGATGACTACGTGTACAAGCGAATTAAAGTACACTCAAAAGTAAGATAATTACATGCAAAAGCGAATTAAACTCCACTCATCAAGAAGATGATTACGTGCACAAGCAAATTAATGTACACTTACAAAGAAGATGATTACGTGTGCAAGAGAATTAAAGTACATTCACAAATAAGATTATTAGATGCACAAACGAATTAAAGTACATTCAGAAATAAGATTATTAAATGCACAGGCGAATTAAAATACACTCACAAAGATGATTACAAGCACAAGCGAATTAAAGTACACTAAAAAATAAGATAATTACATACACAAGCAAAGTGAAGTACACTAAAAAATTATATAATTACATACAAAACCAAATAAAGTGCTCTCGCAAGCACCATGATTACATACACGAACAAATTAGGCGTCATCGTACCACTTAGCGAGTGGTTCGTTCTACATATGAATATAGTTCGAATGGAGCTGCTTTAATTATATAACTTACGAATTAATAAATTTCTCTGTGTTCCACTGAAAAGGTAGTTTCGTTTGATTTTAATTTGTTGCTGTTTCCTTGAACAATAATGAAACAAACCTTGCTCTTCATTTGTTAACCTATTCACACATTGTCAACGATTTTCAATGAATTCAACATTTAATCTGTAAGATCCAATCTATCCTTATTTTGATTAGATTATTTTGACAGTTCCAACACTTTTTGTCTTTCGTAGCTCCAAAAATATCAATTTCACGAATTGATTTCCATCTGAAATCACTTGTATATTGTTCCCAATGGAGCTGGGAAGCAATAGCTAAGTGATCCCTTGTTTATGAGCATTTTGAATTGACTATTCCCCGAACAGAGTTTAATATAGAGGTTTAATTGTTTATCCCTGTCCACCTTTCCTTGTAAAGGAATCAAAGATTCCTTTACAAGGATCCGCAAAGAGGTAAAAATTCTTATTTTGATTGCATGGGTGGGTCTTTATATAAAATCTTTACTAAATATTTTTATAACTTTTATTAGTTTTTAATTATTCTTTCTTTCATTGAGGGTCTCTTTATATGTTCGTTTTGTGTTGTTAGAGCATTTATGCCAGATTATTTTATTTGAAAATCCTCACACTATTTAATCTGTTTGTACCTTCTCTTATTGTTTTACTCAAAACTACATAATTGGAGGAAGGGAATAAAAATCAAGTACATATCAGTTGTACCCAATAGATAAAAATATATATGTAAAAAAAAAATTTAATCTTACAAAATATTTGTTGAGGTGCTTTTAACATCTACGAAAGGGACGAATTTCAAGCCAGACTAATTAAACTCAAAGAGTAACTCGTAAAAGCGTCATTTTTCAACTTGAATAAAATTAACAAATTATTTTCAAGTAAAATTTTATTATTCACCTTAATTTCTTTCAGCTTGTTTCGTAATCAAATAAATTAACATTTGAATAAAATAATTTTCCTTGCTTTCGTGTTTACATTTGTAATGACTCATATATATATATATATATATATATATATATATATATATATATATATATATATATATATATATATATTTATATATATATATATATACCCCGTGCTACGCTATTAGCTTCGCTCATTTCCTTAATGTTTTAGGTGTTTATACTTTTCGAAGTTTCAGGAATTTATGTGGCCGACGCCTCTTCATATGGCAACACTTCGATCTTAACTTTTTGATGAGTTATAGCACGTAACGTGATCTTCAGGTGTGCCACACTATTAGCTACTGAACGACCTTTTGAGTTTTGGAAAGGCTAAGGGTTTCACTGAGGCTGAAAACACTACGATAGTGAAATAAATGGCTGAAGGAACTAATCCTAAATTATAGCCAACTCCATCGACCGCCATGTTGACACCATGAAGCGTTTTTTAGCCAACCCATCGCTAAGGAAGACGCGTTCGGACTATGGCGTCCCGAGATCTTCATAATGTGAAGAGGCAGCTGTTGAAGAAGCCACGACTAACATCGAGACAATTTTTGCTGAATCAAATCTGCCAGAAGTGTCAAAATCAACGAGATGCCGGTGGGTAAAAGCATTGCAGATAGAATTGGCGCAAAAGAACATGAAGACAGACATGAAGATGGTAATATTTACTGATGAAAGCAGAGCAACTCTCTCGGGCCTGACGGATGGGGTAAAGGTTGGGTTGGAAAAGGCCAAGAGCGTCATATCCATTTTCTTCTCCAAAAGGGCGGAGGAGGTGTAATGATATCGGCAGGAATAGTTGGAAATTAACTTATTGGTCCTGTTCTAGTGGCGGATGGAGTAAAAATAACTTCTGCGTCCTATTGCCAGCGTCTTAAGTCAGCTTTGCTTCCATAGCTGCAAGACGTACGACTGCAGAGGCATCGAAGGTTGATATTTCTGCATGGCAATGCCCCGTCTCACTCTATAAATGCTTGTCATCGACGGGACTCAAATGTAACCGTTTGATGGTATGGCCGTCTTGCTCTCCCGATTTGAGCCCTATCTAAAACTTATTGTTGATTCTGAAGCAGACTATTTAAAAGGATGGGAAGCAGTACACTTCGAAAGAAGATTTTTGGAAAGCAATTGAGACATCTGCTCGCACAATTCCTCGCTCCAAAATAAAAAATTGACAGAATTTGTTAACAAGAGAATTGTGTTTTACAGAAGAAAGGATCTTTTGGAAAGTATAAAGTATTTAATTAATGTTTTGATTTTGTGATATAATGCTAAATTTTGGTGGTGAAAATCTTTAAACATTGCTGAAAATCTAGGACATGGTTGCACTAATTAACTTAATATACCATAGAAGTATAAGCTCAGTTCTACCGATAATTAATGGTTTATCATTAGCAAAGACTTTAAGCTAATAGCGTGGCACGGCGTTTATGTATGTGGATATATACATAAACTTCCCACCTTTGATTATCTAGACCGGCGTTCTACCACTGAGCTAACGGGACCAACACGCAAGACGACATATCTTTTCCAAAATAAACTAATTCCGTTCGCATTTCCAAATAGCACGACCACTAGAATCTATGTTGGTAAGGCGGTAAATATTGGAGTGAAAAAAAAATATATATATATATATATAATGAAAAAACTCACAAAGTGGCACGTAAAGAAAGCAATAATATAAAAATTAACTTACAGGAAAATCAAAAGATGAATCCAAGCACTTTCGAACTATATTTGCAAGTTCATTTTCAAGGTATAGCATGAAAATAGAGAAGGCAACCTTATATAGGCTACAAAGATACGTAGAGAATGCTCATCGCATACTACATACCAATGAAAAAAACCCAAAACAAGACAAAAAATACCAGGAAAAAGAACAATAGGCAACTAATAACAGGCATGTGCATCCCTAAAAGGATATACAGAGAACAACGCCATGTATATGAATGGATATGGTGGGTAAAAAAGCAAAAAACATTTTGAACGATTATCATTAGAACGAAAACATTTAGGGCTAAGAGTTTATCCACCATCATAGCAGAGACACGTGGTGGGGGAGGCAATGCGAATGATATTACACTAATAAAGAGTGACAACAGGCTGCATTATGAAGTTATTTCATTTAGTACAAGTTTTTTTAAAACAGGGTCGAGTTTAAATAAGCCAGAGGAAATGTTTATATTGGGTAAAGTGCCAATTAAGGAACACTCGTTCCTTAATTGGCATTAGTTAATTTTCATATATATATATATATATATATATATATACAAATAGAAAGATAGATGGATAGATATATACAGGCTGCAGTGGGTAATTTGTTGCGAAATTTCATTATAAAAGAAAATAACAAAGAAAATTGTATGATAAATACCTGAAGGATTGTTCTATTCATTTTATCTAATGAAATTAGCCGTTGACCCCAACCACGGCATCCAGGCGCTATCGAAAGCTACTTCAGGCCTTCTCAAAGGATTGTCTTCCTGCGGCCATATCTTAGACCTATGGTAAAACTAACTTTGGTAGGCATTCAATGAAGCTCCCTATCGAGTCTGAGGCCCTCCAGGAAGATAAACTGGGGTAATGCGTGGCCCTCGCTACTGGCCATCTTAAACACCAGGTTGTGGACAGAGTAATTGGTCTTCATGACCCTAGGTACATCTTTGAGTGACACAGCAAGCCAGCGAGTTTATTACCTGGTCCCGACAGAGATACTTCTCGTCTAAGAAGAATAAAAACATGCAAGGATTGAAAGGATGCGTCAGTTTGTTCAAAATCTTCGCAACATGTTTTTCCCGCATGTTTTCCATGTTCTAACACAGAAGCTCGTAATAGTAGTATCAAATATCCTAAAAGATTATGAAAAGGAACGAATATTCGAGGTCACAAGTTGGCTAGATACTAAAACCCTTAAACAGCGGAAAGTTTTA
This sequence comes from Ceratothoa steindachneri, assembly GCA_963969495.1. Lineage (NCBI taxonomy): Eukaryota > Metazoa > Arthropoda > Malacostraca > Isopoda > Cymothoidae > Ceratothoa > Ceratothoa steindachneri. Next base: position 58,346,796 of record OZ018329.1, read on the forward strand.
CTTAAGTTAAGTTTTCATAATTGACAGTCTTCAACTAGATGCATCATTTGGAACAATGTTCAAAAGTACAAAATTAGTTAAGGCTACTAATCTAAATTTAAACAAAGTTCCTTTTGTTCAACCAGGACGCTAAGAACCTTATTAAATAATAAAGAAGTTAGAGGACAACTTTTTAAAAATCTAAATTTATTTACCAGAAGCATTTGAATGAAAATCTTAAAATTAGCATTAAATCTTATGGATAAACTTGATTTGAAATGGCATCCTTATAAATTAAAAGTCCGTACTTACTCCCGAGGCTGATATTTTCCTCACCTAAGAGATTTGTCCAATATGGCTTCTGTATCAACGCTCCCATTTTGGAAACAATGTTGTAATGGTTGAAAAGGCTGTCTTTGTATGGATGGAAGGTTAAAACCCTAATGCTCGACAATATACCCCCTCCCCTTCCTTAGAAATTTTTGGCGCTGCTATTCGCAAGAAATTTTCTGTGGATTAAGATAAATAATTTCGGAATCTCGCTGTAATTTTTACAATAAATTCATTACACTTCAAAGGATTCAGAATCATGCTCCAGCACATAAACATATTGCGGTGGAAGAAAGAGTGACAGAAATTTTCAATGATCAAATAGTTTTGCTGGATGATTTGATTGAATGGGTTACAAGATCACCCGATTTAATGCCTTGCAATTTCTTCTTGCAGCGACGACAAAATAGTATGTTGTACTCTACCACACCTGAAAATTAAAACGACCTGATAGAAAGAATAGCGCTACAAGTCAAATTGCTCAAAAAAAATTTAAAGAAAAAAATGTATAAATCTCAAATCCGAAAGATAATGATGAAAATAAATTAGACATTGCGCAAAGAAAGAGATGATGAACGGATCTTTTTTAATGTTTTTTTTGTTTACTTGGAAAAAATCTCCGTGCAAGGTTGTGGATCAAACCAAGCTTACTAAGGCAGCGAACAACAGCTTTGCTTTCAGTTAAAGCAACCACTTAGACCATTCAGCAGGAGCTCACTGCCTTAGTGTGCTTGATTTGTTCCTCACCACTACACCGATTTTTGTGCATTTAAGAAAAAACATATTTCCATTTATCTCCTCTTTCTTTGTGATATGGCTGATTTATTGATTAAGCACAAAGCTGTGATCCAAAGATCAATTGTATTTGGAGAGAAATGGAGAGCTTTTGGAGAGGACTGGTACTTAAAGAATAAATTTGTGTTAGGTTCAGTAGAATTTCTGTAATATTGTATTTTATTAAATTTGTTGTTTATATTTAAAAATCATAACACGTCATTAATTCCAATGACTTGCGCAAAGAGACTTTTCTTAGGTTCACTAGTATCAATACAGCGTGAACATTATTAAACCAAACTTAATGGGAATTGTGTCACGTACTTATATTTATTAACTAAAATTACGTTTACACAATGTAAAAATACACTCTTTCAATTATAATAATAAATTTTTGTTCGCTTTTTCTTGAGATCCCCCCTGATCAACACGATCCGTAAGTTCAACGTTTTAAGTGGTTTAAAAAGAATGAGAGAGGCAGCGAGTAAAATAAATTTGGATTTTCACTTTCATGACTCACATTTTTGACAGGATAAAATCATAATCATTTTATAAAAGAAAACGATTTATACTCTTAAATTATAATTACAATTAGGTTTATATATATATATATATAAACCTAATTGTAATTATAATTTAAGAGTAAAATAAATTTGGATTTTCACTTTCATGACTCACATTTTCGACAGTCATGAAAGTGAAAATCCAAATTTATTTTACTCGCTTTCTCTCTCATTCGTTTTAAACCACTTCAAACGTTGAACTTACGGATCGTGTTGATCAGGATTATAGGGTAAAGATAGCCCATAACCTACCTATTTTTCTCTTTCACAATCCTGAAAGAGGATATGGTTGTTGGTTGGTCCAATTTCACCCTTGTAGAAAGGAAAATGAGTTATGTGAAATGGATCGTATCAATTTCTTAAAAAGACGAAAATGATATCAAAAGAAAACTTGGGGAAAATATGAAAATTATATCTAAGGAAAACTTGGGGAAAAGACGAAAATTATTGTGAAGGAAGTTGAGCCAAGCGAAGCTGAAGGCAGTAACTTTCCCAGACATAATTTAAGATTTTTCTCCGTTTTTTCAGCACAGAACATCAATAAAAAATTTGTGAGGAATAGATGATAAAAATCATTGAAAATTCCTATTCTCTAACTTTATTCCTTCCCCATATACTCCTCTATCGGAATTTAGCGACACAATATCATACAACTGAGTAATTATTATTTTTAATGATATTATGTTCTATTCTTACCATGGATAACGTAGACATTAAGGGGTCATTTGAATTTCTAGCAGGCTTGGCAATAAAATAAGTTATGGGGAGAAACACAAAGCTCTTTACAGCATTTACGTGCCTAAAAAAAAGGATAATAGAGCGAAAAGGTACTCCTTATTACCAGATGCAAAGGCCGAACTCACTATAACTTGGTATAACTTAGCAGTTCAAATTGGAAAATACAATTCCCAGTACTTTGACTAAAAAGAAAAACCCAAACGATATTTCTAATGAAATATGAATTGAGGAATATGATAGTTTGTTACCCACAGGGTGCGCTAGATAATTTATCGCCTAACTTTAACATAAGGGAAAATAACAGAGTTGATTTATACAAATATATTCACCAAAGTTATATGCTCAAAATTGATAGATTGTACCAATCACTTTATTGATCAAAATAGCCGTTGGCCTCAAGCACGGCTTACATGCTGTGTAGGAACTCGCTACAGGTTTCTGATGAAGGACGTTGCAATCTGGGGAGTTGGAGGCCAGATGTTTGAGGTGAATAGGTCAAATAAGTTATCTGACAGCCAAAATTGGGTCATACTTCTTTTGTGACATGGTGCAGAGGTTTGTTACCACGCGTACGACCTTCCAACGGCCACCCTCTGGATCCAGGCCAACACAGACTACTCCAGCCACTAGATGTAGCCCTCTCTAAAGGCCACACGGGAAGATAAACAGATTGACACACATACAAACAAATATCGTTACATTAGAACTCCATGCGTGAATCCCAAGAAGCACAGTTTGGCTCTTCCAAACTTTTGGAGGATTGAACTCAGCCATGGTCTTGCTTACTTCTATTTCTATTGTGTTTTCTACATGTTTAATCACCCATTAAAAGCTAATCTCGACAACCGCCCGGCTCGCCAAATCCATAGCATTACGGATATCGCTAACCAGGGTATGCGGAAATTCCAATTCCTCCAGAGCACTCAGGGCGCTTTGTGAGTCGCTATAAGTCACAATCCATTCTCCGAACAAGGCAAGTTGCATTATCTCCCGAACCCGAGTGGTGTATTACAACCGGATCGTCCGTGAAGACAGACGTAGCACCTGGTAGAGCCCCACTGACTTCAAACAGAGGGGATACAGCGTAAAATCCGACCCCCTTTTGTGACTTAGAGCCATCCATATACACTGGCATGGTTCTAGAGTGACACGAAGTCTGCTCTAAAAAGGCCGAAAACAATACTCCCGGCACTATAGAAGCTTTGGGAGCAAATGCGTAGTGACAGATAGTCAATGGGGGTACCCTCCAGGGTGGTGTCCTAGGCCCAACTAGAGGCGTCACCGACACGAGAACTATACTAAGCTCTCTAAGGAGTTTCCTAACCCTATACCAAAAGGGGCTTAGGGTATGACTGGCGTATCTCGGCGGCATATGCACCGTCGAGATCAGCTGCAGATGCAGTGAGAGCTGTTAGTGACTGGGGGAGGCATCTAGCTTGCGCGTATAGGCGAATAATGGAAGGTGTACGGCGCAGAGTGAGTGGTATCTCCCTAGCATCGACAAGCAGGCTATCAATGGGGGACTTGCGGAAGGCCCCTCGCCAGACGAATGCCTGTGTGGTGGATCGATTTCGCCTTCCGTAATACACGCTCAGCTGCGGATGCATAAAACTCGCCTCTTTCGTCGAGCTTTGAATGAACAAAGAATCAATCAAAATTAAGGCAGTAGCCATATTAGTGCTCCAGGCACTGAACGTCACGGAACAAGGAATATCCATGACGCGGGCACAAGAGACTCTAAGGCTGCGAATATGAGCCTCCCAGGTGAGACTTCGGTCAAATACAAGACCAAGGAAATGATGAGAGTCCACCACTTCCTTCGAAGCCCATTTATAAATACATCTGGCACATGGTAGAGCAATGGATGGCGGCATAATTGCACCACCTTAGTTTGGGCAAAGGAAAACCTAAGGGTGTGCGCTTCGGCATAGCGAGAGACGAGGATCAATGCCTGTTGGAGTTGACGCTCTAGAGTTGGATTCTGGACCGCGACAAAAAATTTTGAAATATCGTCCACGTCGAGCGTAGCGAGAAAATCTTCCGGCAACACACGTGTGATGCCGTTGATGCTCAGAGCAAAGAGTGTGAGACTGAGGACACTCCCCTGCGGGACACACTCTTACTGCTCTATTTGACCGGAGAGACCCCCTCCCCCCTCCCACACTCGTACGTGAAATGGACGATCTCACAAAAATGGAGAGGTATCCCTTCGCCATCATCATGTGTAGTGTATCCACAATAAATTATCGCCATTCGATATCATAGGCTTTTTCCAGATTGAAAAACATCGTGGCGTAGGGCTTTCTAGGAAGGAAGGCCTCGCAGACGGCTTTTTCAAGTCAGAGCAGAGCATCCGAAGCGAAGTGGAACTTTCGAAAGCCGCACTGGCCTCCACTGTCCAGAAAAAACGCTAATCTAATATTTACTAATTTCTTCATTAACTTACACACGCGGGAGGTTAGAGATATTGGGCAGAAACTCGCTAATATAGAGTGATCTTTCACCGGTTTGTGAAAAGCGAGCACAGTAACGATTCGTCAAGAGTCTGGGGGCATACTATGAACCAAGAGCATATTGAACAAATCTTACAGAAAGACCATGCCTGGTGTCGACGCATTGTGTACGGGAAATCGTACGTACCAGAGGCGGTGTCCACATACAACGCGAGAGCGGAACGATACACACTCAATGTAAACCTGTCGTTGAAAGGTTCTCCGCCTCTGGAGGTAAAGTCCTCTAGGCGCCCTTCTGCGACATCACTTCGTGAATTAAATACTGAATACTGGCTAAACATGATCCTGGCTAGAGAATACGGAGAAAGGGGTCGTGAACTACTCTGCCACAGACGCGAGGTCCGAGAGTGCTTTCTCATTCTCCTAGAGAACGAGAGGGGGTCCTGCGATAACTTTCCTCGAATCCTTTCGACTTGCTTACACACCTTTGCTAGAGGGATCTATTCGTTAGGTGAAGAAATGTATGCCTACCAGGAAGAGCGACTGGTTGCTTCGAAACATACCGGAACCTATAATTAGCTTGACCTGAAATCGTTCGGTAGCGCTTATAGCGCATGTAGTCATAACGTTTTAGGAATACTTGTTAGGAACATGGCGATGATGTTGCCGGAGAAGAATTAATCGGCTTCATCTACCGATATAAACTCCTAGACTGAGACAGAGAAATCGGTCTTTTCCTGAAATACGGACCACCACGCCCGCACCAAGCACCACCGGGACGGACTTTCAGGATGCCACGTGGCAGAAAATGATAGTTGAATGGAAAAGGAAAATGATCACTACCATGCAGGTCATCGACTACCTCCCACCCAAAATTAGGCTGTGCATCCGGTGAGCATAAAGATAGATCGAGACAGGAAAATTAAGCGGTTCTCGGACATTTATGCGTAAACTCATCCACATTTAGGATATCTATCTTCAGCTCATCGATCGGGTCGGCAAGGAGCTAAACCCCAGAGGGGGTGTCGTCTACTTTCAGATCCCCGAACAAGAAAAAGGCCCTTGGCAACCGCGCAACAACAGAAGTTCGCCGAGGCAAATCCGGCTTACGGTGGAATGTACGCAGAAATAACAGTATACCTCCTATTTAGGTACAGCTACACATCTCCTGCCTGAAAGGAGGTATCTAAAGCAAAGAGAAGAACAGTGAAATCATGCCGGGTGTAAATGGCGCACTCTTCTGCCCGGTCCCCATCCCATGGTGGTGGGGTCGCAAAATCCTTATACCTTGGGAGGGTGGGCAGTGGTCCTGCGCTCAGCATGGTCTCCTGCAAAAAGATAGCTAAGGGAAAACGGGAGAAGCCGATCCTCCGCAGCTCCTCCAATTTTTTTCTCAGTCCGCGGCAATTCCATTAGAGGAATATGCCCTCCATGCCTAGCCCGGAGAAGATGCGGGGGCCCTCTTCGAAGAGAACACCCTCACAGAAATGGCCGTTTGCTTCCCAGAGGAAGAATTCCGGGCGCTATTGACCGGACATGCGCTAAAGGCGCTGTCGCATTCAAGGTTATATTGTGGGAGGTTGGGCTCACCATGCGAGTCGTTTTATCCCTTATCCTAGAAACCTTGGGCAGGTGGGGCGGCTTCGGAGGCGGGGGGTCATTCTTTTAGAGGAAGGACCCGAAGCTCCTTTATTGCTCTCCTCCTTTCGGGGGCAGCTTAAGGAACTCCGGAAGATGGCCTCACATCCAACTTTGTGGGTTTTGCTTCCTGAGAGTCTAACGACTGGGTGGAGGCTCGTGGCATTTTTACCTTACGGGAAACGGTCACGCTAGCGAATGGATGGGAGCTCTCGTTTTAGCTGGGGCTGGGTGTGATCTGTTTGTACTGCCATCTTTATGAAGTGAGTCCGGGAATGGCTAGAACCCGCAGAAGGGTTCCGAATGTGCGCGGAAACGACCGTGCTTGTAGGCATGGAGGGGCCCTGGAGCAGGTTGTGGCTTTTCTTAATTGCCACAATTGGCTACATAGATTTCGGGTAACACCGAATTTGCACGTCTATATGAGCGACTTTATGGCCAAAGTGGTGACAGTAGTAGCACCTACGCAGTAGTGGTAAGAATGCCTTCAAGCAGGAGCAATACAACCGGCACGCACCGATTCAGGGAGATTTTCACAGTCGAACATGACGAAGAGTGTAGGTGTAGATATCGAGTCCTCTGCCTGTTTTCTCATCATACGCTCGACCTTGACCGCCCCATGGTCGGTCATCTCTAATATGATGTCATTTATAGAGTGGTCTACGAGTTTCATTGCATAAACTACTTGTTTCAAGAAGCTCATGGTAGAGTGCCAAATCACACTCACCATGGTACCATCAAGTATCCCAAGGGCACTAATCATGGCCTCCTCGGAGGGATTCGATGCATTCGCTAAAAGGGCCCCGTTCGAGAACCGGATCATCTTCGGCTCTCTACCAATCAGATTGCCATTATTGGAAGCCATAACTACAAAATCTTTTAAGCCAGAGAGCTCGAAAACGTCAGGTAACTTATAAATGAGAGTCCCTGACGTAATCAAGAGCCTCCCCAACCAAGGAAGAACTGCGGCCGGACATGCCGATCTTGGCTTAGTTGCATACTAAAACGGCAGCAGTCCCGTCCGTCCCCGTGGCTCCCATGGATAGACAGAAGCACCGAGTCTTTTTTGTCTCTTATCTGTTTCTTTTCTTTTCAGGAGAGGAGGGGGGTTGAACACGCTTTTTTCCTCCGCCGGCAGGAGCTCTTAAGCCATTAGGACCGGACTCCGCAAGATCCTTCTCTGAAATGGATCAGGTCTTGGCTGGCACAGGCGTACCAGTCGGGGAAGGAGATCCCTCCTCTACCTCAAGGCCTCGGAGGCCCAATCCGTTCTGTGCTTGGCACCGAGGCCCTGGTTAACCATGGGAGATACTACCGTCTTGAGCTGGTTCATCTCAGGGAAAATTTTAATCTTAGAGGGGGCCTCCATGTGACTATCCCATCAAGACATCAAAAGGTCCCCATCCCCCTTCAAGGTAGCCGTTGCCCTCTGTTGAGCCGGCGAGCAAGAATCCGTCGAGGAAGAGAAGGGGGCACGTACATTGACCTTCTGTAACCTCGATATGCACGCTAGCAGGGCTTTAGAGGGCTCGGGCTGACGGACCCTGTCATCCCTTTCCTCCACTAAGGGAGTTAACCATATCAAGCTACTCCAACTGGGATCGGTTAATTATGAGCCGCCGCTGGAGTGCTTACTGGGCAGTCCCCTGTGAAAGTAAAGGGGGGACTGCCACTAGTAGGATTGAATCGCCAAAGGGCGACTCCAGAGAAAGGGGTGATGAGGGTCCTCTGCACCCGTAGGCTTAGGAAAAGAGTAAGCCTCCTTTTCAGTCAGAGAGGTCCTGATTGTTCCCTTAGAAAGCATAGGCGTTGGGGACCTCCGTTTCTGCTGTGGAGTTGCCTGAAGGCTGCTCCGGCGATGGTAGAGGGGGATGTAAAGGTGGAGTATTAATTTGAGAATTTTTTTATATGGGCATGGGTACCCTAGTATTATCACGGGACGCAAACGCTTATCACCCCACGCAGTAGCCCACTTTGTGGTGTTCACGGGGCAGGCAATGCCAGCTGCCGCCATTTGAGGCTCCTCCTCCCGCCTAGTGGCCTGGCAGCCCATAAGCATTGGGCTCCACCTTAGGCTCGGCGTACAACTGATGTACTGTGGAAGGAGAGACAAAGGGTTTGTGAGGACGGTGGTGTAGGGGTGAAGCAGGTTGTTGAAAACTCACCACCCCAAATCCGAGCTCAGGGGTGAGGGGGCATCTTCCCCTCCCTTTTCAGCCCGGATCCGGGATAGTTGGTTGAGGTGGTGTCTAATGTGAAATTAGCGGCCGACCAGAGTGAGGAAGAAGGGTAAGAAGACGGTATCATAAAGAAGGAGAAGAGGCTAAGCTGGGGCCGGACGGGGCACTGAGTCTCGTCAGCACAGCGCCCAAGAAAGCAAATTGCCCTACCCCTTACGGGGTAACCAAAAAAAACAGGGCTGAAATCGAAATAGATATAGAAACATATTTCTTAGCTACGGAAGGAAGAGTCCTACGTCTCATAGCTACAACCAATGGATACACCTCTCCCCTTACTTAGACTTTAGCCGAAGCATAAACAGCTATTATCACACTATGTAGATTCAGGAACCTATCATAAATAAGCAAACGTAAGTCGTATATGGCCTTCGTCCGCCCCAAAATTACTTGCAACGTAATCCCTATACAGACGTTTAGTGACACAAATTAAAAACTGGGAACATGATTCATCAAAAACAAGACGAAAAACGTCAGACTGACGTCGGTGGAACTCCAGCAAAACAAAATTGAGACGCCTGAACTAGATCCTGCAAGAACGCGTAGTAGAAATAGGAAAAAAAATCGAGCGAATATTTGCTGAATAAGAAACACACACATTCGGCTTACCTGAAGAAGAAATCCATCAAACTCGCGACAAATAAATGTTTGATTGCAACAAGAAAAAGACAGCCCATACCAGAATATACCTCAATAAAAGAACAAAGATAAGAAACCAAAACTACCTAGATGAAACTTACGAGTAAATCATAACTACTAAATTAAAAACAAAGAAAAAACCCAAAGGAGCAAATGATAATAAAGGCTCTAAGACTTATAAAAAAAACACAAAAATAAGAAAAAAATAAACAAAAGGAAAGTGATTACCAGGCAACCTGGTACAAAGTTAAATTTATAATCATCCTCATCCAAGTTATCCTCATAATCATTCTCCTCGTCATCCATATCGATTCCACTATCTATACACATTTGTTTTCACCTATCATATTCCTACCCAAACACCTTAATAACCTTTCTTATCACAATCACAAATAAAGATTTGAGAATAAGTTGAAATCCGTGATTTTTAATTATTCTCCTTCTAAGAATTTCTGTCATGGTTAGCCTCTATTAAACCATGGTCAAAGTAATGCCACTTCTTAACTAATTCTAGGTAATTGGCGAAATAGGTAACAAGACTACAATAATAGAAGAGTACCAAATATAATTTCACAGAAAATAATAAGGAAAGGAAGAGGAGGAGGAAAATAAATTCACTGACCATAATTACAGCAAATTACACGCAATGACGTTTCTCTATAAGAAGAAAACAGTTTTACAGCCACTCAGCAATAATGAGAGCGACTGGAAAACAAATCCACTACAGAACGGTTTGTTAAAAAAAAAATAACCATGTAATGGCCTAATGACTAAATTGCTTTTTGTTCGTTTTCAAATGGATACCACCGGTATATATAAAAAGAAGCCGATTATTCATATATCAGGAACAAACGGAAATCTCATAAATGTTATGACAAACACAATCAATCAAATGCAACCAGAGAGACGGTTTCAAAATAAATTACGCCTTATCAGAAAGGGTAATCTGTTGATCATTCAGGCCTCGAAGGATTGAATGGAAAATGCAACATATTCAGTCTCATCTCCAAGTCAAATATAAACACTGCTTCCGATTTTAGTGAAATTAAATGACATCGGGAAGCTTAGTGACTGGATGGAGTTCGGAATTAGGTGGATTTTGTGACGGCAAGCGTAGGATAACTGGACGTGAGTTACCCGCTGTAACCCTATTTAATACACCCGGTTTCTCTGACATAATTTGCTGTGGCCAATTTGCCGCAAACAGTGATGAAATGTCTTTGCTCTACTGATGCAAATGATATAGGAAAACAGTATTATGTAGATTAAATGATATGGAAAAAACTTAGAGTAAAATAAATAAGGGACATTATGCAAGTTATTTATAGAAAATAAAGGTTAATTCCTCTCCCATTTTCAACAAATTTCGACTGTCCAATTTACGGGGTTTTGTTTTACCCTTACACCTTCTTCTCTATAAATTTAACATTTCACCTGCTTATCAGAGGAGAAGATACAAGATTAAAATTAAAAATTAAAGAGCAGTTGCTCCAATGACAAAAGTAAAGAGAAATAGGTCTAATGTGAAAATTAAACAAATGGAGATACAAGCATATGTTTCAGGTAAGTAAATGCAAGAAGATATAATAGAGAAGTAGATGCAAACTTTCTATTCAGAGAGGTAGATGCAAGGATCAAATTCTAAGAGGGACCGCGAGAAAACGAGAGAGTGAAAGAGAAGGAGAGAGAATGCGAACCAGACAGTCTGCTAGTGAGAGAGACAAAAAGAGATAGTGAGAGAGACAGAGAGAGTGGGAGATAGAGAGAAAGTGAGAGAGAAAGAGAGAGTGAGGTAGATAGAGGGTGAAAGAGACCGAGAAAGTGTGAGAGAGACATAGAGAAAGTGAGAAAAGCAGAGAGAGGGAGAGTTATAGAAACAGAGAGAGAGAAAGAGGGAGACATAAGGAGAGAGAGAGAAACACCGAGGGTGTGAGAGATATTGAGAGGAAGAGAGGCAGAAAGAAAGATGAAGAGAACGAAAGTGAATGAGAAAGAGATAACTAGAAAGAGAGAGACAGACAGACAGACAGACAGACAGATACAGATTTCATTGATTCATTTAAGAGAGTTTAATGCCTTCTCTCAAGCTTTGCTTGTTGTATCCAGTCGTGGACATGATAATGGGCGATTTATAGATGCAAAAGACCTCCCGAGAGACAGAGAGAGAGAGAGAGAGAGAGAGAGCACCAGTTTCTTTCGTGGCGCTGGGGTCAGGAGGGCGTGGCGCTGTTCCAAGTTTCAGTTTTAGCAGGGCCATTACCCTTGTACCCCTCCCCCCCCCCTCCTTCTTGTGGTTGGGAAGAAGAGAGGTAGAGTGTGCGTGCGTGTGTGTTGCCTTCGCAGATCTACTCTCAAACTAATTGGAAAGGGCGACTCCGCGTTGAAGGAACGTGACCCTATTGAGATCCTTGTCACGGCGCAAGACTCATGATTCTTCGTGTCGCCCTAATGAAGCGAATGCAAATTCAGCCCCCACTGAAAGACGTGCCTCGGGGCGAGAGACCCCTGGTTTCACTCTAATAACTTTCGGCCAAGTTCATACTGACTTGTGACCGGGGGATAAAGGAGTTCTCATTCTTATGCGTATGATAAAAATTGTGCTCGTTCCTATAAATATATACCATAAGACTCAATAGTTGTGCTCTTTCTTATAAATATGTACCATAAGAGTCAATAGTTGTGCTCTTTCCTATTAATCTGTAACATAAGGCCTAATAGTTGTGCTCTTTCCTATAAACTGTAACTTAACCCTTTGACTACCCGCGGAACAATACGTCCCAATGCATTTTAGTTTATATTTTATTATGTATATTTTTATATATATTATTCTATTTTTATACACAGTCATATATTATTTTATCTTATTTTATACTGGTATATTATAATATTTTATTATTATATAGGCCTAGCTATACGGTACCGGTATTATATACTCTTTTCCCCCCAAAACTTTTGGTAGTCAAATGGTTAAGAGCCAATAAATAGTTGGTAGCTTACACCTCAAAAGTATTGAGTAAAGTAGAGTACTCTACAAATTTGTTTCTTTATAAATGATACAAAGGCCCACCTGCCCCTAAGCATTGGAGGGGGGGGGGGAATGAGGCTCGTATCTGCACTCTTTGTCGTTCTCTCTTCTTTCAATTTTCCTCCTTCCTTTCTTCTTTTTGCCCTCTTTAAATTCCAAGAGTGGAAGAGGAGAGAGTTAACCCCCCCCTCCCCCACAGTTATACAGCTGTGGTCAAATTATTATGGCCAAAATAGTTTTTTCCGATATTTTATTAGTTTCATTGTTGTTAAGAAATTAGAACTTATTATATTTATGATTATTTTATATCTGTTTTTCAGTTATTATTTACTAAATCCTCCATTTTCTTATATTAATTATTTTGTATTTATTGTGTAGTTGTTTCGAGATGGAAGTAAAAAGCATTAAGATCTCCGATCTCCTGCGCCAAGCCGGCAACAACAATTCCGACATCGCCAAGTGGATCAACGTCAGCCGGATGACCCTCCACAGAATCGCGGAGAGGCGACCCCCAAAGATAGAACTCGTTTAGGTAGACCTCCAGTGGTGAGCAGTTGGGCTGTGAGAAAGGCATTTGAAAGCGCTTCGAAGCTTAAAATGACTGCACTCGCAAAGAAGAACATCTCGGTAGCCTCAGTGTCCAGGACAGTCAAGGGGGAGGGCGGCAAGATCTTAAGGTGCTTGGAAAGGCATCGGCTCAAAGACTCAAAGAACGTATGCAAAAACAACGTCGGGACCGCAATCGTCACCTTTTCAACGACTTGGAGAGTCATGGCAATTGAATTCTCGTTTTTTTCTGATGAAAAAAAACCTTCCCAGTTAATTTGGGCATCAAAAATCAGAAGGACCGCGTGGTAAGCTCCGACGAGGACGTCCACCACCATGAACCATGCACCCGTGATGATTATCGGCGTCGTAGCTTCAAATGGCGAGAAGATGCCGCCGGTGTGGTTCGTGTCAGGTTATAGGCTCACCGCGCCCGAATATAGGAAATCTTGTCCACGAAAGTTTTTGTCTTGGTGAGTAAGATCATGAAAAAGGCGGACTACGTCTTTCAGGAGGACGGTGCTCCAACCGTCGAACATGAACTTCTGGTTGAAGGACCCTTTGCCACCGCTGTCCCCCGAACTCAATCTCATTGAATACAGCGTTTGTTATCATGTCGAGGGCAAGTTCTGCAGAGTCCGCCACAGCAACATCGACGAGTTGAAGTCCTCCGTCAACCGAGTTAGGGACAGCATGAGTAAGGACTTTGTCCGCAACGTGTGCGCGGCCTATAGGTCTTGCCTGGAGCGCATGCTCGCAGCCGCGGGCCGAAATATAGATTAATATTACAATTTAAAAACATTATTATATGTTAAAACAATTAAAACATGTCTAACTGCTAAACACTATCATTGTTTCCTTTGTTGAAAGCCTCCCAATGAGGTTAACAGGATTTTTGCAATACTCAGTAGCAGTCAAACTCATCTATTGACTCATCACAATGACCTTTTTTATTCCTGAAAAACTCAATATTTTTTAAATTCTAAATAAAAATATTTGATTTTTCGACGTCTAACTCTCCTAATGTTTCGATATTTAGACAGTTACAAAAGTTGAATTAATAATATACTAAACCTTTAAGACATTAGAAATAAAGTGGCGCAGCTATTTTTTAAATTTAAACTAAAATACTTCTCTCGAGTTTAACTTTGTTTTAGTTTTGATATAAGTGTTTCAAGAGTTACTATAAACTCAAGTAACTTTGCCACTACAATGAGTTCTCAAATTTACTTACATATGTAAAAAGTTAAGAAAATCGATAAAGTAAAACTTCCCGTCAATCATAAGGGAAAAATTAAGGTTAATCCGATAAGCAGAAATTAGAATAAATACCCAGCCACGACATAACACTAATTTTCTCCCTTTAGACCTGAACACAAATAGGTCCGATCCTTGGTGAAGTGACTGAAAGTCTTTTAAGTCTATTAATAGAACAAGGTTTACAGCGATGAATCCTGAGCTTCTGTTGGTAATAAAAGGAATAAAAGACTCCTCGCGAAGACAAAAGTAGACAAAAATGCATAGGAGAATAACTCAAATTGAAATATAAGTAATAAAAATATGTTTTTAAAAGCCTCATGGTTATCAACATGAGGATGACGAACTTGGAACTGACTAAAGAAGGAGAACGGACGACTACTTATTATTTAATGGTTGTTTATCGGTGACGTTAAAAAGCAGCAAAGGGGTTTTAGTTTTGATAAAGACCATAGCTAGTCGTTGTATTTTCATCAAAAAATAATACTCCAATGGAACATTGCATGTAGCCTTTCCTTTGACATAAGAAGGGGAAAGCTTTCATTGCATAGTTACCACTCTAATAAATACTATTTTCGTTCAGATAATGTGGTAATCAGCCTTAATACTTCGGCCCTTTGTTGTCAGATTCTAGTCTGTGCTGATTTATGAGGAGAAAAGAAAGGGTGAAAGCTAATGAAATTATTTGTTGTCGGGAATTTGATATATAGGGAATAAAAGACACTTCTGGACAATAGAAGCCGAAGGACAGATTCACTATAACTTGAAAAATATTACTCGTTTAGTTACAAAATTATAGAGCCACACAATGGGGGGAAGCCTCATAACCAAAGGGGTTATCTTTGTGGGGACAATTTATCGAGTTTTGTTCCTAAGCGAAAAGTGTCAAATTTCGTGAACGGCTTTTTACGAGAGAGAAACATGTTCTATTTTATTCCCAGTCACCATTTCTTTTAGATACTTTCATATACCTACTTCATCTATAGACCATAAGTAACTTGGAGAATTTTGGCCTTAAAAGAAATATTCTATAATAAGCAATAATATTTTCTTGGTCTATAACCTTCATTTGTGTGGTTGTTTCCATGTGCCTGTAGAGGTTCTTATGGTTCTAGTCCGCCAACGCAATAATAAATATATATGTAAATTATTAAATTGATATAGTTCAAGTAAATAAACTTCAAAGCGATTTGATTCTAAAACATGGTGATTAATTTGTATAGACTCGATTTTGTGAAGAAAAAAAACAACCCCCAAAACATGTAAATTTCAGCACAATTTTTACTTCAAAGGCAAATGGACAATAAAAGGAATACATTCGGATAATTGGTTAATCCTAATCTCACTTGACTTGGATTTTAAAATGCACTTTGCATATACTATATAAAAAACACATGTAAAAAATTAGGGTAATAAGACCATAATAAGAATAGCATAGAAGGGTAATATCAGGGGAATAATAGGAGAAATAAAGGCGGATCAAATAAAAAAAACATCCTTGCTTAAACTCTGTCCGATATCACTTTGAAAACTACCTCTTTGGGCGCTCTGTTCTCCTCTCTCAGCTTTTAAGGAATATCCCAGGTAGGTATTAATTCTGTCAGCATTTCCTAGATGTTATATCTGAGGTCCCTGTCCCATTATCACCTTTTAAGGTGTTGTTCAGTCTGATCACAAAGAACTATTTTTGCAGCCGAGGCATACACGCACCAGAATGACCTTCTGGTAAAATAAATAGCTTGCGGCCTAGATTCTCAGAAATAGTACCAAGTCCCGTTACATCCAATTTCAAATATTTTTGCGGCCTGGCCACAGAAGCACCAGTAATCACGTTCTTCACGTATATCGCGCCTGGTCATTACAAACAGCGCTAGGCACCAAAATCCATGTTCACATATAGTGTTAAGCTCGTCATTCTGCCAAATCGATTGTGTTTCAAACCAACAGCTGCTACTTCTAAACTTCACCCATAAGTACCAAAGAATCCAACCACCACTCTAATTTATACCCCTTGCCGCTAATGGTACCCCGATTGACTTGACTCTCGCCGTTGTGCTCTATCAAAATCGCCTTCGGATCTTTTTGTTATCTTAAATTTTCTTTGAGATCACTTCACGGTACCACTGCCTGCCTTCGAATTTCTCCAGCAATGAAAACAAGAAATCCAACGTCATCTCTTCAAACAAAACAAATTCAAATATCCCGTATTTATAGCTTTTGCGTTCTTGGGCCTTTGCCTTTTATATTTTATTCTAGTGACATATGATTTAATATCACTAATAAAATTCTAGCATATTTTTATGACATCTCTCTCTACGCTCATATTCCATCTCCTGCAATGACACTGAGTGATGCAGACAGCCTCACTGAGGATTTGAATAAAATTCATTCTTGGTGTCTTCAGTGGAGTATGAAATTGAACACCAGTAAGTTTAAGGAAATGATTGTGAGTCGTTCTAGATCTCTCTTATTTGAACATTCCAATTTCTTAATAAATAAAGCTTTGATTAAAAAGGCTGACCAGCTCAAGCTCTTAGGAGTAACTCTAGATTCGAAACTCACTTTTGAAACGCATCTAAGATACATGTCTCGGGATATTTCGCAAAGATTTATGAGGATTATGATGTTGTTTGCAAGGGACTCTTTTCTTTTATTCTACCTCATTTTGAGTATTGCTCTACTGTATGGAGTTCTGCTGCAGGCTCTCACCTAAGATTGCTTGATCGTGCATTTAATTCTGTAGAACTTTTACTATCAGATTTGGATTTAGACATTGGACATCATAGAGATGTTGGAGCTCTTTCTATTTATTTAAATTAGTGAATGATGTGAATCATCCTCTGCCTAAATTTTGGCCGAGATTTTATCAACCAGCCAGAGTTACTAGGTATTCTGAGACTGTAAATTCCATGGCATTCGAAATTAGTCGTCATTCTACATTTCAGTTTTCTAAGTGCTTTTTACCGAGTATCTGTAGATTGAGGAATACCTTGACCACAAATATTGTGACTGCTCGTACGCTTGATAAGTTTAAAAGATTGGCTAATGTCCTTTTGTTGCGTAACCGTGGGGCTGTTTAGTTCTTTTCCCTTTCTTTATTGCTAATGTCCTTTTGTTGCGTAACCAAGGGCTGTTTAGTTCTTTTCCCTTTCTTTCTTGCTGTGCTGTGACCTGCACTGACACCTCTTGGTGGTATAATTTCAAAAGTTTTCAGTGTGGCTCTTTGCACGGTCTATAAAATAATAATAATAAGTTACTTATAGCAAAGCCTAGGATGCAATGAGCATTAACCAGTAAATTTTATA
Organism: Ceratothoa steindachneri; assembly: GCA_963969495.1. Taxonomy (NCBI): domain Eukaryota; kingdom Metazoa; phylum Arthropoda; class Malacostraca; order Isopoda; family Cymothoidae; genus Ceratothoa; species Ceratothoa steindachneri. The sequence continues at coordinate 58,364,280 of OZ018329.1, forward strand.
ATATCAATGAAAATTCTCATTGGTAAATTTTC